>CAMQGK010000100.1:820000-2020000 GCA_947000775.1 Pterois miles | reverse complement strand
GTCCTACCTCAAGATGAATTATAATTTCTTTGGTGCTCTCTGACTTAACATAATGTCTTCATCGGGTCAGAATATATATTTTTATTTTCTTTGTGTTTATTGCTAATCAGCAAACATTAACATGCTGACACACTAAACTAAGATTCACATGGTAACATTATGCCTGCATCAGCATGTTAACATTGTCACTGTGAGCATGTTAGCATGCTGATTTTAGCAGTTAGCTCAAAGCAGTGTTGTAAAGTACAGCCTCACAGAGCTGCTGGCTGCAGAATCTTGTTTTCAGTCTATAACTGACAAGGACAGAGTTGTGTGTGCTCATACGAGGTTGAAACCTTTATTATACAGTGTTTAAAATATAGATTTATGATGCCTGTCATTCATTCACTCTCCCTTTGTAACAGCTTTGACTGCACTATGCCGAGTCTCTTGTCCTTCACCCTTATTCCCCTCTCTCCCCGTCTCATCCTCCTGTCATCACTTGCTCTGAAGTGCGTGAAACAGGTGGCCTGAGAATTCAAAATGACATGGGAGGGATGGAGACCAAACAGTTGTGTATGCGTGAGAGAGAAACAGGGGATTTCGCGTGTTTGTTCATGAAAGAAAGGGGAAAAAAAAGGAAGGGGCCAAAAACAACAATTACAAACAAAATACAAAGTTGTTTACTTGGTGTTTTTGCTAATAATTTGTGCAGAGCCTGCTGCCACATTTCCTTTAGTTCTCTGTCAGCATTATTTCAGATTCCTCTCTCCTCCAAGACTGCCAGCCTGTTGCCAGAACACAACACACCTAAATTAAATTAAAGTTAATGAAATCCATCTTGACTCTAAAGTAACACAGATGAAGAGCTGGATGCAGTGACAGATTAAACAGTTTATACAAGACAAAAGCTTTCATGACTGTGGCATTGTTGTTCAGTTGAAACAGATATAGTGACAATAAGAAGAAATACTTCTTCTACTCTGTGTAACATGAAAAATCTAACAATGATCTAAAAGAAAAGTTTTCCCTTCAGCGCTGAGAAAGAAAGCAAATCTCCATGGACATCTGTTCCCAGACTTTGCAGCAGTTGCGTTGTAAAAAATCCTGTAGTAAGTTGTCTGGAGACAGTATGGCACATCAAGCGCACATTCTGAACTATGTCGTTCTCTGTGGCTTAGTCCACAATTTAATTAACTGTGAAAATGTTGTAGGGGGATGTCACAACTGTCGGTGGCTCCCCAGTCAATCCCAGAAGAAAGTCCCTCAGTCTTATCACTGTCTGCTTTCCCATCAGTGCTCCTGACACTTGAGTTACCAATCAGACTTAAATATTTCGCAAAAATTCTGTTCATGTTTGAATTATCTCTTTGTCTGCATGTCAGCTGTGATTCCTTTAGATTTGGCAGAAAGAGAAAACATGTCACTGTTAACACAATGGTCAGTTTTTAAACATTTAAAATATTATACCCATTTGCTTCACTAATATTACACCCTGGTATTACCACATGTTGACAGTTTAATGGTCAGTCACTGGGGACAGTGTCCTGCCTCAAACAGCTGCCAGTAAATGGCACATCTGGCTCCTAATTCTGCAGTAAGAAGCACAGCCTTCAGTCCAACCAGTTGTGCCAGCAGTCACCAGCCAAAGTAAGATAACCTCCTCTTGTTCTCTGTGTGACATGGACAGAGAGATAATTTCCCTCTGTATTTTCACACCTGCTGCTTTTGACCACAGCAATGAAGTGGACTGAAATTGTGTTTGTATGCAGTTGTCATTTGTGGAATAGAGGTTCCTTCACTTTGTTAACTCACACAGAGTAGATATTTTATTATCTTAGACCACATGGATACCAGCTTTCAAGAGTAATTGCTGGAAAAGTTGGGCAATACTAGAGGAGCCAGGATCCCGGATCCCATGTTTCTCCTCTGTCAGCTTGCATAGATATGTTTCTTTGTTTCTGTCTTTCTAGATCTGAGTATTTTCTTTTAAAGTTGTGTGGCAGAGGTTGCACAACCCCTCAGCAAGATGTGCATCTGATACAAACTAATGGGCCAAGTCAATTCAGCCAAGACTTAGGTGCTCCAGGAGTTTTCTTCTGGGTGTGTGATGGATGTTGGCCTGTGCATAGATTCCACATTAGCACATGCACTCTAAAGCGAGGCTGACAGATTCAACCGTTGAATAAATACCCTCGCCTTCACATACGTAGGGCTCATTTTTTGCTGTAACACAATGTAAACTGTTGAGCATCTCTAGTTTGAGTGTGTGTTTTGTACTGGCTGAGAGGACATGAACATGTGCTATTGTACAGACCTGATGGGCTAGTTTTCCAGATAAAATGAGTTGGTGGCTGACTGTAACAGCTGACAGGCCTGTGTGAGTGAGTTTGACATGTTCACTCTCTCACTGTTTTGTTGGAGGTCTCAACAGCACTTCCTTTTCTGAGACATTTTAAGAGACATACTGAGCAGCTAACACACACACACAATGTACTCAGACACACAGACGCATTGACACACAGTCACTCTGTGCGTAAAGCAGCAACACATGTAGTCAGCAATCTGATTGGAACAGAGGCGGCGATCAGACAGACAGCCCAGGGAGAGGTGGCGCCTGTCATGTGGAATGGATCTCATTAAAAGTATGCCCCAGGTCACACTTTGATGGACAGGGAGACGTCAGTTATCTGCCAGCTAGATTAGCAGGGACAGAAGCCCCCCGTCCTTCCTCTCTGCCCCTTGAGAGCCCACAGCATACCAAGTGGGTCTAGGCAGACTCTTATGTGTACCCCGCAGCCTCCATCAAACCTCTCACCTCTGGCTTGCCAATCACAGAAACAAACGAGCACATCCACCTCAAATCTTATGGAAAAAACCCCACCTGCTGTGCCAAAAGGCAGGTGGTAGCAGACCTTTTCTTTTCCACCTTCTCCCAGTGTATCAGGTTGTTCTGCAGCCTCACAGGCCTCTCTGCAGCTGGACTGCTATATTTGTATGAAAAATAGTCAATAGTCAAATAGTCAAACAATCCTAACACTTTAAAAGTTAAACATGTGTTTGTCAAAATCTGATATAATTGACACATTTCTGGAAAAAAAGACCTTCCTTACCAAGTTGAGGCTAATGATATGGCCAGCAACATTGTTTGTACACTATGTGTACAGTCAATCTGTGCAAATGTCGGTACCCTCTATCACTGACATACAGTATAAAATATTCAACTCATATACAGTTTGATACATTTTGGTGAGTTTTTTTTCTGTGATTTATCGCCTGCACACAGGAAGTGATAAATTTTACATTTCTGACACCGGCAACAGAAGCTCATTTAGAGCAAATAGAGCAAGAACTCGATACCGGAAAAGCATAGCTGAACAAATAAAGGAACGATCAACTCCAACTGCAACCTATATTTTACGTAACAACTTTGGCTCTCTATAGCCTATACATACTAACTATACTGTATGTAGTGGTTAGCTTAGCTTAGCATAAAGACTGGAGACGGGGAAACAGCTAGCCACAGAGACATAACATAATCCTCCGTAAACCCACAAGTTATTTTTATAATTTGTTTTTTGTACGGTCCTTATGCTAAGCTAAGATAACTGACTGCTGGTGGCAGCTTCATTTCAGCATAAAGACATGAGTTTGGTATCAAACGTCTCCTAACTCTTGGCAAGAAAGCAAATAAGTGCATTTTTCAAAATGTTGAATTATTTCAATTAGGTCTGGATTACCATCAGTAAATGCAGACGAATAGCAATATAACTGTGAATATGCAAATCACTGCTGGGATTAATTTAATTAAAACTTGCCAAAATAGACTATACAATGACTGTATTTTTTTGCTTTTTTGGAAAATGGATGATTTGAGGCAAACACTGATTGATTGCAACATACTATAAGATATAAATACACTTGATTTGAATGTTAACAAGCAGTATCCGTTTACCGCCTTTCTGTGTTCTGTTTCTTCCTCTTTTCACTCTTGTTGTCTTACAGGAAAAAGAACATGCACTGTAATCATACAGTGACCTACTGTTTATCCCAACATTCCCAAGAGTTCATGTCTCCAGCAATAGACCTGTGGCATGATGCCCAGGACAGGGGCCATGGATGGCTCACTTTGACAAGCATGCTAGTCAAGGCTGTGCAAGCATCACTCAAAGCAGATCAGGATTCTCAACAATCTCTGACACGCTGGTTGACGTAATACAAAGTCCATTTGAATTACATCTAAATCTGGGGCTGGTAAAATTGAGAAACAGTTTTGGCAAAAGCTGTAAATAATTTGGGCTATTTACAGAGCTGAGGATGGGTGCTAGGAAATGCATCAGTGTTTAATAACCTTCATCAGCATTTCGATTTGTGACAACCCACAGAGATATATGAAGTATCCCACATTTAATCCATGTTGGAGTCTGACTGGCATGCAGTGTGTCATGCTCGATGCATCCGTGGTGATAAAGGCCAAAGGTGGTCAAGACGGATTTGAGGTGTCATTCTTGAGCACCAACTAGTGCTGGCAAAAATCAACAAACAAGGTCTGCATTTACTGCTTCCAGGAAGTAGCCACAGCCTCACAATCTGAGTCGGACATAAGAAAGAGTCATCTTCCATCTTCTTCTGTTTTTATGTATTACCAATCTCACTGCCAGTGATCAAAATGGAAGCATTATAGAAACACAGCCCTAAACACTGCAGGCTGTTTTCATCCACTGTTTGTGCTTATATATGCAAAAAGTAATGCACTCTAATCGTGGGCCAGGACGTGCAGGACCGCCTCTAGGACATAATACAAAGAGCGACCAACCCTGTATAGGGAGGAGGATGAGGTAGACATGAGTCAAACAACCCCAGGACTATCACCCAGGATACTGCTGTTTGTGTCCCATGTAAAACCAAGTCAACGTTGACTTATTTTAGCTTACCTTACTTTTGTTATCTATCTTTCTAACGCTACCTATGTAAGGTACAATAAATGAACAAGCACCACATCTTTTCCTAAACCTAACAAGTAATTTTGTTGCCTAAACAGGTTCTGCATGCTGAACACTTATGTTGCTGGACATTTGCAGGGGAATGCAAAAAAATGAGGAATAACTTTTCTTTAGATATTATATAAACTGTTGTACGAGGATACTTTGAACAGTGTGACAATAATTTACACTTGTAGGTCTGCTGTGTGATGACTTGCTAAGACTGACTGACACATGCTTCCCCCTTAGGGCTTTCTGTAGGTATGCAAAGCGTAGTCCTTAAAAATCCCCAAAACTCAAAAGTTTAATTTATTTAGGGGTCTAGCCCAGGTATCACAGCAACATAACACTCAAACTTTCCAGCACTAGCAGGAACATGTCTGAAATTACAACTATGGGTGGCTGGTTATTGTTTTTTGAATAGGAATCAGCAGATATGTTTTTGCATGAATTTGGAGGTCAGGGGGATAATAAAAGCCTTGAAGTCCTCATCACATTGACTGAGGGGTCAGAGGGATGCAGCAGTGGATGTGATACAGGCCTTTTTCCCCTGAAGGATTCTGACTTTTAGACATCTTTGCAATATGAGCCACCCCAGAACACCATTCTGGGACTTCCATCCTAAAATGCCCAGGACCTGGGTCACTGTGCTCTGACATGACCCCTCACCTCTCCAGTTGTCACTTGCCCAACCAGTGTTATGTATACTGATATGTATGGGAAATGTTAAGTGCTGTGCATGCTTTCCTGTTTTCCTTTTAAATGTATTGAAGACTGGGTGCTTGGCATGTTAATTTGTGTAGAAGATGTTAATTAATTACTTGAGGTTATTAGTGTAATGTGGATTAAATTCAAATGAGAACCATCAGAGGCTTAGATGCCGGAGGAAAAGCAGACTTTGGTGGTTTGTGTACAACTAGAGATGAGGTTGAAGACAAAGCATCAGTAATCACAATAATTGTACTAATCCCTTCCTGAAAACAATAGGGGAAAACCCCACGTGGATCTCCCTAAGGCACCAAGACCATCAGCAACCACATTTTTTTGGTGGTCCCCTATGGACTGACATGCCAATAATAAGGTTTGGGGGAGTTGTGGAAACCTCTTATTATCCAAGCAATGACTATCAGACTTGTTAATGTCAGGAAATGGCTACTGAGCAAAGGAGGGGGGATGGTGGATGCTTTTAGTAAAACAACAAATTAGGTGACCTCCCACTGCATTCAATTAATTTTGTGTGTTAAGCCAATACTGTGGTCTGCAGGTTTGCATAGACTCCATACCAGAAGGCAACTGTGGGAATTTAATAATGAGGTAGATTACGCTCTGGTGTTATCCTCAAAGAAATAACATCAGAAATTTAAACAACGAAACAGTATATATACACAATGGCATTGTGTATAGCTTCTTTGTTGCAGTTTGAGCTACTGTGGTTTATTGTTCATTTTTATAAAACGACATAATTAAATGTCAGATGCAAATAGTGAAATGCCAATAGCAAAAAAGCTACAAGTCTATAGATGGCACATCTTCAGATTCCTCTGAGGTGCTAAGTGTTGTTTTCTTCGCTGCATAGATAACAACACATGCCAAATTCAGTCAATGTGTATTTTTTTTTCTCCAGTGTTAATAGATACTCAGCTGGACTATCTGCATCTGCATCTTTTTCTCATTAAAAATTGCTGGGGAGCCTGCATGTATTCACAGCAGCCACACAGAGAGGAAGCGAGGGAGCGAGTAATGAAGCTCCTGCCTCTCGCAGGTTGTTGCCTTACTTGCGTTCCCCTCATTTGACTGTCACTCAGCGAGATACCACTTTCTGCCTCCCCCTTTAATCATCTGTCATTCCTGCTAATGCAAAGCGACTGCCAGGGCCATGTAGGAAATCAGCCACATCTTTAGTGTCACTTCTCATTAACATGGGAAGTCAGGTAAGAGAGGAGGGCACTCATTTACTGTAGATATCCACACAGGGACCTGGCTAAACCTCTGACAGTGAATTTCTCTACTTCTAATAAACACTGCAGTTATGGGGACTTCCTGTTGCATGGCATATTTTAATAAGTGATGTCCTAGATGTGACAGTTGGCGCCTTTGGCTGCTCTGTAATTGGACCATTTTCTGGACAGCTTCTCCACAACATGAAGGTGAAGGTGTAGGAACAGTGCTTTGACAGTCCTTTGCTGTCCTCATGCTCTCACAGTGCTTTGCAGATCTTTCTCACAGCAGGAGGAGCTCTCCGCCTCACCCACATAGAGTTCTCAGGCACAGCTGTTCTTGCTGCCTGCTGTTGGGTTCAGCTTTTAATATTAATGAAGCTTCAGCAGATTGGAGCCTGACACTCACCTGCAGTGCAGCGGACTGTGCGAGCGCGAGAAAGGGAGGGAGACCTCGTTCATGTCTGACAGCCCACCGTGGAGAGAGAGCTGCTGATGTTTTAAGTCTCTGCTCCATCCTCCCTACATGTATGTCATCCCTCGCTGCAGAAGCTGAGAGCCCCCGCATGTCAGAGCATCTGATGTGGGGTGATGTGTGTTCACCTGTAGCGCTATTTGAATCTACTGTACACGCCCGACCATTTTTTTCCCCCTCCCTCCAGTCCCAACTGAGTTCTGTTACCATGATGATGTAAACTGTACAACTCTCTCTGGGAAGCCTCTCTTGCAATGAATCTACAGGCACAGTGGGATAGATAGCATATCTCTAAAGAGGATTCATATTGAAGTTATTGTCATTAAACTGCATTTCCTATAGACTTTTACCACTGGGGACATTTTGACATAATGATGGCTGAATTCCATTTAGCTGCTTCAGCTGGTATTTTGCATGCTGGCTCCTACACTGTCATGGCTCGCATGTGTTAATGTTATTAGTAACACCTGTGCCTTTCCCATGACATGTCAAAATGTCTTCTGTGAGAAAGTTACTCAAGAAGTCCTTTAAATTTAACAACAAATATGTAATTTTTAACAGGCATTTCATGCGACACTTCATTTATCACACTGTTTTATGATGTGACAGCGCTATGGTTAAGGTCTGGTTTAGGCAAAAGTACGACTTGGTTAGCATCAGGGAAACACTGGTTTGTATTCAAATAAATACTTAGTTTAGGTTAGGGAAACATTGTGGCTTGGGTTGAAATGTCTACTTCATTAAGGCTCTGGGATCTTTGAAGCTGTGGTTACAGTAATAACCATGTGATTAAGGAAGCAATCGTGGTCATGGTTTAATAAAAACCAAGATTACTGTCGGTAAGAGACGGAAAACAAAAAGAAGTCTCTGCTCCGAACTCCCTTTGTGAACTGTCATCACTTTATTTCCTCCTTTCTTCAGATGGACAAGAGTCACAATTCCATGAGGGACCTCTGTCACTTGGACTGAACATAAAGTATACTCTATGCTTCTTGCTGAAAGTCACAACTTTCTCAGCATTTCATTCAAGCCTTTGCGGCATTTTAGCACTAAGTGAAGGCTTTTCCCAACCTAACTGCCGTGATGAACTCCGACCCCCACATGAAATCCGTCAGCACGCCATGCCTTTTTATCTCCGACCCACGGGCATGATGGTACGGCTGCCCTACATATTAAACTGGTCATGCTCTGAATTGGGGTTATCCCTTCACCCACCCCAACAGACCTCCTTCTGGTTGTTTCTCCGTATGTGCACAAACAATCCTATTTGTTGTGGTAATAAGGCTATTTACAAAGGGGTCTACTAATCCGCTGTGGATTCATCCCTGCTGTTATGGCATGAAGAGGAAATGCCACACTTTCACCTGTCTGGTCATGCTATCACATCCAAGTATTTTTTTTTTTTACAGCTGATTAAACTAACTGTTAGCCACCACTTCCTTGACTTTCACTCACTGGCATTAGCTAGTGCCACCAGTCCACTTCACGGGTGCGTGTGGGTATGCTTATCATGATATTCTGATAATCCTTTTGTAATTTGACCTAAATACTGCATTAAATGATGATGCATTTAGTGCACATAGCATGTATAAATATCTTTAACATACAAAATGGAATAGAAGTAAAGATATATCTACATAACCATAATAACATTATTATTGTAATACCATTATTTAGCCCTTTGATAGTCACCATGAAGACATGACTGGTCACGCCTGTTGTGATTTTATAATTTGATCCAAAATGACTGATTCTT
The DNA here is from genome assembly GCA_947000775.1 of Pterois miles. Classification (NCBI taxonomy): domain Eukaryota; kingdom Metazoa; phylum Chordata; class Actinopteri; order Perciformes; family Scorpaenidae; genus Pterois; species Pterois miles. The sequence continues at coordinate 2,010,871 of CAMQGK010000100.1, read as the reverse complement.
TTGCTTTTTATTAATCAATTTTCATAATTCTGTATGGTTTTGTGTCATCAATTTGTAAAGCACTTCAACATTTGCTGTTTTGAAATGTGCTCTATAAATAAACTGACTTAATAATAGTGACAGACTGGTAGAATTAATAGATTATTATCAAAAGCTCATCACATACTAGTTCAAACATCGATAATCTCTGTCTCCTCTGGTATCTCCGGAGATATAATTTCCTCGGGAACAGCTGTACAAGACAATAGATAATGCGGCAGTGTCCTGTGTGTGTGTTTGTGTGTTGAATTTATTTAGAGGTGTGTGTTGATGGGGTTCTGCGAAGGGACTGAGCTACCTACATGTACAGCACCAGTCCGAAGCATGAGGAGGACGTCACTGGCCGGAGGCAGCTGACACCTCCTGTCACTGTGACCTGGCACTCTCCTCCCTTTTCAGACAGACACAGCTAAGCCTGAGCGCAATCACAGCCAAAGTCCTACGCTTCACAGCCAGGAAGCACAGCTAACCACACACACACACACACACACACACACACACACACACACACACACGTTCCAAGATACACATGCAGGATGCAAGCCTTGTCAGTTCCCCAAACCTTCCCCCTTTGGAATACTGTCACCTGTTTAGTGTTTCCATGGAGACCAAGCCCACTAATGAGGCAGGGTGTGTGTTTCTGTGTGTGAATATGTGTGTGTGTGTGTGTGTGTGTGTGTGTGTGTGTGTGTTACATACGTGTCATTAGGTAGGGGCAGGTGATAGGAAGCAGCTCGGGTTATTAGCTGAGTTTGGCCTGACAGGAACACTGTCTGACTGTAGCTGAGAACAATTACTACACCAAAATGTTCCTATTGTATATATCTATTGGTTGGTTCACTAAAAGGTGAACTTTTAAGATATCATTCATAAACAAATAAATAACATTCCTTTCCTCCATTTGTGACATCAGACTTAATGAATGATAAATCCCTATGTCCAGAGAGGCGGGATAAGGGAAGGAAACTGCAGCCAATTAACAGTGGAGATAAAGCAGATGGCTTGTTTGGCTGCTAAAACAGGATTTTCTCTGACTCCCATGACCTTGAAGACTTTATTCCTTGTCAACAAGCAAACTTCTGATAGGTCACAGGAGACGTCTATAAATAAGAATGGAAATGATTTCAAATGTCATGCAAAAATGGAGAGCCTTTAAATTATAATAGTATACATTATATTATATTAACAATCATAATAATTATGCAGAGTTTATATCTCATGCACATTTAAATCCCTCAGTGTCATGTGTGTGTATTCATGCTCCGACAAGACAAGGGCATGCGTTTGTCACCTAGAGGTGTTGACGATGACAAGTGGGAGTGGATTAGTGGAGTGGATCAATGGAATAAGGCAACACATGTTAATCGAGTGGTCTCCAGAGTATATGAAGAGAACAGCGCTAGATCGATGGCAAAGTTACTGTTGGCAAGGCATGTCTGACATAAAATAGTCCTTTACTTTGGAGAACGATGAACAGGTCATTGGTTACTGACACTCCAGTAGATAATGCTGCAGGCACCTTAGTCAACAAATGCTTAAATAGGTCAATTTCCTCTTCACTGAATGACTTTGTCAAAATAATTTTAAATGATAACATTCAGAGCAAGTTGTGCTTTATGTTACAACAATCACACATTTTAATTAATGGTGGAGAGGGAATGGATTCCTTGTTTTTTAAACCAGCTGCATATTGTCAGGGAGACTATTTTCCACATTCCACACCATTCTCAAGCCCTGAAACCAGGTCATGTAATCAAAAACCCCACAGCCCACATCGGCGCTGCCATCTGTGAAATAGAGGCCCTGTTCCAGACTAGGATGACAGACCCCAGGTGCAACAGCCACAACACTAAAAACCATATCTTACCTAATCGTTTTGGTTCAATACTGTGTGTGTGTGTATAGAACGAACCTCCCCTTTTTCAGTCAGTCAGACACCCATAGGATTTGTGCTCAATAAACTCTCTGCCCTTTGCACCTTAAAGGAAGTCCATCTGCTCTGGAGAGCATTGAGCAGCCTCCAGGCAGCCTGTGAGATGCGTGCATACTGTACGGTTCACCACTGATGACTGAGCGGAGATTTCCACTTCCTAAGCGGCACGCTCTTCCTTTCCAGATCCACTCAGGCTCTGTGACATGTTTAGCATTGCCTGCAATTAATGTCTGAGGCGCTGCAACAAGAAGCTTCAGGTAAAGGTCATACAACCTCGAGGGGAATAAGCAACAGCTGGGGAAAATGATCGACCTCATCTACATCTGTTACACTACTTTACACTATTTCTGTTTAAAGGTAATAAAAAAGTCACATAATTCTTATATTGTTTGAAATGTTCATACGTTATAAATGTTTTATTTACTACAGTTCACAGTTTTTACTACGCTGAACAGCTACAGCAGTGTAGCTACTGTACACACACTTATTTTCTTTGATTTCTTTCATGTACTGTTTGTTGGGAGATATGTTAGCCGTTTACTGCACAGCAGCCTGCTGGGAACAAGTGCAACCAATTATTGCTTCACATTTGATACGTATGCCCAGCTACAGCTACACAGGAGATGTAGACAGCTTAACGTGTCTGTCAACATGATGGCATTTTATATGGTGCTCCTAGCATCCCATAATCCCTCTGGATCATTCAGCACACAGCCTGGTAGGAGAAGAGTAGCAGGAGCGGTGGTGTTGGCATACTAGAGCTTGTCAGTGTTCATTTACTGTACACTCGATACTAAAATATGTCAGTGTCGCTTACTTCAGAACGATAAAATGTGACAAAATTATATTAATAAATGTGAAAATCTTGAGACATGACCTGTTTCTTTCATGATGACTTGAAAAACTCAAATCCAAGGACTCACGGAAATATAATTCACAGTGTGTTACATAAATAATCTCAGGCTGTTGTGATACAAGCACGTACGTGACTAATTCAAACCGCTGTCACTGTAGATCTGTTACTCTCTTCTTCCTTGGTCCCAAAGAGAGTAACACCATAAATCAAAACCTGATGAGCTGCTTCATGCATTTAAGGAGATCACCAATTGCGTTGCTCCACTTTTTACTCTCTTTGGTCTGGGTGTCAGAGAACAAAAGATTAATGGGATTACCCTAGGTCTGTCTCTTCTGGGTGCCTTTGACAACAAAATGGCCTGTCCACACCAACTCCACCTGGAGGTTTGGAGCTTATAATTGGCTGGCTGTTGACATCTGTTAGCCCTTTGAATCACTCTGACAATGTAGAGCAGTTTACAGCTTAAAACATCCAAAGAATAATAACCATTACTAGTTTAACGATACACAGACTCTGGGTGTTGTTTACAGTCTAGTAAGCCTTGATCTTGTTCCCATATTACTCAGATATTGACAGAGTTGTGCCCTCATTGGATGGATATTTGCATTGTGCCCCATATAATTCTACAGTGTCATATTTGGGTTGATCAAATCCACACTAGTTGCTGATCAAATTTGCTGTGTACAGTCTGGGTAGTCAGTGTAGAGTCTACACTACCCAGACTGTGCTACTAACTACAGTAAATGCAGTATATGAAACTGAATTAATAATTATCTCTATTTAATCTGAAAACAAAAAAAACCCAAAACAAAACAAAACAAATGAAAGAGTTCTTGAAACAAATTTGGTCGTATGACAAGTCACCCATGGTGGAGAGAGATCGGGGAGGCCCCATCTCCATGACCTCTGTGTCTTTTGCAGTGGGCAACCTCCTGAAAACCGAAGCCTATGCTGAAGTATCTTAAATTTGCATAATTTCTAATAGACTCTTCTGGTCGCAAAAAGAAATCTAACTGTATAGAAATCTATGAGAAATGAGCCTATTTCTCACTTGATTTATTACCTCGGTGAACATTGAAGTTTTATGAGCTCTATTGAGTTTATGGTCTCAGTTTCAAGTCTTCTTCAATTCAGCCTGATGTTCATTTAGTAAAGTATAGTGCCATTTAGAGAAAAAGAGACCATAAAGCAGGGTGTGACTACCTTGTGATTGACAGGTCTGGTCTGGGATTTGTACGTGTTTTTGTCGTAGAACTTTAACCTTTCACTGTGTGTTTTCAGTTCATAAAAGTTAATGGAACATTTTGATCATCTGAAAATGTCTTAATCAGTGGTCAGTTGCACTTGTGTCACTTCTGGTTGCAAAAAAACAAGACACTGATGGCCAAAAACCAAGATGGCAACAGACAAAATCAGCCAAAACTTAAGGCTTCAAATCTGCAGTCCATAAACCAATGGATGACGTCACCGTAACTACTCCACCTCTGACAGTCTATGGTCTTTTGTGTGTTTCCTTTGCCAATTGCTGTGGGTGTGATTGACAGATTTTGCATTTTTTAAAATAATAATAATTTTTAATTTTTTAAAATATAATTCTAGTGTTGGAAGGCTGACATTGACCTTAGTCTTGATATGGATGGGACCAAAATCTGTATCTCGATGAAATAATAATAATAAAAAAATTAGAGCAGAAGGATCTCCTATTACCTTCCATTAACTCACTAAACACAATCAACAAAAAATTATATTAAAAGATGATAACCAAGAGCCATGTTGTTTTGAAAGTGGAAAACCACCTGGATTTCTCCTCTGAGCCTGCTATTATTATTCTAGCTCCCTCACTAGACTACGATCACACAAGCCGCTCTGACAGATTAGGAGAGACAGACCTGTTTCACAGCTATCAAGCTAAAAGGATACTTTCACAGAGGAAAGGTGACCAGTTTAAATGCTCTCCAATCCCCTGCACATGTGTGGTAAAATACATCACTGCTGCAAGTGAACTGTCAACCTGTGTCAGAATTAATCAACCTTAGTGACACAGAGCCAGGCACCCACACACATAAATCTGGAAGTGAAAAGGTATTTGTTTGGATTTCATGCATCACATATATGAAATCCAGACAAATACCTTTTCACTCAGTTTTAAGCTCCTTGTAGATGGGACCCATTTTTGTGTAATGTAGAAAACAGGAATTCAAAATGAGAAAACTGCCAAGACAGCAACACACAGCCTGGGTGCATTTAAATTTGAAAGTTTATTGGAAGCATGTTTGAAACCAGAGGGGCAGCAATGTTTACTGTAGCACTTTTAACACACTGGCAGGACTCTAAAGGAGAGGAGAGGGATATTCTTCGGAAGTGTTTACAGCTTTACTGACTTCTCCCCCTGTGCACAGAGGCTCTCTAATTACAGAGTCCTTCACATACTGTCCGTGCTCACTCCTAACGCTTCAAACACGATGCTCCATTCACACAGTGTCTGTGAGCTGAAAGAATAGTAGCCACAGCTGTTGCAGTGTCATCAGGGGCTCATCCAGCAGCATGAGGTCAAAGGTCAAATACAGCTGAGTTCATGTTTACGTGGACATGCCAGATATTCAGATTCACATAAGGTAATAACATCACTAAGCAATATTTGATTCAAAGATTACAGTATATGGCCAAAAGTATCTGCTTGTATAACATTTTGGCAATTTACTGTCTGTTTTGGTTAGATAGTTCCAGTTAAGGGACATATTCATGCTACATCTCACACACTGATATTTTAGGGATTTAGTGTGCTTCCAAGTTTGCGATTATTTTTAGGAAGGCCTTTTGGGGGCGGCAGTAGCTCAGTCTGTAGGGAGTTGGCTTGGGAACCGGAGGGTCACCGGTTCAAGTCCCGACATGGACCAAAAAGTGTGAACTGGTAGCTGGAGAGGTGCCAGTTTACCTCTTGGGCACTGCCGAGGTGCCCCTGAGCAAGGCACCAAACCCCCAACTGCTCGGGGCGCTTGTCAGGAGCAGCCCCCTCACTCTGACATCTCTCCATTAATGCATGTATGTGTGTTTCAGGTCTGCATGTACCATGTATGAGTTTAACAGAGTGTAAATTGAATTTCCCCATTGTGGGACTAATAAAGGTAGATCTTCTTCTTCTTCTTCTTCTTCTTTTTCTGTTTCAGCTTGACAATTTCAACTTGTCCGCATGCGCAACGCCAGGTCTGTTTTATTAAAGGACCAGTGTGTAAGAATGAGGGGGATCTGTTGGCAGAAATCAAATATAATATCAATAAGTAGGGTTTTTTTTTTGAGTGTACAATCACCTGAAAATAAGAATCATTGTGTTTTCATTACCTTATAATAAGCTGTTTATATCTACATGTGGAACAGGTCCTGTTCACTGAGCTGGCCACTATGTTTCTACAGTAGTCCAGAACGGACAAACCAAACACTGGCTCTAGATAAAGTCATTCACGTTTTCATGATTTCATGTTTTCACATTTTTGCATCAGCCACCATAAAGTTCCTATACACTTGGCACACGGGAGAAGTTTCAGTTGGTTGCAGCAACACCGCCAGATGCCGCCACATCCTGCACACTGGACCATTAAATGTGAAAGAACATGACTGGCCTGCAGAGAGCTCTGAGCTCAACTCCATCCATCACCGTAACGATGAATTCAAACTTTGCCCATGTAGTGCATATTACTAAATATATACCACAGTATATACACCCATATCGCACAATAACATGGTTGCTGATTCTACTTATCTACAGAGTATTGAGTTAAAGGGTATGGTTGATAATATTCTGTAACAAAGTATTAGTGCATCTCAGTACGGATTTCCCTACCCTGCCTGCCAGTGGTACTCAGTCCCAAGCCCATTTGTTATTGGCTAAATAATTTCCTAAAACAGCTGGGCATTGTAGTTGTTAGCAAAGCTTACTCAAATAGGAGTATTAGTGTCTTTATTGGGGACTAAATTCAGCTGCAGATTTGGTGCTTTAATTCCTACATTCATCATAATGAAGGAACATGCCACCAGTGCAACAGCGTGACTCACTGATGGGTTTTAACAGGTTTTGGACAAAGATTGAGGTCTATGGCGCAAAAGAATAAGCTGCATCAGGCTTTAGCTACAAAGGTAGGCTAATACTTGTTAGACACAATTCATAGGATTTGTTAAAAAAAATAAAATTATACCATATCTTTTATGGGATAATGAACAACAGATTAGATATGTTTGGAAACTATGCAATTGCAAAACAAAGTGGTCAGCTTTGTGTGATTGGTTGGGTGGAGCGATAACCTCTCTCTGGGGGAGTCAGGAGGAAAAACACAGCCGCTTCGATTGATCAGATCATTGGTGATGCCGGGTCATGCATTCCTGACAGAAAGTCTATCCAACAAAGTTGCTCTGAGGACCCTGGAGTATTCTCTCAAAATGAATAACATGTCTCTCTTGAACTTTGACTCTCTGCCGTGCGGAGTTGTGATTGTTTTGCCCCTGTTGGAGTATGATTACATAAGGCCCTTGATTTGAACAGGCCTCCACTTTCTGTTTGGACACACATGCTGGGGGAGAGGTGATGAAGTGAGGGAATGTTAAACCTCAGGAGAAACACACTTCTGCAGCTCCCTTTCTAACTATTGCACTTAGGTTTGTAAAGGCATGACACCAAAACAAGAGTGCTCATGATAATGTACTGCAGCCGTCTCTGGGTCAAAATTTGTAATATGAGGGAGCTTTATGAGATTGTTTTTGCAAAACTATAGTTTTCGCAGAATGCAAGTGAAAGGAAAATGCCTGGTGGAAGCCTGGCGCATGCCCTTGGAAAATAAAATTAGGGAAATTAGATTAGAACAATAAAGCCAATTATGAGCCAGTTATCATGGTGCAGCCTTTTAACTATTCAATTAAGCCGTCTTAAGAGACTGCAGGGATCACATCCTGCCTCAGGCCAATCCACATGAAATGTCAGCTAAATAGAAATGTCTGGCTGTTCATTCAGTTAGATACATGTTTAACCATTTTAGCAAGCTGAAACAGAGGGGAGGTCAGGGAGGCTCCTACTCAGCTTTCTTAATTCGCCATAAAGAAAAGGAAAAAATGTTCTTTATTATTGTGGGAATCATCACGCTTAACCCTGTTTCTATTCAGAACATGTGAGTTATTTAGCACAATAAAATCAAGAATTTTATGTAATTGATATAAGAGGACACAATTTCTCCATGTGATTGAAAGAACCTGCATACTTGGAACTTGAACTTGAAACTTCGGGTCTACAAAGATAGAAGTGATGGCTTTTAAAACTTTAAGAGACTCATAACTTAAAAGTGTGGCTCCACTGTTGTTGCGATACTAGGAAACATGCTTTTGACTCCTGAATGAAAATCACATTTTCTTCACTACCACATCAGTGACCTTCAAATTTTGCTAAATTGCACAAATAAGAGTTATCTCCAGTTTCCAAAGCAGAAGCTGATCATGTGTGTGTATACTTGTCTGTTTAAATGTCTGACCTCTGACCGCTGCAGTAAACAGACTTATTGGGTTATGACTGTTCCTCCGACATGTAAAGGGGTCTTGGAGTCCGAGGACGCCACTTACGAGGCGGCAAGGGGTCAGGAATTAGGGGACTGGCTGGTGGGAGGTACTAACAGCAGGGGAGAGAGGGTTTTTGACTTGAGATTAGATTTACAAAAAATGCAGCCGTCTGAGGTGATAAATACATGGATCCCAATAAGTTAGCAAAGCTTAAAAAGACCTTATTTTAGAGATTCAACTATCAGAGGCAGGACAAAACAGTAGGATACTCCAAACGAAATATACATTGTCACACATTTTCATGCTGGAAAAATTTCAAACAAAAAAAACCCCTCATTGTGCTTTGAACACTTACTCTAAAAGTTTGCCACTCAAATTTGTCCAATCAGTCAGCAATGTTATGTGATTGTTTGACATTTTGCACAAGTGTGTTGATGAGTATTTACTTCTTTTTTCAAGCGGTTTGCGAATGGGGTCTGCTCCCCATTGAACTTTGCCTTCAGATGATGCGGCTGCCATTACACAAACAGACCTCACGCCACTGAGAGTAGAGAGGCACTTGTTTGCAGAAGTACATTCAACAGCAGTTCATTAGCCTTAGAGAACCTTGCCAAATTCATTTTTGTTTGGAATATACAGCTGGACTAATTTGATCTTCAAAACAGTGGGATTGGATCACATCTCACTTCCACATATCCAGAGACGGACTAAGGTGATGTTGAAGCTAATGTGAGGGCCAAATATGTAATGTTATACAATACCAGATGTCTGTAACAAAAGATACAAAAGAGTTGCTTAACTGTGGCTCAACATTTTGTCATGAGGTCTTTCATAGCTCCAGATAGAGCACCAGTCCACCCTCATCATCCCTGCAAGCTTCCGACTTGGCATCCCCAGGGGAGCCTTCCGCCCATGTCTACACTAATTGCTCATTGATACAGATTGTGATTATCTGTGCTTACGGGTAATTATGTAGTGTCAGAGTCACTAAATCAGGGTTGGAATGAGGCTATCACAGTGTTGGCTCTCTTGGGATTAAGGGGGGTATGTCTGGGCCTCTGCGTTATCTCGACTCCTCTCCTGCCCTTATCTCTAGAGCGTGAGCCTGGAGAGAAACAACAGCCGGGCCACAGCCAAAGCAGACAGATAGTTGGAGTGCCAGGCATGCAATGCAAAGACACAGAGTGAGAGAATGATCCACGCACACACATGCATGGCTCTTTTTGTTGCCTTTGTGTGAGCCAGTATGAATAAATGTCATTTCACACTGGAAGATGAAAATTCCCCAGCGAAAGAAAACAACTCCAGTTTAGCAATTTAATTCAAATCTGGCCGTGAATTCAGCTCCAGCATCTTGTCAGCCTGTCTTTTTTTTTTTTTTTTTTTTTTTTAAATGTGTTTCACCAAGCTTTTATGTGGAGCCCAGAATTTATATGTCCAACAAATACTGTCTAAACTGGTGGTCGACCATTTTATGGCTGGGTGTTTTGACATCCCATCATGTGGTATTATGTACAGCCTGTGTGGCTGCAGAATTAGGCCAAGGCTGACCGAGTGCCACAATTGTCTTAGGCCCCATTTGTTAAACTGAATGAGAGCCCATGGCACAAAACAGCACCAGCACAATGACCGCAGAGAGTACATTATGCCTAACTAAAAAGTTACTTTGTGCACTTTGGATTATTTAAATGCATAGAGGGAGATAAGATGACTCGTATATTTAAAATGACCCAAATTTCACTTTGTGACCTGTTTAAAAAGGCAGCCACATTGATTTACTCATAAAGAAGAATGAACGATACTTCCATTACAATATCCCCCTTTTATCCTCTGAGTGTGTGTTGTATTGGCTCCGCCAGTTCACTGTCGGCAGGGGTGCTTGTCAGTCAGAGTCAGTAACCTGAGGCCTCTACACAGAAACCACATGTGATAATTATTCAGTCTGCCTATAATTGAATTTTCCATTAAGCAACATTCAACATGGACTTTTTAAATCAGGGCATGTTTGTCAGGCTGAAAGAACCATGGAGCCTCATCTGGCCTAGTCACTGGAGTGTCCATCAGTCCATCATACATGTCTGCCAAAATGTCTCGTATTATGTTTGCTCTGCTGGTGTTTTTGTCATGTGTGGCTGTTTTTTTCAGTTTGAGTATTATTTTATCTTTGTAAGATGTCCTTAGGTGTTTTCAAAGGGTTCCACCAAATAATATGTATTATGGACACCCTACTGTATTAGCTCTAGTGTGGATAATTTCTCTCTAATTATTGATGAGCTATTTCCACATCCCCATAACATTTTACAGACATTGATAAGGGATATTAGTGTCACCATGCACTGTGTTTTACATTATTCTAAGTCTTCAAATTTTCATTTTTTTAACTGGCTATTTCCAGTTGAGACATACATATATGTTGCAATATGGAGTCCATGTGTCTTGATAAATATGTGTTCACTCTATCACAAAGTCCAGTGATAAAAATGCCATTAGGAGTCATGAAAACTTGCATTTTTAGATCATAAATCTAAATCGTATCCTCTTTTCCCCCTTTGATCCTTGGCTGACTACACAATGGTGAAACTTCTCAACACTTACAATAACAATATAGTATTTTTATAAGATATGTAACAATTTTGATGTGATTTTTGCACCGACTACATTGCCAGACAAAAAACCTCAGATAAAATAAATGTATTTTAAATTTAATGGCAATGTTTTTAACATTCTCTGTTTATGGCAACCACAGCATGGTTAAAGTTAGAGAAAGATCATGGTTATTACAAATGAAATATGGCTAGCTTAGGGTTTAGGTCAGCCAACTAAAACATCTGGTTAATTTATGGAAAGAATGGGGTTACGATTAATAAAAAGATAAAGATGAAGTCTGTTTGGGGACATAAATGCCGATCTACTGCGTGAAAGTCAGATGTGCTGCACAACCATCCACCACCTCCACCCTTGACTCTCGCTTCGCTACATAGTGGGCACACTACTTCCTGTGAAAATAAGGAAGTGCAGAATTATCTAATGGATGTAATTCGCAGGATACTTGGCTGGTTTTTACTGTTACCAAAACCATACAATGATAGTATAAAATAAGGAGCTTCACAAATGTGTTGGAAGTTGGAAACATACCAAAAGAGAGTTGGAGTTATGCACCCTGTCATGGTGAAAACAATAATGATTCCCTATGTCAAAACTTCTTTCAAATGAAGTCAGAATGTTTCTCATCAAAACAGAGAAAGTTTCATAGAGGAAGACTACTCAAGTCTGAGAATATGTCTCTGTCAGCCCTTGAACATTTCTGTTTCTGCATCTGCATAGTGTCACAGCTACAATTTGTCAGGACAACTTTCAAGTTTTGAAGTATCTGCTCTGATGACAGAAACTTCCCACGACCCTGCATCCATTCTTCAAACGCTCTCTTCCTCTTTCTCCTCTCTGAGGTCCTGCTTCCTTCATTTTAGAGCATTAGGAAAGTGATTTTTTTAAATCTTGGCTCTCTCTTGTGTCTGGCAGCAGTTGTTCAGCTTTAATGGGGATCCTGAGAACTGGATAACATTGTGGAAAGCTATAATGTCACTTGGAGCACATCCACTTCACTCAAGACATTACATGATAAGTTGTAACATGTTAAGGGAATTGCATATGGAGAATTCAGACTCCAACCTCCCATGTCTCTGAATTGAGACATTTATTGGCAGTCATGTCTTAATATTGGAATATAACACTCAACCACTGCAGAAACAATGGAGCACAAGTGATGGGCTCATGATTTGCATGAAACTTTGGAGAGCAGAGATGGAAATGCTTCTCAAATCATGTTTTATGAATTCAGAATGAATTGGACGTTTGGAATTGGACTTTTTAAATGTGCTTTCTTGATGAGAGGTAGTTGAGAAACAAGATACTGCTCACACATCTTTAAAGTAAATATGAGGCAGCAGCCAGTTAGCGCAGCTTAGCATAAAGACAAACAGGGGAAAACAGCGAGCCTTGCTCAAAATCCATCTCTAAAGTTCACTAATTGACATGTTATATCTGGTTTTTACTCCAAAGAAGAAACAAAACGTATAAACAACTAGTTGTGGTTTTATGGGGGGTTACGTGCTGGACCATTTCTTTCTAGAGTACAAACTGACATGATTCAGCTTGTCAGTGTTTCACATAGTTCCTTAAGCCATTATTTAGAGTGACCATCAGAGTTAGCAATATTGAGTTTACAGGTATGTGAAGGTCTCAAATTAGAAGCTTGCCAATGACCCAAGTTCCCTGACAGTCGCAGTAAACAAAGCCTTACAGTATATATGCTGTTGGTGTCCTATTCCAGCTGCTCTTACTGCATTTAGATTTGGCTTTGTCTCAATTAATGTGTAGATTCATGCATGTAGTGTATTATGATGACATGCCATTACTGTTTTGCCATTGCTTTGCACGCTATTTGCATCCTGGGTATTGCTGGATTCTCATCCTTTTTCTGCTTTTCTTATCTCCCACTTCAAACAAGAGTCACTCCAAAAAAAACATTGTCTAACAGCCGCTAAAGATGCTGCTTTCAGCTCACTTGTAGCTTCCCCCCTCCCTTTCACTGTCAATGCACGGAATACAGATTATCAGCAGAGCATCCCTTTGTTGTTGCATGGAGGGGATGGGGGTATTTGAGTTAGATCTCTTGGATAACATTTGGAGAACCCAGATTTCAATTCACGCAAGGCTCTTTCATGCTGACAGCGCTGCTCATACTGGGATGCTGATATGGTTATTATGAATTTTGGGAACATTTGAGAGTGTGTTTCTCTTAGGTATAAGGAAAGCTTGCAATGTAATGACAAAACAGATGTGTGAATGGGGTACATATTTTCACTTTCTCAGGCTACCAAGCTGTCTGCATTACTGGAGGAGGAACTGGGAAAGCAGACTCCTGCAGACAGACAGCCCAGTGATGTTGTTGCTTTTTATGGCATGATGGACTGGCCTTATCGGGGGCCATTCTGGCCAAGCTGACAGACTGAAGGGAGAGATTTGATCTGGGTTTTTGTTTTGATCTCCTCAGACTTCTTATCTGCGAGTGATTTGGGTGGAATCCAGCCGCAGACGTAACGTCCAGAGGAGACGACACGCTATGGTTACAGGTTATCATCTCTGCTCAGACACGCGCAACCCACCTTGGCACCAGCTCTTGCATCTGTCGTCATGGTTACCTCACCAAACTGTTTGCATACTAAGGCAGCGTTTTGGCCTATTTAGCATCTTTGTTTACTGTTAATAGTTTGGGTTGTAACACCCTTTCTATTTTCTCTTGTTCCTCAGCAGCACAGAGTTGCTGGCCATTTCAAAGGAATAGTTTGACATTTTGGAAATTACATATTATACATATTTTTCACTTTCTTGCTGAAAACTGAATGAGAAGGTCCAAACCACTGTCATGTTTGTACTACTGGGCTACCTCCAGGTCTGAGAAGTAAAGCCAATGTGGAAGTATCTTAACATACATTCTTTCTAAGGAAGGCAGGGGGCAACTCTTCTTGTTGCAAAATAAGGCAGATTGTATAGAAGTCTATGAGAGAATGAGCCTACTTCTCACTTGGTTTATTACCTTGGCAAACAATGTAAACATGGGTTTATGGTCTCAATCGCTAGCTTCAAGTCCTCTTCAATACAGCGTGATGTTTATTTAGTAAATTCTGGTCTTATTTAGAGTCAATAGACCATATAGCAAGGTATGTTTTAGGACTTGGCTACCTTGTGATTGACAGGTCACTACCACAGTGTTCAATCTGGGAGTTGTCTGTGTTTCCACTGAAGAACTTAAACCCTTTCACAGTGTGTTTTCAGTTCATGAAAGTTAATTATAACTTTTTTGGTCACCTAAAAACGTCTCATTCAGCATTTGGTTGTATTTAGCTCCACACTCTTGTGTCATTTCTGGTTTCAAAAAACCAAGATGGCATTGGCCAAAATGCCGAACGTGAGGCTTCAAAACGGCAGTCCACAAACCAATGGGTGATCTTATGGTGACTACGTCCACTTCTTAAATGCAGTCAATGGTCTGTCAAGAGGTAACTAACACAATTAACATGATACATGTTGTTTGTTGAATCACAGACAAGTTTTTAACACAGTTATCTTATCACTCAGGTGGTACAGTCTAACATAAGCCATGTGAATGGAAAGTAAACACAATGAGAAGGTCGCCACAGGAGGCGGAAACAAATATTTTGGTAAGATAATACATCACCTGGAGAGTGACTGTGAGATTTGAGCATCTGCTGTATTCATCACCAGCCTCACATTGCATAAACCAATAACTCTCACCTCCGTGTGTAAACCCTTTTAAAGCAATATTTACAACATCCAAACTATATCTCCAAATGAGAAGATCATTTATTTCGGATGACTTTAAAGTGTGTTGACTGGGCTTCCTGTCAGAGATGCTGTCACACATGAGAAGATTGTTTACAGGAGCAAAGAAGGCTCTTCAGGGCTATATATGGCATTTGTGAAAGCATGTATCTTAGATAGATAAAACTATTAATAGACCACATTTTTACACCTAAATCCTCTGGTTAAAAAGAGTAGTGTTGACTTTGCGTGCATGGTACAACTGATAATAATGCACACAAATAAAACAGGATAGTACATAAAAAATGAATGTTAGACTACACTTTATCAGGTTGAAGAAAGCCCATATCTGACTTATTCCAACTTTCCCCGAGGAGACCGTGAGGGTTATTTCTCTAAGTGGAGAAGACTTGTCCTCGCACTTAAAACAGAATTCATCTGCTATCAGGACATGCCTCGCTGAGGAGCAAAAACAAAACAGTTCATATAGCGATCCAGAATGAGCTCATATACTGTGAAGTATCATGGGAATACTCACTTCGGAATGAAACCAGGCTCAGAGAGTGTGGATCGGGCACAGTGTCCTGCCAGAACTTTTCCCGCTTTGGGCCACAAATGAGTTTCATGCAGAAGTCATCACGCTCTCACATGCATTACCAATAAAACTGATTTATTCCCATGAGGAGGATTCCCATAAATTGCCTTCTGAGATTTTAGATCCTACCTCCTTTATTTCCTAGATGATTGATGCAACCTGACATGAGTAATCTCTTTGTTTCATTTTGCATTTATCTTGTTTTTATAAGGCCACTGTAAACACACTGCTTCTGTTTATTTATATCACGTCGCCCATGGAGATATGACTCTTTAGGACACCTCTTGTGCCAGTGCCAGATGGCGACTTTTGCCTCTCCTTCAGTGCAGGTTATAGGTCGATAACAAGTTGGAGTGAAAGTATCATTCAGGGACTGTCAAAAGGATCAAGTGTTTTTGATTATATTCACCTGACGTTTTTTTTAACCAAAAATGCAGATATGATTTTTCATCCCCATTCATCTGAAGAGATAACCCAAGCTTGCTCTGACCTGAGAGACATTGATAGGATTGATTCAGATGGGAGGTGGAGAGAGGGGGCATGAGTTCAGTCAGAGTAAATGAGCCTGCTACACTGCCATAATACACAAGGAGTGATTGTGTTACATGCAGAGATGAGTGTCGCCCTCTTGGAAGTGGCGATGTCCTCCTCTCTTTCTCCGGGCCATTCCACCCACACCAGTCCTGGGGAGCGGCCCACGTCAGACGATCCTCTTTCTGTTTCATACACCGCCGACAGGGCTGTCGTCAGAGGGATTTACCAGCGGTGTCTGTGAAACCTGAGAGTAGTTGGACAGGCTTC
The DNA here is from genome assembly GCA_947000775.1 of Pterois miles. Classification (NCBI taxonomy): domain Eukaryota; kingdom Metazoa; phylum Chordata; class Actinopteri; order Perciformes; family Scorpaenidae; genus Pterois; species Pterois miles. Next base: position 1,994,770 of record CAMQGK010000100.1, on the reverse strand, counting down.
ACACTGGGGGGCAAGAGGTGAGGGAGGGATGGGTTGGTACTGTTGAAGAGGTAATGCACACCTCAAGTAGTAGGGCAACCGTGGCTTGGTGGCTGGCCACAGGGCTGCCTGAGTGTGTGGAAAGCCAACCCGCTGCCTCTAAGAGGATCAAATTTCCCCACAACTTGTTGCCCAATGCTATATAAACTCTGGCATGCGGTGTTGACACCTGATCTGGACTAAAAGGGCCGCTGGAGAGCTTCTCTGCACCCACTGTGTCCCCTGCTCTTTCAAGTCCACGGCCCCCCTCCTCTTGCCCAGATCAACCCGCTGGCATAGTCACCCTCACTGGGGCCCCCAGTGGACCTCCACCACACAGCACTCAGTCGTAGTCATCACTGTTCTGCTAATGAGGGTCTCAAGGGACCGTCTGCCACAACTACTGAAGGGACACTGTGGGATCAAGGAGTTCCCTTTGGCTACTGAGGGAACCTCCCTCATCGACTTTAATATGTCCCCTGATGTGTGACAGCTGTCCATCTGCCTGCCAAAACACTCCAAATGTGAACCGAAACATGATATCATGTTTGATAGGCCCACACACGATCACAAAAGTTGAATGTGTCCCTGAAATGGAGCATTAAAGGGGCACTCCACCAATTTTAGATCAGTTTAAACCTGTGACAATAGTTATGCAATGTCCGAATCTCTGAATGAAGTTTCAAAGTCTGAAAAAGTAAAAACCTGATGACGTCATTAGGGTTTTATCAGCTTGGGCTTTGAGACTGCTTTTGAACAAAAACTTATGTTACAAACTTGTGATGTACATATTGAAAGACATTTACCAGGAAGACAGAGTGGAATGATCAACCAGTTATTGGGCCAGGGCATCAAATACAGAGGCTTTGTCACGGCCATCAGTGTGCGATATCAAAGCATTCTTTAGTGCCTGTATGGGACACACCAGACTTTACATAAAGTACAATGTAAACCCCTCCATGACAACAGTAAAGAGCAAAAAGACATATTAAGGTTTTACTTTCCCGTTATGACCAGCTGTTCTTTTGGGTCCCGTATTCACAACTTTCAGTTTTAATTTCTATTTACAAATGTAGTAATTTTAAGCCTGACCACGTTGTTTTTTTCTTAAACCTAAATTAGTGGTTTTGTTGCCTAAAGTGACACCAAGGGCTGTGACAAAGTGACAGCATGTGCCGACTTGAGCTGGTTAGAATGACAGATGCTTTCAAATGTCATTGCATTACGGGAAACAACATAGAATCTAGTGTTTTTAGTGCTTGACCCATACTAGGAATAAAAATCTGGATATCTCTACATCTGTTGCGTCAACCCATTTTTATTCCAATTCGTCACGTACCGATGCTTTGTCAGATCTGTTGGCATACAGTGTCAATAAACACATGCTTAATGTTGTGAATTCTAACAAAAACACTTGCTTTGGTTTGGCAACAAACAAGTTAGGTTTAGGAGAGAACGACATGGTTGGACTTAAAACTACTATATTTGTAAAGTGAAAATGAAACTTGCAATTCTAAATCACCGGAGTAACCTTTTAAGGTGTTCAGCTGACGCAATCTAGACCTCATACTTCAATATTTTAGTAGTAATGGTTAATATAAAATGCTTACTTTTCTCTTTACATCTCTGCATTCATATTATATCATTCATTGCATTATGAAATACTGTATGTGTTATGTTATATGATAAATTTGTATTTCAAATATGGCTTCCACCATTGAAAACACTTACATTGACTGCTAATTACTGTAAGTGATGGGGCATCTTGATAGTATAGCTGCTATGCATGTCAGTAGAATAATTTGACAACTGTTATTCATGAAAACAGTGAATGATGTAGGTTATATTTATCATCTTGCAAACATACAGTAAATATGTCATCCGCATGCAAACAAGCAGTTGAATTAACCAAAGCCATTAAAAACCTTGACCGCCATTACATCGATAAACAACTCAAGGTTAGACGTTCCACACGCCCTGAATGGAGTAATGAGTGCTACAAGCATCAATTATTTAGTTTTATTGAGCAGGATTTGAGTTTTCTACTCTTCTTAACATCAGAGGCCTGATGAGCCGGCAGCCTCTGCGAGATGTCCACAGTCTGACATAAATTTATCATAACGCAGCGGTCAATATTTCTGTGAAGATCAAGCTAATGCACATGGTGGACTGAGTGTTGTTAGCCCGAAAAGATGGACCAGGGAGGAGAGATTGAGTATGAAGTGGGAACAGAAGAGCAATAAATGACTTCTTCCTGGAATGAATCCAGATGTGCAACACATCAGCAATGCCTGTCTCTACATAGAAAGAAGTACATATATGAATAACAGACAATACGTATGTGGAAGACATGTTTTTCTGTGCTTTGACCATTATAATTAATAATCATTTAATTGTAGTTTAGTGATTCAAATGAGAGGTTTAAGAAGACTCCTATGAGTACTCATAAATGAACTCGTCTGATGTGACATAGCATTTCAAGTGGTTGTGCATTATCAACTTTAGTTTTATAGGCTGCGTCGGCCTCTGGTTAGTGTGTCAGCGTCAGCTTGAACAATCCCACCAGTGACCTTCAAGATGCCTTAAGCTCTTTGGAGAGTCACTTCAGATGAGGATTAGGACCGGGTATAGAAGAAGAATTCAACAACAGGAGACAGCTCTTTTTGTTTCAGCGAGGGGGGAATGGAAAACAACCACATATTTCTGTAAAAGCTGCAAAGAAGCAGAGCTAGAGGAAAAAGAAGGGATTAAAACACCAGAGGGCCCCTCTTTCTTCACTCAGGATGTTGTTTATATTGTTGACAGGCCTTTTAACCTCCCTAAGCTCATTCTGTGAGGTCTCTTTGGGAGCTCACTTTGGGTTTGTAGCCCATGGAGCCTCCATTCAGCCTGTATCCAGTCAAGCAGCTGCATTATTTATGAGTGTTGTGGCTGTTATTCTGACTCCCTTATTGAGATTGTTGATACCTCATCATGGAACAAAAATAATGAGGGGACAATAAATTTAAGTGCTGTCAACAGCCACTTGAGTGAACAACATGTCAGGTTTCTCTCCCCAGATCCTGATGACATCAGACTTCTCTGCATGTGATATGTTTTCCTTTTGGACAGGTCCGATAGATTGGCCTCAAGGCCCATTTCACACCGGATTAGTTTCCATTTCAAGCTCCAGCCCAACCCCCACCTCTTGTATCAGAAACATGAACTAAGGTTAAATCCTCAGAAAGTCTTTTTCATCTTTTGTCATGGGTTTAAAAGCAATGTGACAGAAGTTTGCTTTTGGGGCATAAATTATGTTGAGTCGGGCCAGAAACAGACCAATTGTTTGAAATGGATCAAAAAATGAAGTCAGTGTAAATCACTGTTTTGTGCTGAAATGTTGAATAAACAGCAGAAGATGCAATCTCTTGCTAAGTCTTCAATGCCTACATAACAATACTCATAAGACCACAACACATAGTACAGTACATTCCTCTCTCATCAATGCAATGTCTGTCTTCCACAGTTTATATACACAGGTAAACAAGCCTGTTTATGCACATGCCTAAAGATGCACAGACATTGCAAACATTAGACAATATACACACATAAGCACACACCTGCCCCAATGTGCAGACAGACGTAACGCGTACTGAACATTCCTCATCAGGGAAGTGTTTTAAGTAGACAGCTGTACACGTTGAAGCCAGGAGCTGCTCATCAGCGAGTGTACTTCCAGATGTGGACACAAATCAGTCACTCAAAGCAGAATCACACTCCATCTCCTCACGCATGCACGGAACAAAATGGGTGTTTGTATGAGGGGAAATCATAACAGGAAAGGATCAAAGTGGGAGCGTTATCCCAGCCAAAGGAAAGTTCCAGCACATCTCAGACTCTAGATGGACACCTCATAACCGTCTGTCCACGTGGCATCAGTACATGACAGAGAATCGGTACACTTAACCAGTCATCTGACCGCATGCTAATAGCAATGACATTTCTGCAATACCAAACAGGCATTGACATTTCAAAGCATTTTTGTATGTTGACATCCAAGAGAATACTCGGTATAATAACTGTAAATTCATAGTGTTGCTACAAATCTTACATCAACTTCTTGTAATAGTATTCTGTTATCAATAAGCTCTTTGTCCCGTTACGGAATCTGTATTAGCTCTTGTCCAGTAACACCTCATCACAATAAACTTCCAGTCACACTACATTAGCTGTATCTCCATGAGGCCATTTTTGGGAAGAAAACCTCTCCTGCTCCTGATCCTTTGACTCCAGTTCATGCATCCCTCACATTCTCACACTTTTTTGTGCATGCTAACAGGCCAGAAAGTGATATAAAACACTCAGCGCTGAGATAGAAGAGGCATTTGTTTCTCATCAGATGTGATCAGCATCCAAGATGGTCATAAAAAATTTAACAAAAATATTTTTTTTGTTTGTTTAATTAGCAGTAGAATGATGATAAGCTGTGCAGCCAAATATTGCTCAAACCTACAGATTTCTACTATAAATGCTAATGGAGATTAAAGTGCCCTAACAATTACGCACAATGCAACTTCAGTATTTCCATTTGATGGAACAACGCAGCTATAAAAAAAATATGAGTCTTGAGTTTGAATATCTTATTCAGTGTAAACATCATATCGCTCCTATGAAGAGCTGCACCAACTTGATACACAGCTGTTCTCATTCCCAGGGCATCAAATACCAAGGCTTTGTCACAGCCATCTGCATTTGGTGGCACACAAGGCTCCCTTTAGCACTAGTATGAGACGCACCAGGCTTCAAAGTGACGAGTTGGGATGAGATCATGTTAAACATACAGTATAGAAATGACAATGTCAGATAGTGTGGAATGAAATATTGCCTTAAGTTGAGTTAAGGGGTTAATTTCAACTGTATGAACCATTTACTATAAGTCTGTAAACTGGAACGCTTCAGCAATTTATTGTTTTTTGGCATAAAAGTACTCCCTGTTGTATTTTGATCAGCATCAGTCTCAAGGAAGTAATAACTGAGTGGACTCATTTCTCATTAACAGTGGTTTTGCACCAGGGCTGTCCGTGGTCCTGCTTGGTAACAAGCATGAGGACCCTCTCAGTCCAGCTCTCCAGCAGAGTGGGATGTGTATGACTTTGCCACAAAACTCAAGGAGTCCTGCTGGCCAGCCTGGCTTCATTAGCAGAGTTAACCTTCAAAATGCACAATTGCCTCCTGCTCTTGCCCTCGGGTCTGTTATGGCTGAGAGGAAGTTGGAGCAAGACTTGTGTCAAATATACTGTCAATGCACTAAACAGGAACAGCTTGGACACGGCCAAGTGGCAGTCACGAGTCCCACAGAGAAGTTTACTAAATACCACAGGAAGAGAAGTGCATGTCTTTGAAATAAAACTGTCTCTTGTCTACAGGAAAGTGTCTCAGTTGCAAGCTCAAACTTTTATTTGATAACATGTTACCAGGGAACTAACTGCATGAGGTCTCAACTCACCAGCAGGAGAACTTAGCTGTTGCCTAACCTCACTACTGAGTGAATGGTAGTATTTATGGACATCTCTGTAAGGTAATGCACCAGCAGTCTCTGATCATGGTTTCACGATGCAATTTTTGGATTAGCGGTCACTGGATCCAAAGACCATTTGCAATGTGGCATGGATGATATCACTACATGAAAGAAGAAAATAGCTGTCCTACATGTATTAAGTATACTCAGTAATCATGATGCCTTCCCTCCATCTTGCACTGGTTTACCTTTCTCTGGAGACCAGACTCTCACTGTGAAATACGGGAAGTATTATGTGACCTGAAACTAACTCGAAGAAGCTGTGGAATTTGTCAAACAGGCTATATATTGATGTCAAATGATAGGGGCTGGTCTAAATCAGTCTTTTGGAGTCTGAATCAATTAAAAACAAAGAAGACCAGCTCTGAATAAAAGTCACATAATGCTGTAATTCTCATATACTGCAGGTTCCTCTTTTATTAATGTCCACACAGCTTTTATTTCAAAGCTTTGACTTTAAGATGAGTCTGAACTCATCTGGACAAACTTAAATAGAAAATGAAGTGAGACCTAAAGGTGAGGCTGGCTCACCCAGGTGTCACACCTTTGTTTCCTTAATTTCCTCTGCAGATCACCCTCGTGCTCTGTGTGAGGCTGTTTCACGCCTCCCCCTCTGTTGGCTGGAGGCCTGATGAGGTCCAGATGTGATCCAGATGAGGCCCTTGTGTGATGCACGGAACTGAGAGGAGCTGTAGTCTCCAGGGGCTCATCAAACTGCCACAGGTTCTGCTCAGATTGATTTCTAACATGGAGGTACATGTTCACCCATAGATTCAGTGATTTTATGCATTTATAAAGGGCTCATTTGATTGCGCATTAAAACACAATATACTAATACATAATTTATTTGGTCCATTTTGTTTGAAAAGGGTCATACAAGCCTATATTCAATTTCAAACTGTTTATAATTTTCTATAATTCATGAAGTTTCATAAAATGGCAATTAAAATGGACTTTCTGATCACATACAACTTTTTCAAAAGTTGGAGTGATGGATTATTAATAAGTATGTTTTCTTTAGTGTAAATCACCTGAAAATAAGAATCGTTGTGTTTACATTACCTTAGTCCTACCTGAGTCCTCTTCATGGAACTGACCACCATGTTTCTACAGTAGCCCAGAAACAAACCAAACACTAGATAGGGACATTTGTGTTTTCACATTTTCTCATTGGCCACTTGTCACAAGGGAGAAGTTTCAGCTAGTTGTAATCTGCAACTTCAGATGCGGCCAGATCCTACACACTGCACCTTTAATGTCTTGCCAATGTGAGAGCCATTTTTTTGTGATAAATTACTGTGAAGCGTGTGAACTGGACAGCTTTTCTTTTTTATTTAATTTAATTTGAAAGAAAATATTTGGCTTATTTAAGTGCAGCGTGTCTAACTGGTTGTATATTTATGTGATTGTAATGTTAGCTTTCAGCCACTAAGACACATGCAGACCCATAAAACCAAATAAGATGTTTTGCCTTTTAATTTATTTAACCTCTTAAGACCCGAGCTCTTTTTTTGATATGCATTTTTGATGTCTCTTTGCTCTTTGGGCTTATTGGAACCTGATAAGTATAAAAACTAAGCATCATCTTTTGACATAATGTAGTTTTAGAGAAAAATTATGTCCACATATGCGGACACTCGTTCTGAATTTCCATAAAACACAATAAAATCACCATTGTGTAATAGTGCAAACCTCTATATGTCCACTCTGAACACAGCAGTGTTTTTCCTGACTGCTTTTGCATTTATTAATAACACTTGCAAACATGTTTTTTTTTAAACGTTTTGGAACATCACAGTACAATTTAATAAAATGAAAATTTTTTCCCCTTTTGGACAGTCATAGCAACAGTATGGCTCATTTGAAGTGCTGCAAACAGTTGCAGGACTACTAGATGGCAGTGTACGTATCCTCGTACGTGTACACAAGACCCCAGTTAAATAAAATTAAGTATTATGTTCATATGACCCAAAATGTGATGTCATCGCATGTGTACGCCAGGTCCTAAGAGGTTAATTCATTAAATACACCATTTTCATTGACCATTTCCACTGACACTTCATGCCATGATGAGAAAGTGTGCCTGAGTGTGTGCATGCATATACGCAGGAGGACTGGTTATATTACTGTAGCATGTGTAAACTGTGACTGTAGTACAGTGCAAGCAAAGCTCGTTCCTAGCAGGGAGGGCTCCCCATGGCAACAGCTGCATGATGTCAGATGTTGCGTAGAGATTGGACAGATGTGCTGATTTGAAGTATGCAGGAGATTAAGCCTACAGTCTACAGAGCAATCAGAAATGTTAAAGGAGTTTAAGGCGGGACAGCGTTATAATTTAGGCGCTTCATTTTTTAGCTTGATAGAGATAAAGGATATGAAAAAGCAAATTGAAAAAAGGAAAAATATATAAATGGAAGCTCTGTTCACAGTTTCAGACAATACTTGGCTTATTTATATGAAATTCAATTACTTTACATCTTTGGCAAAGATTTTGATTTGCCTCATTAACAACCTGGGACTTTTGTTATGCTTCTTGTCAGTCAGTAAAACTTTACAGGAAATACTCATATGTCTTTTTTGTTTCGTTTCGCCACAGGTCAGAGGTTGGTTGTCGGACATGCTTAAAGTTCATTTCCAGGCCACATGAATTCCTCATCCTTGGGAAACCCCATGGACAGTCTATTGAACAGGATTAGAGGCACAGAGATGTGGCTAATTGCTCACAATTCCTGTGCTGATTATATATGTCTCAAGCTATTGCGTCAGTGAAAGGGATCCCATGACAAAAAGACATTTACAGACCAGAGGATTATCCAATGCAGCATGGAGAAATGCAGCCTGATTTATCCAATTATCTTTTCTCTGTTGAACTATTTCTCATACGCTTCAGGTGAAAGCAGAGACTGTAGCGGTTTGTTTTATTTTTGTCCTCACAGGCAAGAAAAACATGTAAAAAACATTAAAAGTCAAGTAATATGAATCTCAAAATTACACATGTTCTCACTTTCCTCTAGTGGCAGCTATAGCTCTATGGATTTAGTTTTTCTACATTTTTTTTCTTATTTCACCCAGGTTTTAATATCTGCATCTGAGATTTCTGCTGACATCCCAGTATACTGTAATAGAGCTGAATGGTATTAAATTTATGGTGCTTAAACCATTGAAAAATCCATTTGAAAAACTCAGCAGCAGTGTGTCTTTCCAGAAACAATGCTCTAGTCACTCAGCATAAACCACAGACCACACTGTGAGCAGTTTTCATTGGAACTATTTTCTACTGAAGACAAAGTCCTAATGAAGACTGTCTCTGCTGTGGTTACTTTTTAAAATTTACCCTTCCATTATAGCAAATATAATTTGTACTTTTGAACTGTTGTGTAATGTAAATGTATAAAGTTTATTTCAAATACCAAAATATACAGTGTGTATCTCATAAGCCTGTATGACACACTGTCTGATGTTGAAATGGGACTTTGGTCGGTGAACCACGGTGGACTGAGCTTCCTCAATGGCCCACAAGTACATACTCAAAAACAGCTTTTTTGGCCGAAGTGATGATATAACTTTTAAGTGACAACAACATTTGGCATGAAACTTTCTGCCTTGTGTTGGATGTGAAAATAAGTTTTGAGCATGCACTGTTAAAATAGCTCACCAAGCACAAAAGGACTAAGAAAGAAGACAGGAGTAAACAGAGTGGAGTTGTTTCTATCCCAGTGATGGCCTGTTACGTTACACTGGGTGACAGGGGTGCTTGTGATTAAGACTTTGTGACATGAAAGTTTCAGACATTAGCTCCTTCCTCTTGTGTTTAGAGTGAAAGCGATGAGGCAAATATTAAATAAACAAAACAATAATCTATGGAAATGTGACCCAAACAAATGTAACAGAAATTTCAAAACATCATCTTGTTTTTATTATTTTGATTATTATATTATGAGTAAAACAAATTAATTTTTAATTAATTCATCTTTAAAAAATGAGAGGGTGAAAAAAAACAAAGACTAACACTGATGCAGATATACATATAGTCATTAAGTGCAAGCACCCTGTTGAACATATGACTGAGTCATGTGGTCATAATGTGGTGTTGTACAGTTTATAAAATGTTAAATGAGTCTGTTCTGTGGTTAATTCATGGTGCATATATTGTCTGTTCTAGCTGCATGCGCGTGGTGACACTTCTTTGGCCTTACATTGTTGTGTTTGGCATCTGATGCACAGAGCCACAGAAACTTAATCCTGTGTTGATCTTTTATTTGACCTGAGAAAAATGTATGAGCCATTGTATTAACAGCTTGCAGCAGCTCAATTTAAGGGAATAATTCATCTAACTGTACCGCTACTATATCCATCTCATACCTTATTACCCAACACGTCAAAGCAGGTCAGATAACTGCCTTTTTTGCTTCTCAGTTGGAGGCTCTGAAATCTTATCAGCACCTATAGTATAATGTAGTCCACCTTTATCTGCACTGTCTCTAATATCAAAGCTTGTGTGGTGATTGAACGGCCAGAAAATCCAGGTAGTTTTCTGAAGCAGAGGAGGAGAGAGACAAAAAGTAGTGATAATTAATGGCTGTCACAGGATACGGAGTGGATGCAGAACGATTACAGACATGACATATAAATTGCTGTGTAATTTCAGATGCTATGGGCGTTTTCTGTTGGAGCAGGTCTCCTCTTGTACTGCCTGACAGATGATATTCAAATGGAAGTCAAAGCCAGGAGGGATAACATGCCATTGTTGAACCATTTGATATGCCAAGGACATATAATGGCCCGGGCCACATGCAGAACAGCAGATCAAACACCTTCTAGGATTTCAGGAGAACACAAAACAAGCTCTTAGTAAAGACCCACATCATTATATTCTATTTGGGAAGTTCACATTATAGTATCAGGTCTTGAACAGAAACATTTATTTAGATTTATGAAAGTAAACCATGTTTCCCTCCACTGACTGCACTGGTAACAACCTTGAACTATTGGTGGGATCAAAATAATCCAGTTTGAGGGCATTCATGGTCACTGATTAGTCAAATAAGCCCCCCACACTTTCTACTAGAGGGCCTCATCAAGTTTCCTTGTTTGATTTATGCCGGAACAGCTGCAGAGGTGGTACACACACCAGACAGGCCCGACACAAATGCAACATAAAGGTGCATCTGTAACAGGATCTCCTCTGTCCCTCAGCCAGATACAGTTTGATGATCTATGATGGTGATTAGGTTCACGTCAAAGGGAAGACATGCAAAGCACTCTGGGAGTCTTAGCTTGTTGGAGGTGATCCAAGCATAGTACGGATGATCTGTGTTCCTGGATCATGAGCCCCAAACTGTGCACCATGACTATCATAACATTTTGATCAATGGTCAGAGACGCCTAATGGCATAACTGAACAGAATCAAACAAATGCATGAAGTTGAAGACAGATCACATGTATGATGTGACCCTTACATAAACCTAAAGACAATTTTAGACTCATATACAGGTCACGTGGGAGAAACATTTGAGTCTGAGACAGAAAGTCAGTGTATGCAATCATGTGAACCAGTTTTGCTATACACTGTCTGTATCTACATGAGAACCATTGGTTAAGGTTGTGTCTAGAAGGTAACCCGCAAATTGCAGAAACTTGTAAAATCTCAATGACCTATCCTAACTTTTCAATTATTCAAAGTCAATTAACTTAACTTTAACTATTCATGGTCAGTGCCTAGGGGTGGTGTTGGCCGCTCCCTCCCCCCAGAAGGGGCGCAGCATCGCTTCCACCTCCTCCCTCCTTTCTTTTGTGTTTTTTTTTTTTCCCCCCCCTTTCCCTGGGTTTTTCCCCGGCCCCCCCCCTCCCCCCCCCCCCCCCAAAACTTCCTGTTTTGGTTTTTTTTTAATTTTATTTTTCCCCCGGTGGGTGTGTGGATGGTTGTTTTTCTCTTTTTTTTTTTTCTCTCTCTCTTCCCCCTTTGTGGTCGGCCCCCCTCCCCGGGGGGTCCCCCCCCCCCCCCTCTCCCCCCTGGGGTCCCCCCCCCCCCCCCCGCGACCCCTAACGGGATAAGCGGTTGACGATGGATGGATGGATGGATGGTCAGTGCCTAACCTTAACTATTGGAGGTCAGCACCTAACCTTAACTATTTGAGGTCAATGCATAACCTTAACCAACTTCAAAATTGGTTTAGTCTTGCAACAACTGGCATTACATCAATATCAAAGGAGAAATGGCAAATATTACAACATAAAGACCTTCTCCCGTAAAGACAGTAAACGTGTCAGTCTTGTTTCCATATTTTCAGAATAACTCACACCGTTAGTAAGATGGAAAGAGCCTATAGCCATGCCAGCAGCTCTGTGAGGCTGTTGGCTACTTTGGCACAACACTCTGAGAGAAATGCAACATGGTCACAATGACTATGTTAATAGCTTGATGTACAGTATAATGCTAATGTTGACTATGCTCGCTATGTTAGTTTTAATGTGTTAGTACACTAACATTTGCTAATTGACACTAAATGTAGTGCCATCGTTTTTGAATGTATTTGGTCATACAAGCAAAATACATTTTGATGACCTGATGATGGCACTAGATTTAAAGTCACTGGATCACCAAAGTCATTAAAATTCATCCCAAGGGAGATGTGAATGTATGTCCAAAATGTCATGGCAACCCATACAATAGATGTTGAGTCAAAACCACAAATGTAAACCTCATGTTAGTGCGCTAGGAAAAATCTGAGGATTACCAAAGGCAATAGGATTCATCCTCTGGGCACCATGGATATCTGTAAAAAAATTCAGTACAATCCATCCAATAGTTAAGCTTTTTCTCTACCAGCAGACCAACATTTCCATTACACTTTCAATACAAGGCCAGACCAGATGTGTCATTTTAAGGTTACTATGTGGTACAAGCATTCTGTTAAATAACTGCAATCCTATAAATCTTTCAATGTCCTAACATGCGCAGATGAAGAGTAATCCCACATCTAAATCCAATCATACTGCAATCATGGCTGTCCAGATTTGAATGTTCATAACAGATTCTCATGCATTATATTATAGTGGATGCTGCCTTGTTTTACAGTTTACTGGAAATTGTATTTTTTGTGCATGCAATCAACATAAAGACAGCTACATGGGATCAGATTAAGATGTACTGTAATGATTTGTATGATGCATCACAGTTTTACAACCAACAATTATTAATTAAAGCACACAATGCAAAAAGCCCTTCGTAACCTTGTCACAAGTGGTGGTTGCTTGGACATCAGATCTGTACTGATCTGTATAGAGATTTGATATGAAAAATTGCATCAATAATCACTGTGCCATGGACATGCTTATAGAAACCAGAGCATAAGATAAGGGAAAGCCACCCCTCCAGACCTGTTTGCCTTGCCTCTGCACTGTGAAGCCATCAACCAGACCCAGGTCATTCACTTTGGACAGGTAGAGGGGGTGTTGACCCTGATAGGACCACCCAATCTGCTCTGTGACTGAGAGTCACAGCAACCTGTGGCTCCTCCTGTTCACATTAAAGTTGGTACACTTGGTTCTTCAATCCACCAGCTCCTACTGAGAAGATAACTGAAAAGAATCCACTTGAATCCATGCAGTATTTCACTGGATTTTTTAATATTGTACTAATGTATAATGTAATAATATTAAAGAATCGAGTGAAATACTGTGTGGAAGTGTGAATATCTTTGACATCAGATCTGTACTATCTGTATAGAATTTATATGAAAAATTGCATCAATAATCACTGTGCCATGGACATGCTTATAGAAACCAGAGCAAAGATAAGGGAAAGCCACCCCTCCAGACCTGTTTGCCTTGCCTCTGCACTGTGAAGCCATCAACCAGACCCAGGTCATTCACTTTGGACAGGTAGAGGGGGTGTTGACCCTGATAGGACCACCCAATCTGCTCTGTGACTGAGAGTCACAGCAACCTGTGGCTCCTCCTGTTCACATTAAAGTTGGTACACTTGGTTCTTCAATCCACCAGCTCCTACTGAGAAGATAACTGAAAAGAATCCACTTGAATCCATGCAGTATTTCACTGGATTTTTTAATATTGTACTAATGTATAATGTAATAATATTAAAGAATCGAGTGAAATACTGTGTGGAAGTGTGAATATCTTTAGAGCAAAACATTAAAATCTATTAACCCGTTTTACCCAATGAACATGGCACCGGGTTCGGCTGAGCAGTGTGTTGAAACTTGAATAATCTTCCTAAAATCCTGTGGTGTTTTTTTTTCTCGAATTGTTTCTAAAAGATGAGGCCTTAACAGTATTAAAACAACACCCCAAGTATATTTTGTCCAAATAATTTGGTAGTTTTTATATTTATTTATTTATAGTTTGTTTGGCAATGATTTTGGCAAATATTTTAGTTATAAAATCAATGCACAAGGAATTCTAATTTTACTTTATAATATTTTGATTGTTTTTCCGTTTAGAAAAATGAAAAAATACTTAACTATTGATTCTTTTTTGTTATCTTATTTTGATCTTATTTCATTATTGTCTACAGTTTAGTTGATTTGTATTAATTTTACATTGTACACGACGGTAGAATCTGAAGATGCACAGGGTAAATGTTATGGCCAAAGGTATCTGTAGTATTTTATGGCCAGATCTTCTTTCTTCTTTCTGCCCGTCTGATTACAGGTCATGTATTATTTTGTCATTTCATTTCATGTTTCACTGTTTCCTGTTTTATTTTGAAATCATTAACCCTTCCTCTCATTTCAGATCACTGCACTCCCTGCCCTCTTGTGTCTCCACGCCCCCTGACCTACTTTCATGTCCTCCACCTGTGTCTGATTGTCTTGCCCCGCCCTGATTGTGTTCACCTGTGCATCGTTACTCACGCCCCCCCTCTAGTATTTAATGTGTGTCTCCCTTTCCTTCTGTGTCGGTTTGTCTTTGGTCCTCTGGTGATAGTGTCCCAGCCTTTTTTTCTCTGTAACTTCTAGTGTGTATGATTCTCTGCTTGTTTTTGACCCTGCCTGCTGTTTTGGATTTGTTTGCCTGTTGGACTGATTCCCTGTGTATTGAACCTTTTTTGATAAGTAAAGACCTGAACTCTTTTACTGCCTCTTGTGCCTGAAGTTGTGCTTTTGAGTCCTACCCATTCCTGAGCTTGTCGTCACACTTTCAAGAGGTAGAAAACCCATTTGGCACACTTTGAGCATCCAAGTGACCAAATGGAAAGTCCACCTGGTCTTATCCTCAATAAAACCTTTGTAGAATCTATGTGTTTTGTTGTATTTATATCTGCTTTGGCACAGTTGTAGTAACTGAGTTGCTGAATGAATTCAGTGACCTCTCTGTGGATAAAAATCAAAGAAAAAAAAATTTTTAATTGGCTCATCACAATTTACTCAGGTATATCATTGTCACACTGTTAGTTACACTGGGGGTGAATTCTCTGAAGACTTACCTATTCATAGAGACCAAGATCACGCATATAGACCTGGTAGTTGTGGAGCTGTTCTTGATTTATTTTGGGTATGTTTGTCTAGGCAAACCACACCTTTGAGCACCTAGGGCTTAGGAGGTTAAACTTGTGTTAACCACAGACATTATTTTAGACATCTGACCAAAAACCCATTCAAAAAGCCAACTGACTTCAAGACAAGGGAACATGCAGTGGAAACGGCTAACTCATTTCCAGGTTTAAGGACCTGCACCACTCTATACAACGTTCCTAGAATCACAATTCAACCAACAGGAAACAGCTGTTTCATTACAATCCTAAGGTCATGGAAGCCCAATTGTCAGAATCATTTCTTTACTGAACCTGAGAAATTCTCAAGAAACTAGACCTCTGCTAACATGCAGATGCACCGCCACATTTGAGGTTTAACAGGCTCCCATTAAGACACACATTTGCAGCATTTCTCTCTTTGCTCTCACACCCATGCGGCATTCAGGGACCGGCTGCCCCAAATGGCTGCGTTGTCGTCAGTACTCTCTCCTGGGAAGTGAAAGTGTCAAAGAGGCTCTGTGTGAGGTATAGAAGGAGAGGAAAGTAAAGGCTGGTGGGTAGGTGAAATCATCTTCATCATAAAGCAATTTAGATGTAATTTAAATACACTTAAATCTTATATGGAGGCATTTTATCTGACATGATTTGGTGCTGGTATAATGTGCAGTTTGAGGTCTGTGTTTCGGAAAGAGACATAATGATTTATGTCCTCCGTTTGTCACTCACGGGGGCCTCCAGCACTTCATCTGAAGACAAATGACATTAACAAGACACAAAGACTTCTGTTCCTTTTACATTTACAGGCTGACTTTGTTACAGAAGTAGAGTTTTTCTTTCAGTCAACATACTCCTAGATTTCACTGATGTGAAGTTAAAATTACAAGCAACAAAAGGAAGCAAATGTCCTGATTTCTTTCTTCATCCACAGACATAGACATTAGGTTTGATATGCAAACTCCATTAAATACAGTGGATACGCACAGAGGGACTTACCTATCATAGTGAAAATCAAGAGGACAATAACATTTGCATGTTCCCCACCAGCCTTACTCATTCTCATTTGTGTAAGAGTGCAGGCAACATTACTGATTACTATAATCCTTCAAAGCTGACAATCTTGATACAGCTGTTAATGTTGTCACTGCACTGGTTTGTGCCTCCAGGACAATGAATCATTTGTACAGTCATTTTCACTTCAGGAATTGGCTCCAGCGCAGGTGATTGTGTTATTACAACGCTGTTGTATAAAAATCTACACCAAACATTGTAAAGCCAAGATCAAGAATGAAAATATCCTGAAGCCAGCTTAGAGCGGATCAAGTTGTAATGTCGGCTGACTGAGAAAAGGCAGCAGCATTATGCCTTCATCTGTTTCCCAGCACTGTGCTGATAAGTTTATCAGCTGAAGAAAACTAATGTAAACCCACTGCTGATGAAACTAGCCATGTGTTCTCCGGTTCCTTCCACAGAGGGAAGACGGAGTGGAGGACAGCTTTTGTTCTGGGGTAAAACGCTGGTGTTGCGAGCACCTTTCAGCACCCTCTGATTCAGTGCACATTTACAGGGCTCCACTACACAGGTATTGCCCTATAAGAAGGTTGAAAAGCACGGCCATGTTTCTGTCATCAGGGGTCCATAACTAGGATCTGTGTTCCAGCTGTGACAGTGCATAATTGCCATGTAAAACGTTAGTGATATCCTGAGAAATACAGATACCGCAGCAGCAGGAGATGATCATTCTCACTTCCAGAAGTATTTTGGGGAGGCTGTGTTTGTGACTTTTATGACAGGGAAAGAGAGTATCAGACAGAGCTCCAGAGGAGGAGAGAGGCTTTTCTGCTGTCTCAGTTTCAACCCCCAAGGTGTTGCCAGCATAATATTTGGCATTAAGCAAAAGGTGGGACATTCTGCATGGAGGGGGACTACATGTTACACTACTGTCCTTCCAGATGTTGAATGCAAATGAACTCCAAGTAAACTTTTATGTGGTAAGACTTCACAATAGATCAGAAAACGTCAGCTCAGGTTTTTTAACACAAGAGAATTTGACCTGTCTGGCAATAATGCACAATAAAGATGAACATTTCCTCTTTTAGAAATGGACCTCAAAATGAAAAAAGGCAAGATGGTCAGCTAGTATTCAAACAGCAGACATAATATCAATAAACACATTTTTTCTACAAACACAGCCATTTATACAGGATTAAACTGTATAAAGAGCGAACACAATGCAGGCATAAGAAGGAGACGATAGATCGAAAGCAGCTAATATGGAATCAAAATGGCCTATTAGAGGTAGCATTGTAATGCACAATATAACAGTAATGGCTGATTGCAAGGATGGTTATTTCCACTTCATATGACTTGCAATAATAAACAGGCAGGGAATTGACCTGAAATGATGTTTCATCCATATGGCTCCAGTGTTAAATTCATCAGACATATTCCCATGGGTTATCATTATTTCCGCAAAATGTTAACAACATTACTGACAGGTATTTCCACACCAAATAAAAAAAAAACATACAATAAAAAGCCAATGTCATTATACCATTTCCCTCTGACTGAACAGATGTGCTGTACCTGACTGTGTTAGTTAGTTATTATTGACATTCCCTCCTGCTAATATTGACCCTTTGCTCACTCAGCTTTATATTACATTAAAAATGAAACAGGCCATTAATAATATACTGTACAGGGATGAGTGCTTGAACTCCATGGCCATCAGCCAGACAGAACCTGATATTGAGATAAAAGTTTTACACTCCAATTAATCAGTCAGTTTGGCAAGTTTTTATTTTTTATTTAGTTCTTTGGTTACTTGAGTAGTCAACTAGTGAGGTGCATAAGTTCCCCCTCAACATGAATTGATCACCCCAAGGTTATTGAACACTTTGTCATCCTGGTAGAGGCAGCAAGTCTTAGCTTGTGAGCAGAGACTGAATAGAGAATTACTCACTCAGGGGTTATGGTTCTACCTTCAGGCAAATATAATGCTTCCTTATAATACTCATTTGACTTTGGTGAAAAAATGCTCCCCATGTAAAACAATTAGCAAAAATACTCATGTATCTAAAATAGGTTTGTGTCTGGTGGAAGGGTATTTGAGAATCTGCAAATTGGCAGGGTGCAAGAGGATATACAGATATATTTTCATTCAAATATTTCTTTGTAGCTAGATTCAACTTTAAGTTATGTTTTTAATTTCCAAATTATCTAGAAAAACATAGAGAAGAAGGAGAAGCTGAAGAAGGTTGTGATGTTGCAGGAGTGCAACTCGGTGTCTTACTATAGTCACAGGTTAGCCTTGCATTAGCTGAACTACAGTTGCAAGAAAAAGTATGTGAACCCTTTGGGATTACTTGGATTTCTGCATAACTTGGTCATAAAATGTGTTCTGATCTTCATCTAAGTCACAGCAATAGACAGTCTGCTTAAACTAATACCGCACAAAAAATTAGTTGTTTTCATGTTTTTATTGAATACAACATGAGGTTTGAGGTATGAATTTTGCCAAAGAGCACCTGGATGTTCCACAGCACTTCTGGCAAAATATTCTGTGGACAAATGAAACCAAAACTGAGTTGTTTGTAAGGAACACACAACGCTATGTGTGGAGAAAAAAAAGACACAGCACACCAACATCAAAACCTCATCCCACTGTGAAATATGGTGGAGGGGCATCATGGTTTGGGGCTACTCTGCTGCCTTAGGGCCTGGACGGATTGCTGTCGACTGAAAAATTAATTCCCAATTTTATCAAGACATTTTGTAGGAAAACTTGAGACTATCTGTCTGTGCCAACCAAAGCTCAACAGAGGATGGGTGGTGCAACAGGACAACGACCCAAAGCATAGAAGTAAATCAACAACAGAATGGCTTCAACAGAAGAAAATAGGCCTCCTGGACTGACCCAGTCAGAGTCCTGACCTCAACCTGATTGAGATGCTATGGCATGACCTCCAGAGAGCGATTCACACCAGACATCCCAAGAATATCGCTCAACTGAAACAGTTTTGTAACGAGGAATGGTCCAAAATTCATCCTGACTGTTGTGCAGGTCTGATCTGCAATGACAGGAAACGTTTGGTTGAGGTTATTGCTGCCAAAGGAGGGAGTTATTAAATCCAAAGGTTCACATACTTACAGTAACGTAACGGTATTAGTTTAAGCAGACTGTTGTCTATTGTTATGACTTAGATGAAGATCAGAACACATTTTATGACCAATTTATGCAGAAATCCAAGTAATCCCAAAGGGTTCACATATTTTTTCTTGCAACGGTATGTAAAGGAGCAAAGCAAAACTAGCATTTAAAACCCACTTTTAAGTTTTGTTTTTGATATTGTGAAGACAGCTACAACTACCGAACATAAAGTGAGGCAAGAGAGCCAGGTAAAGGCTCTTCAAAAAATGTTCTGGGTCTACAACTTTGTCAAATACATCTATTATTTGTCAGAAGATAATAATAATTCACAGAGCATTCAAACCAACTGCCAGGCTTCGATCGCTGTAGAGAGAACTTTCAATTTTATGGCAGTTAACAGTAACAGTCTGAGTAGTCCATGTATGCTGCACAAATCTTTGCCAACTCATGGTTTTTTTTCCCAGTGTTTATGATAGCAATGCATGGTTGCAGTAATGTGTACGAGGACTGCTTAGCTGTGAATCATAACTACACCAAAGTCATCTGAGTGATAATTAAATGAGACGACTGTAATATACAAAGCTACATTTTTTTCAGTATCAGAAAACGAATAGAATGAAACATTCCAGATGTCTGTTTTAATATATTACTACCGCTGCTGTCATTTCTCCGTCAGTGCTGGGGTGCAGAACCATGACATCATTTCCAAATGTTTTGAATGTATATAATGTTCTCAGTGACAGTCTGCCAGTGGAATTGGTTCTGCTATGAGCAACGGTCCAAACTCAACATAAGCTGTGCTCTGAAGTATGTCCCACGCCTGACAGTCACAAGGACATTCTCAAGATGATGTTATAGATTAAGCAATCAATAACAGACATCATTTTTCAACTTACACTTGAAAGGATTAAGCCAGATGGTGAAAGTTGCTCAGACAAGCATGGTTCTTTTATGAGCCTGTGATGGTATATATAGTCCCTTTTGTTTGCATGGGGTGACCACAAACACATGCTACTCCTTGAGGGAGTCATTCTACATGAGATATGTTTTTTGATCATTTGTCTTAACGGACAAAGAAGATATTTGAGATAACCACACTATCATCCAACATGTATACATATTGTAAAAATAATTCTTTTTATTTTTAATACTACATGGATTTAATTTCATACAGAAAATAGCTTCTTTGAAAGGAAAAACACTGGAAAAACTAGACGTGTCTGGTGAACTGCTTGTCTATTTATGTTGCTGTGGGTGGACGTTCCAAATCCCAACTATATACAAGTATAATACATTTTTTTAATGTGTTTTCAACATTTAGAGCATCTTTGCAGCAGCTTGCTGTTAGACTCCATTAAAAGCAATCAAATATTTCTCCCTCCTCTTCTCGCCTGTGTGGACTGACAGCACATCTCAACATCTGAGAGTCCTGCTGACTGTGTTCTTCTCCTGTCTCGTCCCCAGACTGCTGCTAAGAGCTGTCCAGCTGGGATAATTGGACCCCCTGTCCACCTTTTTCTGACATTCACACTAACATGGCAGCTCTCTGTGCCCGTCCTCACAGACTAACTACACATTCATTTTCATTCCATAGACGGTTAGGACTGGGTAATGACGACATCTGTCACTGGGAGCTGGGGGTGTCTTTGGGGTCTTGTGACAGAATGGAGAAAAGAGGAATGGAAATGAGTCCACATAAAATAACAGAAAATAGGCAGATATTCCTTCTGCAAATGCCCCCCTTCTGCTATATGGGGTGGGGGAGGAAATGCCAGCTAGTCCCTCACCCGTGGATTTTTATTTGAAATGTCAAATCAAAATCTACTAATTTTGATGGCACTGTGTTACACAATTGTATTTTATAGGATGTGGATGCTATGCTAACCTTGGCATAAGCAAAGACTTTTCATTATCTAACAGCATTTTATGTTTTCCCCCCAAGACTGTAATCTGAAATGTGTATTTCATTCTGCAGTTAATCTGTTCATGACCTAGCTAAGTGAAATAAAGTGCATAAAATCTAAGACCATGCAAACATTGGTAATAAATACTCTATTTATATGCAAATACAGCGTGCCTAAATCTGTTGCTCTGAAAATGTATTTATTTGATTGTCATAGGATATAGGCTAAATGTATAGCCTACTGACCTACAGAGAAAAATATACTGCAAATATAAAGGAGTTTGAAAGACCTCACATCTAAAGATGTGATCAAACCTTGGACTGGATTTGGACAGCAAATGTGCTAGCAGTCCATTATTTCAAGGACACGTAGAAGGACTACCATCATTTTAAAGAGAAATAAAGCACAAGTATAATGTTTTTTTCTTTTTATAGCAGTGGTCCCTATCATACCATTGCAAAATCTGCTCAACTGTGTTTTTTTTTTTTTTTTTTGTACACAGAAAACTACTTTTTATGACTTTTACCAAATACATTAAATATATTATAAAGTAAATATGTGGGAAGGTTGTTACTTCTGTTCCCTTCTAGACATAATTGAGTTTAAAACACTAGCCAATCTAATATAAATATGGGCTACTAGCAGATTAAATAACTGACAAGCAAAAGCAATGGCACACTGATGTGTTAGGCTTTCACTGCACATCTGAACCTTATTGTGCTTCCCTCTGTTTTGTTGCCAAGCCACAGAACAAGGTTCACACCATGTTGCACTGCATCCTCAGACAGAGAGACTCCATATACTGTCAGTCACTGACAAAGATTATGTTCACCTTTCCTATTTTACCCACTGCTGGTTGGAGAAAGACCAGGTCATAGTGAACAAGACAGCAAAATGCAAGCTGCCTATTGATCAATATTATCAGTCTAAATCTCCTCATTAGGTCACTGTCTAAAAGTAAACACACATAACAGAAGGCACGATTGCTCTTGTACAGATGAAAAGCAGTTGGCTGCCTGTTCGTCAGTGTTAAGTGTTTCTGCTGTTTGTCACTGACTGCAGCTCCTCAGACTCCCCAGTGTTTTGTTACTGCTCTCAGAGGAGCTGCTAGTATGTCAGCACACTAAGCCCACACTATCCTCTACATTCATTGAACCACAGCCATAGGGAGGGTGAGGACTGGGTCCGTCATATCAGTAAAGGTCAGAGGGGAGGCTTCATGTTCCAACTCCTGCAGTGCACAACTGGGGAATATTAAAGCTGCATCTACGAAAAAGTGAAATCCTGTCAAAGGCAGCAAATGTATAAAGGTAAGAAGACCTTTAGAGTCTTTAGTAGAATGCATGGGACAAAATCCTGACTGCATATACAGTACAGCCACTTGAAGCGTATCACATATTTTGGTAAATACTGATATTATGTATTAAAACTCTTTGACCAGCATTCTTGGATACGTCCGAGCAACACAAAACCGAACATGGTCTCTTGCTGCCACCTAGCGAACATGAGGTGCACACACAGCAGAAACCATGCTAATCATAATCAACACAACTAAAACATATGTAAAACAAACACTTCAGAAGCAGAAAGGCTAATCCACAATATTGTTTTTGTTTTTTTTTTACTTAAAAATGTGTACATACTGTAGCAACTTCGACCCATGAAAATGAAAATGTAAAAATTACTCCGTTTTAAAACAATTTGTAACTGTGGCCAGTTTGACAGTATCATTTAAAATAAAAAAAACTACCTGGACACATTTCACAATTCTACATACAGGCAGCACACAAAACAAGAGCAAAAATGCAGATTAACAGCATGAATAAACACTTTCTGTACAACATCCATTGTCAAGGACATCATATAATTCTTGTTTTAGCTCCACTGTAGCCTTGTAATGAGATTTACACACCATTTCAGTGTAGAAACCTGTGGTTCTATGATGCCATAATGTCCAAGGCAGAGAAACAGTAAAGACAGTCTCATGCTAAGGTGGGCAAGCATGTCATATTAACAATTCACATATTATCGAAGTGTGTTCAGATGAGATCACTCGAGTTCCTTGAACCGTGCAAACATGGCCTTGCGTACTGCTTGTTTGTATGTGGCGTGGTCCCAAACGACAGGCTCTTTCTTTTTCCTCTGCAGGAGAAAAAAGTGCAAAGAAAAGTTTATTAAACTAACAAGAGACACTACATTGTGCAATGAAATAAAAGCTTCACACCTACCGGGGCAGGTTCAGCTCCTAAACCAGGTCTATCACTGACTTTATTCATCTCCCTAAGCAGAGAGAATACAAAGTTAAAGGCAGAAATGTCAGTAATAAAGTCACTCAAATGACAGTCAGTTAAACACACCTACCTGGAGCTCCCAGCCCAGCTATTATGGTGCTGCGGCTGTTGGTGGTGGTGTTTTCTCCTTTTCTGTTCTGGTGACTTGGAAGGTTCTCTGGAATTTAGCTGTGGACGACACAGTTGACCTTAAGTCATCAACCAACAACATGATACTCCCTCAGCATTTTTCACCACCCCATTTGTTTACACTGACTTCTTTTTCCTGGTTCTCCAGTGCCTCTAATTCCTTCTTCGACCTTTTGATCTTAAGGTGGATCTCCATATTTTGCTGTTGAGACAATACACTCGGTATTAGATGCTATATTTATAGTCACTGTCAACTATTGTTCATGCAGAGGTTAATGGGTAGTACTTTGTGGAGGTCGGAAAGCTGCTGGTGGCGGATCAGAGCATCCTTGTTGGGAAACTGTCTCCTACATAGTAGGCAGGCCATCTTCTTCCAGTCTGTCAGCTTGGTGTCTTTGTCTTCAGACTGGCCTCCCTGATTGCCTTTAGCTGCATCCTCCTTATCTTCTTCTACCTCTTCATCACTTCCAGCTGCATAGTCTGATGCCAGCATACCCAGGGAGCCCATTGGACGCTGGGGAAGCAAGCCAGGCAAATGCTAAGAACTAACAATTTCTCAATAATGTAAAACAAATGGAGTTCTGAAGGAAGTAAACAAAGTAGGTCAGGTATGAGGTACACCATGAAGTATGCAAAATGGGCTGAACATGAGGATTCTTACCTTTGACTTCTCATCTTTCTTAGGAGGAGCAAGGGGCTTTTTAAAAAGATCATCTGCACCTGATATCTAAGGATGTAGATAAAGAACAGGGGCAAAATTAATTATAGGATATAATAAATAAATCCTTTTAATATCTACATTCATTGTAAAATATGAATGCCGAGAAGAGATGTGGCTGTTGAAGGCGAGTCTCTAACCTTCCTCTCAAAGATAGCGAAACCAGCGTCAGCCGACTTGGATTGCCTCCTATCATCGTCCATTCCAGTCCTCAGCACCGGCGATGCGGAACGGACACTTTCCTTTTGACGATTCTGGATTTTTGCCCAGCGCTCCATGTCTTTCATGATCTGCAAACAGCAACAAATGTCTTCACACAACTGAACTGTATTTCACATTGTGTGTGCTGATATTGTACCCAAAGTGCTACCTTGACAGCAGCAAGACTTTTTGGCTTCTCGTTATCCTTCTCTTTGTCCTTTCTGGAGTCATCGTCATCTTTCCTCTCAGGAGCTGCTGAAGAAGTTGGGACAGGCTCCGGAGCAGAGCCGGCGTCAGAAACAGGCGCTTGTGCCGGAACTGCTGCACTGCTGGAAGGCGCCAGTGCTTTCTTCATTTCCAGCGGAGCATCGGCTGCTGGGTTGGAAAGAATGGCCTGGTCTTCAGCGGTCATTATCATAGGTTGAGTCACTGCAGGGTTCCCTCCTGGAACTGGGATGTAGGACTTGGACGTAGCATCCCAGTACATGTACTCTTGGGTTTGAGCATTGTAGAAATACTGTACACAGAAAAAGGAGAATGACAACCACTCATTTAAGACACATAAGATGTGTATTTGCTGTACATTATTGGACCACTATGTTGTCTTGTATTCTTACTCTAGAGTTAGGGTCGTAGTACAGCGTCGTCTCAGGATCGTAGTAGAAGCCTGATGTAGAATCGTACAAGTAGTTCGTCATGTCTGGAATCTCAGAGCCTGGAAGAATTGGGACAAATAGATTACATTTATGCATTTGACACAGGCTTTTTCCAAAGCAAGGGACAAATGAGGTGCAATCCAAGCCAGAGCAGATCATGGAGAAGTCTTTGAAAAAAAGAGCCTCAACTATCAGTTCCATGTTCTCCGTCTTACACATGTAAGACTAGAGGTCGACCGATATGGTTTTTTTTTTTTTTTATGGCCAATACAATGCAGATTTATTACAGAATCAGGACAGCCGATGGCCGATATATGATGCAGATTTTTTGGGGGGTTGCGATATGTTTGGGTGATTTTCTTTTTTTTCCCCCTCCATCTGGTAAAATATAACAGCTTAATAATAACAAATGATACAAAAAAATTCTCAACTTCAGTAAACATTTATTGAACACCACCTATGGTCTGTCTCTCCCTTCTACATCTTGTGTCTACACTGCAGATCACTTATATATTATAAATAAAAATAATGTATAATCTAAATATTGAATACATGAAACAGGTAATCAAAAAAAACTAAACTTTGTCAAATAAACTTTTGGATGAAAAAATAACATTTTACTGCACATAGCAGCATTTATGCACCTGCTTGATAATCGGCTTAATATGCTCAGACATCAACCGATGCCAATCATGGAAAAATGTCAAACAATTGGCCCAATTAATCGGCCAACCGAGTAATCAGTCATCCTCTTTTTAAGACCCTTTCTCTGGAGTTCACTTTGCCAAAATGTGAGATACTTAACGAACTGAAGTTGTTTTTTTTTAACATTTACTAAAATCACAACTTAAGAATGTTTAAACAATACACACAGAAGATGAGTGATACTTTTCTGGATTTGAACGACTGATCGGTTTCTCACCATAGATGTAAGGCTGTGATCCATCTGCGCCGACTGTCATCCCAGCTGATTCTGTGGGCACATGTGGTCCACTAGCCTGGTACGACAGATCCATAGCTGGAGTCTCACTATAACCTACTCCCTACCAGGTGTTAAAGGACATGTACAGTTTACTGCCCAGCTTTGAGACCAGATATTGATCAAAAAAGGCTTTGCTTTTTGCTTTGTAACCTACCTGTCCCATGCTGAGATCTGATGCTGGAGCTGGATTAGTGCTGCTTGTCATCAAATCACCTGGTAACAAAAATCAGAGACAACTTAGGACAGTTTTATGTTCCAGTTTAGTAATAATAAACAGTGCTTTCTTATGACAAAGAAATACGAATGTGTGTCTGAGTCCCACCTTGCATTCCAGCAGAGGTACCAGTGGGAGGCTGCAGAGGTTGCAAGAGCGGTGGAGGTTGTGGGAAATGCTGCTGCAGCTGCTGCTGATGCTGAAATGAATTCACAGATAATGATTTTTAACTATTAATGACATAAATAAATAATAAAAGAAAATAATAAAGACCACAACTTACCCCCATCATGCTGGACTCAGGTGGAAACCCGAGGATGGAGCTGTTTGGTTTATCAAAGTCTCTTCTGAAACTGAAACAGAAACAAAACCCATCAGGAACACGAGATGGGATTTCTCTAGTAGATACAGCCGATAAAGAAACCATTGCAAAATGGTGACTTACTTTTGGTTCTTTAGAGGTTTTGCAACCTCAGCATAAACTCTGACTCCATCAATATAAAGGGGTCTGGGTTTAGTGAGGAGCTCAACCAGACGTGTCACTTGCTACAAAAGGAGACACAATGGGTAAGTGCTGGGAAACACTGGACAAAGACGGCAATTACAAACTCCAACAGTATGTGAAACTACAAACAACAGAAAACTCTGTGCTTTCATATTTTATGTACCTCGTGGGAGTCCATGTCAACAAAACAGAAGCACTTGGCTCCTGGTGGCTTGGCCTTGACCAGGCGAACATTTCTCTCATCCAGATATGCAAAGGGGTCCAAGGCTTTCAGGATAGTCTCTACAGTGGTGGTGGGCTTCACATTTTTTATTATCATGGCTGTACAGAGACACAAGGTAATAGTGTTGTTTACGCACCTAGTTAATTACAATAGCACATAATAAATATGTCCATGGATTGCTCGTGTTTATACAGTAGCTACCCATTTAGAGAAGAACTGTGAGCTTAAGTCTACATACTTTTGCTGTCTCTAAAGACG
The DNA here is from genome assembly GCA_947000775.1 of Pterois miles. Classification (NCBI taxonomy): domain Eukaryota; kingdom Metazoa; phylum Chordata; class Actinopteri; order Perciformes; family Scorpaenidae; genus Pterois; species Pterois miles. The sequence continues at coordinate 1,967,470 of CAMQGK010000100.1, read as the reverse complement.
GAGTCAGAATGGTGTGAAACGTGATGAGGATGGCTGCGGTTGCCCCAAGACTCTGCCTGCTGCTGCTCCATTTCTTGCTGTTGGAGCTGTTGGTCCACCTGCTGCTGCCAGGCCTCTGGAGTCAGGTCAGAGCTACGCTGCCACTGGCTGTGGGACAATGGCTCCATGGGGCCTTTTGGTTTGGACCCATTCAGGTTGGTCTTCAACTCCTCTAAAGGCTCATCTTGTCTGGGCAACTGGGGCTCCTTGTTGAGTTGAGGTACTTTGTGATCTGATTCCTAATTCAGAGAGACAGGTAGGAAGAGGCACTTTCAGTTACTTTTTTGTTTAAGTATTTCTGATAAACTACAGAAAAAAGAAAACAAAATAATAATTTTCTCTCACATGAACACTTCTTTCACGCTCGTCTGGCTGAATGTACTTCATGGATGTTGTTCTAGTGCCAACCTTTAGGGATCCCTGAAAGAAGAACAGCAATATTCAATCAGCATCATATGACCTAGGCAACTTCTAACTGAAATAATACCAATGACACCCAACATGCACTGTGGCAGGTTTAGCCCTCCTCTTCCCTGCTGAAGACGACGGGCGAACATCTATGGTGGTGAGCAAAGCCCAGATCGAGGATCAGGCTTCACACAGGCAGTTTTCCCCCAAACTATGCTAAACAGTTTAAAGGTAACTACAAATTAGGGCTGTGACTAAATTATTTTCAGTATCAAAATATTATAATTGGCTAATATGCCAATTATTCTAGCAATTACCGTAATCAAGTGATCATTTGGTTGAGAAAATGTCAGAAAAAAGGTAAATGTGCCCATCACAATTTCCTAAGGCCTAGGGTAACATCTTCAAATGGCTTGTTTTGTCCGACCAAAACCCCAAGATATGCAGTTTACTACCAAAAAATACAAATAAAAGCAGCATATCCGCACAACTTCAAAGCAGGAACCAGGGAGTTCGGCATTTTGCTGGAAAATAACTAAAACAATTGAATGATTAGCAAAATAGGTGCTGATAACTGGCAACAGTATAATCCAAAACTGCAACGTGCCAAATAACATTTCTCTCAGTAGGTTAAGTGTGCTAACCAAACTATGCCATTGTAAATACCCTATTTCCAAGACTAGACTGTATTAGTATAAGAAATTAGCGGTTTCAAAGGGAAGATCATGGCAGATCTAAATGTACTTTGCACTGTGCTAAACTGCACTATCCACAACTCCTAACGTTGTGCATCTCAAAGCTGTATTTAAATCCACAGTGGTTAATTCCAGACAGTACCTCATTTGTACAAAACTGAATTTACCATTAAAAGCATATAATAAGCCATACCATAAAGCACAAAGCAAAATCCTTCACCATTCAGCTTCTAAATTGCTATTTGAATCTTTGATTCAAATCACTGATCACATAACTACCTGCATCATCTGGCTTTTACCCTGAGCTATCAAGAACATTGGCCAAAACCAACTAAATGCTCCAATAACAGCAACAGCAAAGCCAAACAATAAACTGCTACACATTTCAGCAACAATTCAACTGATCCCAACTATCCCGAGCAAATGGGTTACTCCATAGTTTTACATACATAACAAAAGGCACAGCAACCAAGGCTAGGGCTGGAAGACATTGTTCATTGTGTCAAGATGTAAATTTCATTCACAACGTCCTCAGAGCAATTAAAGAGAAAGTAGAACTCCTGGTGTCCAAAGTTCATTGACGATGAGTTCAAGAGAGTATCATCAAGAGGACATGCACTCTTCAGGAAAGTCACAGATTACTGAAAATGCCTTGAACTGGTGAAAGAATTTTGTGACAGAAGGACAACAAGAGTCTGCAGGTACACCAGAGGCTGTAATGTTCAATGTGAAGGAAACCAAACGGTTAGATAAATGAAGTAATAAAGTATAGACAAATTTGACATGATGGTGCTAAATGAAAAGTGTGGGGATCACCAAAGTGCACAAAGACCACAAATGGCTGCATCACAATGCATGACTATCAACCCAACAGTTGTTGGGCAAGAAATTTCACTCTGAACCACAAATTCAACCCTCATGGTGGTGCTAGAGGAAAAGTCAGGTGATCACCAAAGTTATTAGGATTCATCCTCTCGGAACAATGAATATCTGTATCAAAAGTTGTGTCAGAAGTAGATGTCGAGATACTTCACTAGACAAGTAACGGGGATAACCACAATCGTATGGACACCATGAACATCTGTAACCAAATTTAACGAGAATCCATGGTTGTCGAGACATTTCACAAAAAAAAACCCAAAAAAATATCAACCTCTTAGTCGCACCAGAGGAAAACTCTGGATCATCAAAATCAGCAAGCTTCTTCATCTGGGGCCCACAATTATCTGTACAAAAATTCACTGCAATGCATCCTATAGTTGTTGAGATATTTCAGCCTGCACGTAAGTGTTGGAGCAATAGCGGTCGACAATGTCATCCATAGAACCACGCCATTAGCATGGCCAAAAAACACAGAAGCAAGGTAGACCTATACATGGCTGGGAAAATTATACCAAAGTCATGATCACTCCAATGCTTTACCTCCCCTAAAAATTCTATTGAAAAAATGTTCGTCAAGGTTAATTTAATCTCAAAAATGACAATTTTCTCTAAGCTAATAACATGTATTGTATTTTAAGTTTATAATAACTACAGGATTCTCACTAATAAGGTTGCTTTCGGAGAGACTTTCGCCCTGTGCGAAAAAAAAAAAGCATCTGAATGAGTCCTGCAACATAGCAGGGAAGCCAGTGCAGCAGCCTCCAGCAAAAAATGCAGGTTTGTCTTGCAGAAAGGTTTAACTTCAATTACATACGCATTCCTGGTAGATTATTTTGGAAACCGCCACTCATATCTACTTTTGACATTGCAAGTAAAGATACAATACCCCAGCATCCCTTCCAGTCCCTTGCATTGTTTTAATGTGGGGCTGTTTTCGGTCTGAATGTCCGCTATGGCATCGGTAAGGAGAATGTTCAAATCTGCAGTTGCTCCCTAGACAACAGAAACTTCAAAAGGTCACGCAGAGCTAAAAGGAAACTAGTATTATCTATGAGACACAGTCTTGAAAGTGCCACAAGTGGTTAATAATTTCCTTTGATCCTCTTCGTTACAATGGCTAAATCACAACACATGACATGGTGGCTTCGTACAGTACCTTCATTGTCATCATTAAGTCTTCCTAAAATCAGAAAGCCTCTCAACTGTTTTGAAAATTGTAATCGCAATGTTTCTCAAAAGTCTCAAAATTTTCTGGTTGAATCCATTCCAGGGCTAAGCAGTTTGGGGTTGAACTTTGGAAAATTAGGACTAGTAGGCTAAATAATTTAAGTCCTTCGAGTAACCTGAAGTACCACCATTGTTTTGTGGATAAGTACTTATGATTATGATAATACTCGGGCCAACCATTGAGGTTGAAAACATCAAATAATGTCAGCAACTGACATCATCCTCTAACCAAAGTAAGCTCACTGAAGTAAGAGCAACCCCTTCCCACGTTCTCTCCCTCCCCCATCTACTAAATGCCCTCTCAACCCCTCATAATCCTGATGGGAGAGACGGCCTTCGTAGAGTGACGAGGATGGGCCACCTTGTTGGACTCCATGAAGTGGACTGCATCCTCGAGGTTTAAAAACTCCACATAGGCCGTATCGTAGCTGTAACCTGGGGACAGCATTTGAAATACAGATGGGTTTTTGTTAGTCAATGCCAGTAATGACAGTCACCCACTAAAACATGAAAGACAGCAGTTCGTGAATACATCGAGATCAGTGTGAGCGAAATTTTACACCTTTACAGACACACATACCTTTTAAGGAAAACACATTTTGTTTATGCTTTTTTTTTCCCTATTCATTCCTCTGATGACTTGTCTGTTAAGGCTTGGCTTTATCAAAGCCAAACCAGTGGCAGTGAATTACTGCATGGTGCGCACCATGGAGACAGCAAGTTTGCCATATTTATATCAAATTAAAAAAGGCACCTATTATCTTTCTGTGATGGACTGTTTGATGTATTATGCAAAATTAACAGTTTTTGAAACATAATAATCTTCACAAACAGGCTTGGCATCATCTCTAACCATGTCTACAGCGAGCCACTCTGGGAAACACTCTACAGCAGATGTTTAAATCAGCAGGATGGACAAAGCACTGACAAGACCGTCTCCATTTCAGGTTTGTTGACATTCATTTTTCAGTACATAGTAGTGTCACAGTGGCACATTCAGTGAGTCACTTGTCACAGATCTTGTGTGACTGACACTCCGACGCTCCTATTGAATCCTTGGTAAAGCCTCTAACTGTCACAATGGTCCGACATCCTCAGACATTAAAAAACAGGATGGCATTACAGCCCCCCCCCCCCCCCCCCACACACACACACTTCCTTTCTTTACTGAGTGAGTTCACACAAACCACCAACAACGAAAGCGACCAACAATGTATAAAAAAAAAAAAAAAGAGAGAGAGAGAATGCGGAGTTTCGAATGTCGTAAAAGCGAAATGTTGAGGGACATATTAGCGATCGACTGCCCCAAACAGCTCCACAGGGAAACTTAACTCTTACCTGGCACAACATTTTTGATTTTCATCCCCTGCATTGGCACACCATCACGGACTGCAAAGGCACCAAGAATCTGCAAAAGAAAATTAGTGAGTTACATCATGGTTTTCCACGCAAACTAATACAAACTAGTAATAGTAATAATAATAATACAAAGATGATTTTCTGTTTGATCATTACCTGCTCCATTGTGGCAGTCTTTGGAATACCAATTATGGATATTGTATTGGAAACTTTGTCCTCCACTGATGCATTCCTGTAATCTTGATCCTTTCACAAAATGTTTTATCAAAATTTGGGTTATGAAACATCATAATATTACAATAAATGCAAATACAATTTCTAAATAAAATTAAAAAAATACACTTACCTGAGAACCAGACTCACTAAATTTCGATGGTGTGATTGGTTTAGACTCTTTGATGAGTTTCTCAGGCGCTTGAAGTTCCTCGTGCTTGTAATCAAAAGCCCTCCCAGATCCTGTTCTGTAATCGATGTCCCTGTAGTCTTGGTCTCTCGGCTGTGTAGTGCTGCTGCTTTGGAAATCACGTTCTGCCCCCATCTTTCCTCTGGCAGGTCCTTGATTGTGTGGGATATCTTTCATCCCTTTGAAACAATCATTTGGCTCCTGTATCATATGTGAGGGCTGATTCTTCTCTTGATGGTAAGGGAGCCTTTCGTCATGATTTGATTTATTCTGGCTATGCTTTGGGTTCCTTTCTCCAAGCCAATGTTCAGTCTCATGTTCTCTCCCAAGAGGGCCGGTGAGGGGACTTATTTCCTGGCATGGATGGTCTTGTGGTGCTTTGCTGGCAATTGATGGTAGATTCATAGCAGGAAAGTGGTCACCATGAGGAAAGCCAACATCTTTCCCGGGGAACTCAACAGATGGCCTATCCCTTTCCTGAAATGGTGGTGGATCTCTTACATTCACATCTCTGCCAAAACCTACAGGGAAGCCAGGTTTGGGTGCACCTCCCATACCTTTACCCATTTCTATGAAAGGACTCTTGTCCTTTCGACGGTTCTTCCATTCCTCTGCAAGAGTCATCTCTTCACCACTTCGATAATCCATAAGGGGACTGCCACTTGAATCTGGATATTCTCTCTCCCTGGGTACATCTTCTGCACCCCTAAACTCTGATCGTTGAGGGCCAGCAACATCTGAAGGCATGTCGGATCTTGACCTGTCCACTGGAGGGACATCACTGTTTCCAAATCTTAAGGGAGATCGATCCCTACCTCTAAATTCAGCTGATGGACGATTTCTGAAATCCATATCAGAATCAAATCCACCTCTTGGATTGAAAGATGGCCCTCCTCTTCGGTCAGTGTCCATCAGCCTCCTTTCACGTGGCGGTAAATCCATATCATAGCCATCACAGTCACCACTGCCCATTGGGGGCCTGTCTCTCATGTCCCTAAATCCATCACTTCGCTCCATGGGAAAACCTCTTCGTCCATCAATATTGGGATGGTTGAACGGTGGCATGTCATAATGAAATGACTCTCTGTCTCTCATGTCCATAAATCTGCTGTTTGGTTCCCGTGGTGGCATACCCCTCCCTCCCATGTCTCCCGAGTGCCTGCCTGGTCCCGGAAAACCAGAAGAATTCAGTTTGTCTCTGATGGAAATTTCATAGTGTCTTCTGAGACTGAAGTCTGGCTCTTCTCCTGGTCGGCAAAAATCTCTGTTTTGCTCTCTATCTCGCATGTCACGCGGGTCCATATCGCGCCCCCTCACGGGTGGCCCATCCATCCTTCTCATGTCCATAGGTGGCAGATCTAGAGGTCTTGGGCCCATATGACCCATGGGACCCATGTTCATCCCATCTCTACCTCTATAATCTGGCATGTGACGATCTCTGCCGCCAAACCTTTCTCCACGATGATCACCACTGGAATATATACAGAATAAAGCTTTCAACACTATAATGCAGAAGAGAAAAATATTTAAGTTCAATTTTAAAATCACCCAACCAATGACCATAAACAGATGGAGTGGGAAATCTGGTTGTAAATACTATGAGACTAAAGAGATTTGCCTAACGTCAGAGATTTTGCCGAAAAACGGAGGGGAGCCATCAAATGCAGAATTGAGATCGTGAGAACATTTTATATGCTAAAAACCGGTACGTGCACAAATAGAGTTAACACTATATGAGTTCCATAAAAGTGCTATATCACCATATACTGTATATCATACATCATGAAATTACATATAATGTGTTATCAGATTTACAAGAACACCTACAGTATTATGACTATTTCAGGTGCAACATGTTTACATGCTTTCATGTTCAAAAAAATTGATTTCTGATTGGTCAACCAAACCTAACATTTTGGACATGGCTTCAGCTCCGCTCTAGCTAGCTTTGTCCAAGGTCGTGCCAGACTAGCCACTAGGCAAAGTGTTTTACTTGGAGACATCTTACTTTGTAGCTCCCTTTGGCAAAGACTGTGGGCTTTATAACTTCACAGACCTTTTACATGCACAAAAAATAATATAATACACTAAAGGAAAGGGAAAAAGCACCAAATCATAATTGGTCCCCTTTCACATATTGCCCACTCCTAGCAAAAAGCATTACAACCGAACACAAAAGTACAGTTACTAGTGCAAATCTTTCTTCCTTGCTACCAATATGAAATATGCTTTAAAACAAAGTCTATGACTAAATGATGCTTGTTTACCGAAAGGGTGGTCCTCCCCGTGGTCCTTGCCCAGGTCCATCCCACATGTTTGTAAGTCGGGATCTTATCTGGAAGCAAAGTTAAAGGTTTGCACCATTTTAGACTTGGCAGTGGGTCAGGTATATGTATTATAATAAAACTGATAAGAAATGAACTTTGACTGCACAACCAGAAAGTAGAGTTATCAGAAAGATTTGAACCCATGACCACATAACAATCGTTTTTATTTATATAACCCAATATCATAAATCAAACATTTGCTTCAAGGGACTTAACAATCTATACAGCACACGACAAAATATGAAAACTCATTTACTGGAGAAAAATCGAAGAAACCCCTGGAAAAGCATCAGAAGAGGATCGCTCTCCAAGTACGGATAATAACGCAATAGATGTGTGATGTGAATAGACCAACGCAAAAAAAAACAAAAAAAAAAAAACTACAAAAACACAGCACGGTCAATCGGGATAGCATAATTGTATATATACTGTAAACACTCACGAAGAAATGACGGTTTATATCATGGCGAGTGTCTTATTTTGGTGCTACAGTGGCGATACTTAAAATATGGCTGCATACGTCAAACACGGGGGCTCGTAATACTGAGTGGTGTGATTGCTAATGTTGGCCCACAGTGGCCCAGTGGCCCGCTGCTAATAGCTATCACGAGGCCTTACAAATCTACGCCACAGCATAAATAAATGGCATTGGTGTTAAAAATAACTATACAACGATAAACAAATTAATTAAAATGAGCGATCGCATTGTAATCGCAATGTTAGCGTGATTAAAGTAGGGAGCTAAAGAAAATTATAACAAACGTTATATGGGTTATGCTATAGGAGCTAATTGCGCTAACATTACGTTTAGAAGCCGGTTTCTCTGCGTTAGCTTGCAGCTGATCACCAACCGCGGAAGATAAAACATTTCACTGACTGTATATTTCATTATTATCGCGTAGATGTTCTTTAACACCCACCTAGCTTGATCTTCGAGCTCAGTATCGATACTGCAGAGGGTTGCTGTTCAGATCGTCGACGGCTTCACCGTCTGATGACAAATAAAGGCGAACGTCCTTCTTCTACTTCTTCTTCTTCTTCTTCTTCTTCTACTGTTGCTGCAGCGGGGACGAGCTCTTCTTCTTCTTCGTTGAATCCCGACATACACACAAACTAGACCCTGTAGGGATTTACTGGCACCTAGCGGTCATTACATGTAACAACAGTCACAGTTGGTTTTATGCAGGGCTAGGCCTTGATAATAAAAAATGAACATATAAAAAAATAAACATCACTGGATATCATGTTTTGTCATGATAGGAGCCATAAAAAACTAACATAGGCTATATTTTGGTTTTAAATAGCCTCAATAAAACCAGTGCAAGAGCTTGAGTTGAAATCAATCAAACTAATTTGTTGATACATTACAAAACCTGTAAAATTCCAGGCTGTTGGATGGAAGTCCAGATGCATTTTAGTTGAAAAAACAATTCCTCTGCTATTTAATTTACCACTGCATAACTTGTTTAATTTGACTTAAAAAAATAGCATGGCTTACACCAGTTTCAAGAAGCCACAAAGGTTACAGCTTTGGTATGGCTGCATGTCACATACATAATTTATTCAATTTCAAAAAAATATGTTAATTTAGTTCTGATATGGGGTTAGCACTGTCACTGGTTTGAATCCTTTTGTGTGGACTTTGCATGTTCTCCTGTGTTAGCGTGGGTTTTCTCTGGTTTCTCCGGCTTCTTCCCACAAACCAAAGACATGCAGATTAACTGATGACTCTCAATTGCCTGTAGGTTAGGTGTGAATGTGAGCATTAATGGTTATCTGTCTCTATGTGCCCTGCGATGGAGTGGTGACCTGTCCAGGGCGTACCCTGCCTTCGCCCAGTGCCAGCTGGGATCAATTGCAGATGGATGGATAGTTCTGTATCAGCACTTAATGTCAAATATCTCCTCTTGGGTATCTATATTGGCCGATAGCCATACTGACAAAAACAAGTAGGCCTATATAAAATATACACTCACTTGTTACTTGTTAACACAAATAGCTAACAAATCAGCCAATCACATTGCTGCAACTCAATGCATTTCGGCATGTAGGCGTGGTCAAGACAACTGGCTGAAGTTCAAACCAAGCATCAGTATGAGGAAGAAAGGGGATTTAAGTGACTTTGAACGTGGCATGGTTGTTGGTGCCAGACGGGCTGGTCTGAGTATTTCACAAACTGCTGATCTACTGAGATTTTTACGCACAACCATCTCTAGGGTTTACAGAGAATGGTCCGAAAAAAAAGAAAATATCCAGTGAGCGGCAGTTGTGTGGACGAAAATGCTTTGTTGATGTGAGAGGTCAGAGGAGAATGGACAGACTGGTTGGAGATGATAGAAAGGCAACAGTAACTCAAATAATCACTCGTTACAACCAATTAATGCAGAATATCATCTCTGAACACACAACACATTGAACCTTGAAGAAGATGGGCTACAGCAGCAGAAGACCACACTGGGTGCCACTCCTGTGGTGGTGGTGGTGCAATAGTGTGGTGGATATTTTCTTGGCACATTTTGGGCCCCTTAGTACCAACTGAGCATCGTTTAAATGCTGCAGCCTACCTGAGTATTGTTGCTGACCATGTCCATCCCTTTATGACCACAGTGTACCATCTTCTGATGGCTACTTCCAGCAGGATAATGCACCATGTCACAAAGCTCATATCATCTCAAACTGGTTTCTTGAACATGACAGTGAGTTCACTGTGGTCCAGTGGCCTCCACAGTCACCAGATCTCGATCCAATAGAGCACCTTTGGGATGTTGTGGAACGATAGATTCACATCATAGATGCCGACAAATCTGCAGCAACTGCGTGATGCTATCATGTCAATATGGACCAAAATCTCTGAGGAATGTTTCCAACACCTTGTTGAAAGTATGTCACGAAGAATTAAGGCAGTTCTGAAGGCAAAAGGGGGTCCAACCTTTTACTAGCAAGGTGTACCTAATTATGTGTCCGGTGAGTGTATTCTGTAACAGTATTCTTATAAAATGATAAGATTGCTTGCATTTTTTGCAATAAATTGCAATGGATGTGGAAGTGAAATGGCAGTTGGTGAGGTGGCCTGTGTTGTCAAATACAGTGTCAGTGAGGGACCACTTGAGACAAATGTCACAGTTTCAGCAATATCAGTATTGCTAATTTTATTCATTCACAAGCGTTGTAGCAACCCGTTAGCTCAGCTAAATGTTGCTAAATACACACAAATAAAAAAATACACATGTATACAATGCAAAAATACATAGTGGTACAATATATGGACTCAGCTATAAACTCTGAAATTTACTTCTTACAAGTGACAACACAATGACAGCTAGAACATCACTCCACATAAACGCTCTAAATTTAGTTTTCTGTATTTTAATTGTGTGTGAAAGTGGACGGAACACAAGTATCAATACAGCAGCATTAAACTAAACAGAAGGGCAAAGGAACACAGCTAAAACATTTCAAAGAAATCAGCAAGTAATTATAATCAAGTTGTTTCTTTTGAAACATTTCAGTACATTACTGCAACAAATATTAAGGCACTTCAACTTAAAAATATGCTTTCTTGCTGCCTTAAAATTGTAAGTTGACTGAAGTTGTACTGCATTGAAGATAAACCAGCGGATGTCTAGTCTGGGTGTTACGCTGAATCCAGTAATTGATGATTGCATCTGATTGTTAGGTAATAAATTACAATAACTAAATGCATCCCGAATAGTGGCATGGTTTCTTAAGAGCTAACTCATATACACATGCAGGAAAGTATTTTAGTAAATTAACATATTTTCAAATCTTGATATGATCAATTAACCAAATCTTTCAACTCAGAATTTTAAGTCACAAGACATGAACTCAAGATTGTAGTTCTGAAGCTGAAAACTAGCAGTTTGTTGAAACAGACGAATATATATAAGAGCTGATGAATAAATACAAGCTGATTTCACTAAATTACACTGTGAGATTTTACAGTTTTCAGGGGAAAGGAAACAACAGAAGAGCTACTTTGCAACTAGCTTTAAAGGGACTTGTACACAAAGTAACAAGGGAAAGTGGAGAACACTATTCAATAGACTAATCACTACAGAAGGCAAAATGATGAAATGCATGGTGTTGTGAAATAACTGCAAACTGGGGGAAGGAAGTTGAACAGCATAGACATGGTATCATTGTGCCAAATGTATTGGCTCTACTGCACATGTGCTTGTTGGATGGCGAGGGTCCTCTTCTTTTATTTATTTGACACCTACTCTCCCTTTCTTTGCGGCAACATTTGGGGAACATCACCATTGCACCGCGCCTGTGGCTGCTCCTCCTGTCTGGCTGCACTGGGCAGGGAGAGTGCAGAGATGGTGGCAGTCTGTGTGTCAGGAGCCTTTTCACTAAGAGCAGCCTTGATGCTGGCAGCAACACCGTCGCTGCTGCCAGCTGGAGGAGCAGGAGCGCCACCGGGTGTGTTGGGGTCAGCCCCTGCAGCGAGACCGGAGGCCCCAGAGTCGCCCTGCTCAGATGCTCGAAGTCTCTTCATGAGGGTGGTCACTCTAACAGCTTTCTGTGAGTAATTAAAAAATGTGGTGGGATCAGATTTAGTGATAGCATGTAATAAACCTTAAAGACTGATCCTGATGCATACTCTGAGTAAGGCCTGACTGAAATGAATCATATTTTAAAACAAGTATGAAGGTGTACAGAAATTGGCTGCTTTCCTACTTTTTCTTCTATATTTCATGCTGAACATGCAGCCTCTCTAAATTTTGAAAAGTGTTGTTGCAGTTAAGTCAAATTGAACGTATTGTAGGGATACATGAACATGTTTTTGACAATACTGACATGAGAAATTTATTATCCTTGTGGGGGAGAAACCATATAGATAAATGAAAGGAATTGTTGCAGCACCTGATTTAAGTTATCATAGTTGTTAATGGCAGTGAATACATTATGTATATTAATAGTAAATCCAAAATATTGCAATAAGACACTGCAGTACAGTCCACCTACAGTATCTGGAGACTTGACCATGAACATATTGTATTATCATTATACATATGAACATATACACATTTTGTCCAACATGTGTAATAATGAATGAAATTGTACTGATACATGAGATACAGGAAAAGTAATATACCTTCCACTTGGCTTTGGCAAAGTTCTTTTCTATTTGAGCACAAACGCCGTCCTTGATGTTCTTATCTGAGGCAGCATTTCCAGAAATCCTGGCAGAAGGAATGAGAGAATGATTTGTTGTACCTGTATAACAAAGTTCACAACGTAAGTTTTGCTGAAGTGACCATTCATATTTCATCAATCCATCCATCTTCAACTGCTTTATCCCATTAGGGGTCGCGCGCGGGGACTGGAGCCTATCCCAGCCGGCACTGGGCGATGGCGGGGTACACCCTGGACAGGTCACCAGTCCATTACAGGGCACATAGAGATAGACATTCACACTCACATTCACACCTATGGGTAATTTAGTGTCATCAATTAACCTAAACTGCATGTCTTTGGACTGCGGGAGGAAGCCGGAGAGCCCAGAGAAAGCCCACGCTAACAAGGGGAGAACATGCAAACTCTGCACAGAAGGGCCCCAACCTGCGAACCTCTTGCTGTAAGGTGAGATTACTAACCACTGCACCACTGTGCAGCCCACCATTCACATTTAATTAACTTTATTTTTTCACCATTCATGGGCAATAGCTTCCTGTGCAGTTAACCGCTGATCTTGGTCCACTTCCATCAAAGATGCCACTAAGTTTTTGGCTGTAAAAGAATAAATAGATTATATCAACAATGAACTTACTTCTCCAAATTCAGACCTTAAACATATTATTTGTAAAATATAATTACACTGATATGCATTTTAATTGCCGGTAAACTGATTATTTCTTACCAGAATCTGAAATGTCATCCCAATATGGTGAATCAAATTCATAGTCCCCTGACAAAATCTTTAGGAAAAGATTCTTATCACGATCATCATCTTCATCAGCGTCATCATAGAAAGGAGGGTTTCCAGACAAACTGGTGAGGTGGCAGAATCAGAGCATTATAGGACAACACACATTCTGATAAAGTCATTTCAATATATTTCAAATTACTGCAGTACATTTGTGAGCACTTACAGTATATACATGGTGACACCTATGGCCCAACAGTCCACAGGTCTTCCATATCTCTGCCTCGCGACCACTTCAGGAGCTGAGCACAGCCGAAACATTTTTTTTTTTTTTACAACTACCTATCAACTGAACTTAGTAAAACTTAATTATCCACATTCTGGTTTTATTTCACTTACCAAGATATTCTGGAGTCCCACATGGGTCCTTAATGAGTCCATTTTCCAGTTTTGCCAACTGGAAATCACTGATAACAATTTTGGAGTGCTTCAAACGATTAAAGTACACCAAGTTCTCCAGCTGTGTGAGTAAACAAATACAGGTTCATCTAATGGGAAAGCATTCCCAAAGTGCAGTTAATCTGGTTTTGCCTGTGGTGAAATGCAACTATTTATCACTAGGTGTCAGCAGTGTAACATACCTTAAGATTTCTGTGGACAATTTTCAGAGAGTGCAGGTAAGCTACAGCTTCCAACACCTGCCTCATAACATTACTGGTGTCCCTCTCGGAGTAGTATCCTTGATCTAAGATCCAGTCGAACACCTCTCTGCCTGTAGCACTGAAGAGACATCCAAATTGAATGCATGCCACTTACTGAATAACAACACATGTTGAAAAAAACATCATTTTTATGTGAGTTGAGGAAGCACAATCCACACCGGTCTGCACCAACATTTCTCTCAAGTGCCTCTAATAATACTCACAGCTCCAGAAAAATGAAGTACTCTTTCTTAGTTTCAAAAGCATCAACCAGCTGGAGGATGTTATGATGTTTTACCCTTTGAAAAGCAGAAAAAACGGGAAGACAGTTATACGAGGGGGGAGGAGGATGGAGGGATGTAAGTGGGGTAAAAATGAGCAATAAATAGAATCAATGAGTAGTGCAAGCTACAGAGCTATACGGTCTTACGCCGAGCATTCAGGACTGCTGAGGTAAAACAAGTAACTGATAACTACAGCAGGCATTTTTCACAACATTTGAAAACAGATTAATATGCAGTAACTGGGGGCCATGCATGTTGATTATTATGATGATATCCTATCATTTGCTAGTGGATCTGTCTTTACTATGTATTGCTCTAGGATTGCAGCATCAATTAATTTCAAAGACATGAAGATACTGTACCTATGACACTATGGCACTTCCATCTCTTTAAAAATTTTAAAGGCTAAGGTTGTTGATATTTTATATTTTTGTTATTGCAACAAACCCAATGAAACAAAACAATCAAAACCAACAATGTGATAATTCATCACTTAATACTTAGAGAATCTTAATATTAGTTCCTACTGAAGACATGACTCTAAAAAACAGCTAACAAACAACTTTAATAATAAATGTTGTTTGTCTTTTGGCTGCTCCCACTGGCTGATCATCTGATATCTGATTTTATGGTCCGCACTTTTGATGTGGTATAGGTTTTACATCGGATGACCTTCCTGACGCAACCTCAAATCCATTTACAGCACCTGGGGGGATACATGTTTTGGTGGTGGGAAGAAACCGGAGAACCCGGATGAAACCAACATGCACATGAGGAGAACATGCAAAGTCCACATCGATAAAGACCTTGCCCAGACAGAGGACCCAACCCAGGACCTTCTTGCTGTGAGGCGACCGTGCTAATCACTACATAAATTGATTGTGGTAATAAAACACACAAAATAATATAAAGTAAATATATTGTATATAATAAACTGATTAAAAAATGCTCAGTCAAACAGATGGGCACATTACTCAGACAGGAGTAAATAGTGTATTTGTTGCGGATAATTTTCAGCTGTGGGTTTGGTATACTCATGAATATTGCAATGGGTCAGTGCATGCAAATAAACTAGAGTGCCCATGTTCATGGTAAGAAAGGAACCTATTATCCAAAACATTAGGTATAAATAGTTTTGGACAAAAGTGGAGTTCTGTGGAACAGAGGAATAACCAACATTTGGTTACACAGTCAATATTTGTTAGTGGGATCGGTTCATTGTTTGGTTCTTTCATCTGATTGATTAATAGTAAGAAAAATCTAGAACATCACCACACTTGTTTGTATTTTGTATGTTTTTATTGTATGTATTTCTCTATGAGTGCACAAAGGTAAAACGTCAGGATGTTGGTTGGTTTGAGCTTTTGCACACCACACTTTGCTGTGTCTTTGGCTCGACCTGAAGAAATAATTATACTAATCGCTTGTGATTACACTTTGTCTCAGTGCCAGGACAGTCCCTCAGATGTCGATAATGAGGACGACTTCACTTACATCTTTAAGATCTTTATCTCATTCTTGGCAGCTTTCCTCACTTTCCTTCCGTCCTTTTTGTGGAACTTTTTACAGGTGTACATTTTCAAGGTGTTCCTATCCTTTGCCCGGAATATCTCACAAAACTCCTCTCTGTTAAAAAGAGGAAGAGAAGAAGCGTACAACATATTTTGGGCAGAGAGGAAGTCTTTATGCACTCATCAAGATTACAACGTAGATGTACTCACGATTTGACAATTTGTCCAAGGTCATATTTGTCAGCCACATCTGAGGGATTGTTGTAATCCTTCTTCTCCCCGAGTGTCAGACAACCAAATGGCATGGCAGCTCGTGCCCTATCGCCAGGGAATGTCCTGCCACAACACAACCTATTGACAATGTGAAACATGTTAGATTAACTTGAATAGTACAGTATTCATCTTTCAGACAGATATGCAGCTCCACAGTATAAGGATCTGAACACAGGTAAGCACCTGAATCTCTGTGCTCATTACTGAGTAACATAAAACAATATTACTGTAAATGTAAAATGCAGCACAAATTGCTTTACAGAGAAATAAAATATTTCATTAATGGCAATAACAGAAATGGAGGAAAAGTGTTGCTCAGTGATGCCACTTAACACAAAATGAATGCAGTAAATCAATGCACACATTTACAGGGAGCAGTGTGGGCGCATGATTATTTCTTTCTGGGAAACTTTTTTGGTCATACATCTGAGAATAGGTATAAGTGTAACTGAGCTTGTGGGAGCAAATTATTTCAAATTACCACAAGGGCAAAACAACATAAAACATTTCAATCAACATAATCATCCACAATGAACTCTGTCAGACTTCCAGGCTTGTTTCTTTCCACTCTGCAGTGAGTCAGCTCTGTACTGCAGCAGCAGCTGTAGCTGTAGTTGTAGCTGTAGCTGTAGTTGTAGCTGTAGCTGTAGCTGTAGCTGTAGTTGTAGCTGTAGCTGTAGCTGTAGTATTTTTCTTCTGTCTGCTTTCTACAGGAAAAAAAAATATTCAGTTGGCTTGACCCTGTGCTACTGCTCTAACTTTTGTCTCCTCTTTTTATCATTTGAAAACTATTATTATTCTCTGCAGCTCTGGAGGAACAAACGTAGAGGAGTTTTGTGTATTAATTTACACAAGCCAGTGAAAGATGAAGTTGTAACTACCCACAGATATGATAGCAATCAACTGAAACATTTGAAAATGGAGTCAGCATAACAACTATTATGAATTACGATATACCATATAATTATATGACATTTGCTGTGAATAAAGTACAATCATGCTATGTACCATAGTTTTTCTGCACACAAGTAAAACAAGCTACAAGTAGGGATGAGTGATATGGATAAAATCTTGCATCACAGTGTGAAATTTCATATATTGCTTTGTTTAATATAGTATATTAAACAAAGCTTATATAGTAAGGTCATGGATTTGCAATATTGCCCACAATCGAATTATACAATTAAAGAAATTAATAATTAAGTAATTAAGATTTTTTTATTTTAGTTTTTAATAATGAATAAAAAATAGATACCACAATGTTAATGTTATGGGGAAAAAAAATCAATGACGGTAGACAAAATTGTCATATCGTTACTTAACAGAAGCATAAATAAATGAATACACTCAGCGGTCACTGCTGACCAAGGTAACACAGCCGACTGTATAAATGAACAGATAAATCACTGCATTCAGGATAACATTTCTAACTGTCGACAACAAGAGGCTTAGTAAATTAAGTTCACCCACATGAAATCGTTTAACACACTTTTATGGCAACTTCACAGCCTCAAAATAAATAAATAAATAACTTGACTTAAATAACATAACTCTGCGCCTTTATTTCACCATGAAAACTGCTGAACTACCATGTGTGTAACACTGGCTTATTAACATTTTTCTGATGTTGCAATTAGGCCTTTAGTGTTTTAAATTAAACATCTACTTCATTGGTAACTTCCTGATGTGTTTTTAGTAAAAGACGCTAGTTACTAGTGTACTATGGAAGTGGAGTTACACATTTATATATAAATATACAACTTTAAATAAGGGTGATTCGACTTTCTGCAGCTGCACTGCAGATTCCTATACCAGTGCACCACATGAAGCTAAATATTACTGGTGAAATAGGATGCTTGTATGGAAAAGAGACCAAGTTTTTGGCAGGCCTTACAGTAGAGATGGCAGTCGGCACGGGAGAGGGAGTGGAGAAAATCTGATTGAGGTCCTGTCTGGAGCCTCAGTCAAGAGCCCATCAGAGGCTTTAGCATCCAGTAGTATCTGTAGCACTCAATATCATGTGCTATATTACTGTTTATTACTTGTAAGCAACAAAGTAGAAGAGCTCATGTTTTGTGAATCAAACGAGAGCCCTTTCGTTGAAGACAGTATGCTGTGGTGAATGCAGTGTGCTACTGTCCACAAGGGGACTCATTACTCTATGATCCAGTCTTTTCAGGTCTCTGCTGTGGAGCTCATTATAAAAAGTGTTACCTTATGTAAATTGCTTGGTTATTATAACTTAAGAGACTATTTCCACTGATGTTCCTCATTTTATCCTCTTTATTGATACTGTTTTAATGGAGCTTATCTGTCTTTGATCCATATACTGCAGGGACAAAAAATAATGAATGCAGCGTTCGATCCATCTGGATATAGTCCTATACATCAGTAGGGTATTAAAGTAGCTGTGCTCCAGTTCTGCAGGTTTCTTTCTTGCCTCATAGACAGATTACATGACCTTTTCTTCAACATGGTGGGATTGGTCAACATGTCGCTGTAATATCTAGTCACATATTTAAACCTGCCAGTCAAAATGAATTGAATACTTGTTTTCAGTGGCATTGGTTACTTGTAATAGACAGAACTTAAATAGTCTCAACATGTTCATGGGATTTGGGAGAAATAATCTGACATTGGTAACTTTGCCCTTTCTGATATGAAAAACACCTAATCAATAAGTGGTGTGAGGAAAAACAACCATGTGCTCAGCTGCTTTTTTAAATGCAACTTTAGCTTGATTCTCAAGGACAGGCAGGTCACACATTGACAAAAACACTATGTTAATTCATCTTTCGGAAGAATTACACAAGCAAAACAAAATACATTTTAGGACATTTATGGTAATGCTTCCCCCTATAGGATGTGCTTGATCTCTTACTCGTCCCTGATGTTGCCTAAACTTCTCAGCGGGGCTGCATATGTAGGTTACTGATGTTCAATGCAGTTAATTATTATTAGGGTTAAAGAAACAGTTTTTAAGATGTGGCAAGCAAAATTTTGGCTGAACATTCCCTGCAACATTTGACACTTAAGTGGTGCCATTAATATCAAACAGCATTTTTACAGAGAAATACTGTTTTATACAAAATGCTATTAATTTTTTGTCTCATATTAGGCTAGAGTCACAAATTTCAGAATGGAAATCATAAGGCGTTATATGTAACCTGGGTCCTATGATCCAAAATATAACAGAATAGTAAGGATTAGCCAGAAGTGGTACAGCGTGAGGTTGACTTGCATGATAGTTTCTGAGGGTCATGTATAGAAGGTAACCCACCAAACTAAGATGGATGAGGTTAGGTGAGTGAGGTGAGGTCATGTTAAATCATTGTTATTGAACCAGTTGTTTAACATGATGATTTCCTTTCATCATCTCAAAAACATTATCAAGGATTATACCATTTCTCTGGCAAGAACAGGTAGGATTTTGACCGGGATGAGGAAACATGACCACATCTTGCTGATCCATGACTTCCTTACATTGGCTACCTGTTGCTTTTGGAATTGATTGAGAAATATTACTGAGTACTGAAAAAGCCCTGAAAGGCCTTGCCCCAAGTTATTTGTTAGATCTGTTATTGCCCTATAACCCTTCCCTCACTCTGAGATCCTCAGATGCATCATTCCTTGTGGTTCAAAGGTCCAGATTCATAAAGGTGACACAGCCTGTGCAGTCAGGCGTAGACTATGGAATGACCTGCCTAAAGAAGATCAGAGCCGCAAACTCTGTCACGTCTCTTAAATCACCTTTAAAACTTTTTTTAGAATTACTTTTCTGATTTTATTTATGTTTTTACATTGTAGTTGGTTTACTCTCTGGGTTTTTATGTGTTTAGCTACTGGCTTTTAGTACATATCCTTGTGTTTTAAAAGTTTTCTTTATTGTAAAGCACTTTGTAACTGTGTTTTGAAAAGTGCTGTAGAAATAAAAATTATTATTACTATTATTGAGCTACAGTGGTTAAGGTTAGGATGAGGTCAACGGGGAAGGAGTCTCCCAAGAGATTTTGCATGTTTTCCTAAATACTTGTGGGTTACCCTCTAAGTCACTATTACTTAATGTAATGTAATGTAACTAAACCACATGCCACTATACAATAAGCCAGACTTGCTTTAATCTTACATCTTGCAAGTGCATTTGGAGGTCAACTTGGAGTAGCCAAAGGGATCAAGTCTCTTCTATTCAGCCATTATCTTTTATTGTGTAAGTTCATCCCAGACAATGATTTTTACTCAGGGCTGTTCTTTTTCCAGAAGTATGCACAAGTAAAGAACACATTTCTCAGGCGTAAGTAAAGAGGGTCGGAGTCCATCTCGACTGTGGCGCTCTAGTCCAAACAATGATGTATTTCAGTGCACCACTTGCCTGATCAGCGTGCGGCATACAATAGCATGCCCCCCCGGTCTTAAAGAGCAGGGCTGTCACTTCACAATTAGTCTGTGAGCATTATGTGCTCCTGCTAAATCACATCCTCTGCATGAATCCTGCCAGAACAATGCACACTCACCCTTATTGTGTTCTGGCTCTCACCTAAATTCAACTGCGCTGTCTGCCTGGGTATCAGAATTATTTCTTTTCATAATACATGTCTCAATGCTGTGCCATGATTCTCATTCAATATAGACCAATATAAGCACACAAGTGATGCACACTAGAACAAATACCTCTTATTTCTTTGTATTTCCCTTTTTCTTATCTAAACTGTTCTATGAGTTTGTTACAAGGTGTATTAAATCAACAGACTTCATCAGCTTCATGGTCACTCATCTTGAATGGGCCTCTTTGGTACACCTTTCAAAATAGCCACACCACCAAACAGATGTACAATAGCGAACATGCCAAGTAGAGTCAAGGGGCTGACATGAGACCATTTACAGTACTGCAATCATTATACCTTACAATAAATCACCCCTTCACCTGTTCTCGGAAGCTTGACTCACAGCGCCACAGTGCGCCAAACACTGAACAGTACGTATGATAAGTCAGACACAGTTTTTTGCACACTTGTTTTTCCCCCTTTCAAAGCAATCTTGGAGATAAAAGGCTGTTCTCCTTCAGCAGAGGAAGAAAAAGATAGAAGGCACTTGACTATTGCTGAATCATGGCTCTTTTATCTTTGCCTTTTGAAAGATCTGAATGAAGTGTTTTTCATTAATGGGAATCTAAATGCCGTTCCAAATTCAGACTGTCGCAGAGCTCGGTACGGAGAGAACTTAACCGTGGACACCCTTGGGGGACAAAGGGAGAGATGTTGTATTTGATAAACTGATTACAAATCTGTGTCCAATTAATTTTCCAGAGTCACAAAGTAAGTATAGGTAAAACCTTCAATTTAGATTATTTTGCTTTCAAATGACGGCCATATTATTTAGACATACTGCAAAAATGAGCAACTTGCGTGAATTCTTATCCGTGTCAGTAATATTTTAAATGATGACTTACTGCATGGTTTGATGAAAAATTTAATGAAGGAAATAATTTGTTATCATGAGAGCAATAGCCAGGGCTGGGGCTTTTGAGGTTGTGGTACTTGGCCTACTGCCACCTAGACCAGAGTTCAAATCAGCTTTACCAGACAAGTTAGATTGTGGGTGTTGTGAAATAAAAACCAGCTTATATAAAATTACTTTTTATAAAATTATCACTGCCCCCAGGCCAGCAAACGGGCTGGCATTGACAGGACTAACGATACAAACTAAAACAGGCAACAACTACTGTAAATGAGGGGCAAACTAGAATTAAAGCCTTACAGTTGTATGTCTCTGCCAACCAGTCAATTTGCAGTTTACATCCATGTCTGTCCAACATGTCATCACTTTACCAGTTTATCCTATTAGACATTTGTATAAAATTGTAATAATTAGAATATGAATTCTTGATTTATCGCGATAATTTTCTGATGTCACAGTAACCTTGGGCTACCAAAATCTAATCAGGTCACCCTTGAGCCCAAGTGGATGTTTGTGTCAAATTTAAAGGAATTCCCTGAAGTTGTTCAGGAGATATCATGAAATGGGATGAATGTGAGGTCACAGTGACCTTGACCTTCAACCTTGGACCACCAAAATCAAATTCATCCTTGAATCCAAGTTGATGTTTGAGCCAAATTTACAGAAATTCTCTCACCTGAGATATCAGGTTCAGAAAGAACCGGATGGATGTACAGATGTACAGACAGACAAAACAAAAACATATGCCTCCTGACACGACTGTCGCGCTGTGGAGGCATAAAAACAAGCTCAAATTTCACAGAAGGTCTAACAAGAGCAAAGAATGGCAAGCGTACTGTATATATATGGGAGGAAGGGTATGACGTCCATCTTTCAGCCACGAACCACACTCACACAACACAACAACAAACTAAGGACCTATTCAGCTCTTTGTTCATACAGTTCATGCTGTATTCACAGTTACATAAGATATAGCCTTGGAAATAATTAAAATATTAATGGGTAAGGGTTGTATAATGTCATGGAAAATAATGATTAAATTATTTTGTATTTATTTGGGGCTATAGAAATTAATTTGACCAGACTTGATTGTTCTACTAGCACAAAGGAGGAGCATGTAACTACAGTATGTGTGTGTGTGTGTGTGTGTGTGTGTGTGTGTGTGTGTGTGTGTGTGTGTGTGTGTGTGTGAGGAGGATATTTATCAACTGAAATTCCTCAAGCATCTTCTGAATGCAGTTTGGGGGCACTGAGACAGCCCATCTCTTCTGTTAGATCATTGACTGAAGGTGTAGGCTAATGTTGCACTTTTTTTATTTGCTACATAACAACATACAAGCGGTTTGGTAAAAATAATCATTGTGTTGCTATTTTTGTTGGTCAAAGTCACGTCAGACAGCGGCAGTGGGCCAGAGAGAGCAATGGATTTGGCCACAGCCGAGCCTCTTCAAAGGGAATGGCTTGGTGACGAGGCAGATGGCGGTGGTGATGTTTGAGCCAAATTTGAAAGCCTGTAATGCCTCATTTATGGCCTTAATGCTCTTGCTAGATGTGAACACAAAGAACACATTCGCACTTCTATTTTTCAAGGACATTATATCAGACTTAGACAGAAGCAGAGAGATGTGTTTGTCCAGAGAGAGGGGAGCATTTTGATGAGTATGAATCAGTCTTCCTTTGTGCTTGACTCTGCAATGCATTGAGTCGACCATTCATCTCTTCTGCGGGCATCACTGGTTCATCTGACCAGTTTCTACTGATGTTGTTTTGTTGCCATGGTCACCAAGTGTTACATACAGTATGCACCGTGGTACTGTCTGTGCAGAACAGCTCTCTGCGTACTTGTCGACATCACTGCCCAAGACCACTTCCACTGCAAACTCCCTTTACTGATCTGAACTCAAACACAGTTTACAAAACAAAATCCAACATAGTAACCAAACTAATAATAACAAGTAATCATTGTGTTTAAATTAATTTTATTATGTCAACCTGAAAACACAGTGTGCCCCAGTTATCTGACAGCTACTGAATGCCCAGTGGCACACACTACGACCCAGGTAACACATTCAATTCAGTGTGAACCCTGTTACCTAAACAAAAGGCCAAAACTTTATGCAAATAAGCCTTTTAATCATTTGATCCAATGACGAATATTTCACTGTTTCTCAGAACGAACCATCAATGCTAAGGGGAGGAGAAAAATAGAGAAAATGAAGGTGTGTGGCAGTATTTCCAAAAAACAGTGGAACATGCAGCAGCTATTATACACTAGGGGGTTATATCTCTATTGTTTTTCAGCAATTTCACTTTATAAACCTTAGACCTTGGTTAATTTTTAAATGTGAGCGATGCATTAGACATAACTCTTTCCAAAAGCATCATCTTGTGTCTATAAAACTTTGCTATTTAGTGTGCTCCAATACAACATCCCCTTTCATCACAAGTCTACCGTTTCCTGCATCAAACCAACTGGCAGCCCTGCAGCATTCCCAAACTTTTTTGTTTTGTTTTGGGTTTTTTTGCACAATTTAGATGTAGCCTACTGATGTGATGCCGTGTGACTGATCAAGTGCATTTTCCCAGTGATGAAATTCCCAACACTGGAGCCTTGCAGGAAGGACCTCTGCAGGTCCACACACACGTGTGCCTCTCTCTAAGGGTTTATTCAGAAGATGACAGGCACCTTCATATCCTGACCTGTCAGAGCACTTCCTGCCCTCCTTCCTTCTGGGTGCAATAAGATGTGGCTTAGCATTGGCTAAGTTAAGGGGTACTGCATTCACAAGCTCTTTGGGTGTGAAATAATGGCAAATAATGACAAGCAGGCAGGGACAACGCGAGACTGAGACTGTGATGTGAAGAGGTGCTGCAGTCTGAGTGCATGAGCAGCATGCCTTATGTAAATCTGAAGCGCAGTTTGGGCAAGTGTTTATGAACTATGAATTTCGTATTGTTAATGGACTTGTTGAGTGGCTCGTTATGAGCAGAATTACGCGTAAACTTTTACTTTAAACAGGTTTGACCGATTTGATTGCAGTCTATCCTGAAAACCTTACCGCTCAAGCAGCTTGACAGCTTAAATACAGACTAGGCTACATGCAGTATTTGCGCATCATCCAGGGTTTACTGATGTTGCAGAAAACTCTCCTGCAGGGTTCTTCACAATCACAAAATCACGTGAGCACGTCCGATATTTCTACCCAAAATGTTTTATTGTCGCAAAACTTTTCGAAACCAATCATGCGTCCCGTGTTTTAGTACGCGAGGCGGCCAAGACGACAGATACTGAATGAATAAACCTCAGAGAAAATTCCTCGACATTCTTTGACAGCAGTGGTTTTCAATGTTATGATGGGAAAAGAAAGATTACGCAAATTACGTTCACTTACCTTCAATGAAGTAAACTGGTAATAATCGATAATCCAGCTATCTCTGTCTCTAATATTTTTAGTGTTTTCCTGTAGCGGCTTCACTTTTTCTCCCACTGATTTCACAGCCAGCGCGCTTACAGAGAGATTTAAGATCCTCCAGCATTTCCAACAAGTCAGCTTGTTCACGGGAGTATTACGTGAACGTGCGATGGTAACAGCGGGCTATGATGCAGAAGGAGGGGAAGTGTGCGCGCGCGCGTGTACTGTGCACCACTACGATGTGCGTGTGCGCATGCCAGTGCAGCACATGTTTTGATAATGGTATCATCATTTTTAGGACTTTTAATAGTGATCGAGCAGGGTGGAAAGATATGTTTTTCTCAAATCCCCTCCGGAAGTTGGTGAGTCACTCAACAAGACCATCTGACCCTAGAATAAAAGCAGCTTCTCCTATCTTTCCAAAAAAAAAAAAAAAAAAAAAAAAACAGCTAACACCTATAGAGAGGTTTTCAATACCAGTTGTTGTGATTCCCTTTGATATTACAGATTTGTATTTATTTAGTGAGACCAAGCAGGATGACACATGAACTTTTTTCTACAAACTTACAGTAAACTATTGCATATTTTAAAATGAAAGTTAAATCAGAAAACAGATACAGATAACAGATAAAGGGACTGGTCACAAAACCTCATTGGGCCAAGAAGATAAAAAAACACTGCCCCACCACAGACAGACTGGCCTTACATAATAGAAGTCAAATAATAATACCTGCTGGTCCATAGAAAAATGAAATTTGGTGGAGAAACAACCAACACACTTTAATTCCAAACTGTGCTAAAATAAATTGAAGCCAGAGTTGCCTGGAAAGTATTAAATGTATTTCCAAAAACAGCTTGGACTGACAGTAATTTCAGTAATATTAATAATACATCTCTGTGTCCTTCAAAGTTGACACATGACATAAAAATGCGTGGAGAAAAATAAAATAGGCAATGTTTTGCCTCCTCTCTTCAGGTGATGTCATTTAGGGCACAAACCCTTGGAGCGATGAAGTGAGGTAGGAACATTAACACCCTAACAGAGCAGGTAGCACCCTCAACCTCCTGATCAGGTGTGTGTGTTTCAATCATATACTATGTGTTATAGATAAGCTCACTATGTTATGTGTCATGTTTCATGGGACTGAGTACACTCTGTTCTGACATTTCTGTGAAAATCTTCATTTGTGGAAGAAGGAAGTAGGAAGCATTTATTTTATGATGTTGATATTTGGCTATAAATTCTCCAAAGATACCCGGCTACCACAGAAATCTTTAAATTTTACAGAGACATCTGTGCGCATGTGGCAGCTGAACAGTTTTAAGAGAGAAAACGATCTGACCCATGGTAGCACGTTGCAATTATGTACAGGTATATACAGAGGATCTGCAGGGATTTTAGCTGGTAGGCAGACTCTGTAGCATTGGCTTATGTAACATGAGTGTCTCTCTCCTAAAATGAGTAATGCCGCTAAAAGGCCATTGGGATAACAGGAAAGAGAGTGGTGGAGCATCTTTAACCTGCTCCCCACCTACCCACAAAACCACCTACTCTCTCTTTGCTGACTCCCAGTATCATGTAGCTCTCCAGAACTTACTGTAGCAATACAGGTTGTGCTGTATCACAAATCTAAGTCCCGGAGTCCCTTATATCACTGTCATTATTTTAGTGCAGGAGGTTTATAATCCTCCAATCCTCCACTGCATGAGGGAGTCAATCACAGCTGTCTAAGTTAAAGTCTAAAAGTGTCTTTCAGACATCAGCCTGGAGTGGAAAACCTGAATTTTAATGGGGAAAGATAAATTTGAAATTGTTTAAAGGAAAACTTGACTTGGACTTGAAAATAGAACTATAACGAGAACAAAAAACATTTATTCACCAAAGGCAGTCAGGAGGTGCAGAGTTTGTATCAAAAATAGTGCTCAGGTACACCCTAGATTTGGATATTCAGATAAAAGGCGAGGCATCTCTGTTTTCGAAAGCAGCCATATGACATATATTGCCAGAAGCACAAATATGTCTGGCACAAGATATAAATGATAGACAAAACATGACAGAATTAAGACTGAACTCTCCAGTGTTTTATCTGAACTGCCTGCCATCTCATCAATGTATATTAAAGGATTTTTTTACATTCTGCAAAACAAGGCTTAACTCCATACTCACATGTTTATGCTCTAATAATTGCATTTCTATATGATTACAACAGCTAAATTGCTGTTGACATCTATGATTTTAGTGTGCTGTTGCCATAGTAACAGCCTCTTCAGGGGCATACACATTGCAGTGTTTAGTGCCATTTGAAAGAAGCTATAATGAAAAGTAATTTTGCACTAACAAATCTCACAGCGAGGATCCCTAAAGCAACTTTGAGGATCATTTTCAAATCTCTGAGACTCCAGAGGTATTTGCAATATGATGATTATTGCTAAATTTTAACACAAATGCTTTTAATTTGCTATGGCTGGAGAGTCTACATAACCATATAAGATGATTTTATGAGTCTTGTAGTCTTATAGACTGTAGTCTTATAGACTGACTTCGTAGGTCTTTCTCCGACCTTTGTACTGCACTCTCCTTTTATTATTAGGGGATCTACTGTTGTTATTTATTAGTCACAGTCCTAATTTAGTAAATCTGTTTATCTCAATATTTGAAGCTGTGCCATGAAATCAGTTACAATCATCAGTTGCATTGCTATTTGATTCACATAGAAATTTAAACTTCAACAGTCATAGCTGTCTGATAAAAGACAAACTGGTAACTGTAGCTGTTTAGGTGATGTAATATACAGGATCCCTACACGTTATCACCATTGCTCAAGTTATTTTTTACCATATGTATTTCAATAGATATTAAAATACCTCATAAAAAGAAAACCCTTTCTCTGTGCCACCCATTGAACAGTACCTCCAATACCCCATTCAGTATTTTCTTTGTGATTGTGATTTTTATCTGCTGTAATTATCCACCAGAAAGCTTTTTAGTCTGTCATACAGTAGAGGCTTACGCAAAAGTAGAACCTGCGTCATGAAGCTCGCAGGCAGTACCTCACTGTGCTTCTCTGAAACTATCAATGCTCTGCTCATTCCTATGTTACCATGGCTGCATCTAGTTAATCCAGCATTTGTAAGTCTATGAATGGATTCGAGTGACTCCCCTGCTTCACTGTTTCTACATGTCTGTCTTCTCTGTTACAGTCTCTTCATGGAGGAGTTTTAAATAGAGAATGTGGGCTATATTTGTATCACATCGGATGTCTGTGTTGTTTCACAGTGATTTAAGAAAACACAGTGAGAAACAGTGACAAAAATATCAGTATCGTCTTACTTTATAAGCTCTATTTCAGATTTCCTGTCTTAGCAAGCAGATGTATGTAAGAATGTAAATAAGGCCTCGCTTATGTATTTAAAAACATATATGTTAAGTAAAACTGCCCACCAGAACAGGATAAGGTGTACAGCAGACTGTATCAAAACACACAGCACACTGCAAATATATCCTTTATACCTCACACTGCCTGAGATGCAGACCTGACATGAATGGATCCTGGTGCAGTTTCCCCTGCTTTAGAAATATTCTGGTAGCAGGTGATTTTATCTTGAAATAAAGACTGCAGACCTCTTTCATAGTTTTAAGGAAATGCTTTTTTTTTTTTTTTTTTTTTTTTTTTTGCAGTACAGGATTGGCCCTGAAATCATATTCTGACCAAAATATTTTTTTTCTCCACAATCCTGTACTCAAGCTTGTAAAAGATGAGTCAACTTATAGTTCAACTTAGTTGTCATAGAAACCAAAACCAATAGTCATGGGGTCTGTGATGGAAACGTTTGAAGGGCTGAAGGCATGCTTCTCACAAGCATCCGCGGAGACCTTGACAGCTATTACAGCAGTTTCTAAAATGTTTCCTGAGAAAACAGCTCCAATTATAAAAATTGACATGTAAACAGTGCTAAAATAATAACACAAATGTAAGGGGATACATAAAATGGCTATTAAAATTATATAAAAAAAGGTTTCAGTTATAGCAAAGTGCTATATAGTGACATATTTCAAATGTATAAAAAGGATTTTGCTCTAGAAGGCCCTTGTGGATTGTATTCAAAATGCTTGGAAATATTTTTGGGATGGAATCATAACTAAACCAGACATGTAACTCAGGCATATTCATGTAGCAGAAAGCTTTCTAAAGCACCAATTTCAGAGATATGTTTCATTACTTCAAGTATTGCTACAATATGCAGCATTTTACAATAACAAAGAAAAGTTCAGCAACTGAGTATTATTTTATTCTTGTACTTTTCGGGGTTGCACACACGGTTGAATGTACTCATTGTAAGTCACTTTGGATGTCAGCTAAATACACGTTATGTAATGCTAACGTTCAGATCCGGCTGCTTGCTTGAGTTGTTTCATCAGGCCTTTTCTTATGAATTTCAAATTCAATTTACTATATGTATTTTTTCATTACAAAATTCCAGTCAAAGGTTCAACAAAGTACTAAATATTTTGACTCATGCCTAGTACTTTGCAGATAGTTTTTCTTTTTTATTATTATTTTAGATGTCTAAACTAGCAGATGTAAATGTTTCTGTTGCTCAAACATTTGAAAAATAA
This sequence comes from Pterois miles, assembly GCA_947000775.1. Lineage (NCBI taxonomy): Eukaryota > Metazoa > Chordata > Actinopteri > Perciformes > Scorpaenidae > Pterois > Pterois miles. Next base: position 1,937,986 of record CAMQGK010000100.1, on the reverse strand, counting down.
AAATAAATTCATAAATGTGGATACTTTTCATTGACAGTAGATCTACTAAAGGAACAGTCCCTGTTAAAACTGTTGGCAGGTGGGTTATCTAGACTAATAACAGTAACACTATTTCTATGAAAGACATTTTGCTTATGGTGTGAGCTCCAAGAATTACATTTCTAATCATCCCCATTTATTAGAATTGTGGCTTAAATCTCAGAAAATCTGCAGTTGTTGGTTTTAGGAATTTGGGTTGATCGGCCCTTTAAGAGTAAATCATCTCGCCAGTTGGAGAAGTTTTTGCTTCCATACAGGGAGGGAGGCACAGTGTCACAGATGATACCCTCACACTTCAAGTAGAACATTTGGTGCTCTTCGAGGTTACCATAGCTACCACAACACAGCAAGACCGGATGTCCATAATGTTGATCAGCTCGTAACAGGTGGTGCATCTATGATTTCTGTGTCAAAGCAAACAATCCACTTCATAGTGAAAAGAAATGAGCTAAACTGCAAACTATCTTGTGTAAACCGAGTCCCCGACTTTTAATTTAAGGTATGAACACAGTGAAAAGAGTACAACTCAATGTTAACAAACTTGGTACATTTTTTTTATTGGATCATTGCTCTTGGGACAACAAAACAACAATAAATAAATGAACGTGCTTTAAAGGCTTCATATCCTTGTAATTACTGTGGGCTCTCTGCTCATGTGGAAGGGCAATTTATCTGAGTTCTCTTGTGCTAATTCGGAGTTTATGAGGGCTGCCTTTGGGTCTGCACCGACACAACCACTTCCATAAACAGTGGGACTTTTTTTTTCCTAATTGCTGCAGGTTACAGCTGATGCAGAGCTATTATGTTTCAAACACTGTGTTATATCCACAGTTTCTTTTTTAATTGCTTTAGCAGATAAGATTTAATCAAAAATGGTGATGGGTTTTCTTTTTCTGCAAACCTTCAAATGACAAAATGTCATTATTTTAGATATATAACTGAATGTAGTTTCTGCTCATCTATGAATTGAAACATTTTTGTTGATAATCATGTTTAATATTAAATAAGACTTGCTTATGTACTGCGATAATTAACGAGATCCTACTCTTGGCTATATGGACATGATTTAATGGTCACTATCCATTTGAAAACATTCACTCGTCTTCAGTCAATAATGCATTTTTAGAAGTCTGAAGTTTTCAGTAGTTGAATGCCCCTCAAAAGTATTTTTACATACCCATATGAAATAACATATTATTTGATTACATGTGCTACTTGCAGGGACTGGACTAGTGCTGATTCTCATGACAGATGTGGGTCACTACCCTATAGAGGATGAGCAAAAAATGCAGTTCAGTGTGTTAGTGAAAGAAAATATGCATTCAGTGTACTTACAGTAAAGAATTCACTTTGAGGCATATACTGTATAATAATCCTTGAATTAATCATGGGATAGAATATGACCCAGTGTTGCTCAATACATGAATGGATGTTATTTTGTGTGTATTTCTCTTCCAAACTCATTTTATTCATTACCCCGAGACAAACACACATATGTGAAGATTATGAATAGATTATAAAACATGCATAAAGCAGTTTGCTAATTTCCATCCATATCTCTATGCCTTCCTACACACCACTGGTATCAAATGGTGGTTGCCATAGCAACAGGCTCACAAGCCACAACAGGGCTTTTGGAAGACAACTACAGATCAGCATAACAGAAAATCTCTCTTATCCACCTTTTCTGTCGACAAACCTGTCTAAACCCCACTAACGAAAGCTTACATTATTGAGTTTTGCTTCGCTCATTGACAAGACACAGTGACATGACTGCTGCCACAGGCAAATTAACATTGTCACTGAATAACATACAGAGTTTATGTGCCATTTCAGGGATGGGTGGCACAGAGGATCAGTGGTTTTCAACACTTAAAGACGGGTCGGCGTATGAACCCAGTCTGGAAAGCTGTCTGTGTGAAGTTGGCATGTTCTGTCTATGTGATTCGATGAGTTTCCTCAGGGTGCTTCGGTGTCCCACAAGTCAAAGGCCTGTCAGAGGAATAAGTCTAAGCATCTAAAAATGGACATAAAGTTTATTTCAGGAGTTGGCGGTGAACCGTAAAAGAGCTAAAATTTGAGTATTGAAGTTAAAAGAATATAGTTTGAGAAATATGAATTAATTTGGTAAAAAGGTAAATTGTATAGGTAAAGGTAAATGTTGTAGTCTAGTTTAAGCATTCTGGTACAACTTCCCATCTAGTACTGACAGGTTGTCCCAAGTATCCAAATTTAGCCCAAGTTTTACTGATGTTAATCACTTTGTTCATATTTAACATTTACTATAGCCCTCTGATGATTAAAGAGCATTGCCATTTACAGTTACTTTATTTTAACAAAAGTTTTAATGAAAATTTGACACTGTATTTTAATATTTTTTTCTGGATTTCCCCAAGAAATGGCTCTCACACAAGAATCTTTAACGTCTGGTGTGTAGCTGTTTTCCAAGCTTCTAGGAAATGAAAACAATTGACTGAGCCTCATAAGGACCATCATTTAAATATTTGTAATTATGCACATGCAACACATAAGAGAAAACTTATCTCAAGCCCTAATATTCTTTTAACCCTAATAATTAATGTAAAAGAGTTCCAAAATAATGAAACTCATCATAATTAAACTGTCATGACGAAAACAGATTGACATAGTTGTGTAGAATGGTTGCAGGCATGGACATTTTTGTTCAATGTGCCTGAAGCTACATGATATGACACTGACAGGAAATGGCTGAATGTTTTGTCAGTCCTTTACATCGTTACACTCCAGGCACTGAAACACATCACACACTGTTGAGCTGAATCCAAAGCTCAGGCCTAGTGTGAAACCAAAAACGTGACACAGGCGATGTGTGATTTTTTTTTTTTTTTTTTTTTTTGCAGCCATTGCACAGTAACCCATTGTTACTGAGGAGAACGCTAATGAAGGAGGAATTACTGGTCAAGCTGGTCGATGAGGCTCACCTGCATCTGATTAACCTCACTGTGTATTTGAGATCTCTTTGCACTGCGTTGATCAGATTATTATCATTCATTCATTTAATTTATGTAAAGAATATTTAAAAAAGCAATAAGATGATTAAAATAAATCAAACGATCAAAGAAATACTTCAAACATATTGCAGTTTGATGTCTGGTGTCCAGATAAACCAGTTAAAAGTCTGTTTTAACCAAAACCCAATATTAAATTGTTCCTGTGGCATTTCCAGATGAGAACGTAAGCATGGGTTGTTAACTTGTGTTAAACTTGTGGTTGTTAAAGGTTGATTAATCATGACAATGTCGTAGATAAGTGGGAGTTCAACACCTAATGTGACTGAAGGAAAAATGTATCTTTTTCCTCCATGCATTAATAACAATCCATGAAACCTTACTGTGAGGTTGCATAGTCAATGTATGCAGATGATACATTACTTTTGACTGATATTGAGAGTTCCCTTCCAAATATCATTTAAATAAAAATAGGAAATAATTTGAAGCACTGGCTGGATTGTTGATTTGTTGTATGGCAGCCAAGTGTGTTGTACAACCTTGATGAGCAACAGTAATGACTGAATGCATGCTGGTGGTGTCCTCCTAACTTCAGGTAATAAGCTGCATCTGGTTGTTTAAGGATAGTCTGACTGGCTCTCATGCAGACAGTGAATACCAAATGTTGCCTTATTTAACATTACCAACTTGACTTTCTGGGACTTGCTAGCAAGGGAAAGTCATCAGTGTGCCATGAGTATGACTCACCTTGATTTTATCCTGTCACCCAAAAATACCATGGGCTGAAGCAGCATCCATAAACAACCAAACTGAATGGATGAGGAGAAAGCATCGTTAGTACTGCCAAGGCATGGTGGATCATGTGAACAAAATCATTCATCAGTGCAGTTACACTGCAGACCAACCACTGTAATACAATAATGATTTTGCCTACAAGATGACATAATTTTCCATTTGTGATGTCGTTTCTGTATGTAATCGAACACCAGTATTTCTAAGCACTTTAAAGTGGTACAGCTGCCGACATGAAATAACTGCAGCCAGCCATGTATAGTTGTACCTCATGTAGAGGTATGAAAGCACATTATTATTTAGGTTCAGTAACTACATAGGCCTACATAAACAAATGTTGTACCTCTCATGAAAGCAAGATCAATGAATTTAATTTACTAAAAAACTGCCAGAGACACCCTCCATTGGCCCATGTGAAACTAAGGAAAAGTAAGGATCCGTGCAAGTGTAACCAAGCTGAACAAAACTGGTTAAAAAAAAGTTTTAACTTCATGCTTTTATTTCCGTTTTTAGACACTACAGTTTTGATGACTTATTTAATTAACTTTATTTATTCATGAATATATCTAAATTTCATTTTAATTTTGGATTTATTTTATTATTTTAATTTTTTATTTGCTTTTGTTTTTTGTTTATTATTTTCATTTTCTTTATTTTCTAGAATCCTGATCCACACCCCAGACCAGTCGGTGGCGGTAATGCACCGTAAAGTCGTTTCTCAACCACCGACGGAGGAGACGAAGAAGAAACAAGAGCGAGTAACCGGTAGTTTTGCAGTGCAGCTAAATGAGATGTTCAGGTGCAGTTGCGAGCACAGGAGTAAATCTGTGATGTCGGGAGAGAGTTGATCCAAGTTGCTATGTCGAGCTAGAAGTAGTTGCTCCATGTAACAAAGTTGAGCTTCACAAACGTTGAGAAGTAGTAGGAACTAAGTCAAAATGGTTATTGAAGTGCAGCAGATATCGGATGACGGTGAAACAGCCACAGGACCACCAGTTGGTTTCGTCTTCCCTCCTCGGTAAGCTAACATTAGCCTCTCAGTTCTGTTTTGCTAGTTCTGATGTGTGTTAGTAACAAAGTTATTTCCATGTATAGCCTATCGTAGCTTTTTACTGTGGTTTGTGAAATTTCAAGTGTCTAAACAGAAATGTATTTGATGTTTAAAACTATACGTTGCATCAGCAGTTGGTAGAATAGAAGCAAATGTGATTTACAAAAAAAAAAGTTATTATTATAAAATGGTCACTATATCCTGACAGTAGTGGATGAGACAGGTAATCTGAAAGGTAATCTGAAAAAAAAAAAAATCTTGTGCGTCTGTGTCCTTCGGTGCTCCGAATGGCATCTACGAGATTTCACAGACAGGAGGAAAACAACCAATCAGAGCAGAGCTGGAGCCTGCTGTCTCTGAGCAGCTGTCAATCACTTACAAACTCTGATCAAACGGTCAAACTAGGCAGCGCTGATCAAATATGAATCAATATTCTGTCACTGTAATGACTATTTGTCTCCTTAAATGTGTTCAGAAACATCTTGTTGTTACTGTTTAGCTGTAAAATGAGAAAGTTTGTGACCTAGCAGCCATGTTGAGATCTGCTGAGGAAATACTAAGCACCGCCCACCAACTGGAGCAAACTTCCTCATTTTATAGCTAAACAGTAACTACAAGTTGTTTCTGAACACATTTGATGAGAGAAATAGTTTTTACAGTAACAGAATATTGATTCATATTTGATCAGCGCTGCCTAGTTTGACCGTTTGATCTGAGTTCAAGAGTGACAGCTGCCTCCTTTGAATGAACAGCCAATAGGAACGCTCGCTCTGTGAAATACCTGTGATTGACCGAAGTCTCCCGTCACAGGCTAGTTTTTTAAAGCCTGAAAACAGCCATGAGGAGGTGCTGAAGTCTAGTTTTCTCTCTGAACATTTTAATTACAATATGCTGAAAGGTTATTCTGGGAGTTCTGTCCAATGATGCCAAAAATATCCAGCCTACTGCAGGTTTTATTTTCTTGGTGATATTCACCATGTTACTAAAAGAGGAAAAATGGGAATTTCTTTATTCTTTCTCCTCAGATTGCTAGATAATAATTCAGTGATTTGTCAAGCAGTGTTTTTCGTAAGAAACACTGCTGAGAGTATTTGTAAAGATTTTTGGTGTTTAATTAAGTGACAAAACAGAAAAATACAATTTAGTTTTCACAGAGAGAGTAAGGTTTGTTGGTTTAATGTGTAAGATATGTGTTTTTGGGATGTTAAATACAATATAAAGCATAAAGAAATATAAGAAAATAGAAATGAGGCATGATTGCTACACTACATAACACAGTATATGTAGAGAAGTATAAATAAAGATTAAAAGTAAGATATGAGAAATATAAGAAATATGTACAAAAATGTGATCAAACACATACAATATATAACCATAGTGTAAATAAGTTAATAAAAAATGTTGAGAAGTCTATTAAGTGGGTTGAATATTAATACAAGAAGTGTAAATAATAATTTAATAAGAATATTTCTTGAAATGTAAAGTATAAATATAGAGTTAATGACAGAATATTGCACAGTTGAATTATCATGCAATTATTTGTATAGTCCATGTAAAAATATCCATATAAACGTTGCATTTGTTTTGCTATTCATAGGCAAACTAAAGTTGTAGTTAACTGAATTCACCTTTGTTGTCGTGTTTATGGTTTTTGCACTCAAAACATCTGAACCTAGAGCGAGGTGCACTTACCTAGGAGTGAGTTACACAGGCTAGCTTGTTGGTTTTACTGTTTCTTGTCTGTAACCAAACTTAAATTTCATTTTTTGACTGTGTGGATATAAACATGGCTGGTTACTTAATCTTGTATGTATATATAAAGAATATTCGGCTACAGTCCAAATCACATACTTTTTCTTTTTTACTTGTAGTACGTACTGCAGCTGCCCTTTCAAAGTACGTATTGTTGCATGCATTATGGATGCAATTGGGACATACTACTTCTTCATAGCATTGCATCTTGAACTTTGACCCTCTTGCTTATATATCTGTGGTACAGATGATTATAGGTCAGAATATCCAGAAAGGCATGCTGGCTTGCATATTGCAAAATGCGACTGGATGTACAAGAGCATCCTGGTATTTTTGGCATACCGCATTTGACATACTATGTATTGGGGCCTTCTCAACCTTTTTCTGGCATACTAAATAGTTGCTAGTATGGGTATGGAAGCCCACACTGCATGTCTGAGGCATAGCTTAGGCATAGCTTTAGTAATATTACACGTCAGCAAACGATAAACACAGTTTTCTTCTGTGAATACACAATTTTGTGGTTACATGTGCAATGTGAAAAATTAATAAGCATGGGTGTTGACGAAATCTCTTTCATTATTAATGCAGAAGTAACTCTATGAGCCAGCTACATAAAAACAGCAATGATGACATAGAGGGTCAGCGTATATTCAGTCTATAGTCTGAACATGTTTGTATCACCTCTAATTGCATTTGTGTGCTCACCTTAATAACATATTCATCATGTAATGTGTATAACATGAATCTTTGCAGCAACAAAGTGGTTCCTGCATTTTTAAACTCCAAAATACTGTAGCTTACTCATGACAAGATGGATGATGAAAAACTCTCAACAGCTACAGTTAGCTATGCGCTTGGCGTGGCCTTGCGCCTCTAAAGCACTTTCACTGCTCTGCAAATTTGTGTTTGCCTTTCAATATAATCCCATCTGTGGAGACATTCACTCAGAGAGCAGAGACGGGAACAACATAACACTTCTCTCCATCTGTGACCTCCCAGCTCTTCATCCTCCCTCTGAATGCAATGCAACAATGGAGAAGAGCAAAGGAGAGGGAGGAAGATTGCCTCGCTATTCAAGTATCTACCGATGGTACACAAGCTCAAGGATAGCAGATTCAATTCAGAGAACAAAAGTGTGAGGAAGGCTTTTGCACAGGAAGTTAGGCTTTTAAGATGAAAATGATGCAGCTCATTTCTTAAGAGAAATGGTGATTAAAAATATGAGTTATGGGAATACAATATGACAGACTATGCTGTAGGTTTGAATGTCACTAAAGACACAAGCAAAACAAACTTAAAGGTGCTAATTGCAAGATTTGGAGCATTGCTGTTGCCTCTGCACGGCTCTTGATATGGTGACAGCTGAGCTGGCAACTCACAGCTAATGGTGCTAACAGTGCTAATAGTGCTAACAGCGGCGGTCGTGAGCTAGCTTGTGGGGTGAGCTCAAATGCACAACATGGACTAAAATCATGCATGGCCAGCCCAGCGATGTCAGCAAAGCATGGAGCAGCTTGGATTACAACACTCAGAGAGAGAGTGTCTTCCTTCTCTGCTCAGGTAGACATTACTCCTCTATAGCTTTACATAGCAAATAGTTTTATTCATGCCCTGCATATAGTATAGACATAGAGCAGCTTTAATGTTAACTTATTTACAAGTGATTTTATAGTCATTTTGAATATGTTTTACGTATGCATATTTGATAAGAACTTTGTCTATATTATTGAGAGAAGGGATTTACAGCTGTTTTGTTAAATGTTTTCTTAACAAAAGTACAAAAACCAGACAGCCAACATCGTGTATATTTGCTTGAGACTAATCAAATATGCATTATTTTGTTTCATTCTCATATGTTCTTTCCTTGTCTTCCTCTGCAGACTTTTCCTCACCAACAAAACTGAGACTTCGAGCAATGTTGAAAAACCTCAGACTGTGAATGCATAGTCCAAAACTCCTGCAAGTAAAGGCTTAACAACAGTGAATCGGGCAACTTTGTTTTTGTTTGTTTTTTCTTAATCCTTAAGCCATTTTATACCAATTGGTGCAGAGCATCTGAAGGTGAAGGTGTCAAAAAAGAAGTAAATATAATAATAAATAAAGGTCTAATGATTGTTATGAATTCTGCTCAGTCAGGAATAGGAATGGTTTTAAATATTAGTTATTTATAGACTGTATGGGCTAAAACACGCAAGAAGCCTAATTCTCCTTTACAATAATTCATTACGTTAACAGGCAGGCAAACTCATTGAAATATGCAGTAATTAGAATCAGTGTATATGATGGGATAGAGGCATTAGAGGCACCAAATATGTCCAAATTGTTTCCCACTGGCTGGCTACTCCATGTCCTTATGGAATATTTATTTAAGCATGGAGCACAGTCTCTCTGTTTTTTTCACCTCACGAGTGTTTGCATCCCTGAACTTTAAAAAGCATTGGTCCATTTACAATATTGGCTCCTTATTCATTTCTGCAGTTCCTGACTAGAAAAAATGAGACACATGCACAGAAGTTGATTTTGAACCTCTCTGCTTTTCCAGTGTCTCTACACCAGTGATTAATAGTTAAGAATTACATGTTGGCAGCTACACTATGAGTGCTAATTGGCTGTCCTAGTCTTCTTGTGCTCTTCCGTTTAGTCTGTGGAGGACACATTTGCATAAGTCTTGACAGGAAACAGCGAGCCACAGTTTCTTTTCCCTTGTCCAGTTTGTCATGGATCACACAACAGCTGCTATATGATATTTGCAGTTTCGCAGATTTCAACCGAACCCTGCTTCAAAACCAGGGCAGTGTGAAATAAAAGTGTAAAATATTTATAAATATATACACTTGAAGACAACAAAAGGAATTTTAGACCAGAGATACTTGAGGGATCTGCTCTCAGCTTGTTTCAGAGCAGCTATTCCCCCTCACTGTGCTACTGGGTTTGTATGGGGTACTGTGTGTGTGTGTGTGTGCGTGCGTGCGTGCGTGCGTGCGTGCGTGCGTGCGTGCGTGCGTGCGTGCATGCGTGCGTGCATGCGTGTGTGTGTGTTGGAGAGGAACATATGTGGTGCCTTTTGATAAATAAAAATAAATAGACCATCTGAGACTTGGTGTAGGTGCTCGGGACTCTTTTTTGCGAATCAGGATTTTCATTGATAGATGGTTCAATCATTCTTCAGTTAATTATTTGTCCCTAAAGAGGAATTTTACTCATGAAGATCAGTTTGTACTTCATGGTTAGTACTACTCAGCCTGTGAAAACAATTGTATATCATCTGTTGTTATTCTGGTTGTCTAAAGACAAAATAAACCTGGTGACGTCATCTGGATTATCTCAAATTAGGCTGTGTTAGGCATGTACTGTATTTACCACGTTCCATCTTTAAATATTGTTCATGTCAACATAAGAAAAACTATTACAAGGGAAGCAGTTTTTTTCTGAAACCTGTAATATATCTGATTTAACATAAAGTGCATGAAAATGCAAACATGGATGCTGCATGTAAGGTGATTTAACCTGAATGTAACAGACAACGTGCAACCAGGGTCTGCAGTTAACTTTTTAAACGGTCAAGTACTTTTTTGTCTGCTACTCAGAAATAAAATTTGCTACACAATGTATGTGCTAAATGAACAACTAATATTTTAGATCTGATGTCATTCAATGTTTGATATATTTTACACAAAACATTATTTTAAGATTTGTTGAGAGTGCTTACTTTCTCCCTTAACAGCATAGAACATAAACAGGAAACACTGGCACTAAAAAGCTTCCTCTAAAAAAAAATAAAGGAAAATCGATGCAACCATAAGAAAAAATACTGTTTTGATGCCACTGTGCTAAAAAGGGTTGATGCCAATCTTTCTGTTTTATTTCAAGTTTTGATTTCAATGCCAGTGTCAGTGTTTCATGCCAAATTTTATTTTAAATGCCAACAGCCTCCTACAATCCCAGAGGTACATTAATTATACAATCGCTATGACGATGATTTAAAGACTTTATTTCATGGCATCCGGGAGTCGTTATAGCACTTGACAGAGAAGCCTCAGCTGTTTCAGTTGCATCCTAGGCTCACACACAAAACATGTCTTTCTCCAACTGTGGGTTCGTGTGCAGCTCATGCTGTTTATGTATTGACGAACCCTTTCTGTCCCGCTCCTCAGCTCTTCTTCATCACGTGCCATCTACAAATACTAAAAGATCTGAATTAAGTCAGTGGTAGCGATTTCTTTGGAGCCCTGACGGTATTGAAAGAGGACATACTGTAACTGACCAATAAACATTTAAACACATTACATCCTGCATTTGCTTCTACATAAATAAAACCAAATCTCAAATGCAATAGTTGTTTACACAAAAAATATCCATCATTTTGGCTTCTGTTCGGTCTCTGGCTGCAATCATCTCATTTCCAAATCCAGAAGCTCCACCTGAATGCAACCATAGATTGCCATTATTACTGCCACCTTTCCAGTACCTGAAAGCAAGGGATACAGGTTTTTTTTTTTTTTTTTTTTTTTTTAGACCCATAAATTATTCATAGAGAGTATTACATACACAGATTAGGCAGAAGCATGCAGCGTTCACTCTGTGTTTTGTGTTTTTTCTTCTCAACCACCTGACAGAGAACAAGGCCTGTGTCATTTGCTTTGATGATCTGCTTTCATGAAGAACTTCTCTAGCATTTTTTTTTTCTACCAGAAAAACATTTTAAGGTGAGGTTCTTTTAGGTAGAACTGTCTTGTTTGCCAATCAGGATTTTTCTTATAAATTTAGGATAAGGCTGGAAAAACAAGTCCAGGAAGACATTTAATTTGTTGACACATTTTACAGAAAAGTATGCACAATCTCCTGTTTGTCTGTACAAAACATGCTTTACAGTGCAACCTAGAGCAAAGAAACAGATTGATTTTGGTAGGAAGAGAGAAGATGCAGCAATGGCAAAAATCAAGTATATCAGAACCGCATCTATAATCCCTGATAGAAAGCTTGTTGGTTAAACCGTACTGCATTGTCAGTCAAATCAGTGCATATATTCTAAAATCCTTTGGGTTTTCTAAGGTGCTGTGATGATCATTTTAATTACTGTACATGCAGATAACAAGGAGAATGTGCGTTATGTACAGAATGCTGTGTTATATTGATTGATTTGTTCAGATGAATATACTGTAGTTGTACTGTTTGTGTAACGCCTTTGTATTGAGCTGTCTGCTGTAGTGCAGCAGACATCACTGCAGCAATAGAAATATGTGTTAGAAGGAGGCATTGGTTGCCCTCTAGTGATAGTGGTAGGTACTTGATGTGTTTCTAAGCCTTACTTGAGATCTGAACAGCATAGACAGCTCACTGTATAATTCAGCAGGTGCAGTAGTGTGGAGTATCAATGGCTCTGAATCTGAAAACACTGAGTATGAAGATTTCACATGTCTAAGCCCTTTTGTATTAAGTCTACATTCTACAGTCTATATGAAGGGATATAATCTATATTATATCTCCATATAGCAGAAAATTGTCAAAAAACTAAAAACATGACCCTTGAGCACATGTCAGCATTGAAAGACCCTGTGTCTAACAGTCTATGGCTTAGAGACATACTGTATATTTCTACAACAGCACATAGTCTCGAAGCTCCACATCCTATTCTACAAGTCCGGGAAAACATTTTACATTCGTTTTGTCACACTTGTGCTTCAGATAAAAAATATTTACTTCCATCTACATGCCGTCTCCATTTTGGTACAAATATAATGTGGTAACAAGGATGGAGAACTTCCAGCGTGATTTTGTATCAGCTCCAATAAGAGTTTATAGTACCTACAGTGTCTTTTAAATCAGTAGCCACACTGTCCGTGTACTCGGGTTTATAGACAATAAACACCAATTAATGTGACATATGAATGGATCCAGGCTAACTTCTCCATTTTCTTGTATGCTGTCCAACTGGAATCCAGATTCTGCTTTCCTATCGGAGAGTCTTAGGACTTTACACCCTCAGCTTGCAGCATGACTGTCTGTGTCAAAGTCTGAGGCCTCAGCCTCATCTGCAGATCCAGTCAGGGACGGGTAGGGTCGTGGATGGTCTAAGTTGACATAGTTGACCTTCAGACTGATGTAGTGCTCTCCTTCCAGACAGGACAGGATGTGTTGTACATCTGTAGCCAGGCTATTGAAGCTAGGTCTGTACTCAGGCTCTGGCTCCCAACATGCCAGCATGATTGAAAAGCTGTTGAATAAATGTATAAATGAGTGAATGAGTAGGTACTTGAGTAAATATGTAAGCAGGTAAGTGAACTATTGAATGTCATTGTGAGCTTAAAAATAATATATTGAACTGAAGCTAGCTAAATAGATAGATAGATAGATAGATAGATACTGCATAAATTGTCTTCTGTTATGTCTTTATGGCATTTGATGTTTATAGGGTGCAGGTATGATTCTTACAGGGTATCAGGGCAAAACTGCGGCTGGGGAAGCCGCCGACCCTTCAACAAGTAGTGTGTGATGTCATAGGGGTCCACATCTGGGTATGGGCTAGCACCTCTGGTCAACAGCTCCCACATTAAGATGCCATATGACCACTGGGAAACAGATAAGCAGTATACTGTGTTGTAGATACACGCATGATCGTTGTAACAAGCATATTTCAGTGGACTGGCTAGAGCACACTCACCACATCAGACTTAGTAGTGAACTTTTGTGTTTGCAGGCTTTCGATGGCCATCCACTTCACTGGCAGCTTTACCCGTTTGTGATCCTGAATGCTGTAGTACTCCTTGTCATAAATATCCCTGGCCATGCCAAAGTCAGCCACCTTTACTGTGAAGGTTTCATCCAGCCTGAAAAGAAAACATTATGATTATGTTCCAGATGTCAGACTTTTTCTTTTTACTATTAGTACGTACTGCAGCCGCCATTACAAGGTGTGTACTGCTGCATGCAGTATGCATACAGTTGGGACTTACTACTTCATAGCACGGTAGTTAGGTACCAAAATGTATTTTTCTCAAAATTCTGCATTATTCCTTTAATATGTATGAGCAAATAGACAGAGCACTAAAAACAGAAATACTATTCCACCAGTGTCTCAAATATGCATCATCTAAAGAGGCCTTCAGATTTACTATCATATATCATATTACAATCAAAATTTTTATTTGATGGGATCATCGGAGCAATTTCTTTGTTTACCCATTTAATTTGAAAATACTTGAAAAGAAAATTTAAATTACGTTACAGAAAAAGGTATAACAATAATCAGGTGTATTTATTATCCTTTTTTGTGTTTTACTAACTTTGTGATGTTATTTTTAAGGATTAGATGTCCAGTGTAGATGACCATAGAACAGTATCAACCAACACTGTAGCCTAGTATTTGTTTCTTACATCAAATCAATAAAGATATTCATAACTTAAATACACCTTTAAATTGCGTCACCTAGATGTGGCGTAAACTTCTCCACCGACAGGTCACGGGCTAGTACTCAGTGTATGATTCACACTCACATGCAGTTACGTGCAGCCAGGTCTCTGTGGACAAATTTTTTCTGTGCTAAATACTCCATCCCCTTGGCAACCTGGAGCCCAAAGCCTATCAGGTCTTTCACTGTTGGGTTCTGTGGAGGACAAACAAGTATGAGACAGAGCTGACCCACCCAAACGCCCATGCTCTGATGTATTAAATATATCCATGACCCTATGCTGGCACAGGAAGTTTCATTGCATAATTTACCCGTTTTTCAGAGCGGATGAAATGACGCACGTCCCCATGCTTCATATATGGTAGAACCACCAGAGGGAGCCCTTCTTTAGGCAGCATAATGCCCAGCAGAGACAGTATGTTGGGGTGGTGGAAGCCTTTCATGATGATGCCCTCTCTAAGGAACTGGTCCACCTCCCCCAAATCTGTGATCCCTGTCAATACAACACAGACTGTTCAACAGACTAATCCAACAGCCGAAAGCTCATATAATGCTGATTTCAATTGTTAAAAAAGTTTTCACGTACTGTTCAGTGATTTAACAGCACAGTGGGTCTCTTGCTTATTGCTGTCTATCAGGTATCCATGATAAACTGTACCAAAGTGGCCTGAATAAGAAGAAAATATGGTTATTATAAATATTGTGTGCGTAAGTAGTCAAAGGAAAGAACAAAACACACATTATAAAAGACAAGAGGCTTACCTTTGCCGATTATCTGGCTGTCCTCAATTCGGAGCATCTCAGCAGGGATCAGGACGTCTTTGACCTCCTCAAGAAGGTCAGAACTTAAACTGACCATCGAGATATTGTCCCGTGGTATTAGAGGAATGGACAGATGATCATGGCTGGCAGCATACAATAAACCTTGGAAGGCCATTCCTCCTGAACCTGATGTTTGACTGGACAGATCCACTGTAGCACGCAACAAGAAAACACACCATGAAGATGCACTTAAAGGTCTTTGCACCTTTTGTTTTTACCCTTACCACAAAGACAAATTAAACCAATTTGTGCAATGATTTTTTACATCTATTTGTTTAGCAGTCTCTGTATTTATTATTTATGAAATATATACTGTATATTTAAAAAGTTGTATTTCCTAGGGCTGCTGTTGATAAAGAAAAGGGCAGGAAATACATAGAAGAACTGATGAACATCTACAGTCATGGATTATGAGTGAATGAATGAATTTGGATGTCTCACCTCGTCTGTAGTCACCTGTCGGGGAGTAATCGAGGCCACTGCCTACGCGGCTCCGTGAAAGCATTGTTGACAGACGACTCTCTATATTGGCTGAAAGGATGCATATGATAAATTATATTACTGAGCATTAAACTATGAAAACACAGTGAAGTATGTCAAAAGTCACAGTTGGCCAGGTTAATAATTAACAGACCATAATGCAGTGGGATGAAATTATTATCACAAGTGTTCAAGATTTCCTCACCTCTCTTTTTCTTCCTCAAATGGATCATCACAATTAATGCAAGGCCGGCGCCTGCTACCAATGCAGCCAAGATGCCCAGAACAATGCCCACAATCACAGTGGTGTTGTTGTTGTCATCATTGACTACTGTACCCACATTATAAGCTTCCCCATTCACAGACACCTACGGTAGGAAAACGGATGATCACTGTTGTTAAATACATTTAATTTAAAGTTATTGAGGTTTAGATTGCTGAGTTAAAAGTAGACCTCCTCACCTTGACAGGCAGCCCCTCACTGGGAATAACCAGGCCTTTGGGAATCCTGCAGGTCAGCTCATTTAACAGAACCTGGGCGTTGCAGTTCACCCCCCCAATGGTCATTGTGATCTTCATACATGTGCTCACTGTATTCAGTTTGCTATGCTATTAAATATGTGAAAAAAATTAAAAGAATGCATGATTATTAATAAATGTGTTGTGCACGTATTGTAATAAATGTTTGGGAAAAAACTGTATAGTGTGTAAACATACATGCAGTGAAACTTCTGTTTCTCCTGGTTTTAGAGGTAATTCATTATCATCGTTTTCAAAGGGAATGATTTTGGCATCAGGGTGGTAGTCAAAACGTCTCTTCCAGAGGTTAGATTTCCCATCCATGTGGATAAAAATCTCTCCTGTGTCAGACTTCTCTTCTGGCATGTCCTCTGGAAAAGTAGGGGCCCAACACTCCAAATATGAGGCATTTGCTGTGCCGCTGCAGACCTTAAATGTAGGATTGATGGCATTATTCAGCTACATTTTTTGTTTTATATGTTGAAATTCTCTTTATAGCCCAGCAGCAATCAACAAATCAAATGCTCTGACTAAAAGAGAGAGAGAGAGATGCAATATCTGTGGCTGTCACAGGACTAATAAACCCAGATCAACAAACAGATTAACATAGACTCAAGAACCAATGCTGCTTAATATACTGTATATATATATACATTAATATATTCTTTAGAGGTATTAATAAGACATTTATATGTTCATTATAGTATCTGTATTTCTAATGTAGGCTATACTTTGTTGTAACACAATACAAAGGCCTGTATTTTACCTTTAGATTTAACAGCTGTGATTTATTGTTAATCTCTTGCATCTTCTTGTCAACACAATCCGGGAGATACAACGGAAAACACTATTTGGGATGTTGTGCTTCTTTTCCTATACATGGACAAAATAAAGCCTAAAATATACTCTGTATAACATTACATGATCGCACTAAATAGCGTGCTCATGGCCAACCATTGCCGTGACTGTACACTGCCCTCCTGTAGTGACGCCGAGTAACTATTTCTGTGTAGGTTGGATGTTTTATTTTGAAATTATTTACCGGAAGTGTCATTATGCTATAATGGCTGCATTGACGCCACTTTGACTAATTTAACAGTTCCTCGCTGTCACCACTAGAGGGCAGTAATCACTCGTGATTTTAAATACATAGATCAACATTTCCGAGCATCAGCGTAGAGGTAGACTCAGGAACTGATAATGCTTAAAGTAAATACACATTATTCAGGTTCAACAGATGGTAAATAAAATGTTGCTGAGCTGTGTATTTAAAATCACTAGTTTTTAAATGTCCTCCAGTGGTCACAGGTAGGAACTGCATCATTGAGTTTATCAAGCTAGCGCCATTGCAGACTTTAACAGAAATAAGAGTTATCAATACTGCCTGTATTTCTTAGAGGTATCAATAAGACATTTATATGCTCATAATAGTATCTGTATTTCTAATGTATACTTTGTCTTGCGTCATGTGAGAGAACATTTCCCAGAAGTGTAAATATGTCACACGGCTGCATTGATGCTAACTTGACAAATTTAATATTGCAGTTCTTCGCAGTGACCACTAGAGGGCAATGTGCGTGCTAACGCAGTTATCAATACACATGATATCTTATAGGTATCAATTGAGGATCCTCCCCCAACAAAATGTGAAGGTATTTGACTCCATACTATGCAATTTTACATAATTTTGCACCATTATTGTCCCTACAGATAATGTTCAAAAGCTTAAAGGCAAAACTTGCTATAGTTGAATAATTATTTTTATCATTTACACATATCGTAGCCTTCGCCTGAACATTTAATTCTGCTGGCAATGTTTGCCCCGTAAAATCATACTCTCAAGGCTAAATCAACAGAGCAGATTCAGAAAACTAAACATGGTTTTATCAGTGCGTAAAATGGCGCATTGGTAACCACCACGTCCGCCCTGGTACTCTAACACAGTGACTGCCAGGTGATTCGCTCTCAGCGGCAATATCATGTCCTGCTTTTGCGAGACGTGGACATTGTAAAGAAACATCACAGCGCCCTCGTTGTCACCCCTTCCCCGAGGCGTTTTGTACGTCGGCTCGTCCGGATGCTCTCAGTTGCTTTTACGCAGCGCAGGAATGCGCTGTAATACCTGGGAAAACCCTGATTTTTAGAGAAACAATCTGCCAAAGCCACACAATCAGTAACGCGGAGATAACGCACGAGAAATGCATTTAAATCACAACTACCCAACAGTTAGTAACAAGCATAATAGGACAACAATATCCTGCTACAATGAGTATGACTGGCTTAAACAGTTTAAGGCCCTGGTTTGAATTGAATTGAAAGAACGTAATTTAATTGAATAATGTGTCTCTAAAGATTTAAACAAGGATAAAATCAAAGTGTTAACTTACTCGTTCAAGAGATTGCAGGTTGGGATTTTTGGAAGTGTACTGAACCACAGTTTTGTGGGCAGAGTCCAGATTCTGACCTTCTATCACCAGCTTGGAGCCTCTGTTTACATGAACAAGATAATAACAACATTGACTTGTTTTATGTGCAAATATTGTTTGTCTAATTATGATGAAGCAATGGAAAATGTATTTTAGAGCAACATCACTAAATTTGGAGTCCATTAAAAATACCAGAGCACACTGGGATGAGTGTCTTACTTTTGGAAACTGCAGTGAGGGTGTACAGAGGTTATAACAGGGTTTTTTTTGTAGAGGAACGTCTTCGTGTTCGTCACTTGAAAGTTGTCGATGAAGATTTTCACAGGTACCTTGCCAACAGCTGCTGCAGCTGCTGTGTGGCAGACGATGGAAGAAGTCTCACTTCCTTCAGGAACACTGAAAGGAAAAGAGATCAAACCAAATGGGTACAACACATCTGAACACAGTGAAATGAATCTGCTGCAAACCATTAGTCATATATTAGCAAAAGACATAGTCTCTCTGTGTTGCTCACCTTTGAATGTTGCACTCTTTATCAGCAAAGAAGACATCTCTCTTTATCCCAGAATTCAGATATCTGCCTGTCAGGGTAACCCTCGTTCCTCCAAACAGAGGTCCATAGTCAGGCCTGATTTCTGTTATGCTCGGCTCCTGGTTAGATACACACAGGTGAAATAATTTAGCACATTAGTATAACATTATGCATATAATTTACACAAATAAAGACAGTATACGGATTTTAAAATTCTTTCAATTGCATAAAACTTCTCACCACAAAAGAGAAGCCAGGCATCTGAGCAGAGCCTTCAATTGAGTAGCCGCCCTCCACTTCCCCCTCGTGCACTTCCAGGGTGATGGTGAGGTTCTGATTTGGTGCGTTTTCCTGAATCTTGCATACTAGCCTGTGTTAAAGGACACAAGGAATGACACGGTATTAATTATGTTGATGATGATATTCCAGACAGAAATGAACTGCAGCAAATGTGGAAATGAGACAGACACATTTCCACAGTACTCAAAAAATGTTTTGTTCATTTTTGTTTGACTAACTAACCCTAACCCTTATGTAAACAGTAGCCAGAGACTCCACACCATTAAGAAAAATTTAAAGGTGCTCTATAAAATATTCAGATTATTAATATAGAAGCAAACAACTATTTGAGTAACGTCTACCTGAGCAGAGAATGAGTGTGTGCGTGCTCCCCAGCGGCTAGCTCATGGCCATCACTCTGCACTGGTCTCTTTTAAAGCTGGTTACGCCGTCCCAACAGACTCTACTGCTGTGGAAGCATAGCACCACCCTCTGTCCCCCCAACAATCTTAGCTCTGTCAGCACTGTCGCTGTTGTTTTCACTGTTAGCACCTTTGGCTATGAGCTCAGTCGTCGCCATGTTGGGAGCCGTGCAAATGCGCACAATCTTGCATTTAGCGCCTTGAACAAATAAAAAAACACTCCAAATCTACTGACTAAATGAATGAGTGACAGGTTTGGGACTCTGGTTTGAAAGGTTTTCAGGTTTATAAGGACAGTGTCCTATCAAAATCCTCACTAAGACAACTGTGAGACAAACTCCTAAGAAGAGAGATCCACAACATCCCGTTTTGGATCCATTTTTACAATTTAAATTAATAAATATCTTTCTTCCCTAGTTAACGTTGGCTTGGAGCTAGCAGTACTTCCCACATAAATGCAGAGAGAATGAACTGTCTGTCATTGTGTGCATATGTGAAACTCACACTTCACTGCTGCTCTTTTCTGGCAGGATGGTGCACAAGGTCCCTGAGCCCACTGTGATGATGTGGGTCTTGCCGCTGATGATGGCGGGTCGCAGAGAAGACTGAAACTCCCAGCCACACAGAGTCACTTCTGTCTCAGCACCAGCAGGGGTCATCTTAGGGAAAAACTGCAGAGAACGAGGGATATCATCCAGAGCAATCAGCATGGTAAAGGGTAAAAATGGACTTGCATTTATTTAATATAGCGTTTTTCTAGTCTTCCAACCACCCAAAGTGCTTTACACTACATGTCAGCATTCAGCCATTCACACTCACATACTGATGGCAGAGGCTGCCATGCAAGGTGTCAACTTTACCCATCAGGATCTAATCTCAATACTCATTCACACACTGATGGCACAGCCTTCAGGAGCAATTTGGTGTTTGGTTTAAGTGTCTTACTCAAGGACACATCAACATGCCGGGGATCGAACCACCGACCTGCCGATTGGTGGACGACCTGCTGTACTCAGCTAATCAGTTACACCTAGCGTCAGATCTACCTCTGTTATGACAGGTGCACATGAGTCTTTGTTCCACTGCGAGGTGCACTCGTGTTGCCTGGTGCAGCTTCCTGAACACCAGCCGCAGCTCATGAAGCGTGGAGCCTTCAAACACACGGAGCATGTCAGAAAATGTGCACAGCCCGGTCCTGCAGAGGGCACCCTGAACATCTTGATCAAGGAGAGGGGAAGACGAGAGCGGGGCAAGCCACATGTAACAGAGACAGACAGTCAAAGGGTCAGCAGGAAACATAGGTTACGATATTGCTTGGCATTATAAAAAAAAAGTCTCACTGTCTCCTACAGATCAACCCACTGTTACACACAGAGAGGCATGCTGGATTCATACTCTTAACATATTTAAGAAACACTTCACTAAATGAAGAACTGAAATTGTCATGTGATGTAGTATTTGTACTTTTTGTACTTTATCCCTCTAGCTTTAAAGGTGGAGGTAAAGACTAGTGTTGTGGTTGCAACCAGCTGAGTACCCTTCCGCTCACTCTTCCCTTTACAAGACTGTGGTAACCATGAGCCCGCTGAGTGCAAAACCGTGTAAATACCGTGTGAATATTATATTTCATTTCTGCTGTTTCTTCTGTTTCTTTAAGATAATCTGTGTTGTTTTGTTAAAGATGTGATTATAGTGCATGGGGTGTGGCACTTGGATATTGGTTATGGCAACTCCCACTATTGGATCCATTATCCAATAGATATGAAATCCTGTATAACCAATTATCCATGATATTTGCACACCTATTGAACAATAGAGTGCTACAGGGAAGAGTCCTAAAACCTGGAAATGAGTTTGCATTTTAACGCATCACATTCCCTCATCTGGAGGTCAGTGGGTTTTTAGTTAGATGGCTGAAATAAGGTCTGTGGTTAACACAAGATTAAAAAATTTTAAAGTTTGTTCTATGACATAAAATGCATCAGTAAATACCCCACTTGTGAATTTTGAGGCCTTTATGTGTCTTTAAAAAAGTGGCTAAATGAGACTATTGAACGTCATCACGCCGACTCGTCCACCTTTACAGCTTCATTGTGTAAACTCACACTGATCTGACAGTGGTGTAGTTCGCTAATGTTAGCTTTTTACTTCTGGTGTTTGCATTTAGTCCTCAAAAATCATAAAAGTGGTGTTCATTTGTGAAGATTATCTTGCTAACTAAAACATGTAAGTATCATAAACGTGTGTTTGCCACGGAGCTTATTTCCTGTAATAATCCAAAACACTATGGAAAAATCCCGCCGGTCCCGGAACCAGAGCGATGTTAACTCCACAATCAAAAGCAGTACTTGCAGTAGATATTACAATATGTACCTTATTTCCCACTACGAAGAGAAGTGAATCATCTGAGTACACCTCCGCTGTCCTGGACACTTGGGTTTCTCCAAGAGAATAGTTGGCAAAAACAATAGGCCTGTACAGGCCAAGAATCACCTAAAACACACAAAGCAGAGAGGTAATGTCACAAGGATTTTCATTTGGCTGGCAGACACTAAAAATATTTTTAGTTTAGACATTTAAAATAATGTTTATAGTGAGTACTGGTGTAATACAGTCAAACTGCAGAGGCACATCACATAGTGACTCTCTTATTTCATCCTCAGGCACATTGCTACCTGCAGTATCCGGCCATCTGAGGTACCAAAGTGTCCCAGCGTGTGATTCCCAATAGTGGTGACCAGGACGGCAGTGAAAAGGACGTGTCTCATCTGCCTGTTGAAGAGGTCCACTCTGTAGTACGGCTTTGACACCAGCGTGGGTTTGTTGCTGCATGTGTCATTACCTTCAGAGCTCTGCACAAGCAGGAGAAACACATCCAGAACAAGGGTGTTAGTTAGTTTTTAGTCAGCAATGACAAATCACATTCGTCAGAATCAGTCTCATGCACGTTACTGAGCGTGATTAAAAGAGACTATCTTTATTCATCTTTTGGAAGGAAGTGCAGCCATCGCCCTCAGTCATATAGTAACAAGCTGAGAGAGGAACAAGGTCATAAAACAGCAGTGACTCCAGCTCCATATGTTGACTTGGTGACTGTTTCTCAGTTCAGATTGTCAGCTACTGAAACTGGACTTACATCTGTTGATGACAGATGTGTGTGGATGGTTGGCAGAGCATGAATTATTTGGTTAATAAAAAGTAATTACTCAATAAAAAGAGGGGACGTGTCAGACTAATGTTAAACATTCTACTGCAAAGCAACGTAACGTACCTGCCCCAACATGCCCGGTGTGCTTTTGATCTTTTCAGTCACTTTGTATATCAGCATGGAAGCCTGAATTCATATCCAAGATATTTTCTTGTACATACCAGCTTTAACCCTAACTCTAACCCGTGATTTATTGACTGAGTAAAAGAGTGATTCTTTCCTCCCTGCCCCTCTCTTCTTCGATATTATGCCCATTTCCTGCTCAAATAACACACGTAAAAGCCAGCCACAGTCCAACACTGTCCCTCCCCTTGAAATTCCACCTTTTTTATCAGCAGGATTTATAACTTGTGTTTGTTGGCACACATTCCTGTAGGTGTGCACATGGCTGTGAGAGCTCAAAGGACAGTCTGAATACCACAAAAGGGAAAAGACCACACCTTTATCATTTTGTTGAGCGCCAAAGCAAAGCGCTCTGTTCAGTGACGGTGTTTTGAGAGTGAACCCTGCGTGTTATTTTAGGTTTAGATTTAACCCACCAAGCCGTCTTTACCTTCCAATACCTTTCCCCTCATCAGCTGATATATTAAGGAGTCTGTCCAGGAGAATAGCAGCAAAGTTAGTGTAATGATTTAGCCTTTAATCCTGATGAAATCCTTTCATATCAAAGACTGGACTGTAAACTGTTGCCACCCTTTCACAGAGAAAGACTGAAACTTAGCAGAGCAGAGAAACGGTGTGGCAATATGCAGGTCACACTACTGACTCATACACCCCTCCCAGTTCTCTCATCTGGCCCGGCTCTCTCACACACCTTCACCAGAGTTGCAACAGCTGTATACTGTTCAAGTACTCAAGATTTACTTTATACTATCCCTTATTGCTCAAGACAATATGAAACTGTAAGCTTAATGATAAACTGATAAACTGCACCGTTCCAGTCACAGGTGACTTAATTACACAGTGTTTGTCTGGATAGGTCACTTCCTGTCTGGGCGTAGGGTGACCTTTGCTCTGACGACAGTCGGGCATTAAAAAAAAGAGTTACTCACTTCGTGTGGGCAGCTCTCGCATGGCTGGAAGTGACAGAGACCTCTAGACAGCTGCTCTGAACCTGACTTGCAGCAGGCCTCCACGCCTTTATCAATCTCCCGGTTTACTTTAGTCAAAGGGAAGGCACACAGGGCTGAGTTTTTTTGAGGTTCACCATGCTCGTTCACCTCTGCAAACACCCCGTACAGAATGTCTTCTGCTTCGTTCACCCTCAGCTCATCTGCCAAGTCCTTCCCCGCTCGCCCAAAGTGTGCCGCCTGTAGCCCATTGTATACAATGTCCCTGAAATCCTCTCTCCGTCTCCTGCGCTTTGGTTCGTAGCGGCACTCCAGGACCACCTCTCTGTACATCCACACCTCGGGTATTGATACCGGCAGCCGCCCCAGACGAGTCTGAAAGGCCGAATCTCTCTTGGATGGACTTTCTCTTTGCAGGGACAGGAAGTAGACGTACTCCTTATTGGAGAAGCTGTAGATGTAATCAATCTTGTAAGAATCACGTAGACTGGGGAGCACCGTCAGGCCATTCGTGACCATATGAAAGCCATCTTCAGTTGAAAGTGGCCTCAACACTGATATTGACCTGCGTGGATACCTCTGTGTCACTTTGTCATTGACAGAGGCCGCTATAAAGAAGAAGGTTGTGGCCGCCTGTTCAACCATGGTGACCTTGGTGCCGAGGGGACTGGCCAGACAGTCTGGACAGTTGTTTGGAGAGTTTTGCTCCTTTTTGTATAAACACGTAGGCTCAGGCTGTGGAAAGCCAATGTCAATGAAGTGGCAGATGCCATGCTGAGTGCTCCCACAGATGTACAAGTAGGGAGTGGGAAATGCAGAAATATCCAAAAGCAGAACCTCATTGTCTGTATCCACTGGATCCCCTGGATCTATCTCTATATCACACACCCGGCAGGTTTCGCAGTCAGGACTGCCAACAGGTCCAGTTTTCACCACCCATAGTTTTTCCATATCATAGTTGACTGCGTGTATTACATTCTGGCATGCAACATACACGTCTGAGTGATTCTCCACTCGGTTCACAGCTATGTTCTGAATAGGTTTGTCTGTTTGGACGTGGGGGAGGGAGTATTTTACAGTGAAATCCACCAGCCTGCGAGTAGTAGAAGCACATGTGTGCTGTCCTGAGGCTGTTTGTGTTTGTATCCATATGCATACTGTCAGCAGGGCGGCCCAAGGGACCATCTCCACGTCACAGTCCACCACAGGGATTGAAGGCTACCTATAAGATACTTTCCTCAAAGAACACATTACGAGGAACCAGCAGGAGCTCTGTGAGGGCAAACACAGGAGGAATGTTGAGATTTAACAGACAGGCAGACAACAGTAACATCTGACTCTCACGTGCAACAGAGATTCACTGCTTTTGAAGTTGGAGGTGGATACCGTAAACATCTCAACTTGTTTAAACTGGGAAAATGCAGCATGAGGAACTGAATAAAGAGGAAAAAGTATCAGCTGCCGAGCCACATGATTATTACATCTGCAATGTCAGATAAATAAGACTTGATACGCACAGATTTGGCTGTGAAACCTATTGAACGATCCAGCTGATAAAGCCAGTGGAAAAATGACAAGTTGGTAGAGTCGAGATAAAATCTGCTGAGGGCAAGACATGACTTGCTGCAACATGTGGAGCAACTATGTAAATGTTCAGGCCTCCAGAGCAAAACACACAATAAACAGACTAGAACTAAGCCGAAGTTTGTCGAAAAGTAAAAATAAATGGGCACTCATATGCAAATGACTCAGTAGTTATCCTGTATCACAATTTTAATACACCCATGTGCAATGGACTATTTTAAAACTCTCTAAACAGAGACGAACACAGTGAGCATTAGATGGCTGATAATTTGTATTGATAATATCTGCTATAATTACATATCCTGTGAAGGCGATGAGCTGCATTATGAGAAAAATGTGCTCAGGCATTCGTTAACGTGGACCAATAGCTGCTCTAGAAATATCCTCCATAAAAATACATATTTAATTTAAAAATAAAATCATCTTACCTCGCTGCGATTTGTCCAACAGTCTGAAAATGTGAAATCTTTACGGGATAAATTTCCTGTTGGTGAAGCGCCTCTCACTCACCTGACGGCCCGGAGTCCCACTGACAGAGTTCAGGTCTACACCGAGTCTGAACTACTACAGATAACCTTCAGCCTACACAGGAAGACCGGGCCCAACACCCGCCTTCAAAATAAAAGCTCAGCCCTCATGGTGCCAGTGTGATTATGTAATGATTTGTTTTTATTGGTTTCAGCAATTTGAGTCATCATTTCATTTGACTATTGTTTATTTGAGTCAGTATTTTATTACTGATTTGATTTTTCAGTTGGTTTTTTTTTTTTTTTTTTTTTTTTTTTTTGGGGGGGTTGGGGTTGGGGGCTCCCCCAGTGTTTGAGGGCTTTTCCCTCTTGGCCCCCGCCCCCCCCCCCCCCCCCTCCGGGGCTTCAGCACCCCCTCCTCTCCTCTCCTTTTGTTATGGTCCTTTTTCTTGGTGCAATAATAGGATAAGATACAAGGGAAAATGAAATTCCCCTAGTGGGACTAATAAAGAAATATCTTCTTCTTCTTCTTCTTTATTGATCTCCAGAGTGGGAAATTCATGTAACAGAGGGAGAAAACAGATTTTTTTACTTTTTTATTTAGATATATTTTGCCTATCATTTCATTTGGACATCACCGTTGTGCTTTCTAATTAATTTCCTAATGAGTCAGTGCAACATGCACAATTGTAAGAACCATTAAAATGAGTTTTCACCGCACAAGTGATTCGTTTGTGAAATATAACTGCACAAGTAAAAGATATTTGAGAGGAGAGACTATGAAAATGGCATTCAAAAAGCTTTATTAATTATAGGCACTACAATTAAAGTCAAATGATTATTTATGCTACAATGATATTTGTGCTGTAACACAGATCATAATGTAGTTCACACAGAATGACACATGAGCTCAAGTATGATGAAAGACTGACTTTAAACAGTCCCTGAATTTGAGCAGAACTGGGAGTTTATGGTTTATTGCCCCCATACTGTCACTGCATGAACTAACATTATATAAACTGAATATTTATTTTTTTTTACTTTCAACACGAATTGTATATGTACTTCATTCACATTCAGCTATTTAATCTACATGCTTTAGTCACACCGAGGAAACGTGCTCTGGAGTAGGAGATTTCAGATTTGTTTTGAAAGTTGAAGACCGGAATCGCCGTTGTCATTGTGACGTACTTGACTCTGAAGTGGGTGCTGTCCTGTCAAGCTGCGCCCGCAGCGAGGAAGTATGAAATAGTTGCGAAATGTGGCCTCTTGATAAATATCCTCATGGAGTCTCATCATAAACTACCACTAACTATCTGGAGCTCCTCTCCACTCACTCAGGAAAACCTCCTCAGCTGGAAAATCAGTCTGATCGAGGCGACGCCTGTGGGAGTTTTGCCAGAAATGCATTGTTTTCAGATGATGGAATGAACTTTCTCTTCAGATATATGTGTATATATATATCTAAACAGTTCAGCCAGGAAGTTATGAGAGGAATGTTGTCTTCCCTCTCCAGCCAGACCTCCTCATATAATGTCAGCAACGTGACCTTTACCAGATATAATGTGCTGTTTACATAAAGGAGATATTAAATAACTAAGATTGGTAAAAATGAGGCTATTCATCATTATACAATGCCCAAATAGAAATGTATTTATTGACATAATGAAGCATTATAGATCGAGAAGTTAAACATCTACCACTGAATCCAAAGTTCAGTAATCACAGACTGTCTGCGGTGCCAGATTCACTGCTCCAAACCACAAAGATCCAGCATCGGAGAGACAACTAGCTGTTTTGATTTGAGCTCGACAAGGACTGGCACTCACTGACATATCCAAGCACTAATCAAACAAACTGAAAAGTGAAGGACATCACATCCAGTCCTTGAGTTTGCATCTGTGTGACTCACAGACTCATATAACACAGGGGGCAAACAAACAAACATGATGTGCACTGGGCCGTGCAGCGTACAGTCACTTTTGCTCATACAAGGAATATTTGCTGCTGTTATTAAGTAGGAGTATCTCCAGAGATGTGTTAATGTCGGAGTTTAAATTCCAAGAGGTTTTTTAACCCTCCTGAGACCTGGGGGATCACGGATGATCCTGAACAACTTCACTGAGGCTGTTCAGTTTTAGAGCTAGTGAAGGTGCAGATATCAGATGAAACTAGAAAACCTAAGGGATCTAGTGGTGCCAACCATGCCGTACTAGCAAGTTGAGAAGTAAGCTAAATAACGCTCCAAAGTTTTGACGAAGATTAAACTGCCATGGCAGTTTTCAAAGGGGTCCCTTGACCTCTGACCTCGTGGTTCTATGGTTACCCACGAGCCTCCCCTTTACAGACATGCAATTCCTGCAGAAATCTGCAAATGTCAAAAGTTTTTTTGAAATCAAATCACAGCATAGATATTTCTAAGGTGTTCCTCGGGGTCTTTGGTGTCTTAATGTGGTATTTTGGAGGGATTATAGATCATTTCGATCCATTCCTTTGTGGTAAAAAATGGTTAAATTTCACACCAAGTCTGTGTAACAAATGGTATCAACCCAAAAATTGCTGCAACAACTTATGAGACATAATAGAGCATGGAGCATATAGAGCAATTAATTCATTTATAAATTCATATTTATTTCTGATTTATGACTAGAACAATTTGTCACACAGTACTGAGTTGCATCTCAAATTAATCTTCATGTTCTCAGCTTTCAGGTTTCTTTCATCATTTTCATCATTTCTATGTAACATCTACTGTTGACCGGCTATCTCCCCCGAAAGAAAGACTAAAACAGCTCTATTGCAGATCACTGGTTAGGTAAAATGGTTATTTCCCATCAGTTTTGCACAGTTCACAGCTTGTTTTGAGATTGTCTGTTTTGCGATGTAACACAGTAAATTCAGTCACCATGTGAATATTGAATCTGATTGCAGGTTCCCCTTATAGATCTTGAAGTTTGTTCCTCATTCACTCACCACAATGAGCTTAGAGTGGTTCACCACGGTACGCAGTGATGAATCACTTCTCGTCACTCCTAACTAAGCATCCAGTACTTTCTTCTGGAGGACAGACGTTAAAATGAATAACACATTAAGCAACAGGGTGTATTATTGTTATTATCACCATGGAAATGTTAAAGATCCCTTCAGACATGTTTTTAAAAAACGCCTCTCTTTGACTAATGAGCAGGGTATTTTTCCACAAAAATGTTCAGTTAACTTAATTTCCTACAATTACATCTACTTATTTAAAAAAATCAGAATATTGTTCATATCAAAAGTTTTACTTCTTGAGACAAAATATCTCCTATTTGACTGAAAAGGGCCTCCTCAGTGTGAGAGTATTACGTAAAGTGCATAATGGACAATGATTAACTTGTGATATCTCAAATCCTATTCATACCTAGTGTCTTAAATTTAGATTTAAAGTGAGCACACAGTAAATTTCCTCTTTGAGCAGATGAATGTGGAAACAGCCTCCTGATGTCGAACTACATCATTCTGCGTAAAGATTAAACATTCAAGTGATGTGGCAATAAGCAGAATACAAGTTACTATACAAGACCAATGCTTGAAAATGTCTGAGTGGTTTTTAGTGTTTAGGCTTTGACAGCTCAGGTGTCGCCTGAAAATATAAGGTATATACTGTATATATATATATATATATATATATATATATATATATATATATATATATATATATATATAATGTTTATTTAACTAGAAAGTCACATTGAGATTTAAACCTCTTTCACAGGTGAGACCGAGCCAAGACTAGGGTCAAACAGCAGCATCAACACATAACACGAGGCATTAATACAACACAAAATACATTACATCTGACAGTACAGTGCATTAACAAGGCAGCATGTTGGTCATGTGTTTATTTGCAGCCAGCAGTGACCACTTCCTTTATTCTACATTTAAATAATCTAAAGAGATAAGGGTCTCCAGTTTAAGCTTCACCTGCAGATGGTTCCAGGATCAGGACCGTAGTGGATCAGGCTTGTTTTGCCAGTTTCTGTACTGATAGAAGACACTTTAAACTGAAGCCATTTATGTGATCTAACATTATAACTGATGGAGAAATACAAACTTCCATCTTAAATAGGAACTTTGTCAGAGATGATCTTATAGATTAAAATGTACCGATGCTGTAACCTGCAGAGTGAAGGATGAACCATCCTACCATGCTGTATGAGGTACAACGAGGGGCCCTGAAGCCAGAATTAGTGACATACCTCAGGGCTGAGTGATACAGGGGGTCACGTTTGGACAACATGGACGGTGAGACAAACCTGTAAATAGTATCACCAAAATCAGTCAGTCAGGAAAAGGCTGCAGCTAAGTGTTTCCTTGATGCCACGGAGAGAAGAGGAAAACCCAATGTGAACTTTGATTTCTTTGCAACATGGTCAATACGGCTTTTAAAATGTTGTCCATCCAGATTTTTGAGTATTTGTACTTGTCAACAGGCTGAATAGAGACACCGTCAGATAATATATGATGATACAGAACAAATAACTTTTTTCATTTAGACCTAGAAAGAGTTTCCACAATTAACAAATAAATGTACTTTAATTAACTTAAAATTATCTTATTATCAAAGGTTCACTCTCAAATTGCCCCGTCCTTCCTTCATTACACTATAATAATTTTAATAATAATAATAATAATAGCTTAATATTTTCACAGGATGATGTGTTGCTTTCAGCTCTATAAACAGTCCTGAGTCGCCCTCTAGTGGCCGCAGGTCAGAAAACATCTCTTGGCACAGCCATAAACCCAAAGAATGAAACGAAAGTGAAATAGTTTCCTTCTAAAACCGTCGGCTCATCGTCTGTCCCAGCCGGGTTTCATTCGGTTTCAGGTTTGACCCTGGTCCAGCTGATCCGTCTCTGCAGAGACTCGTCTCATGACTGCAACATGTCAGAAATCGGTGAAATCGATGAGGGTTTCTACTCCAGACAGCTGTAAGTATACCGACACGTACCGGTCAGTCACTTACTGCCGGATGGAGACTGAGGACCCGGAGACCCACTTGTTCTTTTACCTGCACAGGTATGTTCTGGGTCACGAGGCGATGCACCGGATGGCCACAGCCAGCGTCCTCATAGCGGGGATGAGAGGTCTCGGGGTAGAAATCGCCAAAAATGTGATCCTGTCCGGAGTGAAGTCTGTCACCGTCCAGGATCAGGGCCGGACTACGTGGACCGACCTGTCCTCCCAGGTAGACCTAACCTTGTGGTGTTATTATTAAATAAAATAAAATAAAATAAACGAGTGTTAGAACTAGACTGTGATAAGTGAACCGCTTCCTGTTTGAGCAACAACTTGCCAAACCTGCCAGCAATCATCCTGTTAAAATGATATTTGTATTACATAAAATACATATTTTTCTGCTGTTTCTATTTAACTGTGTGGAGTCATATTATGCCAATATACTGACACACTATTACATAATTAAAAAGATCTTCATGTTTAACTTTTTAAATCTCCATAACTGTCTACATGCAGCATATCACCCATCATAAAGGTTAATAAATCTGGTTTTAATGTGAAACAGCTGATAGGTATGAATGGAATATGCTGTTAATGTAAATAGCTTTTTGTAGTCAGTTTACTTTCATTATTAAGTAGGCCTGCATTTACTCTCCTGCCACGCCTCTGCAGTAAATGTCACCATTAAAGGATTATGAGTAGCTGCTGAGGCTTTGACGAGAATTTGATTTAAAAGATATCCCATCAAGTAACTTGTAATTTTGAGTCTGATGGGTCTTTCTTGACCTCAGAAACAGCTGTTCAAATATTGAAGCGGTGCTCAGAATCATGGGAAGCTGATAAATGGCATCTGAGCAAACTCAGACTCTGTGATACAGTCAGGTAGACCTTGACCTGTGATTTAATGTTCCCCTCCAGTTTTTCCTGAAGGAGTCCCATCTTGGTCAGAACCGAGCCACATGTTCCCTACAGCAGCTGTCTGCCTTAAACCCACATGTGCGTGTGTCGGCCCACACTGGACCGCTGGACAAGGACCTGCTTCTGCAATTTCAGGTACTTAAAGTGAGGGTGGGTAATGTATTTTAGGAACATGTTTCTTGTATGTGTTGAAATTCTCTTAACACCCCATCAATAAATCAGATGCTCTGGTATCTGTGGCTGGCACAGGACTGCAATATCAGTGGCCAGTGGCGCAATGGATAACATGTCTGACTATGGATCAGAAGATTCTAGGTTCGACTCCTGGCTGGCTCGATAAGTGTTTTGGGGGCGGCAGTAGCTCAGTCTGTAGGGAGTTGGCTTGGGAACCGGAGGGTCACCGGTTCAAGTCCCGACATGGACCAAAAAACTGAGTGTGAACTGGTAGCTGGAGAGGGGCCAGTTTACCTCTTGGGCACTGCCAAGGTGCCCCTGAGCAAGGCACCAAACCCCCAACTGCTCGGGGCGCTTGTCAGGAGCAGCCCCCTCACTCTGACATCTCTCCATTACTGCATGTATGTGTGTTTCAGGTCTGCATGTACCATGTATGAGTTTAACAGAGTGTAAATTGAATTTCCCCACTGTGGGACTAATAAAGGTAGATCTTCTTCTTCTTCTTCTTCTTCAATATTAAACCAGCTCAATCATGTCATTCGCCTACTTTACAGAGTATTTTTAGGAATTATTTTGTACACATAAAGGAAAGGAATTATTTTGTACACATAAAGGAAAACAGACACAACATCCCAGTATGGTTTCCATTGTATTTCCCACCCGTTGGGTGGCAGGTGGGCCCTTGCGCCCCATGCTGCCTCCTCTGGGCATCTGGGTGTGCATGCGGCCCGGCGGCCCTGGTGGCGTCTGGGTGTTGCCTCCTTGGTGCTCTCATGTCCTGGGATGGGGTAGGGCGCTTGACCAGTTTCCCCAGGTTTGGTCATGACAGCCGCTCTAGGCTTCGGTGTTAACACATGCATGATTGGGTTCAGGGCCTGCTAGCACCTGTGGAGTCCCATTGTTGAGAACTAACGGGACCCACAAAAATATGCTAGGTCACTCTTCGAACTTTACACTGGGCTCACGCACTTCATGCACTCTATCACTTGTGGTCTCCGACGGTTTAACTTTCTCCCTTCTGTTGTTTCTCATAGGTTACTGATTGGTGGATATAAATCAGCACCTTACATTCATAGCATGTACCCTTCCCTACCCATCTTATCTCCCCCTATCTATCACTCATTTCCCCCTCATTTCACTGAAGTGTAGGACTTCCCTCTCTGGCTTGTGATAGGACAAACCAATAAAGATTAGTTACCAGGAGGGCCAGTGATGGTCACACACACACTAAAATATTAACATACTTATGTGCAATACTAAAATAAGCATAAATCCCATAAAAAGTTGTTACCTCCCGCTGTGGTGTTCAACGATGGGAGTTAGTGCTGACAGGTGGAAGAGAAGAAAAAAAAAAGGAACTGATAAATTAGTCAAGGTATCGTCAATATAACATTACAGCGTAGTTACACTTCTTGTAAGTCATTTCAAAATAAAACGTTCCTTTTATACAGAAGTGTAGTTACTCGTTGGCACCATGTGACGGGAGGGCAGTGTACATGGAAACGCAAAATGCTAGCCGGTTGTACTAACCAAAGATGTGACCTGTATATTTAACGACTTTAACGAGTGTCCGCAGGCTTAATGGTGTATACATTTTTGTGAAGTTAGTAGTCAGCAGATTTCCAGCGTCACTGTCTATCTGCTGGTGCTCTGCGTGCGCACTCATTGCGCGTTACCGGTGTCTTCCACAAACTGCTAGCTTAATATAGACATACAGTGTATATATCAAACAAGGCTAATGTTGGTTTCGCTTATGTCTGAGTACCAACATTTGCCATGTTTGGTGTTTCCGTTCATTATGGTATGTTTACGGTCATAACGATCATTTTAGAGATGTGGCTTTGGGGGGACGAATGAAGGGACGGACTGACTGACACGACTTTAGAGACGTTTGAAGTTAGCTAGCAGAACGTCGCAGTTAGCTAGAAGAACGTAGCAGTTAGCTAGCAGAACGTAGCAGTTAGCTAGAAGAACGTAGCAGTTAGCTAGCAGAACGTAGCAGTTAGTTAGAAGAACGTAGCAGTTAGCTAGCAGAACGTAGCACTTTGCTGCTAGCACTGCTGCTAAGTAACTGACTCTGACTCACTGAGAGGAATTAACATTAGCAACACTGGATTTGGTTTTTCACTTAGATAATCTTTAACATCTACTTTACTCCTGCTGGTTTCTCCGATGATACCTACCCAAGGCGCATAAAGGACTTTTCTCCACAAAAAAAGGTTTCTCTACCAAGTTTAAAATTCTTAAAATCACATCTACTCCTTCTCCTTCACTGAAAAATCCCAATTCTGACTATGCAAATATTTTTTTTTATTTCAAAGGTCAAACTGCTGGACACAAGATATCTCCTACTTTACTATAATTTGTATATTGGACCACAATTAGGCTCTAAACTAGTTGTGATGTCCTCCTTGCTTGTACTTAACACATGTTAAAATCTGATTCAAGGTGAAGACAGGAAAGACAACAGTCACAAGGATTAAAAGGCTTTTCTGATTTTCATATTTCAGGTGGTGGTCCTCACTGACTCCTCTCTGGATGATCAGAAGCATTTTGATGAGATCTGCCATTCACATGGGATCAGGTTCATTGTAGCAGACACCAGAGGACTCTGTGGGTAAGTGGACAAGACAAGCTGTCCAAAAAATGTATTGAATCTACTTAATAATGTAGAAAGACGTGAACATGTTGTGGTCCATTTGCAGCCAGTTGTTCTGTGACTTTGGGGAGGAGTTTGAGGTCTTGGACCAGGATGGAGAGAAGCCGGCTTCTGTGATGATACAGAGTGTCTCTAAGGTAAGCTGCCATATTAAAAGCATGTCTAACACATCCAGCCATCCATTTAAAAAACAGTTTATCCAGCTAAGAGTTGTGTTGGGTGACATTTACACCTGCTGCGGGCATTTTAGAGTTGCCAGTTCACCTAACCTGGATGTCTTTGGACTGTGAAAGGAACTACACATATGTACAGGTTGAACATTCAGACTCCACACAGGCCTCTAATACTTGCACATTATTACCAAAATATTTCTTTCAAACTTAAAGGTTAGCTACATGACTTTGTTTTAGGCAAATCCCGGAGTGGTGTTCTGCACAGATGACCGGCAGCATAAATTTTCAGATGGATCCAAAGTTTTCTTCTCTGACGTCCAAGGTATGACGGAGCTCAACAGCGTCGGCCCTGTGGAAATCAAAGCCTGTGGTTAGTGTTACTTTATTTATCAGTTTCTTTCCTCAGCTGCTTGCAGCACATATCGTAGTAATGAGCCTCACTGCACGCGTCCCGTTAGAATATAATATCTGTGATGATAATTCATCTTTGTCTCATTATAAGTATGTTATTGGTCACCTCTATCAACAGGTCGGTACTCCTTCAGCATTGGTGACACTTCAGCCTTTTCTAAATATGAACGGGGTGGAGTAGTGACCGAGGTTAAACAGCCCTGCAAGCTACAGTTTGTAAGTGTATACATTTTGTTTTAACTTTCTTTATTTTTGCTTTTGTAGAAGTGTACTCCCCTTTAACCAAATGTACTGTCTTTCAGAGGCTACAGCAGGTTCAGTTTTAGAGAGTGAATGTACAAATATCATATGAAACTAGAAAAACCTAAGGAATCTGTTGGAACCAACCATGTCATGCTGGCTTGTCAGGAATGAATCTCAGCAATGCTCCAA
This sequence comes from Pterois miles, assembly GCA_947000775.1. Lineage (NCBI taxonomy): Eukaryota > Metazoa > Chordata > Actinopteri > Perciformes > Scorpaenidae > Pterois > Pterois miles. The sequence continues at coordinate 1,902,379 of CAMQGK010000100.1, read as the reverse complement.
ACTAGCGCTAAATTTTGGTGAGGAAATTGGCGTTGGCATTTTTAAAGGGGTCCCTTGACCTCTGACCTCGAGATATGTGACTGGAAATTGGATTGTTATATTGCAGTAAAATTTGGTTCATGCTAAGGCTGTCAAAGTTAATGTAATTAATAATGCATTAACACAAATTAATTAAATTAACGCCACTAATTTCTTTAACACATTAACACAACTTGGGCTGCACGGTGGTGTAGTGGTTAGCACTCTCGCCTCACAGCAAGAGGGTCGCAGGTCGATTCCAGCTTGGGACTCTTCTGTGTGGCATGTAAGCATGCAAGTTTCCCCGTGTAAGCGTGGGTTTTCTCCGGGTACTCCGGCTTCCTCCCACAGTCCAAAGACATGCTGTTTAGGTTAATTGATTACTCTAAATTGCCCGTAGGTGTGGATGTGAGCGTGAATGGTTGTCTGTCTCTATGTTGTCTGAGCGTGAATGGTTGTCTGTCTCTATGTTGTCTGAGCGCGAATGGTTGTCTGTCTCTATGTTGTCTGTCTCTATGGGCCCTACGACGGACTGGCGACCTGTCCAGGGTGAACCCCGCCTTCGCCCTGTGCCAGCTGGGATCGGCTCCAGCCCCCCCGCAACCCCTAATGGGAAAAGCGGTTGACGATGGATGGATGGATGGATTAACACAAGTTAGGATTGTTATGTTGTAGTGGGCTCAGTTTTAGAGCTAGATTGAAGATAGTGTTATGAAACGAAACTAGAATCCATCCAACCATTTTGTACCAGCTTTTTGTAAAGGAGCATAAATAATGCCCCAAAGTTATACTACCATTGGCATTTTCAAAGGGGTCCCTTGACACCTGACCTCAAGACGTGAATGAAAATGGGTTCTATGGGACACACGAGTCTCCCCTTTACAGACAACGCTCACTTTATGATAATCGTATGCAGTTTTTTGAACACAGTATAAAGGTGTTATTTTTGCCTATTCGAAAATGGTGTATTTCTGCATACTGGGGTCCCTAAACAGTCTTGAATTACATAGAGTGGGTATCACTGTAAAGCTGAGACTCTTGTGGATCCAATGAGCCAACTGTATTGTATGTGGTGATGTTAGTCCCCATAGTAGCCATTTCATTGTAGTGTTATCATTTTAAACTTGACCTCACTGTATAAAATGACCTGTGGTGACCTCTAGGATAATCACAGCCTCATGAAACTTGACAGCCACAAACTAGAGACCTAGAGCATTCAGATGGTGGATGGCTTTCCTAGGTAGATTGACAATGAGGGGGTTTCTAAACAGTTTCCAAAACAAAAGTGCCCACCATTCAAATGCTGAAAATGATGGTGTTCCTCATGGTCTTTGGTGTCTTGATATGGTATTTTGCATGGCCTTTGAGACCTAAATGAGCATGGGAATGATCATATACTTCTGTCATAATGTTCTAAGCCCTTATACAATCAACTTGACACAGTGCTTGGCTGCATCTCAAATTAATCTTTCCCAGCTTTCACATGACGTACACCACTTCTATATGACATATACTGTTGACCTGCTAGCTCCCCCTGAAGACCCCCTGTACCCCCCTAAAAAGGGCAAAAACATCTCTTGCGGTTCTCAGAGTGTTAATAAAATAACTGCAATATAAATTGCAGAAACCACTGAGTGAGGCTCTGTTGGACCAGCAGCTGCTGAAAATGAATGATTATGGAAAAACAGAGAGGCACAAGACCCTGCACTTGGCATTCCAAGCCCTCCACGGTTTTGTGAAGAAAGAGCAGCGGCTCCCCCATCCTCGCTCTCAGGTCGGTGAACATTACAGGATATCAGTTTTACAGAGCAAACTATGTGAAGAGAAAAAAATTATCAGGAAATGGTGTTGCAGTATGATCATTAAAGCAGTTTACAGGATTGTTTCCACTCACTTCCTGACATGATTAATCTCATATTACAGTCAGATGCAGATGCCCTGCTTGCCATAGTGGGGGAGCTGAATACAGTCGCACAGCTGGAACACCTGGATGAAGCTGCTGTGAGAAACCTATCGTACACAGCCCAGGGCGACTTGGCTCCTATCAATGCTTTCATTGGAGGCCTTGCAGCTCAAGAAGTTATCAAGGTGAGGTCAAAGGGCAATGCTGATGGAGTATAATGCTGCTATTGTTACGTTGTGTATATGAATTATATACTGTATAACTTAGCACTTTGGTTTTGTATATAGCTGACTGTGTTTTGCTCTGTACACTCTATAACATTCCTGCAGGCATGTAGTGGGAAATTTACGCCTCTTCAGCAGTGGCTATATTTCGATGCACTGGAATGCCTCCCTGAAGACGAGGACCAACTGGAAGAGTGCTCCCTTCCAGCAGTATGTCAAGAGATTTAAACAAGTCATGTGTACCAGTCAGCAACATTCAGTTTGAATGTGTATGTAAATTCAACATTTTTTGTTTTCTCTTTCTGACAGAAAGGCACAAGGTACGATGGACAGATTGCCGTATTTGGACCGGCATTCCAGGAGAAGCTTGAAAAGCAGAAGTATTTCCTGGTGAGGGCAGATTTGGTATTTATCCAACAGAGGGCACACTCTGTGCAGTAATGCAGAAGCTCCATCTGTGTTTTCCTTGTCTGGTGCTAATGATGGCACATGCAGGAAACGGCTGGGATACAAGCGGCATTTCCTGCCAGTGCTGACCTCGTTGGTGTGCAGGGGCATTTCAACAGTGCCAAACCCTTTCTCTGTTTCCTTTTTAAAGATGTTTTTTTTACTGTTATTTACTGGCTGTGTGTGCTTTTGAGAGAGAGAATGTATGCATGTGTTTCCTTTATCACTGTAAAAAATATATGCAAAGTATCCAGAGGTGAAACAAGTAATGTGCAGCAATAGATGAATAATTTGTATTGCTGTAAAAGTCAGATTATGTTTTTTTAAGCTGTAACACTAATTTGATGACAATCACTTGTATTGCACAAGCTAATGTACATATAGTTTGACACAATCTCTCCTGTCATTTTTCAAGGTTGGAGCTGGTGCCATCGGATGTGAGCTTCTTAAAAACTTTGCCCTCATTGGGCTCGGCGCCGGAGAAGGAGGGCATATCACTGTGACAGACATGGACTTCATAGAAAGATCCAACTTGAACCGGCAGTTCCTGTTCAGGTCTCAGGATATTGGGGTGAGAAAACGCACAACGTCACAATGTGTAATGAAGAATCTCCCCTGTCATGACAGCTCACTGGTTCTTGTTTGACCTGGTTAAGTGGACGGGTCAGAGGGCTTAACTAATGGGACAGGTGGAGGGGTGACGGTATTGCGACAGTCTGAGGTTGCTTGTGTCAGATTACACATCTATGTTCCATCATTTGTAGCAGTTTTGTTTTGCAGTTCACTTTAGGAGTATATCAGATAGTTGATCGCCCCTGTCCAAGTAAACAATTACCGAAGTCTAAACAAATTACGCAACACATAGTTGAGTGCAGTTAGTGGGTCTGTTAAAAAAAAAAAAATCCTCAACTGCTTCTGAAATTCTGAAGAGAGAAATGTGTTGATTCAACTGTTATATAATAGAAGAGTCTTGACAGTACAGTGAATGTATGTATGTTACCAAAAATGTCTTCTTTAGGTGATAGCTTTTGCTGATTTGTCGGAATACTTTCACACAAAATCCAAGAACAAATCTGGATTAACACTTTATTCCGTTGTCCCTCCATCTGTCATTACCACTGCTGCTTGTGTCTGACTCTACCTACACTGCTCACATGCATGATCCCCCTGACACAACGGCCATTCACTCTCTTGTCCACAAACAGAAACCAAAATCTGAAGTCGCAGCCAAAACGGTACGAGAGATGAACCCACGGATGAAAATCACCGCTCACCAGTATCGTCTGGACCATGACAGTGAAGGAGTGTATGATTATAACTTCTTCATGGGTCTCGATGGAGTGGCTGCAGCCCTCGATAATGTGGAAGCCAGTGAGGGCACTTACTCTTCATTACCGTTATTATATTAAGTTTTCATTGCCAGTTTCTATACTGTAACTTTTAGGCCCACAGTTCATGTTTGACTACAAATGCTTGTAAAAGAACATTTTAATCCCTATTTTTGCTGCCCAGGGGTCTATCTCGATGGACGCTGCGTTCAGCACCAGAAACCACTACTGGAGGGAGGAACTTTAGGGTGTCAGGGTCATACTCTGGTGGTGGTGCCTCACCTGACACAGTCTTATGGCCGGGGCACATCAAGTTCTAATGATGCCATCCCATTGTGCACGCTCAAAAACTTCCCTCACCGCATTGAACACACCCTGCAGGTACAAAGTTAACCACTAATTAAGTCTAATAAAGCTTTGTGTTTGTGATTGATTTACTTAATTTTTTTTTTCAAAACGTCACTGAATGACCAGAAACATAAAATGGGCCCCACTATTAATGTTTAATTCTTTGTAAAGCCTATTACGTAGTTTTTTGTTGATAGACACAATTCTATAGTACTTTATGGTGATATTACATTGAACTTCATTATATGGAAAGGTGTTTCTAATATTTCAGTCCATCTCATTTATATATATATATATATATATATATATATATATATATATATATATATATATATATATATATATATATATATATATATATATAAGAGAGAGAGAGAGAGAGAGGAAAAAACATTAGAAATGTCTTTTTATATAATATACTATATTTCTAATATACTATATATAATATACTATAATTATACTAAACTCATCAAGCTAACCAGCTTATTAAAACGATGCTAACATGGTGATGTTTAGTAGGTTTACTACCTGTTTTTCAGTATTTTAGTTTAGCATGTTTGCGTGCTAACATTTGCTAACTGTCACTAAACACAAAGTATAGCTGAAGGTGACAGAAATGTCACTAGTTTTGTAGGTATTTGGCCATGAATCCAAAGATGGGAAAAATTAATGTGACCAGATGATGATGCTAAATGAAAAGCTAAAAGATCACAAAAGTTATCGAAATTCATCCTTAATGGGACATGAACGCATGAAATTTAATTCCAATCAAACCACTAGTTGTTGAGACATTTCACTAAAAATCAAAAGTGTCAACCTCATGGTGGTGCTAAAAGAAAAGTGAGGGGATCACTAAACTAAAAGTAGGATTCATGATCTAGGGCACTATGAATATATGTACCTAAATTCATGGCAAACCATCTTATCGTTGTTGCAATATTTTAATATGGATCAAAATGGTGGACCCAGTGAAACAGAGATTAAAAGTTGAATCCACACCTCTCTGACACCGAAATGTCCACAACAATTACAGATTACAAATTTATTACAGGACTCTTGTATTAGGTTTTATTGTAGTATACAGGATTTCTTTTCTTATTCCTCAGTACATTTTTGGGGATTTTCTTTACACTAATTTGGCATTACGTTTCTTTTAGTGGGCCAGAGACCAGTTTGAAGGACTGTTCAAACAAACACCTGAAAATGTGAATCTCTTTCTGAGGTAAGATATGATGCCATCCTGATGTGATTTACCTTTTTCCACAACAAGTGTTACCTTCGACAAATGTGAGAAATTATATTGACCAATCTGCTGCCAGTGTGCTGGCACTTAATGACCACTGCTCTCTGTTTTTACAATGCTTCTCTGTTCTCCGGCAAAGCATTCCAGCAAACGTACACAAGCTAATGAAGTGCTTCAAGCTCATTATTTTGCTTTATAAACAGGAAAACATGTGGTTGGCTTTCAGCAGTAAACCCCTAGTAAAAATTACTTAAACAGTCTGCCTTGCCAGGCAATGTGTCTTTCACAGCAACTTTAACACAATTTTCTCCAAATAATAGATAAAGTCTCTCAACTGATTAGAGGCAATCTGGTTTAGAAACATCTACTGAATGGAAAAAGAGATAATATTAATGCAGATAAAAGTGCTAAATTATGCCAAAGGGCTTTGTCAGTGACTGAAAATAAAAAGCATTGATCTAATTATAATGTAACAACGCATCAGTGACAAATTGGAGCCTACAGGCCGAAACTTTGTCTGAGCATTGAGCCTCGGAGCCCCCCTAATCCAGACATGTTTTGAGACGTCTCTGTCTGACTCTGAGATGTTTGTTTTGGTGAGATTTGATGTAATCCCCTCCTCACTGTCAAGCACTTGCACACTTTCTTGTGTCTTTAAACAGATTCGTAGAAATGGAGCCTCGCCGGTCCACACAACCATTAAAGTTTCTCATATTTCACTGCATGTATAACACATGTATTATGTGTTTCTTCAGAGGCCTCTTTGTAGTGCAGTCGTGGAAAACCTTTCTGGACATTTTCAGGAGACTTGTCAGCTACATGTCGTTTTTCCGTAAATTTTAAGTCCTGGTTATGAGGTTATGGAAAGGAACAGTCACATTTTGTTGTGTTATCCTCTCACCTGTGCAGCTCTATGCAGACCTACTAAATGTTCCTGTTTAGACTTGTTTAGGTGTAACTGCACAATGAGGATCCCTTTCGTTTTTACAATGCAATGCCGTGTACGGTGTTGGAGCACACTACAAGCTTACTAACCACTTCCTTCCTATTAGTCCACAGCTAAGCGCCAAAGAAATCCCCCCTGAGTCATTGACAAGACTACACCCTAATTTACAAAGATCTGTTTAGTCATTCTCTGTGCTTCCTAGAACCAAATATTTTTCCATGAGGACCTTCTTCCAGTTCAAATGTTCTTCCTGCGTTGTCACTGCTCAGGAAAAAAAAAAAAGTCCTGCCCATGAAATAGAAGTGGAAGCTTTTATTCTGGAGGTTAAACCCTGAGAATGTATTATACAACCAGAAATTTTGATGATACTATCTTGTCATTTTCCAAATTGTTACCTTCTGTATACTGTATGTTTGTCATTATAGCTGGGGTAGGCAGTACATTTTTGCTGTTATTGGACAAGAATTCTATAATAAACTTTCAGCATGTTGAAATTCATGTGGTACCTCAGGGTAGGCAGTTTTCTGCAAAAGTCAAACCACCAGAATTGAAAATAAAGCCCACAACCTGCAGCCCTCCTTTCTCCCCTTTCTGTCCTTAGACCCTCCAATCAGACGAGCATATGACAGGCTTCATACAGTAACCTGTACGAGTACTAGTCATTCCCTAGTGATCCCAGCGCTGTTATATAGCGGCAGCTCAATGAGAACTACCGTCATATTTTCATTGCAAATAAAGCCCTTTGAGATGACAAACTCTAGCGAGCTACAGTATGCAATGCAAGATGGAGAGAAAATGTTTCAAATTGTTTAGCCTTCTGCAAACTATAACACAGCAGGCTAAGTTATTATAGAGATGCTATTAGCATCATTTTTGCTCCATTTCTGAAAAGCTTTACTGATATTGTAAGACACCTTTTTTGATAAGTCTGTCTTGCTTTTTTGGGTTGCTTTGTAGTGTAGCCAATGCAGGAATAGCAACTTTTCCTGCAGGATTTCCTGCTTTCAGTCTTTCACTGTCTGAAGAGACGAGCATGTGCATTCGTATTTCTACAGCCAATCGGAACTCTCTCTGAAATGACCTGTGATTGGCCAAAATCTCCCGTCACAGGGTAGATTTCTAAAGCTTGAAAACAGAGCCATGGAGCCAGGTGCAGAAGTATAGTTTTCTCTTTGAATTACAATATGCTGAAAGGTCATTATGGTATTTTTGCCCAATGACACCAAAATAAACTGCTAAGCTTTAAATCAAAAGGAATTGTTGCACTGTTTCCTGCAGAGATGGGGGGTTTGTAGACCGTACTCTTGGCCTTGGAGATGCTGAGGCTCTGGAGACTCTTGGGGGTGTGTGGAGCAGCCTGGTGGATACAAACGCTGGAGGACAACGTCCAATGAGCTGGGAAGACTGTGTGAGCTGGGCACGTTGCAAGTGGGAGACTCTCTATAACAACGATATCCGCCAGCTTCTACACTGTTTCCCTCCTGAAGAGGTAAAATCACACCAGAGAAAATATAACTCCCTTAACCCAAGTGTAAAACTGTGAGTTATGTTTATGGACACAGAGGTGCCAGTATGTTGTGTATTTAAGGTCAATGGATACCAATCAGTGAAACACTGTAGTGGAGCATAAGCACAAAAGAAATGACAATCAGTTTTTCATATTTGACTTCATGAAGTAATGCAGCAAATTTCCTTGGGCTCAAAGACCACTATTAACCTTGTTTGAAACCTGAACCATGAAAGCCATCGTTGATAAATATCTCTGAGCGGCTCTGAGGGTTTGTAATCTGGTGAAGCATGCAGACAGAGTGATGTCACATGTTGCTGTCACACCTAGGGGGGCACGGATCAGTATCAACCCAAATAGACCCTCACTAACCCCAGTCCAGCAACTGGCAGTTTCAACCCTCATTAGATGTCCCTGCAGGGTTATAGAAATTCCTCTAACTGGGAATTTTCTTGTGTGTCTGCTTAAATATTTATAGTAGGGCACTAAATTCCCTGTATTTGCCCTGAGAAAATACAACTTTTTTTTATCATGCCTTATGCTGTTAAAACGAGCCATTTCTCATGTTGAAATTAGGACTGTAACCAATCCAGCAAACATCCTAACATTTAGTCTAACCTTAATCACAACACACCACACAGAAACTCTGTGGGAGTTATGAGTAAAATGTTTTGCTTCTCTTTTTTGTCCATATCTCTTTTTGTTCTAGTAACCTATACAAAACTTATCGTTTCATTGTCTTGGAAAGTCTCTTTCGACCACAGACTTTCTGAGGAACTATGATAAAGCAGCTAATGTCAGTTAACGGTCACAAACCAACATGACAAAAACAGGTACACAAGCATGACAGATGGCCCCACATTCAATATAACAGCTACTTTATTGTGTGTGAGCCTCCACATAGAGGCAAGCATGGCCCTGCATGTGTGTTTAAACTTTCACATATGGCACAATGGGTGGATTTCAACCAGTTAATACCAGTTGCTTTTTTATAATGTTAAAAGAAGTAAATTTGATATATTTATTAGGACAATATTAATTAATTTTAAAGGAATACTTTGAGTTTTTTGAATTAGACTTGTATGAGGTACTTATGTCAGAAAAGCTGTCACGGGCCAGTCTAAGACTGCCTTTCCTCTCCAACAGATTTGTTATATTAAAAATATGTTAGTCTTTAAAAATTGAAATTGGTTGAAAATTACACTGTAGATGTGTTAAGGTTTCAATGCAAAAGTGTTTATTTTGTCACAAAAATAAACAATGAGTGGACAGAGCACTGAAATCTGATATGCAAAACACGTTTTTATATGTTCCCTCTGGGCATGAACAAAGCATATATTTTCCATCATTTTCCTCCAATCACCTTTTTAAAAACACTCCTGATTCCACCTGTTACCATGTTTTGGTCAGCTCTGCCGCCGCTGTTTCGTTGCCAAATTCTGATTAATGTTTTGTGCTTCCAGCGAAAATCTGTGATCTGTTGGTTCAAAGGTTAGATGTCAGTTTGATGAATTGGTTACACAAGCAGGTGCAGAATTATCTCATACTGACTCGGTTTATTTTTGCTCACTTCAAGCAAGAAACAAGTGCTCGATATCAATAAGTAAGTGCTCGTGGTAGAAAAAAGGATATCGCTATTAAAAAAAGCAACCTCGATGTCTAGGGCTGTGGGTCATTGTTACCTTGTGGTCTTTCTAGTTCCTGCTGCAAGCAGCCCCTCCCTCAGCAGAAATAAACCACTCGCCATGCCAATGAGGCACATTGTGGACTTTTTCACTCAGAGTGCATCAGGCCTGCACCATATTGAAAACCCTTTATATGTTTTGGCATATATGTATATATGTTTAACATTAGATGAATATAAATGCATGATATACTAGAGTGCCAAAGTTCGAACTTTAAATGCAGCACACTCAATTTTATTGTCCTTTTATGTGGCTTTATAAAGTTTTCTCACAACATTTATCCATAGTCAGTTTAGTACCTACAGTAGATGAGGTCAGCATGCCCCCAGCTTTGAGAAGCAGACAAGAGTTACCACATGGATACAAAGCAATGTACTGCAGTCTAAATGTACTCCATATTCAGGATATTGTTGCCGGTTTATCTTGCCATGAGACAGATATACAGTCTGTGTTTCTGACAGGGAACTGAAACCATTATTTTTACTCTCCCCAAAGCCACCAGACTTCATTGGGAAAGAAAAAATGATTATCTCACAGATCAAACCTACTGTAGCCTCAATCAGTTAGTTTGTTTGTGTTATTGTGTGACCTTAGTTAGTTCGATTCACCAAAGTCCCACAATAGCGCAAACATACTAACCGATGTGAAAGGAAAAATTTCATTCTTTGTCTGTCGACCTTGGTAAGAGCATAGATGGCTAATCAATTAAAAAAAAAAAAAAATCTGAAGAATAAATAAAGTCCACCTATGATTTATTAAGAAAGGAACAGGACCTTGAGCTGTAATGTTTTTGATTCATCATCTCTGTGCCATAAGAATACCATATAAATTCATAAACTAAGTGGTGTCATCCCTTTTAAGGATCAAGCATTGTTGATGCCCTCAAGCCGTCTGAATCCTGATTGTGAAAAGGAGAATGCTGTTGATGCCTGTTGGCTGCTATAGAGAGCACCCCTGCAGTGAAAACTGCACCACCACCCGTAGGAGACTCTCTCTTTCCCTGCATATGGACCATTTGGAAACATCAAAGCTCTCAGGCCCTTTGTTCCTTTATCAGACATACAAATTGCGTTGTCAACACACAACTGATAACAATATTAGTCTGGCTGTTCTACACGGACGTTGTAGGCCTACTGCTGGGTCAAATAACTACAGGACTAAGTCTTACATTGATACTGTATGTTGTATATGATAACCCTAAGTTCAATGGGTAACGTTTCTCCTAAAAAGTAAAGCATTTGGAATATAGATATTCATCCCTTTTAATGAGGGACAAAGATATTTTTATGGCTGTCACCTTTGTCTTATGAAGATATTTCCAGCGGTTGATCACTGTGACAGTTTTTCTTCTGTCTCTCTTTAGGTAACTGCTGCTGGTCTACCCTTCTGGTCTGGATCCAAGAGATGCCCTCACCCACTGACCTTTGACCCCAATAGTGTGAGTAGTTTCTGGTCCATTTCCTCAAGCAGTAGTAATCCTGATATGCACCCTAAAACAGTAGACAGGAATGACTGAAAAATACCACAATACTTAGTGATGACCGCTTGCATTCCTTCTTTATCTGGTCAGATAGCGTCACTTCCCCACTCTGACCTGTACTGCAGTCTTGAAAGGTTGTAATGTTGCAGTAATAGCACTGAGAAATTGACATGTCTCACTGAAATGTTGTGATCTTTTCTAAGCTCTCACCTTTGACAATGCTACAACTGCAAATGCCAGGATCTGTGCCAAGCTTCACTTATCTAGAAAAGTCAAGCAAAGAGTGTGTGACTTCACTATTTCATCAGTGTGATATTGGTATTAATTGCAAAATCTTTGTTTGAAATCTATTTGCTTTCCTTTGGCTCTACTATCTATTATCTGTACACTTATATAATAATCTAAAGTAATTCATGCAGTATATATTGTCTATATTACAAACGTTTCTATTCTATAATTCTTAGCTGGCTTTATTCATGCATTGTGAGTTTCAGGATCCTGCATCACTACTTGTGAATTAAATACTGCATTGTACTTGACTGTAAATTGCTGCTATGCCATAGGCAGCAGTGACTGCTGCAAGATACAGTGAACATATACAGTATGTGTGTTGAGAGAGAAAGACAATTTCTCTTTCCTATTATTTGACCAGTTGACGTTTTGTTACAGCTACCTGTTTTGCTCAGGGAAGTAATTTGGCCTTAATGCGCTGCCTTAATATACCTTTTACACAGTGTGCCTTCTACAGTTTTACCCTGCTGGCATGTCTGCTGTAAGGACTCTGTGCTGAACCAGTTGTAGATTTTATTTTGCATGTTGTATTGTTAAAGTCTTTGCTATAAAAAGACAAAGCTATATATACAATAAATGACCGATGACATGAAAATGTATTTATATGGACATTGTGTTTTCTGTTAAAACATAACAGTAGATTCACAGTTTATGTTTTCATTCTGTGCTTTAGACTACCCATATGGAGTATGTAGTGGCGGCAGCTAATCTGTATGGGCAGATCTACGGGATCAACGGGACAAGAGACTGGGCTTCCATCAGAAACATCTTAAAGAAAGTCCACGTGCCGTCTTTCACTCCCAAGTCCTCTGTGAAGATTAGTGTCACTGACGAGGAGATGGAGGCAGAGAGAGAGGAGGACAGTGATGATGCTGGTGAATTAGTTTAACTTGCTTATATTTTATGTTATTACCTTACTTTCCTCCAGGACTGATTTTCTTTACTTTCTCTCTGTCTTTGTGCCAGAAAAAGCCCAGCTTGAGGAGTTGAAAGGGAAGTTGGCCTCGCCATCTCTGAAAAGCTCAGCCATGCAGATGTACCCCACCGACTTTGAGAAGGTAGGGCAAGAGTTCACTGACACCTCTGCTGCACACTCTGCAGAAGCCACAGACAGACTGGCGGCTGAGCGTTAGCAGGGAGCTGCACTCAAATCTATGGCTGCTTTCAGAATATGTCTTTTTTTTTTTTCCTCTTCTTTGGGTCCTCAGTGACCCAAATCTGTGCTATTCCTCAAAACATTCATGAAACAGAGCTTGCTTGTGTGCACTGTTATACTGTAACTTCGTGGGGCTGATATATATACTTCAGAAGTTTACATCCTAGAAAAAACAACACTTCATTCAGCCTTCCCACATGGAACAGATTTATTTCTGTATGGGCCTATGTGAGAGCTGCACTTTTGGTGAAATGTATTACATTCAGCAACTCAGGACAGAGACATGCTGTGTCGTAACTGTGTTGACTGCATCTTTGAAGTGGCACACTGAGCCCTGAAGGTACATATCCCTCTATATCACTGTCACAGTCTCTCCTCACCCTTTTTCACACCACCTCTCAACACATAATCACTCACTCTCTGGACATTAAATCAGATTTAGCGCTCGCTTGACATCTTGAAGTGTCTGTGGTAGCCAAGTGTAAAGGTCCATCTTTTTTAGGAAGTTATCTGGGAGTGCAAACTAGACATATATCTTCCCAACATATTCTCAAAGGCTTATCCTATCCAGTCGTCTGAATCGACCCCAAATTCGGAAGGACTTCAGGAGTCATCCAGTAAGTGCCTTCATTGTCATAAGGCCAGCAATTTGTGCCATTCACATTTCAACAAACGGGATGAGTGAGGTGGACCATGATTTAAAAAAATCAATTTCTTAGTTAAATAAAACAGAAACATAAAGACCCTGTTTCAAAAATATCATCAGTGACATTAACCCTCATCATACCAACCCATTTAACACACAAGGACTAACAACTGGGAATAAACTACTGTAAGATACAACCATCAGTGATTAACATCTGTTTCTGATTACTGTTATTATTTTAGGAAAGTTACAATTAATTTGCATATTGTGTAAAACGAAAAATAGAGTGCATAAGGAAATCTGTGTCGGCTGCATCAGTCTTTCTCCTTCAAAACGGCTGAGTGCCCCTAGCCCACTGATAGCTTTTGATACATTAAATTAGGACCCATTAGATAAACATTTTATCTATCTATTCTATTTTGTATATTTAAATTGCAGTTCGGTACTTTTTAGTTGTCCAACCGTCTGGGGGTCCCTCAGTACCCCAATACATTAACCTTTTCAAAAAGCACTAATTAAAACAGACACAGAAAACAGTATGAAATCATAAGGAATAAATTGCTTGACAAAGTCATGAAAAATTTAAATGATGAGAACAAAGCACCTGTGAGATATGACAGATTATACCCCTGGGGTCTGCAGGGACCCTAGTCTGTAGGATGAGGTTTAAGAAAATGCAGTAACATCTTGAATAATTGTGGATGCCTCTCCCCAAAACTGATTTTATGTTATAGTCAATTAACCCCTGTGGGGAGAAAGGTGTCCTCTGTATCTGACCTATGCTGTTTACCTCTTGACCTTTTGACCCTCCAGTGAGTTCCTGGGTTTCCTAGGAAACCTTGAAAATGAGTTGAATAATTAAAATTCTCACCTCTATACAAGCCTTTATCTCTTTATCTTCATGGAGGTTGGGAACATTGAGGTGAAAGGTTTGTCACAGCGACAAAACCTTTCCTTCAGGCCCCGCATCTCAACAAAGAGCCATTAGCAAGCCAGACAAGGTGCAGTTGCTGTAGCTGCAGAGGTGAGTGTTAGAGGAATTTAGAGAGGCTATATGGAAAATGAGTCTGAGGCAGCCCTAGTGATGTTCTAGTAAATCATTCAGTGACTCAAGAGAAGCAGTGATGAAGGTGTATGAGGTAAGTCAGGTACATATCAAATGTCATCACGAATAAGAATGAGATCCCCAAACTACCTCACACCCCCTTGTCTTGATGTTTATCCCTGCGTGCCCCGGTCATGCTGTGGATAGATGGAATGTGTGTAGGAGGGTTTCAGATGCATCAGGTTGCCCGCTTGGAGCGTCCACACAACCCCTAAAGCCATCCCTGAGTGACAGTCATCTTCCTAGCCTTTGTAGAGCCGCAGAAGAAGAGGCATGACCTCACTGGCCATGTCGATCACGACAGAATACTGATTTCCACTGCGTTCTGATGAGCTGACCAAGTCATGGATCAGAGTGATCTAAGTGACACAGCAACAAAAGCCGTCAAAGCTCAAAGCAGCCAAACTGAGCATCACATCACTGTGGATGTCACTTGGCATGGATACATGGATACATATATTTTGTTCTTGTGCATCAAGCTTTGGAGTGTAATATATGAATGACTGCTATGCTGCATGTTTAACATCTCACTTGACACAGGATGACGACAGTAACTTCCACATGGACTACATTGTTGCTGCTTCTAACCTGAGGGCAGAGAACTATGACATCCCTGCAGCCGATCGGCACCAGGTAAACATTTCACCATGTGCATCATCTAATCAAAGGGTATAAAATATAGATGTAAATCAGAGGGGTGAAGCTGAAGTGAAAGGCGGTATAGATTAGAAAAAGCAAAAAAAAAGGCCGATCCCCCTCCCTCAGGGTCGTGTTTTCAGTCAATGCTGCACACACCTGCCCCAAAGCCACAGAAACAGCCTCCTCACCTATTGTTCCTGGAGCAGAACTAATCACAGCACTTTACCTGTCGCCTGGGAGGTGACACCTGAGCCAGGCCTTATACCAGTCACTGCTGCAGACACACACAGCCAGCACCGGAGGATGTGGGGGATGGGTCCTACTGAGTGAGGGGAGACAATAGAGGGTTACCCTTGTGCAATCATACAGAGATTTCCACATGTTGCATCTTGTTTAGGAATAACTTACCCACCATTTAACCAGCAGCAGAATGTCTGTGGTCACTGTTGTAATACATTACTGGATGCATTGATTACTGATGCATTACTGTATGTTGCTAGCTAATTTTTACTACTTCATATCTATAGCTGTGAAATAAAAGCAGTGGAGTAAAATGGACAGTGTTTGTCTCTGAAATCAGAGTAATCAGAGACGCAAATTAGCTATGTAGTAGTACTGTAGTGCAGTTTTGAGGTGATTGTACTGTTTGCTGCTATTCCACTATACTTTATACTGTTCACTTTCATTTAAAAGGACCAATATGTAATATATTTACTGTAATAAATCATAAAATGATTGATATGTCATCTGAAATTAAGGAAACATGCTAAATTTAAATACTGGCTTCTTTGACAACATTACTAGTCAGTATGTTCTCCTTTGAAATCTGTTTTTGTTTTGGGTCTGTGTGATCCTGTCCATTGACCATTTCAACACCCCATTGCGACATGTGAAACAAACTGGCAGGCAAATAGCCTGTAATGTAAGCTTTTACTTGTAATGGAGTATTTTTACATTGCTGCATGGCTACTAAGTATATGATCTGAATACCATTGAATGTGATAAATAGCACAAAATAGAGATAATGCAAGCACCTCAAAATTGTATTTAAATTCAGAACATTTGGAAATAAACTTTGTTATTTTTCACCACTGGAATTTTGTAAAACAACACAGTTATGATTTCATCATTCTGCTTGATTCTAGTAAATTTTAAAAGTGAGTTTTCCTCTCTTTCTCCTCCACAGAGCAAACGCATTGCTGGAAGGATCATCCCAGCCATAGCTACCACCACCGCCGCAGTGGCAGGCCTGATGTGCCTGGAGCTGTATAAACTGGTCCAGGGTCACCAGAAGATCAGCTCTTACCGCACCACGTACATGTACCTGGCTGTCCCACACATTGTGTTGGCCCAGCCAAACCGAGCCCAGTACTTTGAGGTGAGTAACAGCTCTATACACCCACAGTCATTTCTACTTAAAGTAAGTTACTGTGGTGGGTTTAGGGACAAGATTTACAAAGCAGTCAGTCACATATAGGACCTGAATAAGTCACTTTATATAGCCTGACAGACTCTTACTGTATATGCATTTATAATTTTAGATCTTTGGAGATAGATCTGTTTGGCCCTTTGTAGATTTACATCCTTCCTCTCTGGATGGAGAGCATTAAGTCATGAATGAGTGCTCCCAGAGTAAGAGACCACTGTAAATGTCTTGCGTATGAGCCAAGTCTTTAGCTAGCTCAGTATAATCCTCGAGGCATTTCAGTGCAGGTAAGGCATAAACACACTCCTGTCTGTTTCTGTGTTTGCACAAATTAAGTGAATTTAAGGCAACTGTAATTCAAAGCAGTGACAGGAGCTTATTCTCTTAAGACAGAGTCCTTATAGGATCAAATCCACCCCAACGCTTGAGGTTATATCAGGTTTGTGAGGTCATACTAAGTTCTTTGTGCTGTATCCACCAAGCTTTAAAACACAAACACAAAATGTCTACCAGCCAGATTCAAAAGCCAAGCAACTCTTAGGGTCACATTTTAGGCCAAGTCTGAGAGAATATCTAGTCAAATCATTTTGCTGCCCCCTTACAGGCCCAACTGTTTTTCCTTCAGTAGAGTGGTGCAGGAATGAGTCCTAAAACCTGGAAATGAATTAGCATTTTAACACTTTCGGTTCCCTCCTCTTGAAGTCAGTGTGTGTGTGTGTGTGTGTGTGTGTGTTTGTTTTTTATAAGTTTTTAATTAGATGCCTGAAATAAAGTCTGTGGTTAACACAAGCTGAAGAGATTTTTAACATTTTGTTCTACGATATAAAATGTGCAAGTAAATATCCCACTCGTGAAAGTAGAAGCTTTTACGTGTCTTCAAAAAGACAGATGCTAACAAGTGGCTAAATTATACAACAATACGTCATCATGCCGACTCATCCGCCTTTACAGCCTCGCTGTGTATACTCGCACTCATGAGGCTGCGGTGTTCATTGATAACCTAATGTTGCATTTACACTCACACACTACAAATAAATCATAAAGTGGTGTCCATTCATGGAGGTTATTTTGCGGAACTAGTTTGTTTTATTTTCTGCAATAATCCCAAACCCAGTGGAAAAATCTCACTGGCTTTTTGTCAAGGAAACCAGGGTGGTGCTAACTTCTAGGTTGGCCTATAAAAATACATCATCCCTGCACCACTCTATATCTCACCTCTGGAGGGATTCAGATACTGGAGCTGCCTTCTCCAGCTCTCTCACACACAGCATTGAACCTCTGACAGACAGGGGTCACTGGGGGTCAGCGAGTGGGGTAACTGTGTCTTCTGCGACGTGAGGGTGCAATGGCTCCTAGACAGAGAAGGTCTGGTTTCAGGTTTGGTTACAGGCAAAAACGCTGCAGCTGCATTAAAGGCTGCTGTGATGACAGAGGCAGCTGTGACTTTCAGTGCAGTTCTGAAGTTCCAGGCGTGCCGTCGTCCTTACTTACAAAGACCCCGGTGTTCTCACAGTTGCTGTCTGTAAACTTGCTCAGTGAAAGTGTTTGCGCATACTTCTAAAATTTGCTGGCCATAACACAACGTTGCACAAGCAGCAAGGAACGTTGGATACACTCAGCGAATGATTGTAGTTGCACAGACAGAGTACCTGACATCATCCCAGTCAGAGGTCATATAGTCAAGTGTTTAATCATTTTTTCAGAGGGATGGGCAGACTAGATTTTCCAGACGCAAGCTTTTCAGCTATAGTGTTGCAGCATCAGCTTTTAAGCTCGACTCTATTCAACAGAGGAGAGACAGAACACCACCAGGGGAAAGAGGCTCAGCTGAGGTTCAGGATCAGGAGTTTCAAGGTTGGGGACAAATCTGGCACTAGCAAATGAGGAACGCACATGTGCTGTTACACATTTTGCTCACAGAGAGAGAGTGAAAGATGGTTGACTGTCAAATCTTCGGTCATCTGAGTGGGAGATGCTCTAATCTGTCAAAGAAAACATGTTTGTCTTCAGTCTTCATAATTAGTTTTAATATCTCTGTGATACCCTCTAAAATAATCAGTTTAAAAGATGCTTTTGTCAAACATATTACACTTTTTCTATTTAGTGTATGATCCACATAGGTAAGCGTATTTCATTCTGCAAACACATAGAAAAAGCATCAAATAGCATCAGTACTTGTAGTTTATATGATTACTCAAAATGTATATTGTGTATCACAGTAAATATCTTGATGATCAAATCCAGACTAGAGCATGACCCATAAATGCCAGGCCAGTATTATTTGTTGATATTTTCTTATTATAGTTGTATCTGCATGTGCTTTATGTTGGCCAATAAGTAACACAAAATGGAAGTTTTGAATAGGGCTGGGTGATTAGTAAGTATAATAATTTAACGTCTTTCAGTCGAATTATATGATGAAATCATATATTGAGATATCATGATACACAACTCTGTTGTCTAAATTTATAATTAAAAGTACATACTATCTTAAATTTCTCAGAAAAACTGAATTGGGAAGAATTCTACTTATAGGACTACCCCGCAGTAGTTAAATCAAACTATTAACTGTTAGGCAAATATTTATATAAATGTTTATTCTCTATAACATCTGTTGAAACTGTTTTTGCCCTAAAGTTCTTAATTAAATGAGAAAATATTCAGTACTGTACATTTGTCAAGTATTTAATTCACATGGGAGTATACACAAATAGATTTTAACATGTGGTTATTTCATGTAGACTATTTATGCATTGAATTACCATAAAACATGTTATATTGTGATATATGTCATTATTGAGATATCAAATAACCTGTATCAGGATAGACGATTTTGGCCATATCTCATTTAAGTGTTGAAATACCAAAATGAAGTTATTTAGAAAGAGTGTTGCTGTTACATCATCATGTAACAGGATAGCTGCTTGTGATTCTTGATACACATGTATTTGAACCCTGTGAAGTAGGATGTAAATGAAGGATGCAAACATATATTATTTAAAATAGCAGAAATTATCCCAGAATAATGAAAGCAGGAACAAAGGCAACACAGCCATTAGTATTCTGTTATCTCTCTAATCTTTCTAAGATTAGAGGAGGTTTTATTAGGCTGCCCTTGAAGTAACCGCAGACGTGCAGCTGTTAAATATCACTGATCAGACATGCAGCATCAAGAGCTCAGCTTACTTTTGCAATGAGCTAGACCTCTCCCCTCATGAGATCAGTCTCAGTTCATTAATATCAAGTAACAACACTCACATCTCACTGGTCGTGCTGGTGGCCCACCTGGTGTTCACCCAAAGTGGAGTGCATCTGAACCACCACATCACAGCATTGCCAGATGTTTGTCAGTCATCGTAATGTAAACTGCATTATCACAACTCTGTAGAGGAAAAAATATGTTAGCGTGATAGTTGTTTTGATTGAAGGCTTTTAGAAAAGGTGTTTTAGATGTGGCTGTGTACCACTCATGTCCACACATGTCCGTTTTACTCACATACACTTTAACTAAAATAGATTACTGCTCATTCTCCCACCATGCTAACCCTTTTCCAGAAATTGTTGTTGTTAAAGCAGCTGTTTCCCAAAATAGGAAGTTCCTTTGGCCTTCCCCTGCTGCTGTTATAGAGGCAGAAGTATGTAAACAAATTGGAGGCTGTCCTTGTGTGCTCAACACTGCGATTCTTTAGTATCGTTTTCCTCCTTGTGTTTATGTTTGTCAGTCGGGGGGCCAAGGTACAGGCCATTAAAGGAGTAGCAAGTCTGGCAAGCTCACAGAGATGCATAGCTCTAAAATGGTAAGAAATGTTTGCACAAAATCTACTGCATTAGACATCATCATATATCCATGGAAAACTTAGTACTTGGCTCATATATTGCTGCCACAGTTTTAAAGCTGCAGCCTTTAAGTTATTTGAATGTTCTACACTGCTGTCAGAACCTCATCTGTTATTGTGTTGAGAAGATTTACTAACACGTGAATCTTTCCAGCTCATATGAAATAACTGCAAGATACAGCATCACAGACTTTCTCATGATAACAATTTATCACTGAAATTAGACAGAACTGCCCTATGACATCCAAAGTGTGAGTTTCCATTAAATTAAAGCTGCACTCACCAATATTTTTATATATTTGTACATATTTTGTATATATTTTATTAACTACAGGTCAAATGACTAAATCTAATCTGAAACATTCCCCTCAGCTTTACATAGCGTTTAAGTGTCTTTCAGATTATTTTTGGTTGTACAGCCCATCGCATCAACCCAGTTTCCAGCTGGAGCATGCAGCTGTTTTCGGTGACATTAAACCAAATGAGTCACCAGCTGTGTTCACCAAACAGCAGAGAGACAAAGACACCTCCATTTGCAAGGATTGTACCAATAGAAACGCTCCATTCTTGGTACCAAACCAGTCGAGGTTCCAAGCTGAGCTGATATTAGGTGTTAAAACACTGCAGACCATTGATTGGTCAGAGAGAATCGTCATCCGATGAGACATCCTACACAATCCTGCTTGGCCATTTGTAAATAGCCTAGCTACCATCAATAGTGAGCGAGAGTTTTAGTTCACATAACCTAGATTTTTTTAAAATGGCTGCTTGCAAAACTACAATATACACTATGTTGTACAATTGACAAAGTGCAAATTGTGTATTTGGTTACTGTTGAAATGATTCAGTGAGTGTCATGTTCATGGATGTACAGTATAATATGGCAAGCCGTTTTAACATTTAACAACTAACCTTGACTATCGGGAATTAACATTAGAGATACCCACAGTTGTGACTCGCCAGAATGACCTTGCAGATATCTCTAATGAATATCCTGTCTAGCTATTCAATGTTAAAATGGCTTGCCATAGTGTAAAAGAGAGCTGGATACAGTGCTGTTGATGGGCTCCCGTTCATTCCTATGAGAGTTGCCCAGTGGTACATGAAGCCAAAACGGCTTGTCTGCCAAGCGATAGAGTACCCAGATCTTAAGGCAAACTTCCGCAAGTCATTGGGCCCATAGAGCTGACGCGGCGGTGTTTTCTTTAATCCCACCTCCCAGCTTGTACTCCAGCCTCGATCAGAGTCTCATTCACATGAACGGAAGGCAGTCAGCTGAGAATCCTGTCTACACTGAGGGGGTAATATCTGTGTAGAAACACAGCATGGATAAAAGGACCTGGTTTCAAATGCCAGTGGAGTTGAGTTGAGCAGGATTGTTAGAGACTAGCTGGTGAACATGGTGGAGCATTTAGCAACTACTGTAAGGAACCAGGTATTTCCCTCAGGAGTTAGTGGAGATCACACCAGAGCTTAAAGGAGAGTGCATGTTGGACTTACAGTAATTTGGTGGGCAGAAATACATTATAATACATTCAGTGTAGCTTCTTCAACAGTCCTCAAGTGGCCAAAACAAAAAATAAAAATGAATGCTCCTTGAATACTTGGAATTGGAATTGTGAATTTCCCCACTGTGGGACCAATAAAGGAATATCTTATCTTATCTTATCTTAATACACTCTTTGTAGTACAATAGAGTAGTTGATGCTATGTAGCTGCATGACCATAGACAGTGCAGACAGTGCTTGTTATTACAGAAAACAAAACCTCACCAGACACTAAAGGATATTTCAAGTACAGTAAAGATTAATGAGTGTTGTGCTGCTGCAGCTGTAACTGAGCTGCAGCCTCAGTAAAACATGCGAAGTGGAACATCACCCGAGGCCTGTACAGAGGAGGACGTGTTTCAGCTGGGTATTAAATAGCTCCATCCTCAACCCCTCCAGCAGCTTGCCCAACTCTTTGTACCGGTGTACACTGTCTTTACTTGTCAGCTCAGCTGCCTGCTGGTTGTGTGCAATAGAAATACTCCCTCTTCCATGTCTGTGCACACATCCTCCACACCCTAGCCTTAGCTTTGTGCCCTTTCACACTCCCTTGGTGCCCCTCTTCCCCGGCTTGCCCTTTCGGTCTCTCCATCCTGAATTAACAGTGTTGGAGGCAATGCTCCTGATCTCAAGGAAGCCACTCCGAGGTCCATGCTCACACTGGGTCTTTGTTAATTGCCTGCAGAAATGACGGCTATTTCCTGCCTTCACAGGAAGCAGTGTATTGAAACCAGATTTCTCAGGGAGCACTAGGTGATCATGCTGTATAGTCTGTAGAGCACCAGGAAGAGCAGGGTTTGTGTTCATCTGCTCCAGCCTCTGTTTCTAATAACTTTTCATTCACAACTTGCTCAGCAAAAAGAGCCTTCTTGATATTTCCTGTACACTGAGAAGTCGGGAACAAACAAAGATTTTTGCACTTTTGCTGAGTATCCGGGATGGTTGTGTATTGTTTTACATGGAGAAAGCAAGACCTGCAGCTAGCTGATTTGTGATTTGAGCACTTATATAATTGAAGGTCTCACATCTGTCACACACATTACTGGGACTGGCTTAAAGAGAGAAAGAAAACAACAAAGGGAGAGATTTAGGCTACCTCACATGTGGTTAAATCTGTGTTTGCCTCCTCGGACTGTGCCAGTAAAGAAACGGGGTGAACATGATCCAAGGCCCTCATGCTCCTCTGGGAGCTCCGGCATGGAGCTGCATTGTGCAGTTTGTAACTCAAGACCCAGACATGAATAGTGCTCACGGGATAATGAGTAATCTGTGATCAACATAGTCGGCTTGTGCCTTCTGTTGTCCTCCAGGTTTTTTGTTGTTGGTGTTATTGTGTGGTTGGCCTTATGTTTTTAAGTCATCTGTTGTTGTTCCATCACTGCTGTTCTTTAGTTCCCCTCTGATCATTAGCTTCCCATTTGTGTCATCAAAAACAATATTATGTCTGTACATGGGATGTTTATTTATGTACCACTGAACTTTTAAATAAAAGTCTACTTAAAGATAAGTAAGCTATCCAGATAATTTATTTAGTAGCATATGTGGTACAGCTCATAAACTCAGCATGCATGCTCTCAATTAGCCAAATTAAAAAGCCAGAAGCATTTGTTAGTCCATTCAAATCACCCTCAACTATCTCCTCATCTCACACATACAGTATTTAAGCCACAGTTTTTAATGGGAAACACAATACAGCATGGCTCTTGGTTAGACAGACTCAACTAGCTGATCTGTGTCCATACTGAGGCCATATATACTTCTCTGAAGGGTCCCTAAGCAACCCCGTAGTTGACCCTGACCTCTCTCCTTCGTGAAGGAACCCATATGAAATGGAATAAAGTCTTCACAATTTATGAAAGCATTGATTACTAATTTGCGAACCGTCTTTGCCCAAACAGCAATTGTCCAATCAAAGTCTAGCAATCAAAATTAACCACAGGGTGTGCAAGAGGATCTAGAAGTATAAAAAGTTTAGATGGAGGTATCTTTCTTCTTTTGCCTTAACAAAACCAAAAATAAAAGACAAAACCTGTAACCTAAGCTGCAGGCGTTAGCATGTCTCACTTATTAGCTAGCTATTGATGGTAGCAATGAGATGACTGGTTAGGATGTTGACTTTTTACCTTAGTCTTGCAGCTTTAGCTTAATTTTTTTAGCACACTATCCTGTAGCTGATGTAGCCATTGACTACATATTTGAGATCGTTTCACAAGGTTTCAATTTTAAAATGAGTAAGTTTGAAACATTAAAAAGAGAGTGTGTTTTCAACCAACTCATCAAGCTAAAGTCAGCTTAATTAACTAACTAGCCACCTCAGCTACAGTTATCATTTAAAAATCAACAGTGGCTTTTGAGTGGTGAATCAACCCCTGTTATCACTAAATCATCACAATATCACATAACTGCATATGCTCTGTGCGAGAACGGAAAGCTTGACAGGCATGCCCACGGTAATTTAAGCTTAACAAACAATCAGCTATTCAAGTCACACTAAACGGATGTTTTCCCCTGAAATGTACCTCAGATTATTTTTACAACCCTCATACATATCTGAAGCTAATTTTAATCAAGTATAATCAAAGCTTGAATACTTCTGCTGTGGGTTTGTCTATTTTTCATGCAGAAAAAAATAAAGCTGGCTTTGTGAGGCATGGTCTGAATGTCGGTTTTTCTACTTTTCTGTTTGAATAGAGTTAAAATAGAGCTTTGAATACTGACATTGTGTTGGCTTTGATACCTCAGCTGTGTGCTGTGATAATAATTCATTTTGTTCCTCTGTGATGTTGAACACATGTGTCATCTGGCAGATTCAGTGGAATATTAAATAAATCTGAAAGCAGATGAAAATGATTATGCCTTTAATTTGATTTTCATAGTACAGACTCTCGAATATAGCTGGAAGGAGCTTGTTTATTTTCTTTACAGTTTGAACAGTAGAGGACCCACGCTTCTCCATCAAAATGTGTACAAGGAACCAACCCAAAACAGCAAGAACTTTGGGTCTCACTAAGAGCTGATAATTTGGCTTTCCATTTATCTCTTTCTCTCATCCATTGTTGGCCCCAGTATTTGCCATGTTTCTCCCCACTTCTTTTCTTCAGGTCTGTTGGCCACGGTGTAAGCACCATGTGAAACTTATTAGAGGTCTCTGTCCTCCTGCTTCATTATTCTCCCATTAAAGCACCAATGCTAGTGGGAGATGGGCCACGGGTTTCTAATTAGTGACATTAAATTTAAGTTTAACGGCTGTTCCTGATGTCATGGGTTTACAAATTTACACATTAACTCTGAATTCTAAAGGCATTTTGTCATGTCTTGCTTCCTTTCCTCCCCCCTTCCCTCTATACCAACACACACAGGAACCGTTACCTCATACGTAAACACAAAACCTCCCATCTTGGGTCACTGCATGCAATGATAATGTCACATGTGGCTCATTGCGTCTTCTGCTCTATGAGGCACTGCAGGACAGTCTGTCTGCTTGCTGTCTGTCTGCAGACTGTGTGGTTATGTATGCAGTGCACATGAGGCACTGACTAACAACATACACATGTCCTAGCTCTGTAATGGAAACAGAAATAAAGTTAGTTTTTAACTGGTCTTAAAAGCCACATGAATGTGCTCATAAAGAATTAGAACAGTTTGTATACATCCACAGACGGGCTGCAGGGTTATTAATAGCTCCTAATGAGTGTTTGTTATGGATTTTATGTAAATTGTATGCTTTTTGAGCAAATTAATGGTTTTGCCTCAATTTCCTTGGTAATGAATGAGACAGGAACCTTCACCAATTGGCAGCAGTCTGTTTGCAAAAGCTGAGTGGCTCAGGCAGTGAAGGCTCAGTCATCTTTTGGCCACTAGTTTAAATATGCCTTTATTATATTCCATGTTTACAGCCAAAACAAGCCCTGCAATGGGCTTGTGTAACTGCAAAGTGTGCAGGCCTCCAGTCAATTAGGGATCACCAAAGTGATTACAATTCACACTAAGGAGGACATGAATGACTGTACCAAATTTCATTGCAACTCATCCAGTACTTGTTGAGACATCTCATTCAATACATAATTCTCAAGCTGGTGTAGGAAATCACCAAAGTCATTTGAATTCATCCCCTCTTTTTGTGTGTAAAAGCACAGTTAAGCAAACCTGGGATCATGTCTTAACGTAAGCTGTTTCCTCTGTTGTATCTGGGCAGATGCAGTTTTAATTGGCCACATGAAGTATTCAGTACCTTGTCCGCAATATGGAAGTCTCATGTGTCTTATTTGTTTGTGTCAACATCAGATAAACTGCTGACAAGAACTAGACATCATATTGACCCACATATATCAATAACTTGCTCCAGTGACCAATACATGGAAGAGTTACATCATTCCATGCTGCTTTACACTGTGTAACCAAAGAGTATGACCTTTGATTACTAAAGCATTTTATCAATGGTACAAGCTGGGATGTAACAGCAGAGGACACACTGACCAGAGCTTATGTTCAGAGATGTGCATTGTTATGGAATTGATCCCAGTGACACATTTGCAAATGTGTGTCCCAGTTCCATAATACATACCAGTAAACGGTATGTGCTGTAGTAATCATAGCAGTCAGTGTACTTGTTTACTATACAAGAAATCAATGTTCTTTGCCATTTTGTACAGGAAATAATCTAATAGGAGACTTAAATCGCCAAGACCTCTGTTTTAGCTGTGCATCATTCCATCTTAAAATATGCCCCATCCTCTCAAAAAAACTACAAGTACTTGCCTGTATTACAAATGTTGGTAATTAAATAACAGGCATAACATGCATAATCCCTGTCAGTTGCATCACTTATAACTTTTATAACTGTGTCCATGTATAACTTTGTCCATCAGACATTTGCTGTTCGAGTGTCTCTGCAGGCTCCAGCATGTCAGTGTCCCATTTGTAAGAGGAGCATTTTATTGACTCAGTCCTTCTGCCCCAGGTCATTTTCAGTCAGGCGGAGTGCTGTTATCTCCTCATTTGAAAGACAATCACATTGAGATTCTGTTTGCTGTTTTACACGTCAATGGGAGCCTTTTAAAAGCAACGGGCTGCTTTTAGTCTGAGTGTCAAACTCGGCACTCTCCTGAGAAGTGTCTGCGTGCTGCTGAGCTCTCCTCCTCCACCCTGCACCACTATAGTCAGCCTTCAAAACATAGTTTACAATTGTAAATACAAAGTGTCTTAAATACAGATTTGCAATGTTTTTGATGCATTGTTTTAATGGTGTGTAAGGCTGGTGTTCTCTTCAGTTCTGTTGGGCAAATAATTGCAGTGGGCTGGAGGGAGCAGCTGGGGGTCTCAGCCATCTGTTTCTTCATTGCTGTCCAAAGAGAGTGGAGATCAATAGTGACCAGGTAGCAGATGACACTCCCAAACAGACAAATGGTACACTTTACATGACAGTGCTCTTAAGCCTTTGTAAAAAAACAGGCCATACAGGAAAACATAAACATACATGTCTCTGTAGCTTTAGGTAAACTGCTGTTCAGCATCATTTCTGATCTACCTCAAAACAGGATTCCCATATGATATTACAATGGCCTTTGGTAGAGTCTACATTGAAAGAGTACACTACTGATTTAGCATTGTACTCTGGTGATGGACAGTTTACAAAAAGGATCAAAATTGAGGCAGCATAATCAAAAGTTATTGTCTTTTATATTACACAATGCAAGTCAACCACCAACAGTTTAATCAGAGATTCAGGTGTATTGTGCCAGTAGCAGTTGTCATAAAGGATGGTCCAGTGTACCCTATGCTAAAGGAGATATGAGGAAGCACTGACACACATGACTGTTCAACCACAGTCAGGATCTACGTGTACACAGTCCAAGACATCTATTATTTCCAGGAACATGACGAATGAGGAGCTGCTTTTGTCTGATGCCAATGTTCTTGTTTTTTAATATTCAATATGTTTGCGAGACAAGTCAAATCACCCATGAAAGCATTGGTGTGAATGCTAAACTGTAAACAAGTTCCAGATGGAAGTAGTCATCAGAGGAGTCTTGTGATTTGTTCACTCGCTGCACATGAAAGCATCTTTCCTTAGTTGGACGTAACCCTTTATGTGCTTGTCCCTGCAATATTACAGCTTTCATTCACAACATAGCTGCACTGACATTACCAAGTGTTGTAAATAAGCATTAATACTATATTGATATTATAGTATATATAATAATATGCTCAATTGTCACTTGCAACATCTCAACTACAATACAAAAGTCCCTTCGTGGTGCATCACTTCTTGCATATCCACAATGATAATGCATCAGACCAGTCTACAAAGTCTGAATCACGTTTACACAAATATACTATAATTTTCCCAAAAGTGCTCTGGTGACCTTGTACATCATTTACTTCCATTCATTGAAGTTGTGATGTCAATGTCAGTATCACTGCGCATATTTATTGTCTCTGTGCTGTGGGTATGATGTAAAGGAAGTTATATTGATATTGGACGGTTGAAGAGGAAATGGATTGTCTACTTACGTTTCCAGTAACTGCAGTGGTTGTTTGAAACATAAATGACTCTTCCTAGATTTAGTTTTAAAGGATATTGTTTCCTTTTTTATGTAATAGTTGTAAGACTTAATGTGAAGCTGTTGTGACTAAAACTGTCTTATACAACACTTAATGACAGTACTGTATGAATTTACTTTATAAAGGAGATAAAGCGCTAGCTCATTTTTAAGTGTATGATTTGTGTGATATGTAAAATAATGTGAATCTTTGATTATGGTACTTAAAAAAAAGACACAAAAGACGGACTATCCACTATTTTACCCTTTTTTTAAGTATATCTGAATTAACCTTGGTGCATACCTGCTTTTACTGGAAAATACAGGATATACTTGAGTCAGCAGCATCACTACCGTATGTTCAGAAGTGAAATACGGCTTGACTTTGTGGCTCAGTCAAGGACTAATCTAGGACATGGCGTCTTACTGAAATTAACCATATTATCTACAAAATGGAAGCAAAGGGAAGCTAAAAGAGATTAAGCTGAAAATATGATCTAAAAAGACCACACAGATCCTCCATCTGCCTCCCCTAAAGCTCACTTTGAAGCCCTCCAAAGGAAAGGCATTGCCTTTGAAGAAGCAGGCCTCTAGCCACAACGGGCTGTAAAAACGTTTCCACTGTTGGGATTCTGTCCAGATAATGAAGCTGAGGCAGGAGCGTGCCTCAGCAGTGCTGTTTCTTGTGGCAGACTGCAGGGAGGAGGACTTATCGAGGTTTGCCTACAGCTTCCTGTCTCCAAAAGTGCTCCATTGTCTTAAAGGGCAAGATTAAAAACTCACATTATGATTATACTCCACATGCAGTGACCTGTGCAAAATGACCAGCACGATTGTGTTCCCCGAAGGGGCTCGCAATCCAACTTGGATTCAGTCTACCTCCTTATCAGGTTCACTCGACTGAACTTCCTCTGGCTGCACTACATTCCCAGGCCCTCACGTATATCTCAGAGGTGTCTATTTTTGGGTTCAGTAGCCCTTGTTATCATAAGAGACGTTATTGTGTATCAGGTCCGGTGCTGTTAAACTGCCTTAGTGAGGTCTCTCAGATTTTGAAGGATCCAGAACACAAATTTAATAATACTAAATTCAAGCACTGTTAAAATTGAAAATACCTTAAACTGATTCAAACATGTAAATGTAAAATGTGAATTCAGAATTTGGCAAAAACAACACCCTAGTGACAAACAATACATTTAAAGATGACTGTAGTATTAAAGGTGCTCTATACAATATTCAGACCATTAATATAACATCATACAACTATTGTGCTGTGTAAAGATATAGCGGAGTAATGTATAGTAATGTCTACCGGAGCAGAGAAGGAAGTTGCTCTCCCTCTCTGTGTGTTATAATCCTAGTTTCTCTGTGCTTTGTTGACATATCCGGGCCAGCCGTGCAAGCTTTTAGTGCGTTTGTGCATGTGAACATGCTCCACT
Organism: Pterois miles; assembly: GCA_947000775.1. Classification (NCBI taxonomy): domain Eukaryota; kingdom Metazoa; phylum Chordata; class Actinopteri; order Perciformes; family Scorpaenidae; genus Pterois; species Pterois miles. Next base: position 1,872,623 of record CAMQGK010000100.1, on the reverse strand, counting down.
GGCTAGCTCACGGCCACCTCTGTGCATTGCTCTCATACGTTGGTCACAGCCAATAACGCCATCCCGACCACGACGGCGTTGCGGAAGTATAGCGTAGTATCCGTTTCCCCCCAGGTTAACACTGTTAGCTCTTTCAGCAGTGTTGACGTTGTTTTCACTGCTTGTGCTGTTAGCACCGTTAGCTGCAATCTGGTGGCTCAGCTGTCACCATGTTGAGAGCCATGCAGAGGCAATACAAATGCTCCCAATCTTGCATTTAGCACCTTTAGGTTTAACTACAAAATGGTATTGATTGTATTCCCCCATATTACCCTTTGATAAGTTGATTGATTGTGGGTTCAGACTGTGACTGTGAGACTCGGTCGAATTTGTCAGTGACTCACTGTGATGAAGCCAGATCCTTCTGACCTTTTCATGTAATTCTGTTGAACTGAAGTGTAGGTTTTATTGAACATTGCCCCATATCTACTGATGAAAAGTTATTCTTGACTTAAAGTGCTAGATCGAATTGAATATGAATCTATGTGGTGTTGCAAACAGAATAATAGAATCAACTGATGTATTTTAAGCATCTTGCATTTTTTATATATTACATAATATAAAACACATGGTTTTATTATAACCATATATTCAAAATAGATATAAGTGAGGTCATATCTCACCTAATAAAGAACAGTAGAATTTTTTTGTTTCCCTGAATTTGCAGCAGACACATGGTTTTATTGTGTTTTAAAGTCATCTATTTATTTGTTTATTTGTTCAGTCCTGTTCTGTTTTAGGACCAGGAACTTGGAAGAGTGAGGTGGTACACTATGTGTGTGTATTTGATATGTGGCTTATTTTATGATGAGATTAATTCATTTTTTTTCCTGGAAGCTGTTTGTCTATATTCAGAGTTGTCAGGGAGAGCTGGAGAGCTCACCGGGCTTCCTGTCAACAAGAGGAAGCAGTCTGACATTTGGGCTGTTCATGTCAGATTATTTGGGGAACTTCATATCTGAATAGGCAACTACTATTGTGCCAGTGAACAAATTTGGAGATTTTGGTCTCATTTTAAAAAGAATACTAACGTAGATTTGGTCAAAGAGAGCGAAGCATTTTGAATTTGGCCTTGACTCTCAGGACATGAGGATGAAAAGCAGTAAAGTAGTGCTAAATATATTATTAGGCATTACAATTATTTGTGTTACTGTTACATGAAAAAAAAATCCAAATTGTGACTGAAGTTAATACAAATGCCGTACAGTACATGCTAAGAACAGTATATATTCAAATGATGTCTGTGGTTATCCAGTGAAACTACGACAGGCCTAATGGTGAAGTGAAGTGAAATGTCATTGTCTTCCTTTATTGTTTTAGAAAAACCAGCTGTGTCATGTTTTAGGGGGAAGTTCAAAGCTCCATTTATTATACAGACTACAATATGTGCACAGCTGATGAGAGATTTGGCTGCCCTCCAGCAACAGAGCAGACAGAGTATAAGCTTTTACGTCCAAAACCGTAGCATTATTCCACTCAGGCCCGTCAAGTGGCCGTTTGTCTCGTCCTCATCCTCTGAAGTCGAAATCAGTGTAGTTCAGCCACCCAGAACCCCGACTGCCAGCTCTGCTTTATGTCCAAACAGACCTCAGCTGCCGCAGACACACACTGAGATTGGACAGTACTTAAACACAGCACACTCATAGCCAATAGTAAGTATGTAGCTTTCCTGAGGTTGAACAACTTGTCTAGTAGTAGTCTGGTGCCACTTTAGGTTTAACTCTGACCATTTCTAATGTTTATTGCTTACACACTAGATACTTATTTTTATGCATTAACCTTGAGCCCTCACAAAATTCCTGCCTGCCATTTTCAAGATGGACACTTCAAGCCCAAGGCCAAGCCGATTTTTTAAGCAGTTGTGTTTAGCAGCCAACAGAGACAGTTCAGAAAGTAGATGGCATACTGAGAGTCAGTTGCCTGTATCTGTTTCATGTAGGTTTTGCCACTTCCCCGCCCCTGAGACTAGCAGCATGTCCTGAGTCTATTGACTTCAATGGAGTGACAGTGGAAGACATCTATTATTAAAGCGAACATGAACACAGATTATGAGTGATTCTTTCGCTCTGTAGTCACAAAGGTGAATATTGGACCCATTTTTCACAAGCCTCATATCTTCCCAACATTCTGGCACTAAAATGACATTTTTAAGACAGACAAATCAGGAGAAAATTAACTTTCTCCGTCTCAGCAACACACGATCTGGCAACTAACATTTGAAAACACCCTAGTGAACTAATTTTTGTGATGCTAGATATGGCTGTTAGCTGTGTTAATATCTAATGTTAGCAAAAAGAAAACATAAATACATTATGCAAATATAATCCAATCTGCTTTCATCCATCCACTACATTCTCAACATTTCCAAGCGAGATGGGGTGGTTGGGCGGAACATGCCACGACTACATCCACTTAGGAAACAGGAAGTGTAAAGCATCTCAGACCAGTGGCAAAGCATATAATGCATCGTCTTTGTTACAGAGAGAGAAGAAGAAGAATCTACCTTTTTTTTTCCCACAATGGGGAAATTCAATTTACACTCTGTTTAACTTTTACATCTTATGCAACCAAACCCCCGCGCGTATTGCTCCTCCCCCCCCCCCCCCCCCGGTTTTGTGTGTTTTGTTCCCCCTCGCGCGCCCCCCCCGGCCCCGCGCGGGAAGATGGCCCCCCCCCCCCCCCCCCTTCCCCCCCTTTTTTTTTTCCTTTTCTGGGCTTTAACCCCCCTCCCCCCCCTCCCCAACCCAACCCCCTACACACTGAGCTACTCCCCCCCCCAAAGCATCTTTGCAACCAAGTAGCAGGTTGGCAGGGATTTGTCAACCGTGCAGTTGTCAGCATCAGGTGACCTCTCAGGCAGTAATGACACTCTAACCTCAAGACAACCTGGCCCAAGTTTACCTGCATAGACTTAATGTGATATTATGTAATACCACTGCAGTAAGTCTTCCTTTTGATTGGTCTTTGTCATGATGGCAGTGTCCACCTTGAGTGTGGTTGGTTTATTAAAATATAATAGGATAAAGATGTGTCTATATATTATATGCTGTAAGACAATTGCATTTAGGCTCGTGATAAAGCTGATTTTGTGTTATTTTCCACACTGGTCATTAGGTTCAGTGTTGCTCTAAGAGGAAAACAATAACTCTTTGCTTCACATTCCTCCACTTTCCCCAGAGATAACGCTTTCATTGGGCCATTTTAGTTTTTTTATGGTAGAGGTTCCATGACAAAAAGATACTGTAGTTGTGCTTGTGGGAAACCATTTGTACTGTAATTGTTTCCAGCAGCCAGTTTGGTTCCAGCGTTCTTGCAGATTTTTTTCTTCCTGCTATAGTGTTGAATAGTTAACGTCACTGTACACACAGACTGATGGGGTAGTTGATTGGATTCAGGTTCCTGCGAGAGTTGTGCGACAGATATGAGAGAGAGGAAGGGAGGGGAGAGAGTAAAAATAGCATAGCCTGCATGCCTGCTTAGCATTGTGTAAAATCAGCATCTGCACACAAAAGCACTCATGAAAAACTCTGGCATGGAACCATGAAGGCCGTCCATTTTAAAGTGTCTGACAATGACTTTGCATTTGCAAGATCATTTGAAATAATGGTCTTTTGTACTACAAGTGCATTTCAGGCTTAAGTTCTGTTTTGCCATGGAGAGTTTGAGGTTGTACTGACAATTCACTCTGCATAAACAAAAGCAGAGGCTAACATGACCAGGGGTAAGAAGTGCATCTTGCAAACAAAACATGCTTTGTCTGAAAATGGGACAAAGGACGTAGACACCCTGTCAGACTTGAGGAGAAGTATGCCTCGAGTGTGTCTCCATAACCCCAAACCCCATAAGTGGTGGGAGTTGTGAGGGCTAGTCGAAAAGTTCCCCTTGGCTGCTGGAGCAGAGATAATTGGACCCAGGTTTAGCCGGGGTTTTGGTATTTACGTCTCGAGCCAAGTTTTGATCCTCACAACTTCCCTCACCAGACAGCGCCTGTGTCATCAGGGTCGTCTGACTACGTGACATATTTTCTGCATGTGAGGAATCCCAACTCATTTCATGTCAGGTGATGTTTTCTCCTGTGTGTGGATTATGATGTTTATAGTAAGCACGTTGTGGCCTGTGAAAACCAATATCTGTCCAAAGGCACAAGAAACAGCAGCGTTTATGTTTGTAAGGGTGTGAATTGATCTGTCTGTGTGTCAGGACTTTGTACTACGTGGCGCTGTCAGGGTATGCATCCTAAATCAGATCTCATGAGATGTGAAGGGTGTGACGGCAGTGCCGTAGGGTGACAGTGGAGCCTGAGGCAGAAGAAAGAGATGATTTGTTTGTGAAGTTCTCTCAATTAATGACTGTGTTTGTGAACCTTCATTTGGACTCTCACACTTCTCACGTCATGGTCTTGATGTTTCAAATTCATTTCAGCTATGGAAAAAAATGTAAAATAACAGCAACAGTCATTCAGTCAACAGCAACTCATTTTTTATACATATAGAACTACAGCGATTACTTTCATTATCGGTTAATGCAATTTTAGTCTATAAAAAAAGAAGCAAAAAAAACATCCCCAGAGCCCAAAGTCATGTCTTCGAACTGATTTACAGTAAAACTCAAAAAAGTCTTGATAGTAGTGCTGATATGATTGCTGAGTTTTGGTACTGATACTGAAATTATACTTTTTTTGATACAGCACTTTGAGAAAATTCGTGATTTTCTTCAAGATATCTCAGGAACGTCTGGAGGGAATTGCTTAAACTTGTGCACAAACGTCCACTTAAGCTTAAGGATGAACTGATTAGATTAGGAGGGGTGGCTTTTGCTTAGAGGTAGAGCAGGTCACCCTCCAATCAGAAAGTTGGAAGTTTGATTCCTAGCTCATCCAATCCACATGTCCCATATGGTCTAGCGGTTAGGATTCCTGGTTTTCACCCAGGCGGCCCGGGTTCGACTCCCGGTATGGGAACTACCGTTTGGGGGCGGCAGTAGCTCAGTCTGTAGGGAGTTGGCTTGGGAACCGGAGGGTCACCGGTTCAAGTCCCGACATGGACCAAAAACTGAGTGTGAACTGGTAGCTGGAGAGGTGCCAGTTTACCTCTTGGGCACTGCCGAGGTGCCCCTGAGCAAGGCACCAAACCCCCAACTGCTTGGGGCGCTTGTCTGGAGCAGCCCCTTCACTCTGACATCTCTCCATTACTGCATGTGTGTGTGTGTTTGTGTGCATGTACCATGTATAAGTTAAACAGAGTGTAAATTGAATTTCCCCATTGTGGGACTAATAAAGGTTGATCTTCTTCTTCTTCTGAAGTGTCCTTGAGCAAGACTTATCCCTAAATTGCTCCCGAAGGCTGTGCCATTGGTGTGTAAATACGTATTTATCTTAGATCCTGATGGGCAATTTGACACGTTGTATGAATGTGTGTGTGAACTGGTGAGTGCTCACATGTAGTGTAAAGCACTTTGAGTGGTCGTAAGACAAGAAAGGCATTATTTAAAATGCAAGTCCATTTAAATGTTGGAGGTCAAAGGTCGAGATCATTGTGACCTCACAAAACATGTTTTTGGCCATAACTCAAGAATTCATATAGGCTAAAATGATGAAGTGGTGACATTTTGAACAGATATGGATATAAACTGTAACTTAACTGGCTGGCAGAGGCATACTACCACAAGTACACACAACCACAAGTACCACAAGTACCACATAATACCACAAGGTGTTGCAGGTTTTGATTTAAATCAGGATTTATGTGATTAAAGAAGTGAAGTGAAGAAGTGAACAAGATCACAAATCAGAGCAGATGTTTGGTGCCAGCTCTCAGAACTTGTTTGGATGCTCATGTGACACATCTCGGTAAGTACAAAACTGGCACTGATGTTTGATGAACAGCCCTATTATCAAAGTGGTCATAAATTAACTTGGTGCTTATTAATTTCATAATAAATGGAAAACCTGTGCCAGCACAATATAGTACATCTATCAACAAAACAGGACAGGAGATAAAAGCCGCTATTATAGACAGACTTTCATCCCCAGTTTAAAGGGAGAGATTTCAAATGTGTCTCTTTATCACAAATGACTCAGAGAACTTTAAAAAATTCAGAACGAAAGCCTTTCAAAGCTCAAACTTCAGCTTCTTGAAATGCAGTCTGGCAAGGTGTCAGGAAACTTTCCTATGTTGTTATTTCACTGCCCAGAGCAACACATTTATATTCACACAGATGCAGGTTTTATAAGCAACATTCTTCAGCTTTTTCTCAAGTTGCACCAATATCATATGCCCCAAACTACACTGATATGGCTGTGTGTATTTACTAGAACATGATGATTATAAAACTGTGAGAATTAAGTAAGTAGATGAAAACTTGAGAAAAGCAGGAGGGTCAGATCATCATACAGGAGGAAGCACCTTCTTGACCTCACTGCAGCTTGTTGAGGTCTACGCTGCAGCTTTCAGGGGGCTGCTGATTGTTCTCAGCTGCTTTATGACACAGTGATGAAAAATGCAGTCCGTCTGCCTCTGAGGGTCCAGGACTCTTGTTATGGACCCAAACATTTAGCAAGTAGTAGTTCATCTGTCAACTTTGTTTGTGTGTGTGTTGGTGTATGTAATATGTCCATCAACAGGTCGCAGGAAAGAAATACACCCTGTGGGATGACTTCCTTGTTGAGGGCAGACGCTACGGTCAGCAGGAAATGACCTTGGGAGATCTGATCCAGTATATCCAGGTATGGCCTCCTCAGTCCTTGCTGTCCGCTCAACAAGGATACACTTTCTTCACACCCAGTGTAACTGAGTGCATATTTTATGTGTGTTTTTTTCATCCCTAAACCTGTTCAGCTTCCTCCAGTGCACACAATGCCCATTGTTTGAAATGATTTGCCACTTTACACCTTCCATTCACAACTTCAGGACTCTATTTTGTCATCCTGGAGGAAGGTCAAGCTGTTGTTGAACCATCAACTTTCTTCCAATGGCTCTGTGTACATACTCATCTCACTAGTAATGCCTAATCCATTTTTACTGCATGAAAACACTCAAGACTGATCATTTTTACACTTTTTCGAGATACAGTATAATGCAGTAGTGAGTTTTAGAGGTACTGGTAGGTGGATTTTGTTACCTTTGGTCAAGGCCAGGCTAGCTGAATCCCACTGTTTTAAGTTCTTGTGTGAAGTAAACTTAGCCAGCTGTTTGTGGTAGCTTCATACAGTATTTAGCACACAGGTATGAGTGGTACCAATCCTCTAATTCAGTGTTTCCCAAGATGGGGTCCAGTGACCCCTAAGGGTGCCTGAGGGGGTTCCAAGGGTCCCCAACAAAAAGGGAAATCATTTATTTTCAGTATAATTCCATCCATAGGTAACATAATGACAGAACCCATGAATATTTTGGTCATGGGTTTCATGCACTTTCTGTAATCGAAAATTAAAAAGCAAACATCCTAGCAGGTGGGGCGACCCTGGGACAAAATCGTATCAACTGGGGTCTGTCTATGGTCTAATAAGTTTAGTTTTGGGGTCCTTGATGTGAAAAAGTTTGGGAACCACGCTCTAATTTAACTATCTACAAGAAGTGAATATATGTATTTCCCAATATGTGAAACTTTTCATGCAAGGCCTCCACTTATCTTTATACAATCTAGATTTTATGATTTGAAAGAAATATGCTTAGATGGGTAAACTGAGATACTGAAACAACTGGATAAAATCTTGTATCTTTAATAACTAAGATGCTGCCTTTTACAAAATTTACACGAAAGTAGTAGTAACAGATGAGTAGATAAACATGGCACGACTGTTCCAATTTGATCTTCTGTCAAAGTCAAATTGTTGGACAGGTGACAGCAGTTTCCAGCACTGAGAAATATCAAGCTGTCACTTCCACAATCCCAATTTCTAATAACATATAGCAAATAGTTGATCAGAAAGTGGTTGATGATGAGGTGACTGCATGCCATAGTATCCCAGAATACAATGTACATTTGTAGAAGATACTTCATATCCCACTTATAACCAGGATACTAGTCTGCATTTCTTGTAAAGTACTAGAAAATGTGATGTAGCATAAAACATGTCGTATGGCTTTTATGTATATAATATCTTATCTCTATAATGATTTAGGTCACTTGCAACAGAAATATCTCAGCACGTGCTTGTTTTTTCCATGCATGCACATTCTTGCCCTGAACAGACGTTCAGTTTATTGATTCTGCCGGAGTTTGTTCTGAGGAGGCAAAGGGAAAATAAATTGGCAAGTGATCATATTTGCTCCAGGTTTCGTTTAACCTTTGACTGGCCGGTTTCCCCCTGGTTTGTTTGTGGAGACACTGAAGAGCTTCCTGAGCTGCTAACGTTGTTTGAGTTCTGCGGCCTGCTGTTTTGGAGAAATGGCAGGCGATGCTCTATTCTCATCTCTTTTTATGCATTGTTTGTTATATTGTAATGTACATTTAATTGAATGATTTCTTTGTGCAGGATAAATATAGCCTGAGCATCTGCTATCTCTACTATGGAACAGCTATCTTATACATGGGGCAAGAGGACAGGCTCAAGCAGAGGTATGTCCAGATAAGACAAACATACAAGGCAATTTTGCATATGCATGGCTATGCATGCCAACCCTGCGCACATAAACAGTTACAATAAGCAGTCCCCCCCCCCGCCCCTGTTTGTTTAGACGCTAATAGCTGGATGAGGTGTTTCTCTGAGTCTGTGTGCAGAGAGCCTGGTGACACACTCACATGCATCACTGCACACTGACGAGTGAGACCGATCCTCCTCAGGTTTCCTTCTGTTTGTTGAGGACAAGAGTTAAAGAGTTAAATTAGAATGAACCCTTTTTTTTCTGCATCTGAGAGGCTACGCTGTTTGGACCTGTTCCGCGCTGCAGCACATTTTAAACCCTGAGGTCTTTGAAATGAATCAGGTGCCTCGCACTGTAAACTGTGCTCATCAACAACTGTACCACAGCAGAATATGCATCCTCAGGGATGTTTCGATTTTAGCAGGAGGGAGAAAACTAATAAATCAGGTTAACAGAATTTTTTTTACATTCATTGATCTACGGGTGAATTGAAAGGATTTGATTGTATTCATTCTTTGTTTAAATCTTGCTGTGAGACCTTTGTGTTCATCCTGAAACAGACTGAGAGCATGTCCACATCTGTTTGTGATGCTCACGTCTCTTGGGAGCTGGTGTTGGTGTTGTGGTTAGATTACACTGCAGGGGGACAGGAAAGGGGCAGAGTGCCAGCCATGTGGACAGCAAGCTGCTCATGACAAATGTCCTCTCCAGCAGTCACTTCCTGTGCAGTCGCCCTGCTCCAAGCTTCCTGTGTTGGACTAGTGAGGGGAAACTTGAAGCTTAAAAAAGTCAGATAACATTCAAAATCATTTAACTGTCTAGTTGCTGTGCCAATATTCTTGATTTTTGTTATTGTCAAAAATTCCAGTGAAAAGACCAATACCAACAATACTTTTATACACTTTTTTAAAATAGTCTATGTTTTTGACTTCCCTACTCTTGTCTGTGGCCCAAAACCATTTTGTTCCACTTGAAGATGTAAATCCTTAATAACAGGTCACAAATATACATAGTTCATTAAAAAAAAAACAGATTAGTTTCCTAAACAGCTGGGTAATGTAGTTTTTTCCAAACATTACATAAACAGAAGTCCATAGTATATTTGTTGAGAACTATTTGTCAGCCTTGGATTAATAGACCTGTTGTGTGCTACAGATTGGTGTATGTGGAATTGACTAACAATTATTGTGGCCTATCTCACAGAACGATATGCTATATCAAGCCTTGGGCACATAATTAATACTTGTTAGTAGGATGAATTCATTGTTGGTTTTGGTCTTGTCATTTCTGGTAATAAGAAAAAGCAAATCTGACAGGAGACAACAATATATGTGTCCTTTGTTGATGACAAGACACTTTTTAAAAGCTAAATGAATGTACATGTATTTAAAAGAGTTTTGATTATAATGTTATATACTTTGTTAAATTGCTACATTTTGTATTCATGCTTTTCCTCACAGACAACGTTTAACATATACTGTATATTTCTGCAGTGTTTCTGATGTGGTGAGGACAGTCACCAAGGCAGATATCCCTCCACACAAGAAGATGCTGGAGTTGATCCCCTCATTTACTGAAGATGAGGACTGTGAGACAATCCCACCTATCAGATACCTGCTCCTGTGATGCCACCAACATGAAGTTCCTACAAAGCTTCTGGTGAAAAGGCTTCACATTTAACCACTTCAATGTGACAAAGCAAACTTGACACCCCTGTGACGTCATATCAGTTAAGAACATCCTCATTTTGTTGCTTTAGCTGTTGTTTACCAAGATTAATATCTGAGTGATTTTTTTTTTCCAGCAACTGTCTGTCTATTCATTTCATGTCATTCCACAAATATTTTTGAATTATTGCACTGGCATACTGTGATCTTTCCTGATTGTTATCTTTGATCATGTAAAGTGGACAATTGGTGTCTAATTTATTGTCCTTTCACATAGCCATGACCCAAAAAATACTAAAAAATGCACAAAGATTGATATCCATTTCCTCTTTATTATTTTACTGCAAAAGTGGAGACTTGGCAAACTTTAATTTACTTACTATTAGTACTAGAAATGTTCTGAAGAAGTTCTGCTTGCTAACTTTTGGTTTTCATTTACATGTAAAATGTGTCTTTCGAGAGGACAGGCTAAGAGGTTGTGACGATGCATGCCAAGGCATATGGATTAGATGATCTGGCACTGCTGGGGCAGTACTGGCCTGTTTTCAAGGTCTAATTTAGGTCAGACTGAGCATGATGCTGAAGGGGTGCAGTCAGAACGGAAAGTTGGCACAGTAGGTACGGTGCTTTGACGATTTGGGGTGCTTTTGCCATCTGGACACAGCTGCCTTGTTTAAATCCTACTCCGAGCACATGAGCATGAGAAGCTAGACTCATCTAGCCTTCGTCTGTCCTCAGATGGCTGTGCACGTCCTGCACTTAACCACCACACAATGTGTTTCACTCCACACCCTCATGTTAACGTAGTGATTTTTACAGTGCTTCTTCCAGTTGGCTGTATCATCTCTGAAATGATCACTGCAATGTCTTATAGGGGTTATTTATTCACTGTGTGACTGGGCCTGTGATTGAAGGATGCTGTTTGTGAGTCAAATACTATTTCAGTAAATATGTCTATAAGAACCCATGTTATATCTGTATACTTCACATATGACCACGCCACACACAACCCCTCAGTTTAACCAGGGAAAGGTCCTACTGAACATACTTTCTTTTTGGTTTTTATTGAGCTGACATTTGATAGATTTATTTTCTTATAAAAAAAAATAAACAAACAAACATGTTTTGTCAGGTGATTTGATGCCCAACCACTGTCTGTGGGCTTAAAGATTGACACAAAATACTGCGATGAAAACTGCAGACACCTTTCACCTCAGCAGCATTAATTTTATCATGAAGGAGAACCTTTTAATGTTGTCAAACTCAATGACAGTTGGCAACAAAAAGTTATATTTTTACAGTTAGCACTGCTCAAACTGAGGCAGGACCAGAACACACCTTCATTAAAAAACTTTTATTCCAGATGTATCAACATTGTGAACAAATCCAATTATGGAAACAGAACCATATTATTCTAATTTGTGTTAATGGCCAGTCCGGAGTTACAGCATCACTTAAATGTATCCAATAATGTCATTGCATATGATGGGTTGTCGGCTGCCTGTCTTCATGAGAGCAGTGAATTGGTACAAGTCTGTTTCCGGTTGATGTAGGCCTGTGTGGGACTGGTGAAAGAAAGGTTTGACAGCCTGGAGTCCCACAGGGCAGGACATCCGTTTGGGAGCCTCTGCCCCCCTGCTGATCCTCAAGTCTGCTGGCCTCGGCCTCACCTCCACACTTTTAGACACCCCTGCCAATCTGCGCCTCATGTTGATCAAAATATCTTTGGCAAGGCGCCGGCCCGCATTGGGCTTAAGTTCTGCTGGCTCAGGACACTCTGGTAGGTCCATCCAGTTTTTTATTAGGTCAGCAAAGCTGTTGTCCCCCAGAACCAGAGGCTGTCTGTTCCTACTGCGGCTCAGCAGCGATGTTGTCCAGTCCTCTGGGTCGCTGGCCTCAAATGAGGTCCAGCGCTCCAGGCATGCATCCGAGGTTGATTTTGGCCGGATTCGGCCAGAAGGCCCTCTGTTTGTGCGGAGGCAGGCAGAAGAGGAGACTCGCACATTCCTGGTCCTCCGCAGCACCACACCCTCATCCTGCCAAGAAGCCTCAGAGTAACCAGAGTCAAAGTCCAGACTCTTCTCACTGTTTGGGGAGCTTTGTGCCAACCGTTCATGCTCCGCATGCTCTTCCTCTTCTTCCAGGGGGCTGGCCAGGCAGCAGGCAGAGTCATATGTGCTGGCTTCACTGGCATCAGAAACACGTAGGCGAGTGAGTCGCTCTTGCTGTGCCCTCTGTTTGCAGAGCCGTGTGACAGCAAAGGACCGAGCGCATGGTTCGCTCAGTGGCCTCGGCCTGCTTATCTGCTTCAGGTCCTGCAAGGATCTCATCATGCACTGCATTTGGTCCCGGAGGCAGTCAGCAGAATCTCCTAAACACAGCTACACCAATGAGAGAGACACAAAGACTTAGTGGTGCAGGAAGAATTTAAATAAAGTCAACACTTCTAACCAAAAAGCTTTGGTCAACTTTTGCAGTAGTCTACAGAGTAGTTAGGCTGGCTTCCAAAATATCCCATCATGCACTGGCCGGTCTAGCTGAGACACAGTTGCCTCTGTTATTTCCAGAACTGGGCCAATAAGATTTTTACCAGTTGAGATCACTCTGCTCTATGACCATATAACAAGTGAAGCATTCCTGACAAACCTCAGAGCAGCTTTATGGAGACCATCCCAGGCAGAATGAGCCCAGAAAATGAAAAAGTCATGGCTCTGAGAACAGGATGCACACTTTATACTGGGGGGAAAGTCTCTGCCTCCTAAAGCAAGAGGGGAAGTTTGAACAAAGTAGAGCTGAATTGTGGAGGAGTGCCGAGGCACATATCCTCTCTGGATTCCCCTAACTCACAGGATGTTGACTGGACTGTATTATATAAAGCAGGAAATGACAGACACATTTTGGAATTACACAATAATCATGTATTAATTATGAATCATATCATCTTCCAGCCTTCAGATAAACTGAAATCAGTGCAGTCTTGGTGCAAGCCTTTGTACAGTTCATCTAAACCATTCCTGTGGCATGAAGCATACTCCTAAAAAAAAAACTCCAAAAAAAAAAACAAAAAAAAAAAACAGTAGCTCAACTTTTTTGCCGTCATACAAGTTTTTACAACATTTAGTTTTCTGAACCTCCCTATCCTGCCAGTGTTTGGCTTGGAGCTGCAAGGACACCACAATGCCATGATGTTATCACAGCTGTGGGTGCTGAACCATTTGGCCCCCAAGGGAGACTTATCTGGCATACAGAGACATCCTCAGTGAGACTTTGTGGTCAGTCTGCACCTCTTTAAAATGCCCTGTTCTCCTTGGCTGCCTTCACACAACGAGAAGTGATTCACCCAGTTTGGTTTGGATAAACTGTGATTTGGGGCATAAAAACACTAGCTTTTCCAAAAAGAACAATCATTACAGGAAAAACTCTAAGAAGCTGTATAAAAATGTACACTGCCTTATGCAACAAAACACTTTAATAAGTGTTTCTGCTAAACGTCCTGATTGCTTTCTCACAATGAAGCCACTGCATGCATCTACAGAACCGTCCAAATATATCAAAGCACGTGTAAAAACTTACCATTTCATGCGAGTAAATGTCTGCAGCGAAGTTCAGAATCCCGTTAATTGTTTCTGCAACAAAAAAGCAAAACAATGCATGAGATACGTTTTCACAACAACACTTCTGAAGATATATACCGCAGTCGTATATTAGTACGCTTTTAACACTCACCTTTGCATGTGGTTCAGAGTTAATCCCAGCTCGATCCACAACTGCACAGAGTGATGATTAGTCGCTCTGTATATTCCCTCATCTGAACCAGATGAAGGTCTGTCAGCGGACTTTGACGATGCTGAGCTTTTTGCTGCAGCGAATCAGCGCAGGGCGGCGTAAGATCAGCCAATAGCAAGTCGCCTGAAACAAAATCCCTCCCTGTGTGACTGCAGCGGTCCCTACTGTAACTATTGTGTTGTTTTACACTGTGGAGACTAAAGCTGGAGATGGATATATCAGACATTTGTCAGATTTGAGAGTAATTAGGCTCGATTCAAGGATCATTTTAAAACGTTTACCACTGAACCATTTATATTTTTAAAATTCCAAATCATTGACACTAATTGTGCATTAAAAATATTACTGTATATTTAAGACCAGCTCTTCAATGTAGTCTCACATGGCTGTGCAGGTTTGCATTACTGCAGAATATAAAACGCCACTTTAGTCCAAGTTGTCTCAGCTGAAAAGCCTCTGCATGCATGTGCGGTTTTACTACAGTATACATATCGCCACCTTGTGGATCTCTGTAGACAAGACCTCCCATAGCACCATTTTCCGTTGTCTCTGAATACAGACCTTTACCTCCTTTATTAACCTCTGAGCAATGCAGACGGTTCAGTCACCATTCTTATCTTAATTGGTGATTAGAGCAAACATTGTGTTAGTTTTCTTTTCAGTTGCAGATGCAAACCACCTCCTCTCCTCACCTCTTTGATAACACTTTGTATTGTAATTCAGCCACAGTGGTGGGAGACTGCTTAGATTATTCACTGAAGTAAAAATACTCAAGCAAAAATCCTGCATTCAGAATCCTACCAAAGTAAAAGCAAAAAGTATCTGCAAATGTATTTAAAGCAGCAGGTAGAATTAGAGTATAATTACAAAAAAAAATGTTGTAAAAAGTGATTTAAAAAGTCATAACATGTCAACAAAACTGATTAAAAAAATAGTAAAACTAAAAAATTGAAGTATAGAGTGTCAAAAGTGATAAAAATGTAATTATATAAAAAAAACATTAAATTATACGATGGATGAATGTCAAAAAGTGCTCAAAAATCATAGTGTAGTATGTCAAAAAAGTGATAAAAAATCATAGAATATATATGTCAAAAAAGAAGAAAAAACAGTACAGGATGTCAAAAATGTAATAAATCATATATAATATATATATATATAATCATAGTGTGATTGTCAAAAGTGAGCATAAAAATCATAGCATAGTATGTCAAAACAATTTGTCAGTACAGTATATCAAAAAAGTCTTCACTTTTTTTGACATACTACAGCTTTGTCACATTCTCAACTTAATATACCATGACTTCTTTTTTGACATACTGTACTGTGATGTTTTTAATCACATTTTTTGACATACTATACTATGATTTTTTAATTCACTTGTTTGAATGTCAAAAAAGTATAAAAGAGTGTAGTATGTCAAAAGAGTGATTAAAGATCAGATCAGATGATGTGATTTTTTTTTATCACTTTTTTGACATACTATACTATGACTTTTTTGCACTTTTTTGACATACTATACTATGACTTTTTTTGCACTTTTTTTGACATATTACACTATGATTGTGTCATCATTTTTTTTTTACATACTACACTACGACTTTTATCTCACTTTTTGACACATTATTCTGTTTTTTTTAGCAATTTTTGACATACTATTCTAGACGTTTTTTTATCACTTTTTTCTGACATATACTATTACTTTTTCAATAAGTTTTAATAAAATACTATACTGTGATTTTTTAAAATCTTTTTTAACATACTATAACTAACATTTTATAATTTTTTGACACACTATAACTTATTACCTTTTTGACAAACTATACTATCACTTTTTAAACACTTGACATACTATACTATGACTTTTTATAATTTTTTTGAATGTAAAATAATATTAAAATCTGAGTAGTTTAAAAAACAAACTGATACAAAAGTCGTAGTATAGTTTGTGAAAAAAGTGAAAAAAATCAGAATATTATGGCAAAAAAAGTTGCAAAAAAGTTACAGTATAACTGTCAAAAAGCAATTAAAAAACAGTCTAGTATGTAAAAAAAGTAATTTAAAAAGTCATAGTATATTAAAAAATGACAAATAATTGTATATTATGTCAAAAAGTGATAACAAAGACAGTATAGTATGTCAAAAAGTGATAAATAAGTTATACTATGGTATATCAAAAAGAAGTGATAAAAAATCAGAGACCCCAAACTTTTTCCTTTTGCACTGTATACTTCTATTTTTGAACATACTATACTATGATTTTTCACTTTGTTGACTTACTATGAGTTTTAATGACCTTTATTGATATATTATACTATGATTTTTTCTCACTTTTTTTTTTTTTTTTTACATATTATAATACGACTAATAATTTCTTGTTTTGACATCCTATACTGTGGCTTTACCAATTGACATACTATTCCATTTCTTTTTATCACCATTTTAACATACTATACTAGGACTTTTTAAATCACTTTCTTGAATGTCAAATAAGTATTAAGTCAGATTATAGTATATCAAAAAAGTGATAAGAAAATCATAGTATAGTATGTCAAAAAAAGTGATAAAAAAAAAAAAAAAAAAAAAAAAAAAAAAGTGATAAATTAGTCATAGTATGAAGCAAAAAAAATATTTAAAAAATCCTAGTATAGTATATGAAAAAAGTGATGAAAAAAAGTCATCACTGTTTTTGACATATGATACTATGACTTTTTTTAATCACTTTTTTGACATATTAAAATATGATTTTTTTTTTAACTTTTTGTACATACTATGCTATGATTTATCTAGCACTTTGACATAATATAGTATGGTTTTTTTATCACTTTTGTTCGACATACTATTCTATGATTTTTTTCTCACTTTTTTGACATACTATACTATGACCTTTTATTCACTTTTTGACAAACTACTACACGCAATTTTTTGACAGACTACACTGATTAATTTTGATCAGATTTTTGACATTCTATTCTAGGACTATATTTAATCACTTTTATTGACATAGTATAAAATGACTTTTTCTCACTTTTTTTGACATACTATACTATGACGTTTTTAATAACGTTTTTGATATACTAGACTGATTTTCTTTATCGGATTGTTGACATAATATACTATGATTTTTTATCAAATTGTTGACATACTATACTGACTGTTTAATCACTTTTTGACATGTAATATATACTATGACATCATCACTTTTTTGACAAACTATTCTATGATTATCTATCATTTTTTTTAACATACTATACTATACATTTTTTATCACCTTTTGACATACTCTATGATTTTTTTAATCAGTTTGACATACTACACTATGATTTTTTAATACAATTTTTGACATATACTATGTGTTACATTCCCACTTAAGTCTAGGGAGTGGGAAGTAACAATAAAATAAAACCGTATCTGAACTGAGGGAATAAGGAAACGGAGGTTGATGTGAGGGCAAATAAAAGGTTTATTTAACTAACGAAAATAACAAACTGATTCTCCAGAACACAAAGGATCACTTTGAGGCAATCTAACCGCTGGTCTGCTAAACTAAAAACAAAGCGACATACAAAGAAGACACCTCAGGTCACAAAACAGCTCGACACACCACACCGGCATCGACCGGCACACAGCAAGGGAGAGAACATGAGCCTCCTGGTCTGCAGCCTCTTATGCCTCGGCCTGACTGACAACTCGCCTCAGCGGTGCAGGTAAGGAGGAAGGACAGCGGCAGAGAGAGGGAGCGATGCACACATGCACGGCCCCAGCTGTCACACCATGACTTTTTATCACTTTTTTTTGTCATACTATACTATGACTTTTTATCACTTTTTTTTGTCATTCTATACTATGTCTTTTTTTTAATCACTTTTTTGACAAATTATACTATAACTTTTTTTAATCACTTTTTTGTCATACTATACTATGGCTTTTTATCACAAATTATACTATGACTTATCACTTTTTTGACAAATAATACTATGACTTTTTAATCACTTTTTTTGACATACTATACTATGACTTTTTATTACTTTTTTGTAATACTATACTATGACTTTTTTATCACTTTTTTGACAAATTATTCTATAACGTTTTTAATCAATTTTTTGTCATACTATAATACTATGACTTTTTTTAATCACTTTTTTGTCATTCTATACTATGACTTCTTTTAATCATTTTTTGTCAAACTATATTATGACTTTTTTTATCACTTTTTTGACATACTATACTATGACTTCTTTTAATCACTTTTTTGTCATATTATCCATTAACTTTTTTCAATCACTTTTTTGTCATTCTATACTATGACTTTTTTAATCATTTTTTTGACAAATTATCCATTAACTTTTTTCAATCACTTTTTTGTCATACTATACTATGACTTTTTATCATTTTTTTGACATACTATACTATGACTTTTTTAATCACTTTTGTCATACTATACTATGACTTTTTTCACTTTTTTGTCAAATCTATACTATGACTTTTTTAATCACTTTTTTGTCATTCTATACTATGACTTTTTTAATCACTTTTTTTGACAAATTATACTATACTTTTTTAATCACTTTTTTGACAAATTATACTATAACTTTTTTAAATCACTTTTTTGTCATACTATACTATGACTTTTTATCACAAATTATACTATGACTTATCACTTTTTTGACAAATAATACTGACTTTTTAATCACTTTTTTTGACATACTATACTATGACTTTTTATCACTTTTTTTTTGTCATTCTATACTATGACTTTTTTTTAATCACTTTTTTGACAAATTATACTATAACTTTTTTTAATCACTTTTTTGTCATACTATACTATGGCTTTTTATCACAAATTATACTATGACTTATCACTTTTTTGACAAATAATACTATGACTTTTTAATCACTTTTTTTGACATACTATACTATGACTTTTTATTACTTTTTTGTAATACTATACTATGACTTTTTTATCACTTTTTTGACAAATTATTCTATAACGTTTTTAATCAATTTTTTGTCATACTATAATACTATGACTTTTTTTATCACTTTTTTGTCATTCTATACTATGACTTTTTATCACTTTTTTGACAAATTATATTATGACTTTTTTAATCACTTTTTTGACATACTATACTATAACTTCTTTTAATCATTTTTTGTCATACTATACTATGACTTTTTATCACTTTTTTGTCATTCTATACTATGACTTTTTTAATCACTTTTTTGACAAATTATACATTAACTTTTTTCAATCACTTTTTTGTCATACTATACTATGACTTTTTATCATTTTTTTGACATACTATACTACGACTTTTTTAATCACTTTTGTCATACTATACTATGACTTTTTATCACTTTTTTGACAAATTATACTATGACTTTTTTTAATCACTTTTTTTGTCATTCTATACTATGACTTTTTTAATCACTTTTTTGTCATTCTATACTATGACTTTTTTAATCACTTTTTTGACAAATTATACTATGACTTTTTTAATCACTTTTTTGACAAATTATACTATAACTTTTTTAAATCACTTTTTTGTCATACTATACTATGACTTTTTATCATTTTTTTTCTTTTTTATCTTTTCAAATTATACTATGACTTTTATCACTTTTTTGACAAATTATACTATAACTTTTTTTAATCACTTTTTTTGTCATACTATACTATGGCTTTTTATCACAAATTATACTATGACTTATCACTTTTTTGACAAATAATACTATGACTTTTTTAATCACTTTTTTTGACATACTATACTATGACTTTTTATTACTTTTTTGTAATACTATACTATGACTTTTTTATCACTTTTTTGACAAATTATTCTATAACGTTTTTAATCAATTTTTTTGTCATACTATAATACTATGACTTTTTTTATCACTTTTTTTGTCATTCTATACTATGACTTTTTTATCACTTTTTTGACAAATTATATTATGACTTTTTTTAATCACTTTTTTGACATACTATACTATAACTTCTTTGAATCATTTTTGTCATACTATACTATGACTTTTTATCACTTTTTTGTCATTCTATACTATGACTTTTTTAATCACTTTTTTGACAAATTATACATTAACTTTTTTCAATCACTTTTTTGTCATACTATAGTATGACTTTTTATCATTTTTTGACATACTATACTACGACTTTTTTAATCACTTTTTTGACATACTATACTATGACTTTTTTTAATCACTTTTTTGTCATACTATACTATGACTTTTTATCACTTTTTTTGACAAATTATACTATGACTTTTTTTAATCACTTTTTTGACAAATTATACTATAACTTTTTTAATCACTTTTTTGTCATACTATACTATGACTTTTTATCACTTTTTTGACAAATTATACTATGACTTTTTTAAATCACTTTTTTGACATACTATACTATAACTTTTTTAATCACTTTTTTGACAAATTCTATACTATGACTTTTTTTAATCACTTTTTTGTCATACTACACTATGACTTTTTATCACTTTTTTTGACAAATTATACTTGACTTTTTTTAATCACTTTTTTTGACAAATTATACTATAACTTTTTTAATCACTTTTTTGTCATACTATACTATGACTTTTTATCACTTTTTTGTCATTCTATACTATGACTTTTTTAATCACTTTTTTGACAAATTATACTATGACTTTTTTAATCACTTTTTTGACATATCTATACTGGCTTTTCTCATCCCTTTTGTTGATATACTAGACTATACTAGACTTTTAATCACTTTTTTTTGACAAATTATACTATGACTTTTTTAATCACTTTTTTGACAAATTATACTATAACTTTTTTAAATCACTTTTTTGTCATACTATACTATGACTTTTTATCACAAATTATACTATGACTTATCACTTTTTTGACAAATAATACTGACTTTTTAATCACTTTTTTTGACATACTATACTATGACTTTTTATCACTTTTTTGGCAAATTATACTATGACTTTTTTTAATCACTTTTTTGACAAATTATACTATAACTTTTTTTAATCACTTTTTTGTCATACTATACTCTGACTTTTTATCACTTTTTTGACAAATTATACTATGACTTTTTTTAATCACTTTTTTGTCATTCTATACTATGACTTTTTTAATCACTTTTTTTGACAAATTATACTGACTTTTTTAATCACTTTTTTGACAAATTATACTATAACTTTTTAAAATCACTTTTTTGTCATACTATACCATGACTTTTTATCACTTTTTTGTCATTCTATACTATGACTTTTTTTAATCACTTTTTTGACAAATTATACTATAACTTTTTTTAATCACTTTTTTGTCATACTATACTATGACTTTTTATCACAAATTATACTATGACTTATCACTTTTTTGACAAATAATACTAAGACTTTTTAATCACTTTTTTTTGACATACTATACTATGACTTTTTATCACTTTTTTGTAATACTATACTATGACTTTTATCACTTTTTTGACAAATTATTCTATAACTTTTTTAATCAATTTTTTGTCATACTATACTATGACTTTTTTAATCACTTTTTTGTCATACTATACTATGACTTTTTATTACTTTTTTTGGCAAATTATACTATGACTTTTTTTAATCACTTTTTTGACAAATTATACTATAACTTTTTTTAATCACTTTTTTGTCATACTATACTCTGACTTTTTATCACTTTTTTGACAAATTATACGATGACTTTTTTTAATCACTTTTTTGTCATTCTATACTATGACTTTTTTAATCACTTTTTTTGACATATTATACTGACTTTTTTAATCACTTTTTTGACAAATTATACTATAACTTTTTTAAATCACTTTTTTGTCATACTATACCATGACTTTTTATCACTTTTTTGTCATTCTATACTATGACTTTTTTTAATCACTTTTTTGACAAATTATACTATAACTTTTTTTAATCACTTTTTTGTCATACTATACTATGACTTTTTATCACAAATTATACTATGACTTATCACTTTTTTGACAAATAATACTAAGATTTTTTAATCACTTTTTTTGACATACTATACTATGACTTTTTATCACTTTTTTGTAATACTATACTATGACTTTTATCACTTTTTTGACAAATTATTCTATGACTTTTTTATCACTTTTTTGTCATTCTATACTATGACTTTTTATCACTTTTTTGACAAATTATACTATGACTTTTTTAAATCACTTTTTTGACATACTATACTATGACTTTTTTTAATCACTTTTTTGACAAATTCTACTATAACTTTTTTTAATCACTTTTTTGTCATACTATACTATGACTTTTTATCATTTTTTTGTCATTCTATACTGACTTTTTTAATCACTTTTTTGACATACTATACTATGACTTTTTTAATCACTTTTTTTGACAAATTCTACTATAATTTTTTTAATCACTTTTTTGTCATACTATGCTATGACTTTTTATCATTTTTCTGACATACTATACTATGACTTTTTTTAATCACTTTTTTGACAAATTATACTATAACTTTTTTTAATCACTTTTTTGACATACTATACTATGACTTTTAATTACTTTTTTGTAATACTATGACTTTTTATCACTTTTTTGACATACTATACTATGACTTTTTTTAATCACTTTTTTGACATACTATACTATGACTTTTAATTACTTTTTTGTAATACTATGACTTTTTATCACTTTTTTGACAAATTATTCTATAACTTTTTTAATCAATTTTTTTGTCATACTATACTATGACTTTTTAATCACTTTTTTGTCATACTATACTATGACTTTTTATTACTTTTTTTGGCAAATTATACTATGACTTTTTTTAATCACTTTTTTGACAAATTATACAATAACTTTTTTAATCACTTTTTTGTCATACTATACTCTGACTTTTTATCACTTTTTTGACAAATTATACTATGACTTTTTTTAATCACTTTTTTGTCATTCTATACTATGACTTTTTTAATCACTTTTTTTGACAAATTATACTGACTTTTTTTAATCACTTTTTTGACAAATTATACTATAACTTTTTTAAATCACTTTTTTTGTCATACTATACCATGACTTTTTATCACTTTTTTGTCATTCTATACTATGACTTTTTTTAATCACTTTTTTGACAAATTATACTATAACTTTTTTTAATCACTTTTTTGTCATACTATACTATGACTTTTTATCACAAATTATACTGACTTATCACTTTTTTGACAAATAATACTAAGACTTTTTAATCACTTTTTTTGACATACTATACTATGACTTTTTATCACTTTTTTGTAATACTATACTATGACTTTTATCACTTTTTTGACAAATTATTCTATGACTTTTTTATCACTTTTTTGTCATTCTATACTATGACTTTTTATCACTTTTTTGACAAATTATACTATGACTTTTTTAAATCACTTTTTTGACATACTATACTATGACTTTTTTTAATCACTTTTTTGACAAATTCTACTATAACTTTTTTTAATCACTTTTTTGTCATACTATACTATGACTTTTTATCATTTTTTTGTCATTCTATACTATGACTTTTTTAATCACTTTTTTGACATACTATACTATGACTTTTTTAATCACTTTTTTGACAAATTCTACTATAATTTTTTTTAATCACTTTTTTGTCATACTATGCTATGACTTTTTATCACTTTTTTGACAAATTATACTATGACTTTTTTAAATCACTTTTTTGACATACTATACTATGACTTTTTTTAATCACTTTTTTGACAAATTCTACTATAACTTTTTTTAATCACTTTTTTGTCATACTATACTATGCTTTTTATCATTTTTTTGTCATTCTATACTGACTTTTTTAATCACTTTTTGACATACTATACTATGACTTTTTAATCACTTTTTTGACAAATTCTACTTAATTTTTTTTAATCACTTTTTTGTCATACTATGCTATACTTTTTATCATTTTTCTGACATACTATACTATGACTTTTTTTAATCACTTTTTTGACAAATTATACTATAATTTTTTTAATCACTTTTTTGACATACTATACTATGACTTTTAATTACTTTTTTGTAATACTATGACTTTTTATCACTTTTTTGACATACTATACTATGACTTTTTTTAATCACTTTTTTGACATACTATACTATGACTTTTAATTACTTTTTTGTAATACTATGACTTTTTATCACTTTTTTGACAAATTATTCTATAACTTTTTTAATCAATTTTTTTGTCATACTATACTATGACTTTTTAATCACTTTTTTGTCATACTATACTATGACTTTTTATTACTTTTTTTGGCAAATTATACTATGACTTTTTTTAATCACTTTTTTGACAAATTATACAATAACTTTTTTAATCACTTTTTTGTCATACTATACTCTGACTTTTTATCACTTTTTTGACAAATTATACTATGACTTTTTTTAATCACTTTTTTGTCATTCTATACTATGACTTTTTTAATCACTTTTTTTGACAAATTATACTGACTTTTTTTAATCACTTTTTTGACAAATTATACTATAACTTTTTTAAATCACTTTTTTTGTCATACTATACCATGACTTTTTATCACTTTTTTGTCATTCTATACTATGAATTTTTTAATCACTTTTTTGACAAATTATACTATAACTTTTTTTAATCACTTTTTTGTATACTATACTATGACTTTTTATCACAAATTATACTGACTTATCACTTTTTTGAAAATAATATGACTTTTTAATCACTTTTTTTAATACTATACTTGATTTTTATCACTTTTTTGTATACTTATTATTTTATACTTTTTTGACAAATTATTCTGACTTTTTTATACTTTTTTGTCATTCTATATTGATTTTTATCACTTTTTTACAAATTATACGATTTTTTAAATCACTTTTTTGAATATATATATACTTTTTTTAATACTTTTTTGACAAATCTACTATACTTTTTTTTACTTTTTTGTATATATACATTTTTATATTTTTTTGTATTCTATAATTTTTTTAATACTTTTTATATATACTATACTTTTTAATACTTTTTTAAAATCACTATATTTTTTTTAATACTTTTTTGTATATATTATTTTATATTTTTATTTATTTTAATACTAAATATATTTTATACTTATCTATAATATTTTTTTAATCACTTTTTTGACAAATTATACTATAACTTTTTTTATCACTTTTTTGTCATACTATACTATGACTTTTTATCACAAATTATACTATGACTTATCACTTTTTTGACAAATAATACTAAGATTTTTTAATCACTTTTTTGAATACTATACTAACTTTTTATCACTTTTTTGTAATACTATACTATGACTTTTATCACTTTTTTGAAAATTATTCTATGACTTTTTTATCACTTTTTTGTCATTCTATACTATCTTTTTATACTTTTTTGAAAATTATACTATACTTTTTTAAATACTTTTTTAATACTATACTAGACTTTTTTTAATCACTTTTTTGACAAATTCACTATAACTTTTTTTAATATTTGTATATTACTATACTTTTTATATTTTTTTGTATTCTATAATTTTTTAATACTTTTTTGAATATATACTTACTTTTTTAATACTTTTTACAAATACTTTTTTTTTAATATTTTTTGAAATAATATTAAATAATTTTTTAATACTTTTTTAAAATATACTATAACTTTTTTAATACTTTTTTGAATATATAATTTATTTTTGTATTATTTTTATACTTTTAATATATATATACTTTTTTTAATACTTTTTTGAATATATATATATTTTAATTACTTTTTTGTAATATATATTTTTATCACTTTTTTAAAATTATTCTTACTTTTTTAATAATTTTTGTATACTATACTATATTTTTAATACTTTTTTGTATACTATACTATATTTTTATTACTTTTTGGAATTATACTAACTTTTTTTAATCACTTTTCTGACAAATTATACAATAACTTTTTTTAATCACTTTTTTGTCATACTATACTCTGATTTTTATCACTTTTTTGACAAATTATACTATACTTTTTTTAATCACTTTTTTGTCATTCTATACTATATTTTTTAATCACTTTTTTTACAAATTATAGATTTTTTTAATCACTTTTTTGACAAATTATACTATAACTTTTTTAAATATGTATATATCTTTTTATACTTTTTGTATTATAATATTTTTTAATACTTAAAATTTATAACTTTTTTAATACTTTTTTGTATTACTTTTATAATTAATATTTATTATATTTATTTATATTTTTGTTATTTTTTTTTTTTTTATATTTTTATTATTTTTTTTTTAATTTTTTTTAAATATTTTTAATATTTTTTAATACTTTTTAATTTTAATAGTTTTTTTTATTTTGTATTTTTTTTATATTTTTATATATTTATATTTTTTTTTTTTTGTTTTAATTTATTTTTTATTTTTTTTTTAATTTAATTTTAATTTACTTCTTTTTTAATCACTTTTTTGAATACTATACTTGACTTTTATTACTTTTTTTAATACTATGACTTTTTATCACTTTTTTGAATACTTACTATACTTTTTTTAATCACTTTTTTGAATACTATACTATGACTTTTTTACTTTTTTTAATACTTGACTTTTTATACTTTTTTATTATTCTATCTTTTTTATATTTTTTTGTATACTATACTTACTTTTTAATCACTTTTTTGTATACTTCTTGCTTTTTTTACTTTTTTTGCAATTATACTATGACTTTTTTTAATCACTTTTTTGAAATTATACATAACTTTTTTTAATCACTTTTTTGTCATACTATACTCTGACTTTTTATCACTTTTTTGACAAATTATACTATGACTTTTTTTAATCACTTTTTTGTCATTCTATACTATGACTTTTTTAATCACTTTTTTTGACAAATTATACTGACTTTTTTTAATCACTTTTTTGACAAATTATACTATAACTTTTTTAAATCACTTTTTTTGTCATACTATACCATGACTTTTTATCACTTTTTTGTCATTCTATACTATGACTTTTTTTAATCACTTTTTTGACAAATTATACTATAACTTTTTTTAATCACTTTTTTGTCATACTATACTATGACTTTTTATCACAAATTATACTGACTTATCACTTTTTTGACAAATAATACCAAGACTTTTTAATCACTTTTTTTGACATACTATACTATGACTTTTTATCACTTTTTTGTAATACTATACTATGACTTTTATCACTTTTTTGACAAATTATTCTTGACTTTTTTATCACTTTTTTGTCATTCTATACTATGACTTTTTATCACTTTTTTGACAAATTATACTATGACTTTTTTAAATCACTTTTTTGACATACTATACTATGACTTTTTTTAATCACTTTTTTGACAAATTCTACTATAACTTTTTTTAATCACTTTTTTGTCATACTATACTATGACTTTTTATCATTTTTTTGTCATTCTATACTATGACTTTTTTAATCACTTTTTTGACATACTATACTATGACTTTTTTAATCACTTTTTTGACAAATTCTACTATAATTTTTTTTAATCACTTTTTTGTCATACTATGCTATGACTTTTTATCATTTTTCTGACATACTATACTATGACTTTTTTCAATCACTTTTTTGACATACTATACTATGACTTTTAATTACTTTTTTGTAATACTATGACTTTTTATCACTTTTTTTGGCAAATTATACTATGACTTTTTTTAATCACTTTTTTGACAAATTATACTATAACTTTTTTTAATCACTTTTTTGTCATACTATACTATGACTTTTAATTACTTTTTTGTAATACTATGACTTTTTATCACTTTTTTGACATACTATACTATGACTTTTTTTAATCACTTTTTTGACATACTATACTATGACTTTTAATTACTTTTTTGTAATACTATGACTTTTTATCACTTTTTTGACAAATTATTCTATAACTTTTTTAATCAATTTTTTTGTCATACTATACTATGACTTTTTTAATCACTTTTTTGTCATACTATACTATGACTTTTTATTACTTTTTTTGGCAAATTATACTATGACTTTTTTAAATCACTTTTTTGACAAATTATACTATAACTTTTTTTAATCACTTTTTTGTCATACTATACTCTGACTTTTTATCACTTTTTTGACAAATTATACTATGAATTTTTTTAATCACTTTTTTGTCATTCTATACTATGACTTTTTTAATCACTTTTTTTGACAAATTATACTGACTTTTTTTAATCACTTTTTTGACAAATTATACTATAACTTTTTTAAATCACTTTTTTGTCATACTATACCATGACTTTTTATCACTTTTTTGTCATTCTATACTATGACTTTTTTTAAATCACTTTTTTGACAAATTATACTATAACTTTTTTTAATCACTTTTTTGTCATACTATACTATGACTTTTTATCACAAATTATACTTTGACTTATCACTTTTTTGACAAATAATACTAAGACTTTTTAATCACTTTTTTTGACATACTATACTATGACTTTTTATCACTTTTTTGTAATACTATACTATGACTTTTATCACTTTTTTGACAAATTATTCTATAACTTTTTTAATCAATTTTTTGTCATACTATAATACTATGACTTTTTTATCACTTTTTTGTCATTCTATACTATGACTTTTTATCACTTTTTTTGACAAATTATACTATGACTTTTTTAAATCACTTTTTTGACATACTATACTATGACTTTTTTTAATCACTTTTTTGACAAATTCTACTATAACTTTTTTTAATCACTTTTTTGTCATACTATACTATGACTTTTTATCATTTTTTTGTCATTCTATACTATGACTTTTTTAATCACTTTTTTGACATACTATACTATGACTTTTTTAATCACTTTTTTGACAAATTCTACTATAACTTTTTTTAAATCACTTTTTTGTCATACTATACTATGACTTTTTATCATTTTTTTGTCATTCTATACTATGACTTTCTTAATCACTTTTTTGTCATACTATGCTATGACTTTTTATCATTTTTCTGACATACTATACTATGACTTTTTTTAATCACTTTTTTGACATACTATACTATGACTTTTAATTACTTTTTTGTAATACTATGACTTTTTATCACTTTTTTTGGCAAATTATACTATGACTTTTTTTAATCACTTTTTTGACAAATTATACTATAACTTTTTTTAATCACTTTTTTGTCATACTATACTATGACTTTTAATTACTTTTTTGTAATACTATGACTTTTTATCACTTTTTTGACATACTATACTATGACTTTTTTTAATCACTTTTTTGACATACTATACTATGACTTTTAATTACTTTTTTTGTAATACTATGACTTTTTATCACTTTTTTGACAAATTATTCTATAACTTTTTTAATCAATTTTTTGTCATACTATACTATGACTTTTTTAATCACTTTTTTGTCATACTATACTATGACTTTTTATTACTTTTTTGGCAAATTATACTATGACTTTTTTTAATCACTTTTTTGACAAATTATACTATAACTTTTTTTAATCACTTTTTTGTCATACTATACTCTGACTTTTTATCACTTTTTTGACAAATTATACTATGACTTTTTTTAATCACTTTTTTGTCATTCTATACTATGACTTTTTTAATCACTTTTTTTGACAAATTATACTGACTTTTTTAATCACTTTTTTGACAAATTATACTATAACTTTTTTAAATCACTTTTTTGTCATACTATACCATGACTTTTTATCACTTTTTTGTCATTCTATCCTATGACTTTTTTTAATCACTTTTTTGACAAATTATACTATAACTTTTTTTAATCACTTTTTTGTCATTCTATACTATGACTTTTTTTAATCACTTTTTTGACAAATAATACTAAGACTTTTTAATCACTTTTTTTGACATACTATACTATGACTTTTTATCACTTTTTTGTAATACTATACTATGACTTTTATCACTTTTTTGACAAATTATTCTATAACTTTTTTAATCAATTTTTTGTCATACTATAATACTATGACTTTTTTATCACTTTTTTGTCATTCTATACTATGACTTTTTATCACTTTTTTGACAAATTATACTATGACTTTTTTAAATCACTTTTTTGACATACTATACTATGACTTTTTTTAATCACTTTTTTGACAAATTCTACTATAACTTTTTTTAATCACTTTTTTGTCATACTATATTATGACTTTTTATCACTTTTTTGTCATTCTATACTGTGACTTTTTTAACCACTTTTTTGTCATACTATACTATGACTTTTTATCACTTTTTTTGACAAATTATACTGACTTTTTTAATCACTTTTTTGACAAATTATACTATAACTTTTTTTATCACTTTTTTGTCATTCTATACTATGACTTTTTTAATCACTTTTTTGACAAATTATACTATGACTTTTTTAATCACTTTTTTGACATACTATACTGGCTTTTCTCATCCCTTTTGTTGATATACTAGACTATCACATTTTTAAATCACTTTTGTTGACATACTATTCTATGACTTTTTTTTTTGATCAGTTTTTTGACATACCATATTTTTCGCACTATAAGGCGCACCGGATTATAAGGCGCATTAATCGAAACAAAACAGTCAGATAAGTCAAACTTTATTCAATTCATTTAATAACTCAATAACTCAACATTTCTTAGTTGTAACACATGAAATACAAAACAATACACACTTTTCAGTTCATTCCTCTTCCACAAATCCATCAAATCTTTCATCATCAGTGTCTGAGTTAAACAGCTGGGCAATTCTAACTACGGTACTATACTATGATTTTTTTTTAATCACTTTTGTTTGACATACTATACTATAACTTTTTAAATTATTTTGTTTCAACATATATACTGTGATGTTTCTAATCATTTTTTTGACGTACTACACGATGATTTTTTTTATTTCTAAATAATTAATTTTTAACTAATCTATTTTTTCTTTTTTATACTATTATATTTTTATTACTTTTTGAAATACTATAGTATGACATTTTTCTCACTCTTTTGTCATACCGTTGTATGATTTATTTATTTTACTTTTTTGACTTTTTACTGTTGAGTTATCACTTTTTTCACATACTGTACTATTACTTTTACTAAATGTTTATCACTCCTTTGACACACTGTTGTATGATTTATTTTAATCACTTTTTGACATACTATTCTATGAATTTTTTATAACATTTGTTGACATACTATACTATGATTTTTGATATACTATACTATGACTTATTTAATCACATTTTTGACAAACTATTCTATGATTTTTTTATCACTTTTTTGACATACTGTACAATGAACTCTGTAAATCATATTTTTGACATGCTATACACTGACTTTTTTAAATCACTTTTTGAATGTCAAAAAAGTCATAGGATAGTATGTCAAAAAAAGAGATTAAAAAGTCATTGTATAGTATTTCAAAAAAGTTATTAAAAAAGTCATTGTGTACTGTCAAAAAAAGATAAAAACAATTTTATAATATATTAAAAAAGTAATAGTCATAGTTTAGTGTGTCAAAAATCATATAAAAAACATAGTATAATATGTAAAAAAATTATAAATAGTTATTATATCAAAAAAGTGATTAAACAAGTCAGCACTTTAATTGAGATACTATCCTGTGAATTTTTTAATCACTTTGTTGACTACTACTATACTGACATTTTAATCAACTTTTTAGACATGCTACACTGTGACATTTTAAAATTTTTTTTGACATACTATACTATGCCTTTTTTTTTAAATCACTTTTGTTGACATGCTATACTATGACTTTTTTAAATCACTTTGAATGTCAAAACAGTATTAAAGTCATAGTATAGTATGTCAAAAAGTGATATTAAAATATAAAAGTTCTATCATACTATGTCAAACAGTGATTAAAATAGTCATGTTATAGTATGTCAAAAAAGTAATAAAAAAAAGTCATACTATAGTAAATCAAAACAGTAATAAAAAAATAATAATAATACATTATTTGTAATATTTATATTTATAATATTTTTTAAATAAAAAATAATAAAGCCATAGCCATAGTATGTTAATACTATATTAAAAAATAAGAATAACATAGTATGTCAAAAAAGTGATTAAAAGTCATGGTGTAATATGTGAAAAAAGTGATAAGAAATCATACTATAATGTGTCAAAAAGTCATTAAAAAGTCACAGTATCGTACTTGAAAAACTGATGGAAAAAATCTGATTATAGTATGTCAAAAAAGTAATTAAAGAAACTCAGTATAGTATGTCAACAAAGTGATAAAAACTCATAGCATAGTTAGTCAAAAAAGTGATAAATCATAGTAAAATATGTCAAAAAAGTAATAACAATTTATAGAATATTATGTCAAAAAGTGATGAATGTCATAGTATAGTATATCAAAAAGTGATAGTCATCGTATAGTATGTCAAAAAAGTAGTATAATTATGTCAAAATTTGATTATAAAATTCTAGTATAGTATGTCAAAAAAGTGATTAAAAAATCAATGTATGTCAAAAAAAGTGAATATTCATAGTATAATATGTCAAAAATTGACAAAAAGTCATAGTATAGTATGTCAAAAAACGTGATTAAAGAAGTAATACAATGATTTCTTTTTATCACTCTTTGGACATATTATACTATTTTGTTTTCTTTTTGACAAACTAAACAATGATTTTTTAGCATTTTTTTTAAAAATACTATTCGGTGACTTTTATCTCAGTTTTTTTGACATGGTATACTATGACTATTTTAATCACGTTGTTGACATACTATACATTGACTGTTTATCACTGTTTTGACATACTATACTAGGACTTATTTAATCACTTTTTTGACATACTATACTAGGACTTATTTAATCACTTTTTTGACATACTATAGTATGACTTTTTTCTCACGTTTGACATACAATACTAAGACGTTTTTAATCAGTTTTTTGACACTATGACTTTTTTTAATAACTTTTTTTGACATAATATACAATTGTTTTCTTTAATCACTTTTTTGACATATTATACAATGACTTTTACATCACATTTTTTACATACTATACAATGATATTTGATAACTTTTTTGACAAACTATACTATGACATTTTAATCATGTTTTGAAACAATACTATGATTTTGTTTGTATTTTATGACATACTATACTATGATTTTTATCAATTCTTTGACATACTTCAATATGTTTTTTTTTTTTAAAAAATCAAATTCTTGACATACTGCACTATGATTCTTTAGCACATTTTTGACATGTTATACTGTGACTTTTCTCTTTTTTGACATACTAAAAAAATTTATCACTTTTTTTGGCATACTATTTTTTATCACTTTTTTGGCATACTATGCTAAAGTCATATGACTTATACTATGCTACGATGCATACTGCATACAACAGGGCAGCTGCATTATGTACTAAAAGCAAAGAGAAAAGGTATCTGGAACATAGCCCTCGTGTCTTTTTCTTCAACAAAGAAGACAAGTGAGCTCCTTATACAAGCTGTAATGTCAGCTTCAGGTATTCTGAGGTTCTGGACATCAGAGATAACGGTATGCTCAGAAAGTGTAAATCACACTCACTGATGTCTGAATGTCTGTCTATTACAGACCATATCATTTCATGCATTTTCAAATTCATAACAAAGCTAAAGAGGCCACTGAATTTAAAAGATTTTGTCTTTCAATGTTTTACAACATTAAACACAGAGCAGCTGGTAATGAGAAAAAGTATCCTACCTTAGAGGTTCGGCTGGTAGATGTTCTCTCAGCTGGTCTGTTAAATGCTCCTCTTCTTCCCAGATGTCATCCATTGAGGCCTCATATCTAAAAGTGTGTGACAAATGAAAGCACCTGTATTAACATGCAACACAACTGACCGTTAAAGTAATAATCATACAACATTAGTACGGGTTTATAAACTTTATAGTTTTATAGTTAGTATAAACACTGTAAAGTGGAGAATTACACATTGTTCATGAATAAAATGAATGAAAAGGATTTGGACAAAACTGTAGACTCTTCCATAGTTCCCATGGACCGTGCAAACACCAGTCCAACTGCAACCACCTACACGCAAACACAAAATAAATTAGCTGAATTTTGAGCTGCATTCATTTCAAGTTGAACCATGTTGCACACATTCAAACCAACTTTGGTGTATGAAATAAAAAGCGGATATTTTCACTAATAAATGGTCCTGTATTTAATTTAATTTCCATTTATTTTGTTGTCAATTAACTAATAATATAATTACGCTTGTATGAAAGTGTATTTTTAGGAATCACTGATGACATTTGCCTACAAATCTATAAGTAATAGCCAGACTTTGTGGCCAATTTTATCACATTAAAAAAAATGGCAAGTAGAATCTGCATTTTATGGGCTGTATTGGCCCTTAGGTATGAGAGGTATTTCAACAGGTAAAATGGACGTGGCTATAATCTGTCACATATAACCCTCATGAATGAAATCAAGTTATTTTGAGACATAAATGATATCAGTGACACAGTAGGGGCTGTAATCACTTTTTGGCAAGTGGGATATATTTAAACTGAATTATATTTAAACTGGTAAAAAGTACTGGAGTGGTTACAATCTAGGGTAGAAAACTGTGATCAAGCCAGTCGTTATTCACGTTTGCAGGGTGAAACCAGCCGCT
Organism: Pterois miles; assembly: GCA_947000775.1. Lineage (NCBI taxonomy): Eukaryota > Metazoa > Chordata > Actinopteri > Perciformes > Scorpaenidae > Pterois > Pterois miles. The sequence goes on along the minus strand of CAMQGK010000100.1, from coordinate 1,837,863 downwards.
CCTGTGTTTCGAGAGAGTAAGTGATCTAAAGTTTATGGTAAGGACAATAAAACAGTTCTGGGGAGCTGTTGAAAGGGACCGAAGTGACTTTTGAATGTGATCTCACAAGTAATGAACTGAATGAACATCAATAGGAAGTTTTTTTTTATTATATATTACTGCAAATCCCACCAAAAAATACTCCCGGTATGAATTATCATTATGTTTTCAGAGTTTCTTATAATTACGACATGTCCTGATACATTGGTGAATTGATCAGCCTAGTGAGAATGGAGTCTTGCCCGTTTTGGTATCTGTATATCAGCATGGATGCCTAATGTACTGTGTCACATTGTCACACATTATAATTCATGATTTATACAATAAAGGAATGTGAAAGAAAAAGTGGGCAGTCTATGACGGCTGGCTTGTAGTGGCACAGAGCAGATAAAATAATGCAAAAGTTATTTCTATAATAAGATCCGTAATGCATAAATACAGTCTAGTTTCCACATATAAACAAGGACATTAGACTTACCAAATGCCTGTTATTGAAAACATCACGTAAATGCCATGCCTGACTACTACATTGCAAACACTTGTTTGGCCCCTATTGTGGTTATTCGGTTACAAGAACGTTAAAATTTCACAAAGACAAACCTTTGCTAATTCCACAGACATAAAGTTATATGTATTTGCTCGTCAGGACTGTTTGATAAAAGCAGCTGTAGACTACAAACTGGGTGATACCGCTTAGACAGCTGTGCGCGCTCCCGCGAACGGAAATCAGTTTTTGGCAGACAGTCATTTTTTGCACGACACACCCCAAAAGGTGATAATCAGGGAGCAGGAGCTGCATGTAGCATTACAAAACAAGTACGCAACGATGTACTAGAAGCACATATTGGTGAAAATTTTAAATCCGCTGAGGTTAGCGATGTCGTATATACATTGTACTCGAATTACAACTTTTACAGTATCTCTGGAGTTGAAGTCTAAAGTTAGAAACTCACTTTGCCTCTGCTGGGCCACTTTCAGGAGCTTTGTTTGTAATCCAGCGTAGAACAGCCGTGTTTTAGAGACTTCATACAACTAACTGAAACAACATTTAATGTCTTCTGTGATTAGATATCCATTTATCCGCGTTGAAAGCAGTCGTTAGCCATTAGCTGAAGCCTAATGTTACTGAGACACGGACATTTACTGAGCGCACGATGTATCCCATGATGCACTGGGTCGAGTTGGTCGACGAATCAGAGGCCGTGTTGCTGATTGGACTTGTGAGCGCAACAGTTCTGATCTCAGAGGTCTTGCACACTAATAATATGACATAGACACCATCCTAGTGTCATGTAGATCTGTGCTGTGTGGTTGGCAACAGAAATAACAAGGAACATATCGTGAAAATGTGTCAATAATTTTTTGCGCACTTGGATAATATTGCAAGTTGAGCGATCCATGGCTGTATATGAATGTTATTTCATTTTTACACATTTTATTTGGCTTCTGTAATTTAAATTGTTTATTTTTTCTCTGATGGTCTGGAATAGCAAATTTCAAAAGCCAAAACTGTTGTTGACTATTGTGTTAGGGTATATGTTATTTGAATAGGCTTATCTGACATTCAGTTTGGATTTTTGCTTTTCATTTGTATAATATTTATACATTTGTGTGACAGTATTGTAGTGAACATATCCTGTAAGCCCAGTTTGTCCTGAAAAAAGAGATGTAAATAACATGAAAAAACATGGTCGTGCTGTGCTCATGTTTATGTAAAATGTGAATCTGAAAAGTAACCAGTAACTATATCTGTCGAATAATTAGCGCTGTCGCCTCAAAGCAAGAGGGTCGCAGGTTCGATTCCAGCTTGCGGCTCTTCTGTGTGGAGTTTGCATGTTCTCCCCGTGTAAGCGTGGGTTCTCTCCGGGTACTCCAGCTTCCTCCCACCGTCCAAAGACATGCTGTTTAGGTTGATTGATGACTCTAAAATTGCCCGTAGGTGTGGATGTGAATGTGAATGGTTGTCTGTCTATATGTCTATCTATCTTGGGCACTGCCGAGGTGCCCCTGAGCAAGGCACCAAACCCGCAACTGCTCGGGGCGCTTGTCAGGAGCAGCCCCCTCACTCTGACATCTCTCCATTAGTGCATGTATGTGTGTTTCAGGTCTGCATGTACCATGTATAAGTTAAAAAAACAACAGAGTGTAAATTGAATTTCCCCACTGTGGGACTAATAAAGGCTGATCTTCTTCTTCTTCTTCTAGGAGTAGAAGTTACAGTTACTTTCCACCAATGGCTAAACAGCACCACCTGTCACATATTTACCTTAAAGAAAAACAACACACACTGAGGTTTTTCTGTAAGAGCCGTGAAGAATTAAACACAAATCACTGAAAACACACAAATCACCCTCTCTTACACAACATTTCATAAATGTGTTCTGGTTCATACACACACATACACACACATACATATATAGTCCTCTTTCTATGTATATTCTTTAGTTTACGTTTAGTAGAGTTTTGGTCCAAACATGGAGGAACAGAATAATACGCCTATCATATTTTGTAGAATAAAAAGATAGGATAAAAAAATAATGTGAGCAAACTTTTATTTACATGTAACAAGTGAACTACTTTATCTTAGTATTAATGAACAACTATCACCCATTTGTCTCTGTGTTGTGGTGCATCTTAAATCATGGGTTATGTGAACTGAAGTGGAGTAGAAATAGCCCTAATTCACACTATGGAGATAGCATGTCTCTAAGAACAAGTGTAAACAGATATCAAGGCACAAACATATGTAAAAAGACTTAGAATGGAACAAATAGTACAGAACAGATATCTTAAAAGTGACACACAACCATTTCTGTTTAATTTCTTCAGAGAAGTTACTTAAGGAATGTTATTCAGTTGGTGGGGGGTACAAGCTAATCTATGGACAGTCATGCAGAACAATGCACTATAGTACAACTGTGAATATTGATTCTGTGTAAACATTGTACAAAAAACAATTCCCCTTCATCCATTTTCATTCTCCATGCTTGTTTGTTTTCTTCTAAAAATAAGCTCTGTGCACTCAAAAGGTTCATAAAATGCCAACAATAGTTAACATAAGTTAATGACTGAATGAATGAATTGAATTTTATAAAAAGTTGTTTTTTTATGTACTGAATCTTCTTACTAAACTTAAGAGTAAATAAAAAAGTAAAATCAAAACCTAAAAAAAATAAATCTGAATGCCAAAAAAAAACAAAAAAAAAAACAAAACAAGACTCATGAAATCAAATAACTACAATGTGGTTCTCAGACAGGTTCTTGAAGGCCTATTAAGGATGAAAAATACTTTCATTTTGGCGTATTTTCATTTGTCATGTGGCATGATGAGAAAATGGGTTAATATTATGCTAATTTTTCCTCTTCCAACAATAATCTTCCGCTAAAGTCAGTCAGATAATATAATTTAGGTTACAAATCTAATTTAAAAACAGTAAGGGATCATTGGTCAAATATATATTTACAGGCACTCAGTATGAGAACACCAAGAGCAGTAAGAAATATATATATATAAAAAAAATATTAACACAACTGACAGAGAATGTGATGGTTGCAAATCGGTGATTGTTGAAGTTCTTCAAGGATTTTTCCCCTCTAGGAATTAAGTCTGTTATGGTTTTCATTATGAAAAGCAGTAATCATCACATGGCCGTTGCAGTCTCTCATGCAGTCTGTGTGCATCGGGCATTGTCCTGCGTGAACAGAAAGAAGAAAAAAAAAAAAGCATCTTTTGACAAATACAATTAAAAAAATAAGAGAAGAGCTGTTATTTCACTGTTCTAATGCACAGGGACTTACTAATTTAGAGTTGAATGGCATATATATATATATATATATATATATATATATATATATATATATATATATATATATATATATATATATATATATATATATATATATATATATATATATATGAAAGGCGAGTGTAACCACCAGGAGCCCAGCCAGCTAGTTTGTTCCTGTAAGTAACTTCACACAGTATCTTATTTCTGCCAGTTTTATCAGTCCAGTCAACAAGCTGAATAACAGTTGATGCATGTTAGTAAAATTAATTAATCACACAGATTTAGAGCTGCTAGAAATTTGCTAAATTTTAGGATGCCAGTCATCTGTGATTGAAATAGGGTTACAGGTAACGATTACATTCATTATTGATTAATTTGCCGATTATCCTCTAAATAAATCAATTATTCATTTAGTCTTTGTTTAGTGTTTGTTTCCTATCTGACCAACAGTTCAAAACACAAAGATATTGTATTTACTGTTATAGAAAGTAAGAAAACCTACAAAAGCTTACATTTGAGAAACTAGAAAATCTCAAGCAATGAATCAATTATCAAATTTTTGCCACTTCATTTTCTGTTGATGGTTTCAGCTTTACGGCACCTGAATTACCTACAGCTGTTCGATAACATTTTATATTTCATCATCCCTCTATTCCTACCTTTAGAAAAGACCGCAGTCTTTCAGGTTGTTCTTAATAATGACGTCAGTGACGGCATCGAAGACAAACTGCACGTTCTTGGTATCAGTGGCACAGGTGAAGTGAGTGTAGATCTCCTTTGTGTCCTTTTTCTTGTTCAGGTCCTCAAACTTGGTCTGAATGTAACTGGCTGCTTCATCAAACTTGTTGGCTCCTGGGAGGAGACAGTTTGGAAAGACGAGGAAGTGGTTTGTTACTAAATTGAGAGATTATGTTTTTCTTATGTTGTGATTAGTAAGCCGGCACTGTGCCAACTGCAGCCACAGCAACCTGTCTGTGGTGGTACTGAAGACTAACAAAGCACTGTATACCTACTGTACCTGTGTATTCTGGGAAGCAGATGGTAAGGGGGCTGCGAGTAATCTTCTCCTCAAAGAGATCCTTCTTGTTGAGGAAGAGGATGATGGAGGTCTCAGTGAACCACTTGTTGTTGCAGATGGAGTCGAACAGCTTCATGCTCTCGTGCATTCGGTTCTAAAGAGAAGCAAAGTCGGTCATGGCTTACGGCCTATACCGAAGCACAACAACACACCAGAGCTGCCACCAGGGGACGATGTTGTTTAACATTTTAAACAAGAAAAACAACCAGTGCAGAGGAGGTCTTAGGAGCATCTTTTGGCTAGGTCTCTCAGCTTTAAATTTATAAGCAGTTCAACAAATGTGGGTCAAATGGTTCAAGTCACTTGAAAAATTCGCTTTTATTACATAATAACAACTCCACTGGTTCAACTGTAAATGGGTCTTTAAAGCCCAATGAGACATTTTTTTCTTCCTGAAGCTCACTATTGTTAGGCTCTAATAAAAGAGATGATGATTATAAATGCCTTGTAATGCCTTACAGTTTAAACTACCTCATGCTGCAAATGAGCCAAACAGTAAATTTATGAAGCTAGGAAATTCATATCATCCATGCAGTTGAAGACACAATTTTTCCTCTTACCATCTCCTCATCCTCAGCCAGCACCAGGTCATAAGCGCTGAGTGCAACACAAAAAATAATGGCTGTGACTCCTTCAAAACAGTGGATCCACTTTTTTCTCTCCGAGCGTTGGCCTCCTACGTCAAACATTCTGCAAAGGGGATAAAGCAAAGGAGACACATTGTGTGTGGAGGAAGGAGGTCACAATGAAAGACAGTAAGGTGAAGCTGATAGAGAACGTGGCTTTGAAGAGGACAGAGAGGAGGGATGACGGTGAAAAAAGGAAGAAAATAGAAAGTTAGAGAGACATTCTATCCCTGGATGTACATTAAGTTTTCATGAGGCTGCTTTGAGAGCAGAAGTGGTGAGTAAGTGGAGAGATGTCTGTCAGATATCTGATAAACATTGCAGGCATCAATGGGAGGCTATGAGAAGCAGGCAGGTCTCTATGTTCGGAGCAAAGCACCGACTAATGGGGAAGCTGAGCATTGGGATTGAAGACTGCTGGAGGTGTGAGCAAACCGAAAAAGAAGAAAAAAAAGAAAAAAAAATTTTTTTTTTTTTTCCCCGCTAAGGAAATTTAATTTTTTTCTTTTTTTTTTTTTTTACACACACATAAAAAAAAAATTTATTTTATATAAATTTATAGAAGTTATATGTGAGGGGGGGCTCCTCTCAAAAGCCCCCCGATTTGGGGGTTTTTTTCCCTTCCCCGGGGGCCCCTCGGCATTCCCCAAGAGGTAAACTGGCACCTCTCCAGCTACCAGTTCACACTCAGTTCTTGGTCCATGTCGGGACTTGAACCGGTGACCCTCCGGTTCCCAAGCCAACTCCCTACAGACTGAGCTACTCCCCCCGTAAAGACAGCTGAAGCAATGACACAGCACCACATCCAGAACAGCTGCCATATTTTTAAGATACAAAGAGCAAATCTGAGGAGTTTAGCCTAGCAGATGGCTAAGAAGCACCAATTTTACAAATCTAAATTAAGCCATTGTCAAAAGACGACACCTATATACCTATATGTACCTATAAATATTTCCTTTCCATGCTTACTATGGCAAACAGGACAGAATTATAAAAATATGACTTTCTTCTTATTGATTGCCTCCATGTATTATTCAGGCCAAATATTGAGGCTGTGACAGAAGGTAAATATCAGAGAGTTTATCAGGACACAGGTCACACCAGAGCCATGTGGCTGCTTTTTTTCTGTTGCTACTTTACAAATCACTGATCAAGACCTAAAAAGTTTAAACAAAACAACTGAGATCTTTGCATTTTATACAACATGATTTGTAGATTCATCTACACACTATACCAGACTGCTTTAGTATAGGTCATGCTTTAAAATACATACTGTATCTCTCGCACATCCTCTATCAAGAGGTATATCTATACATCCATTACTATCCCACACAAATGCTCAGGCTGGGTCAGAGCATGTTTTATGTAAGCTCTACAGTACTGTACCAATGAGGACGCACTCAAATGTTAGCACTATATAAAGCTCAGGTTTCATTGAGCGAGAGCACGGTGGGAAGAATCTAATTCATTTACTCAGCAGATCTCAGTGCAATTGTGATAATTAGGCTTTTAATTGCTGGAATAATTTAGCTTCTAAGCAGCTGGGTTGCACATTTCAAGACAGGAGGGTCAGTCACCCTTTGATGCTATTAATGTTGAGATCAAATAATGTCTAGCAATTTGTTTATAGCATGTGTGAAGGAGGCTGGTGTAACTGCTGATAGAGACTAATTCAATAAAAAAATACAGATGATGACACACCCGCATTTACTAAAATATACCAGCTAGGTTTTAGCCGCACTGCTCTCCAAAAATAGCACCACAGATTATAGTTATATTTTATTCAGTATCGGTCATGTTTCATGTGCTCTTGAGTGGCTTGTAAGGCAAACTGACAACTGGCAGGTTTTTATGTATCACCAAATAACACTACAAGCGAGCACCAGAGATGAGAGAACCCGAGGGGGATCATGTGACCACTCAGGCTACTTAATGTCAAATACACCCTCTCACTTTGGGTGAGCTGTAAAGAGATCTCTGGACTCTCACATTGGTTGCAAATGGCTAAATTGCCTGTTTTGACACAATAAAAGAGAGACAGGGTGAGAGCAGTGATAGCAGTGCAATCTTTGTTTATTTATGTGCCTTTTGTTTCTAAAGTGTCTTAAGCCCATTAACATTAATGCCAGTGCTATATGGCCTTACTTGAAGTGCAGTTCCTTGAAAGTGAAGTGAGTCTCCACAATACCAGTGGTCTTGACCCGAGTTCGCAGCACATCCTGCTGGGTGGGGATGTAATCTGCTTTAGCTATCCTCTCCAGATCATTCAGGTAACTGAGAGACAGAGAGAGAGAGAGATTTCAACATGATTTGCAACCTGCAAGAGAGAGAGAGAGAGAGAGAGAAAACCACAAACAGGCTGTACACACACACACACACACACACACACACACACACACACACACACACACACACACACACACACACACACAAAAAAAACCTATAGGCCACCCCTTGTGATGCATTAACATGAGACAAAACATCAGCAACTGCTTTGAACTGCTGAACTCCAGCAATTTAGTGAACTTCCTGTGGAGTGACTCATGTTCTGCTGCACTCAATAATAGAGTTAAACTTTACCTAGCATTTGATTAGACTGTTTAAGCGCCATTTTAAGGGATTATGCAGAGGTCTTGTAATAATTAAATTATGACCAAATGCATTATGCAGGTTAGACTCCAACTACTTTGGTTGTTATTACCAAGAACTGCAGCTCCAAATGGTGGATGGGAAACTTAATGTTTAATTAAACCTAAAATACCAGGGTTTTTTGTTGTTGATTTTTTTTTGGGAAACAAATAACATAACATAACCTTTTAATATGATATGGCTAACTTGTAAGGTGAGGGGAACATTGTCACATTTCTTCCATATTGTCATTCTAAAAATATTGATTAGGTAGGTAGGTAGGAGAGAAGCGTATCTGACTACAGCATGGTACAGAAAGCAACTTTCTTTTAAAGGGACAACCTCCAACATGGCAAAACCAGTAATACCAGTAGCAGAGTACCTCTATTAATCATAAATGGCGCGAGGCCTGTAAATTGGTTCAGGCAACTGGAGCACGCTGCAGCACCCACATATGACATATTCCACTAGCTGAAACATATATTCAATGCACCCTACATAATAAGACAATCTATTTAAACTTTTAGTCCTGTCGATTGTAACTTTCTACTGCCAGCATTCACAGCTTTTCATAAGTAAGCTCTTTAGCCAATAGACCAATTATGGCACTTAAGGACAAGTTTGTGGAGGAACTGTTTGTGTTGCTGTTGTAATTGCTGTTATTGTAGTGATATTATGGTTAGTTGTATGTGTCTTTCTAGCCAAACAGCTACTGTGGTGTTAACATAGCAGCTAGGTGGCTCATGCTAGCAAGCTGCAGCTGTACTCGGCTCATGACTGGCTTGGGCAGGCATGTGGGTGACACCTCGATACTGCAGCTCCAGCGCCCCGATCACTGCTGTGCAGACCCTGGCTAAAAATGACATCATTATCAAGATGGCAGCCCCCATATCCGAGATATTTTGGATTCACTTTTGAATAGTGGGGGAACGTAGAGACATGTCGTCCATCAAAATATACAGTCTATGTCAGTTCCCCACCGCTCCTGCGGCCGTTCGGCATCTCCGTTTGTTACATCATCGATTGAAGAAGAAGAAGAAGAAGAAGATCAACCTTTATTAGTCCCACAATGGGGAAATTCAATTTACACTCTGTTTAACATGGTACATGCAGACCTGAAACACACACACATGCATTAATGGAGAGATGTCAGAGTGAGGGGGCTGCTCCTGACAAGCGCCCTGAGCAGTTGGGGGTTTGGTGCCTTGCTCAGGGGCACCTCGGCAGTGCCCAAGAGGTAAACCGGCACCTCTCCAGCTACCAGTTCACACTCAGTTTTTGGTCCATGTCGGGACTTGAACCGGTGACCCTCCGGTTCCCAAGCCAACTCCCTACAGACTGAGCTACTGCCGCCCCGATTGTCGTTACTAACTGGCGCTGCTGCCTGAATTACGGTAATTTCATATGGTAAATTTTCAAGAATTTCTTTCTTTTGTATTCTTTAGCACCTCCACTATGACGCTTTCACAGCTGATTTACATAACGATGCAATTCTCATGTTTGAGTATCATGAGCGTACATGCTGAATTGGTTTTTACAGCATATTCTTCCTTGGTTGTTACTGTTGTTGAAAGGGTTTCCTAGTGGCTCACTACAGACATTGCTTGACTGTCGTCCTGCATGCAGCCCATTCCCATTATTATTTCATTGTTGTAGAGGCTTCAATTAAAACTCACAGCGGCTTGTGTCACACAGACAAGATGCTGTAGGTAATCATCCACACATCCATACTGCTTTATTATTCATCACATCATAATATAGTTTATCTAAATTGCAGATGTTGTTTACACTTATCTACCACACTCAGCTGCACTCCTTACAAATGTGTTGCTTGTATATACATGTATGCACTGCTGGTTATCTGCTGCCTCTTTGGCTAGCGCTACATTATATTTCTTTAAAAAATGATTTGTCTGCTCAATCTACAGTACGTTATTGTGTTTAATATGCTGCTGATATTAATATTATCCACTGCACAGATGATGTCCACACCAGCTGCTGCATATTTGGTGGTTTTGCAGGGTTTCAATTGCAGGGTTTTATTGTCACTGCAATCTCAGCTGTGCTTTGCTTGGTGGATGCTTGTGGGGACTGAGATGAGGTCAGAGAGTGGATGCCAAATATCAACTCTGCACATACTCTGCATTCATATAGCAAATTCCCATGTGAAATGGCTGCCTGGGATGTGAGCCCACTAAGGGATTACCACTAGACCCACTAGTACTATGTAGGCTACTAATATTTCCTATACTGTGATTTGTTTAAATACAATTCACTTCAATCTTAAAAGATGATCTGTCTCTTAAAAGTGAGATAATTGGGCATCATTTACTTTAAAGAGCAAGGTTGAAAGTATGTGAAAATGTTGAAAAGAACATTACACAGGGCCAAAGCAACACAGGGATGCAAGGTCAGTTTCACAAAAAGGAAAATGACAACAAGTTGTTTCCTCAGTTTATCAGTGTCAACTTCATTTCTTTCATTTTTTGGTCTCTTTCAATTCTCCATTCACATCTCTATCCGTTTTTGCCTTTTCTCTGTTTTCTAACAGACTGTTGGTCAGTAGGGGGGTGTTTAAGCATCTTCACCATGTTTAACACAACCTGCTCCACTTACACAAGCATTGTATCATCATCATCATCATCCTAGGCCAGCTGGGAGCTTTAGTGGTCCAGCCAACCTTCACCTCACAGACAGCATATTTATATCTCCAGCATTTCATTTGTACAGATCTCATTAGTCATGCATGTCACTTCCACAGAATAATCAACCCGATATCAGGCCAAAGTGTGTAATAGACCTTGCTCCTTACCAGAGGATATTGTGTCAGTGTCACGTTTTGTCTCACCAAGGCATGAATATTGCACAAGTGTATGAAGGTGCATTAGCTTCCAGGGAGCAACAAAACCACTCACTTAGGTTTAGGAAAAACATCATGGTTAGGCTTAAAGTAAGTTTGCAAACTAAGTAAAATGCCCACGGAAACAACATAAATACAGAAATCATGTCACAAACACTAAAAAACATATCACTAACATAACTAATGTTACTGGTCTTGAGTCTCTAGTTAAAAGTCCTGTGGGACTTCCGGGAAGATGGCGGAGAGGGTAGGAGAGTAGTGATTTAGCTCTCCCAAGTCGGTAGGAATAAACTTCCTAAACGAATAAACTCGAAATTGAAACAGCAAGAAAAAGGACAGCAGAGAAGTCGGAAAGCGCAGAAAACAAACAAAATCAGAAGAGAAAATGCAAAAGAGGGAAACCCCGAACACGACTCGCGGACACGAAGAGGAAACAAAGGAGAGAAGGGAGGAAAATAACACGGTAATGCTGCAGGAGGGATTTGCTAACATTAGCAAAGATATTAAAGACTCAAACACGAGCACGACACGAATAAACATGTTAAGGACGAACGAAACGAGAAGAAAGACGAAATTATGGGACTCCGACAAGAAAAGACGCAAGTCAAGGAAAACACCCAACTACAGCGCAACAGGTGCGCACGCAGAGGCACAGACTCGCACGGCGGAGCGGAGGAGGGAGGACGGACGCGAACGAAATATTCTGGAGAGGGGAACAAAACCGACAGCACAGGGGAAAGTGACCGACCTCGAGGAGACAAGAAGGAAAACATCCGAATTTTCGGTCTACCAGAGAACCGAAGAGCCCACATCCAAGACCAGCAACTACTGACCGCTAACTCGAGCACCAGAAGAACCAGCCTTCAGATCAACGTCCCACAGACGCCCCCATAGACCAAACAAGCGGCCGCATTTCCCAGACAGCGGGTTAACTTTCTACAGTTCGAGAGAAGGAGAGACTTAAAGAAGGCCTGGCAAAAAAAGAACATCGAGGAAACAACTCTACTTCGACCACACTATCCCACTGAAGTCGTCAGAAACGAAAGACAATGCGGCAAAAAAGAAGTAAAAGAAAAGGGAATCCGTTTCCAGACACCGCCACTAAAAACGGATCACTGGAAGACGGAGCAAGACGTATGAAAACGCGAGGGAAGCGGCGCAGACATGAAGGAGAGAGGGACAGGGGGACGACCGGAGGGAGACACAGAACCGGAACGGAGGGACGGAACAAGAGGCGGCGCAGGGCGGCGACAGGGGAAGAACCGGAGGGAGACACAGCGCACCGGGCGAGAGAGAAGCTGCAAACTACCAGAGGAAGCGGAAAGCCGGGGTGAGAAAACATGAAGGTAGACTAGGAGGAAAACAGGTAGGCTAACATATACAATAGAATAAACTGCAAGAGAAAAGGAGAGAAAACTGAAGGACATCAAATTTACTCGAACATAGCAGCAAAGGACTAACAAGAAAAGAACACACAAGGGGAAGCCGAATTATTTATGTTTTCTTTCTCTACTACATCAGCAGATTATATAAATCAATACCGACTGAAGCAGGTAAAGATGGACCATCTAGGCATTGTATAACCCCACTATTTGGGTTATTCTAGGGAGGGGCTAACCCCGGGAGAGAGGGGACTTCCCCTCCACCCACCAACGGGACTGGGGAGAAGAGAACACCCCACTTTTGGAAGTCATATTTATATGAGTGTGAGTCATTTTCTGATGTGTGTTGTTCAAGACCTATTGGGAGCCAATCTACGGTGAGGGAGAACAGAGTGGAAAACGGAAAGAAAATGTCGCGAATTAAATGGTTAAACATGCCAAAGAAAAGAGAGGATGACAAAGTAAAAAAGGAAAACGCACAAATTATATTCTACAAGAGACACATCTTTCCCAGTGGAACATGGAAAACTAAAAGATATTTATAATAACCTCTACTATAGCTCACACAAAGAGGACGCAACGAGAGAGAACTTTGATATCAAACAAAATTCAATTTGACATGAGAAGAACGAAAGAAGAGAAGGAAGAACAAAAGTGAGGGAGACGGGAAATGAACCAGAACATTAGTAAATATCTATGCGCCCCCTGAAAGCGATAAGCAGTTTTTTAGATCCCTTTTCGATGATATAGCGGAGAAACAGTGGGGACTTTAATTTGTGGGGGAGACCTGAATGTGGTGATGGACCGCAGGAGGAACAACAAGTCTCAAAAGAACTAAAACACAGAAACCAGATTTATAAAAGCATTGGAGAAGGGGAGAAGACGTATGGAGAAATCTACACCCTCTAGACAAAGAGTTTACACATTATTCTCTTGCACAAAGACACTCCAGGAAGAACATATTTATGAAAGAGAGACGAAAAGAGGAAAGAATGAAAATTGGACAGACGTACTGATCAAACCCAATATATTTAAAATTAGACCAAAAAAGAAAAGGCAAACAATATGGAGATCAATGTGGGGAACTGAAAATGAGCAAAGGAAGAAAAGATAAATTCGAAAACAGAGAATATAGAGGAAAACAAAACGGAGAGTAGACCCAACAATATTTGGGAGCCAGAAAGGGAATTAGGGGAAAACTGATAGCTGAAAAACACATGAAAAGAGAGTAAATTAGAACAATATAGAGAAAAAACGAGAAGAAGGGAAATGGAAAAGGACCACCAGAAAACAAACGACCCAGGAACTTCAACAAATTAAGGACAAAAGTATAATTAATGACCTTTATTGGAAAAGCTGAGAAAAAAACAGGTTCCTAAACAGAATTATTATGAAGCAGGCCCAAAGCACAATTTTCAAAGCGAACGTAAACAACAAACCATAACAATAACAAAAATTAGAGACCCCCACACAAAGAACTTAAAAACACCAGGGACAAGAGAAAACCAGGGAATTATGAGGAGCAAACACAGCCAACTGCACAATGAAGGGAGAGAGGACATTTTACGTGAACTGGACTCCAACAATTGTCACCTTCAAAAAGAAACAACGGCTCAATAACAACAAAAGTGAACGAAGCAAAAGAAAGTGAAAAAAGAAACCCCAGGTAGTGATGGAACCCTGCTGAGTGGTAAAGACATTCAGAGGGAGCTGACTCCACTACTTTGTCCTCTTTCAACTGACACTTCAAAATAAACAATCCCACCATCTTGTCTAAGCAAAATACTGTCATCCCAAAACAGGAAGAGAACGGAACACTGTGGAACACAGACCAATATCACACAAATAGACTAAAAATAAACAACAATTATTTCCAAAGAAAACATTTTATAGCAGACTAAGGAGGACCAAACGGATAAAAGGCTCAAACACATAAATGCGGAGAACCACATATTTGAACAGCCAAAGACAAACAGAGAGCTTTGTTAAGCAAGAGCAGAAAAAGCAAAGAAATGAATTTTTATACAAGTATTAGAACGATTGGATTCACTAGCTTAAATCAACTGAGCGTAAAAGGCATATTTAACAACCACTGCAGAACACATTTAGGCAGTTGCAGTCAAGACTACATAGCGTCACACAAAAATATTCTTTTTTTCCCCCCCCTTTTTTTTTTTCTTTTTAGCGGCTTTGAGACATACGAAAACCCAAAACAAAGAGCTGAGAGGGGAGGGGGGGAGGGGCGGGGGATATGGGAGGAGATTTTTTGGAAGAGGTGAAATGAGATTTTGGGCAAACCCAAAAAATTCACCCCCGGAAAGGTGGGACTTTTTAAAATCTTATGACCCCCTTCCAGGTACCAAATTAAATCCTTCAAAAACACAGATCCAAACATACAAATACAACACATCAAAAGGATTCAGGAATCGTTGAATTTTAATTGGAATCTTAAGAAAATCAATTATCTGGGGATCACTATTACAAAAGGAATATCAAGTTATTCAAACTAACTATAATAAGGTGACTCAAGACATTCAAAAAGACATTGAAAGAGGACTTTCCACTGACCAACCAAGTTAGATATCTAAAATGAATATACAACCCAGGCTCCTCTATCTGTTTCAGTCCCTCCTTGAACCCCAGACCAAATTTGAGACAGGAAGCTAATTTCCACGTTCAGGGGGGGCAAAACCCCAAAAAATAAATAAAAAACCCCCCACCCCCCAAAAAAAAAAGGGGATGGGCCCCCCACAATGAAAGAATACTTCATCTGCCCAATTAAGAGTTACATTATCACATCTGAATCCAGAATACACAGCAAAAGAAGAAGAAAAGAGTATCCGGTTCAGACCATGGTTGGAGACAAAACATTACAAGAAAGTTAAGAGGACATAGATTCAGTTACAGAGTTCACACTGGAACTTGGTTTAAAAAAAAAAAAAAAATCAAGGGGAGAAAAAAATTAAGAATGTTAGGTGGGTTGCATTACAAAATTAATTTAAAACCCAACCAAGAAAAAAGATTTAAATATGGGAAAAAAAAAGGAGAACGGCTTGTTCTGGTGGGGAGAAAAAGGGGGAGTGGAAATTTTCCAAAAAAAGAGAAAAAAAATAATTTTGAAGAAGAAGAATTTTTTTATTTTCTTCTAATGAAGGACCTCCACCAGAAGGAGAAAAAAAAAACCCCTCCACAGAAATGAACGGTGTTATCCAAATTAAAAAAACACATACCGTGGGACAAAAAATAGAATCGTATCCACACTATATCAAAAATTTCTAAGGAAAAAACATACAACTAATTATATTAAAGAAAGATGGGAATCAGAGTTTAACACAAGCATTTCAGAGGAGGACTGGGGAAACATGTGGAAGACACATCAGACGACCACCAGTCACGGATATGGAGGACCAAATGCAATTCATTTTCATCACTCCGAAGAAAAAAAAACCTAAATACCACCCCCCCCCCACAAACTATTTTTGGGTGGTTCAACACTCTAAATATTTTCTAATTAAAATATATAAATTTGAACTTAATCGTATGTACAAAAAGGAGAGAACTTCCAAAAAATGTTAGAGCCAGAAGAAAGCATCACAAGAAAAGGGGAAAGTGGAGCCACCACACGAGATACGAAAAAGAGAAAACATTAAAATTCACATCGTTTAAGACTCAGAAACAAACCTCAAATTGAAGAAATTACCCCCCTCCAAACCCCAAAATGGCGACAAGGACTAAATGGATGATGAACTATGAGACGATGAAGGATAAGGGAAAGAACCCCTCCCATGGTTTTTTTTTTTTTTTTGTTTTTTTTTTTTGTTTATGTTAAATAAAAAAAAAATATAAAATAAAAAAAAAAACCCTTTCCCCCCCCCCCCCCCCCCCCCCCCCCCCAAAAAAACCCCCACTTTTCCCCAATACAACCCAATTATGACACCAATGCAATTTTTTCATCTCTCAAGACAAACTATTTTGTTCTCCGCTTATTAGGTTACAATATTAAAGAACCAAACCCAGAGAGGTAGAAATAATCCCTAAATGGAAGTTATTGGACTATCTTTCCAGTCTCTATGGCTCCCTAGAGAGGTTAAAGACTGCAGCGCATGAGAGAGGCTGAGAGGACTGTTAGATCCATCACAACACAGAGAGAACAACATCCCTAATGGCAGGAATATTAAACAGCCATGAACCAAATACAAAAAAACTCAGTTGCAGGTTTCCAACTTAACCATATTTGCATTCATAGTGGTGAAACACAGAGTCTGTGTATACAGGAGCAGATTGCATAATGACTGATCTACAGCTAGAAGAGGAGCTGTGGGACAACATAGATAAAAATCCTACATTTAAGCAAGCTGGTGTTGTTGAAGTTATTTCAGAAGAAAAACATAAATGTATTTGATTCCTAAGTGGCATCACAGTATGAAATACACACAATGATTCACACTCACTATGCTGCAGAGTCGTTGAGTTGGTACTCTCGCGACCGCGCAAAGCAACTCTGTATGCCGTTGTCGCCCCATAATCGCCTGATCACGCTGGACAGATCATCAGGAAAGATGCCCTGTTCTTCAGCAGCAGCAGACAGGGCGAAGAGCTGCTGGGCGTCGTCCTGCAGGGGGCGATGAGGACACAGGACACAATTGTTACAATGGGATCATTGCTGCCCAAACACACATTAAAACTGTTACATCATTTGTATCACTGTATAGAGTGTGTATGGATTGAAACTAATAATGAGCATTTGAAACTAGAATTACTGCCTCACAGTTGTCTCCACCAACCCGTCAAGTTGCAGTGAGTTCACATCCATGACTGCCCAAAATGTCATCACTTCATAATTCATCCTTTTAGAAATCTGTGTGAAATTATGGCCCAAAACATGTTTTGTGAGGTCACAATGACCTTTTTGAATCAGTTCATCACTGGCTGCGGTTGAAAAATGTAAAATGTCTGTTTTTTTCCTATCCACTATTCTTTGACCTCAATGGAAAACGTCTTGAGGTCAAGGAAAGATGTGAAGGGGAATTCATAAGGACTTAGGAAAAGACAACTGTGGTGTTAAGACAAACAGACTGCACTTATACTATAAGCTCTGTAATTATGATGTGTCAGTGGCGGATGTTAGTGACGTGGGTCTGTGTTCCAGAGATGGACTACAAAAGGCTACTTTCCACTGTGTGTTCTAGAACTGCTCTTTCAGTGACCGACTGCTTCACTCGCGGTGTGTGAAAGAGATACTGCAGGTCCTTCTGCTGCTGGAACACTTTACATCAACATATGAAAGGATTATCTTATTTGATAAATACTGAGTTATTTTTTTGAGTTATGGTGAAGGTGTCAAACCATTAAATGTATATTTCTTCCTACTCTTTTTCAGATGTAGTATGTAGTATTTATCTATGTTGATTATTTATTTGCTATATGTTTACTGTTTATTTTATTTTTTATTCTTGTTTTTTTTTTTTTACATATTTGTTACTTGTTCAACATGAATAGAAATAAAGTTAAACAAAAATGATTGTCACTGCCTACTGCTATTTATCAACATGAATCCCATTAGTATATCACTGTATGCAAACAATATGCAAGATAGGCATATAGTCTGTTTTCATGAATGGTGTGTCGCTTCAGATGTTGTGACCGCAAGGAATTGTGGGGCAGCATTATCTCCTTTCTTTTTGTAAAGGATGGTCTAGAGTATCCCAAGGTAAAGAAGATTCTTTAACATTTAGAGAATACCAACAGCTCTTATCATGGCTGCTATTGAGAAACTTGCAGGTCATTTGACTCGCTGAACCTTCCTAAGAAAAAAAGACTTTTTGACCGCAGCCCTTCAGTCCAGCTGGACGTTCATGGATATAAATTCCATCGAGTCGTTTCTGAGATATCATGTTCACAAGAATGGCATGGATGCAAAGTCACTTTGACCTTGACCTTTGACGACCAAATTCTGATCAGTTCATCCTTTAGTCCAATGGATGCTTGTGTAAAATTTGATGAAATTCCTAGACAGACGGACAAACCAAAAACATAATGCCTTGGGCCACAGCTGTCACCGGCATGGAGGTGCAAAGAATGTAAACCTATCATTTCAGGAAATAATAAAGTAAGTCACTCTATGTAAACATAATACAGTAAACACAGAATAAGCAAATAATATCTGTAATCTACATTAGAGCAAATCTAACAGCTCCTGAGAATGATCAACAGTCAAAAATCTTCAGGCATTTGTATTTGGATACATAATGATAAATAATGTGTGGTCACAGAGGGCCGTGTCTCTGAAGTAGTGCCAAGGAAGCAAAGGTTATGACGGCAGTAATATAATGAGATGATATAATGAAGCCGGTGCCAACCAATGCATGCTGAGCACATGTAAGATATGTTTGTGAGATTCAAGGTAATGGCATGCAGCGCTGCTAATAACAGATTGTGGTTTGATTTCCTGCTGTTTACCACCATGCTTGTTCTCTCAATGCTCCATCTTCCTGCTGGCATGACATTAACAATCTTTTCTGACCTTTATTCATAATGAGTGATATGATAAAATACAAAAAGAAATAAATAATCACTGGTCAGATGTTTTGGTCAGTATCTTGCATGCAGGAGGAGCTGTTTCCTTGAATATGATCACAGTCATCACTAAAATAAAAGAATGATCCACATAAGTGTGTATTTTCACATTAGAAGAGAAATAAACTTCAGTCTTAACCAGCTTCCCTGTTCGGCAGCAAATGCATGTATGCTCCTTTTGTGGGTAGCCATGTTTGTTATATTTTTAATGGATTTTATTCAGCCGATTGATATTCATTTACCTTGTTCTTGGTGAAAATCAATCACCACCTACTATTCTTTATTCTGAGGAAGATAACAGTTCAATCTATTGAATGTATGTGTCCATATTCCAATGTTTGAAATAGACAAATAGTCTTAATGTTGTTTTACAATGTGTTTTTTCTAGCGATTTTGTGTTGCAGTGACTTTGTCTGCTGAGCTTACCCACACACCACTAATGAAAGAGTTTTAAGTTCAGCTATTGCATCTTAAGGGGTTTATACGGCAGAGAATCCCTCATCCCTCAATCAAACTAAACAGCAAATAGCATGAATAACGGGTGCACATGTTGGTTTCATTTGATGTGCATTTGTCTGCATGCGGGTACACATGCACAATCTGTGTGTATGTGTGTGTGTCATATTGCACTTGTACAGTGCTGCAGTGTGCAAGTATGGGCAGGCTAGCACACTAATTGCCATGTGTGGGAGTCTGTGAGAGTATTGTCACGTACATCCAGCCATTTTACAGATCTGTCAGGGGAAAAAAAAAAGTCCATCCATCCCGCTCTAATGACCACAGCAGAGTCCTCAATCCTTTTATTGCAGCTTCAGTTACAGCACACATATGCCGGTCCCACTGCAACATCACACTGACACACACACACACACACACACACACACACACACAAACACACACACTCCTACACAGGAGTGAGTTCAGCCACCGGTAGACCTCGCTGAGAGATTGTTCATAGGCTGATAAGTGTTCACAGGGAGAAGCAGACTGGATCTCTGCCTGACGATGGACTTGTTGTTGATGATGGTGTGTGTGTGTCTTCATGCGCCTGTCACAGGGAGTGTCTGTCTGTCTGTATGTGTTTCTTTATAAGAGTTTAATAAATGTGCTGATGAGGTTCTGTGAATGTGTGTTAGAGCTGCAACTAATTATTGTTCTCATTATTCATTAAAGAAATTGTTTTGATTCAGTGACTGAGCATTTAATTTAAAAAATGTCAAAAATAATCACAAATGGCCATCCATGTTTCAATCCAAAGTCAGGTTCAAAACAATAGACCAAAATCCCAAAGATATTAAATATATAATCATATAAATGTAAAAGAAAGTAAATTTTGAAACAGTGGGTCCTTGATTTCAGACATACAGTTGGTAGGAACACAGGCAGGTATTATAAGCAGCTAACTCATTAAACTAACATTAGCTCCCTGAGCAGGTTGAAAATACTCTCTGGCTGATTTTTTTTTTGTTTTGTTTTTGTTTCTAGCTGACTTGTTTCACAACACAAAAAATATGTGCATGATGGCTGCATAGATGATATCATGCTAAAAGACTTTCTTGATAAGGAAAAATGTAAGACCATGCTGTTATTTCTTTCTAACATAACCTGCTTTGGCTGCTTACATGGTAATCCTAAGATTTCAGTCCTGGTTGATTTAGTATTTCTATTTAAAGTGATAACAATGGAATTGTGCTCAGAGTTTAGCAGCCTGGAGTCTTTTGTTGATACATGAGCTGTATACAGTGTACAGTATGTGTGCATTAATGTGTATACAATGGAGAAAAATGTAGTGGGATGGTTACACATGTTCAGATGCAGGTGATATTTACTTGAAAGTTCATCGAAGTTGAACTGAAGTGAATGTGAAGACGCAAAGATGCAAATTTGGGTCAATGGAAAAGAATACTTTTTAGCCCATCTGCTCATATAGAATGGAAGTAAATGGAAGACAAGTTAATTTTTAATTTCACACATGTGTAACTGTGACTTAATACAGTTTTAGTTTCTGGGAATGTCACCACAGACACCCAGGTTGTAATACTGCAAAATACACTCCTGATCAAAATCTTAAGACCAGTTAAAAAATTGCAAGAATTTACGTTTTGCACTGTTGTATCTTAAGAAGGTTCTAAGTAGAGTTTCAAAATGCAAAAAGAAGAAATGAGAGCAAGAGACTAAATGTTTTGAGCAGGCAATTTATTGAAAAGAACAATTTAACTAAAATAGGCTGTTCATCAGCTGATCAAAAGTTTAAAAAAATAAAAAAAATAAATTTAAAAAATCCTAAATTCTTTTTTTTTTTTTCTTCATTTTCTGTTGGCTTGTTTTTTGAGAGTTCTAAGGTTTTTAGTTGTTTTGGTGGGGTTCGCGGCACTCGCATTTTTTTTTTTTCCCTCCCTCCCTTCCCTTTTTTTTTTTTTTGATTTTGGGAATATGAAAATTAAATTATTTTTTTATTTTTTTTTTTATTATCTTTTTTTGATTTTGATTTTTCCTTTTCCCTAACCCCCCACCCACCCACCCCCACCCTCCTCAGGTCCCCCTCCCTCTCCACTAGCCGCTCTTTTACCCCCCTCCCCTGTCCTCTTTTTTATTAAAAAACACCCCACTCCTCCTCCCCCCCCCCCCCTGTATTTAATATTCTATTCTTCTCCTTTTCTTTCGTGCGTTAACCATACATTTTTTTTTATTTTTTTTTTTTATATTTTTTTTTTTTTCTTTCTTTTTTTCTCTTTTTTCTTCCCCTCCATTTTGTTTTTTTGTTGGGTTGTGGGTGGGCTTTTTTTTTTTTTTTTTTTTTTTTTTTTCTTTTCTTTCTGCTGCTTGTTGTTTTTTTTCTGCATATTACACCTTTTTTTTTTTTTTTTTTGGTTGTTCCTTCTCCCACCCCCCCCTCCCCCCCCCCTTCCTGTGTTTTTTTTTTTTTTTCTTTTTTTTTTTTTTTTTTTTTTCTTCAGATTTTTTTATAAATTAAAAAATTATTTTTTTTCTCTTCCCCCTCACAGCATCCCCCTTGGAGCTCTCCTCTCCCTCAACAATCCCCCCCCTTTAGGGTGTTTTTTTTTTTTTCCCTTCAAATTTTGACTTTGTTTTTTTTTTACAAAAAATAAAATGAAATCAATTTTTTTCTTATTTTTGGTTTTTTAAAGGATTTGTTTTTAAATTTTTATTCACCTATTAAACACCCTTTTTCTTTTATTTTTTTTTTTTTAATAATTTCCCTCTCAAAACTTTTGTTCTCTTTTTCCCTTTTTTTTTTTTTTTTTTTAAACTTTTTTTAAAACCTTCTTAAAATACAACATTGCAAAATGCAAATTCTTGTAATTTTTTAACTGGTCTTAAGATTTTGATCAGGAGTGTATATGGGCTAAATATTTACTATACTCTCATCAGTGGCTATAGGCTCAATCACCATTGTGTTATTTTTTTGGCAATAAGTCACTATTGATGAATGAAATGAAAATTTTTGAGATTTCAACTTCACCACCACCCAAACACGTATTAATGTTCCAGTGAACGCTTCTTCTATATATGGAGAAATATAAAGCTTGACAGCTGATTTGCCTAGTTAGAGCTGCTAAGGTAGTTGCAGTTCGGGGACGGTTTAGCAAACGGTCAATTGAGCCTGAGGATGTAACCTTAGAGCAGAAAAAAGGAGGAGCAGACCTGCAAAGCTGACATTAAATGATGAATCACAATTGTTTAAAAAACACAAACCAGACAATTCTTGGCCACCTGTAAAGTCAGTAGCCTTCAAAAGAACACATTTGTGAATGCATTTGTGTCATTGCTGAAGCTGCAGAGAGCACCTGGCACACTAAATGCCCTGTTACATTGTGTCGTGCCAGCACTTTCGACTAAATCCAATCCCTAAAGCAGCACTCAGTGCCGCTGCAGCTGCTGGCATTAAGCACACTAAGTGCAGTCTCTTCTTTCTCTGTGTATTACAACTTTAAGGAGAGAAAAGATCAAAGATGGAGGAGGTGAAGGACCACTTCCCTGCAGGTTACACAGATGGATCAGAGAAGCATTACACTGTGTTCTAGTTTCTAGTACCAACAGCAATTTTACAGCTGAAAAAGGCTCCTGTGAACAGGTGAATGTTGGAAATCACATGATGCAACATTTGGCTTGGCACAGCTTACCAGTGTTATTGACTTTACAAGAATTGCTGAGAGCAGGCAGGATTTGAGAAAGAGACCTGTTTTCCCAGAGGCAACACAGCCTTGAAATAATCTTTGTTCACTGGGTTATACTGGAATATGGATAAGTGAGGGAGTAAAATGTTTGTTTCAGAGATAACGGGCAGTACATGCAACTGAGTTTTTCTTCCATTATTATTTTGAGACGGAAAGAAAAGTGAAAGGGACACAGTGTGTTGAAGAAACAAAGGCAAACTCTTGTAATTTAAATTCTGGGCAAGCATGAGTCTAAAGGACTGCACCAGATACACAACATCAAGATGCTGCAGATAAAAAACACTTTGTTTTGTTGTGGCCTGAGGGAGATCCTGATCTGTCCATGGTTAGTGAGGCCAACTAAATACTGCATTCTCATAAAATAGGGATTTTTTTAAGGCTGGTCAGCTTTCTCCTCTCACTTTTGTAAAACACTGATTTTCAACAATTATTTATTTGCAACAAATATGTGACTGGTCTCGTGCATGTAAGTCTTTCTTGCCTGTGGTTAACCCATGCTTTTGCCATCAGATGTAAGAATTATGGAGGATGAAAACAACAAACATTGATGTAAGTAAGTATTCTGAGAGAAAACTAGACTTCTGAACCTGCTCATGGCGGTTCAGGCTTTAAAAAGTCTAACGTGAGACTTTGGCCAATCAAAGGTCATTTCACAGAGAAAGCATCCCTATTGGCTGTTCATTCAACGAGGCAGCTGTTAATCACTCGCAAACTCCAATCAATTGGTCAAACTAGTAGCACTGATCAAGAATCAATATTCTCTTACTGTAATGCCTATTTCTGTCCTCCAATGTTGTCAGAAACATCTTGTAGTTACTGTTTAGCTGTAAAATGAGAAAAAATTGCTCCAGCTGGTGGGTGGAGCTCAGTATTTCCTCAACTGATCTCATCATGGCTGCCGGGTCACAAACTTTCTCATATTACAGCTAAACAGTAACTACAAGATGTTTCTGAAAACATTAGAGGAGAGAAATAGACATTACAGTGACAGAATATTGATTCATATGTGATCAGCGCTGCTTAGTTTGACTGTTTGATCAGAGTTTGTGAGTGATTGACAGCTGATCAGAAATGGCAGGCTCCAGCTCGGCTCTGATCGGATGTTCCAGTCTGTGAAATCTTGCTGATGTCATTAGGAGCACCGGAGGACACTGTCAGGATTTAGTGACCGTTTTATAAAAAAACTTTTTTTAAAACATATTTGCTCCTATTTGCTCATATTTCTACCCACTGCTGCTTTAAGTACATACGTTATATGGCAAATAAGTCAATGCTGACTTCTAGTTTCACATAGGACATGAATGCTGGTGTCCTGGGTGAAAGTCCGGTCTCTTTAGACCTGCCAAAACCCCTTCCCTTTGTGGACTCTGGCGCTCCTTATACATCACGTCTTTATTTATAGTATTAGTATTATAGTGCATTACTTTTCATAGGCATAGCTATGAACAGTGTATGAAAACAGTCTGAACAAAGACACAGTGCTTCTGAGTATTTGTGTGCTTATGTATCTTACCACTCTGCCAGGGTTGCTGTAGTCTATCTTGAGACTGGCCATGGCTTTAACAATGGCCATAATAGACTGGATGGTATTACTATAAACCACTGCTCGGTACTGCTTGCACTCATCTTCTGAGTAGCCATCTTCGTGGATGATCCTGAGAATGAAACAAAATGTGAAGCATTTATTACAGTGTGCTTTAAAGGAATAGATTCCCAGATTTCCTGTCCTGTGTCTGATTTAAAACACACTAAAATGCTCAGTAATGCTGAGGGAAACTGAAGTGTTGGGTTATAATCCTCTGTGGGTTCATCATTACAAGCAGCCACATTCAAACTAGGGTGTCACACTAATAACAAAGTTGTTATTAAGTTCGAGATGAAAAACATATACTGTTATAAATAAATATATGAACAGTAGAAACAGAAAAACAAACATGATGAAGCTGAAAAGCAGCTTTTTGTCTGGGTATGGTTGCTACTTCTTCTACCTAGAAAGCATATACTGTACACTCCCTCATAATTATCACATGTGCATACTGTGCTCAACAGCCTCAACTCTGCAGCATCCAGTTGATGCAGTATCCTGAGTTTACCTCTTGCCACAGTATTACTCAGAATCTGAGTGAGGGAACTAAGTCTCTGTGCAACCTCTCATGAGATGTAATTGTCCAGACTTGTCCAGAGGGAAGTACAGAGAGAGAGCAAACTGAGGTGACCCCACATTAATTCTTAAGTTAAAACTGCCTACTGATTTTAACAGTGTTGCTGCAAATGATAATAACCAGCAGTCATTTTGCAATAGTTGCCTAATTTTTAAGCATTTATGAAAACGATTGAGTTTTCCTAACTTTATCTCTTGTAATGTCTATGTTTACATCAGTGTGTAATGTTACATAATTGGCCAGTATTTCTATGTTGCAGGCTGATTTATTGGTACCCCTGTTCGTGTTAATAACCTGGCTTCAAAATGCGACAGACCGTTCCTTCTCCAAGCTCATAAAAAATGGATTCAATGCCTGGCTAGCCCAGAGGAACGTGAATAATTAAGCCATTTAGGGTCC
This sequence comes from Pterois miles, assembly GCA_947000775.1. Lineage (NCBI taxonomy): Eukaryota > Metazoa > Chordata > Actinopteri > Perciformes > Scorpaenidae > Pterois > Pterois miles. The sequence continues at coordinate 1,812,126 of CAMQGK010000100.1, read as the reverse complement.
TGTGAGCGTATGTATTTGAGTGTGTTCATTACAATAGCTTCTATTCACCGACTCTTCTCTCTATTCTTGTGCTATCAGCAGCAAAAGACAGTAACAAACATGAGAGGCCATATTGTCTCTTAGAAACTACATAGGAGGATTATATCATTGTCTCTAACAATGAGTTGGTTATTGCAAACTATTGTGCTTTAACTTCTGATTTAATATGGCCAGTGTCTGAGCCAAATGCAGACGATAAGATTACTGAGGTATGGTAACTTTAACAGTGAGCAGAGACTCATCAGATAAAGTATGCTCTTGTTTTTTGTAGCTCTGCTGATTAGCTGGCTTGCCAGACATCAGGATGTGACATTAATATGTCATTACACCAGACAAGGAAAACAGAACAACAGAAATACAAGTTGACAGATTCATTATTCTTCTTCCTTTAACTTTGTTCGTAAACAAGTATCATTACTACCTTATCAAGAGACCATATTACAGTTTATCTTTTGAGTTATGTAAACCTGTGACATATAATGGCTCACCCAACACACTTGTTTCATAGTGCACACAGATGGAGAATCCATCTTTGGATCAGACATCTATCCATTATCAATAACCGCTTATCCTATTTAGTGTTGCAGGGGGGCTGGAGACCATCTCAGCTGACATTGGGTGAAGGCGGGGTAGGCCATCAGTCTATCACAGGGCTCATACATAGAGACAGAACATTCACAAGTCAACCTATCCTGCATGTCTTTGGACTGGGGGAGGAAGCTGGAGAAAACCAACATTAACACAGGGTGAACATGCAACCCGGGTTTGAACCTGTGACTCTCGACAGCGCTACACAATGCACCCTTGGATTACAGAGAACAGCAAAGATTGCTTTTGTAACTTACTTCATCTGCTTTACAATGGTGCTCTTCCCAGATTCCCCAGCTCCTGTAGGAACATTAAAAGATTAGAGTTACAGAGGAACTTAAGTTCCTGTTTCTGTTATCTTTCTGTGTGTCTTTGTGAGTGAAACAGCGTTGAACTTTGGCTACAGCTGTTTCTGCTTTGAAAACGTGAGCAAATCACATTTTGTGCTTTGGGTTGTCTGGTTTGTTTCTTTCCATTTCTGAGGACATGATGTGCAGATATGCAGGAAAAACTTCCCTATTCATTTCAACATTGTTTTTTCACTCTGATAGAAGAAGAGAGATGGTTTAATGGTGTTTTAAGAAGATTTAATGCTTCATGGTAGGAATACTTTACTTTAGAGTAGGTTGAATGAATGGAGAAAACTCCACAGGGCACTTTTACACTTCAGTGTCAGGAAATGGACTGCAATTAACAGAGACCTGAAATGAACAATCAGTTTAGAAAAATCTAGGAATTTATGATCCAATCTAAAAAATGGCGGGAAATAATGGAAAATATTTACAGCCAATGAACTCAAGACACACTTAAGACCTAAAAGGCAAGAAAAGTCCTAGTTCTGTGGCTTAATAACAAAGAATTAAAGATACATTAAGACTGAAAAATGAAGAGCATTAGAGCAGCAGACACAGTCGAGAAGTCTTCATGCACAAAAACAGTATATTTAGTTTCTAAGCACACAAACCATACCTAAATAAACGATTGTTATTGAAATGAATAAGCCTGAATCTTGGGCACTTCCCCTGTGCTGTCAGGACCATGCGACCATTTGCTGTCCCTTCTTCACGCCACCTGACCCAGCCCTGCCAATAAACATTAGCCTAGCCCGGGACTGATGGAGCAAGTGGGACCAGCAGTGCTGTCAACACTCATCATATTCACACACATCCAGCACTTTTCTGAGAGAGACGGAGGAACGTTGGAGATAGAGGGGTGTAAAAGCAAAGTCTGGAGCTGCGTTTGCTGTCACTCATGATTTGCTGAAAGGTAGCTGCTAGCTAAATTTCCAAATGATGTGTCTCTATGACAAAAAATACACAACAACCCAACACACAAAACAAGATTTATAATACAAATAATAATATATGGTTATATTTTTATTTCTGGTAAGAGTTTCAAGGTCATTTCCACCTTTTCTCTTTTGATCCTTTTTTGTTCCCAACCTATACCTGAGTGAATCCAGAGGTAAAAAAAAAAAAAAAATCTTAATCTTACTTAAAGCTAATCAAGATTAAATTATGTAACTATGCTGCTGCTTCTATTCATTCGCCACCTCAGCTCCAAGAGCACAATGTTTTATCACACAGTTGGTTAGTCTCTTCTTTTAGACTGCCATTGACTTCCATCTGGAACATCAAAAGTTTGATGAACATGCGCCTGTATAAAAATGTCCTACTAAAGAATAAAAGGTGGGTGGTGGAGAGGGGAATATTAGTCTCTCTGTAGACACACACATGCATGAAGGTCACCTTCCTGACTCCAGAATAAAACTCCATTAATATTTCAAGCCCAAAGGGAGGTGAACACTTGTGAGCAGCAGTGAAAAAGAAGAGCACACCCTCATTCTTCATGCTCAAGATGTTTTAGGGGAAATGGGCAGTGTTGTTGTTGCTGCTGCTTCTGGGGAAAACATTTGAATTTGCTTTTGATTTTACAGTATCAGCTCATTTTGTTGCAGTAAACAGTACAATATAAACTTATTGTTGTTATTCATCTTCAGGGTGGTATTGATCATAAATCTCTTTCTCTGTGTTATAATGAAAAACAAAAAACTATATAGTAGAGCCTGACTGATGGGTTTTTCAAGGCCGTTTTTAACATAAAAACACAACATAAACATTTTGATAAGGGTTAGGATAAGGGTTTTGATCAAGATATGTATGTATGTGAGTGGGATGTTTTATAGCTGAATGAGACTGTGTCTCAGTTCACATACATAACATGAGCGTTCACACTGATAAGTTTGGCAAAATGCAGTGCACTCTAAAGTACCCGGATACTGTACTCAAAACAGTCCAAATGTTGAGCGCAGGACACTTCTTACCCTCAACAGTCGCCATCTTTGCTACGTAGCGGGAGAAGGGCCACCGACCTATTTCAAACTTGTGAAAACAGAGGTGCAAAGAAGCTGCAGTGGTTGTAATTGAAATGGCGAGTACATAAAAATTTGTTATGCAGGTGTTTTTTTCCACTAAATACCGCATAGTGTAGTCAGACAGAAGCCATTTGTGGGTTAATTTATCTGCCTGAATTGAATTACTGCTAATGCGGTGTAATGTGGCTGACAATCACCAGCTGATCTAACAAGCTTCTGGTGAGCGCACAACAGCTGTGTGCGATTTGACAACACCCTCTTGTGTCACATTTCGTTGCAAAAGACCAACAAAGCCAAATAAGAAAATGTCAGTGGCCAAAATGCCAAACTCGAGACGTCAAAAGGTCATTCCACAAACCCACGGGTGACGTCACAGTGACTACATCCACTTATGGTCTATGATGGCTGGTTGAGATACGTCAGTTTGGACCAAAGTGGTGGACTGACCAACAGACTAATATTATCATCTGTAGAGGTAAAAACTATAATCAATTATCCTGAACTATAATGCACATTAAATTGGGAAGAGTGTGTTGTCATCAAGCCTGTATTATAAACAAGGTCTGTACTGCAGAAATTATTACTGACTGGACAATTTTCATAACAGTACACTGTGGGCCTCATCTAACACCCAGTGCAAAGCAGCGTGCAGCCAACTGTCATTGTGATACTGATGCACTTGTCATTTTCACCCCCAGTGCCCATGTTGGGTAAGTAGTAAATGTACTTGTGCCCATCTGTGCACCCATGGCCGTTTTGTGGTCAGGTGCCCTCCGTGTGTTGCATCGCAAAGCAATACACTTTTCATTATTTACTAATATATGTTATTTATTAATACATGTTTCTCAGTGTGGTGCTTATTATCATACAATGAATTTTGCCCCCCATGCCTCCTGCAGTAGTTAAATAGGTTATTGGTGCGTTCGTTATATGCAGTAAAATGGAGACGTTGATGGGACAGATTGGGCAGAGGGTTCACCAGCCAACGACCGAATACATCTGCTCATACATCCGTTTCCTCAGCAGAAAATGGCTTGCTTCTCCAATTTGAAGAATCCTTTTAAACAGCAATGCGCTAATGTGCAGGCGCACCAGGCTTTTAAAGGGAATGGGAGATGACAGTCTGATGAATACAACCCCTTTGCCCCTTGTGCCTTACATTGCATCCAGATAATGAACCGCTTAACTAGCAAATGTGGAGTTGGACAGGGCCAAAATGCACTACCACCATGCAATTTAGAGCATGCGCTACAGGGCCCTGAACTTGTAAGCTAAAATTGGCCAATAATATTAATTACTTGATATATAAGTCAGGTTCCAGAGGTGTGTGGCTATCTGGTAAGAGCTGAGCCATAAATTCAAGTTATCAAATTATTCATAATAACAAGCAGGCAGGATGTTAATTTACACAGATGAGACACCACCAAATTACATCTTACTGTTAATTCAGGTACTGACACTTTTGACAGTTATAACAACACTAATTCACCAGCGGACAAAGAGCTGCTGCACAGGATTAATCGATTGCACTGAGCAGGATAATAATACAGTTTTATCTGCTGTAACTGTCTCACGTTGAATGCAAACATTTCCACAAGTATACCAGTGAACATATATCCAGCAGAGAACATCAAACAATGTTGCCAAAAACAGGCAGTTCAGATATTATGGATAAATCTGAAGAATATTTTAAGTGGACAGAAGTATCCACCATTACATGAAGTCCTGTGCTTCCACAGTGTTGGAGCCGCAGTGAAGACTGATGTAACGTCGGTCAAACCTAGGTGATGGGTTTCGTTGTCTTTCAGGTTTATTGTGAGCACTTCCTGTTTGATTGTGAAATCCTAATCCTCCCTCTCGTTTCAGTGCACTTCACTTCCTGCCTGCATGCCCCCGCCCCTCCGAATGAATGGCTTCACTGACCCACTTTTAGTCTCCACTCACCTGCGTCTGATCGTCTTCTCCCCGCCCTGATTGTGTTCACCTGTTGATAGTTAATCACTCCCCCTCACGGGTATTTAAGCTGTGTTCCCCTGTCCTTCTGTGCCAGTTCGTTTTGATCACTCGTGACAGACTTACCAGCATACCTCCCAGTGTTTTTGCTACTTCCGTGTACCGATAGTTCTGCTTGTTTTTCCGTCCCTGAGTTTTGCCTGTCGACCTGGATTTGTTTGCCTTGCCTGACTGCCTTCACGTGTACCGACCACTTTCTGGTAATAAAGACCCAGCGTTGTTTCAAACTGCCTGTTTCCTGAGCCGTGCATTTGAGTTCAGTTCTGCCTGCCCTGCCCGGCGTCACAACTGATTAGTATTAAAAAGACCTTTCTGTGTGGTGTGCTGGCAGGGGTACAAGCTCTTTCTTTTTGGTGTCATTGCAGCAGACCCAGAATCATTTTCTTGCAATGAGAAGATGAAGACATCCCCCTTTTTCTGCTTCTTCAGCCCAAACTATTTTGGTTTTCAGTGAGCGCCAGGACACACAGCACTGAGAACAACATGATTTGTAGCACGAGGATCAGACATGCTCAGGCGACAGAAAACAGAACCGTCTCTCTGGACACATCCAATACTCTCACAGGCCCACTCACATCGATGACAACTTGGCCACAGTCGCAGTTACCCACTGCTGATGACACAAAGCCTCCATTCATGGACTGATGAATGTCCCGGCATGTCTTGGCAAACACATAAACATCCACACAGAATATTTCAGCAGATAAGGTAGATCACCTGTCGATCGCATGTCAATCTACATCTGAGCAACAGACAGGGGCAGTGAATCGAGTTGGTGGTTTCTCTGTTGTGGTGCAGAAACGATTAGTTTACTAGTTGAGAAATAAATTGACAGAAGGTTCATAGTCACCATTTTGATAATCAAGTAGTTTCAACTCTTGCTTTTCTCTGTTTTCATATCATTGCAAATCAAATATATTTGTGGTTCAGACTAGGTTTGCTATGGTAGTTGGTGTTGCCAATGTTACACAGTGTTCAAGTATACACTGATTACATTACTTGCCCACAGCACCCACTGTTGTTTTGCTTTTTTTTGGAAATAAAATGCACTTAGTTAATTTTACTGTATCAGCGCCGTGTTATCAACACATAATCGGACAGCAAAGGCTACAACCTGACAGTGAATGTGTCTGCTCAATACAGATTCTCAGCACTGACTAACAGGAGTCACATTTCACATACGTGGGATGAGAGAGAGATGAGACATAAGGTGATGGCCAAGGATTTGAGATACTGAGCATCATCTTTTCTTGAAAAATGTCTGGTGTGATTGGTAACATCGATGCTGTCACAAGTTTATTAACCGGTGGGAATATGTCCTCACCGTGACATTCCTAGTTCAGACTGTTTGCAATTTGAAGACAATGCCTTAGGTTCTAGGGAACTGTGTTGGACATTTTCTGGTAAATTGTAACATCTTATTCGCTAAATAATTAATCAAAAAAGAGAACTGACATGTTAGTCAGGGATGAAAATTATACTTAATACATCAAAAAAGTACCAGTAATGCATTATGAGTCTGCATGGGTCAAACTGTCTTGACTAGCTGCATATTTTCACACAACTTTCAAAAATCCAGACTCATAGGCATAAAAATGCAAAATGTTTAGCAACTTAATCCTGTGCAGCAGTGCTTTTACTTAGCTTGACGCCCCATTCAATTTGGCAGTGTTTCTGAGTGGGAAGCCAGGTCTAAACACCGTTTCAAACACTGGATCAGTGGGCGACCTCTGGGGTCTGAGAAGTGAAGCCAGTGTGGAAGTGGCTTAAACTTTCTAATATCCAGCAGGGGGCGACTCCTCTGGTTGCTAGAAGTCTGATAGTATAGAAGTCTATGAGAAAATGACCCTGCTTCTCACTTGATTTATTACCACAGTAAACATGGTAAACATGAGTTTATGGTCTAAATCACCAGTTTCAAGTCTTCTTCAATACAACACAGTGTTCATTTAGTAAATTATGGTCCCATTTAGAGTCAAATAGACCATAAAACAGGTATACTTTAGGGCGTGGCTACCTTGTGATTGACAGGTTGCTACCACAGTGGTCTGGGTGATGTTCATGTTTTCATCTTACAAATTTAACCCTTTCACTGTGTGTTTTTTTGCTCACGAAAGTTAACTGTAACATTTTGGCTGCCTAAAAATGTCTTATGCAGCTTCTTAGCACCACCTTCTCGTGCCATTTCTTGCTGTAAAAAGCCAAGATGGCGACAGCCAAAAACAAGATGGTGATGGCCAAAATGCTAAACTGGAGCCCTCAAAATTTCTTATATACAGGCTATGGTTTGGACACCCACATGAAACAGCGTTGATCTGTGAGGCAATAGCTTGAACCTAAACAGGTGTTACCCTCTCTTAGTGAGGGTACTTTTCTTTTTGTAAAAAATTTAAAAAGTGTCAGCATGAATCCATGTCTTTCAGAGGAGATGAGTGGTTGTCTACATCTTCCTCAGACCAGCAGGGAGAGTAAGCAGTGACAAGGGCTGCAGTGAGAGGAGAGATTGGTCTGAGAGAAAAAAAAATGTTGAAAATACGTATCAGCATCAGTGACCTGACTTCCTGTGGCCTGTATTTGACCCATATGCTGTAATTATTAAGATAATACACATTATAAACTTGCTGAGAATAGCTGTGTACAACAGGGAGGAGGTAGAAACTGCTCTGGTGTAGCTCACAGGGCTCAAGAGTCCCTTTGGAAAAGCTGACACAGTAACACTTTAACCCTGTAAGGTGTTGAGATACTGAGCAGAGACAACCAGCATCTATCCAGCAAACACTAATAAGACCCTGAAAGTAATAAATCACAATTTAAAACAGAATGACATGGAAGACAACATGGAGGAAAGCTTGAGATGAGAAAGCACTTTGATTAAAAAAGGGGACAGAGAGGAGGCAATGGCAGCAAAGGTGAGTGACAAGAGTGACAAATGAACTGCAGATGGAGGGGGAGGATGACGAAGCAGAGAAACTGGGAGCATGTGAGCGGAGGGCACTGGTTAGGAGAAAAAGTGGTAGGATGAGGACTTACACAAGCGCCTGGTAAATTAATGGATATTCACAACAGGATATCTGCCAGTTTGTGCATGAATACAGAGTTCAGCTGCACTACCAGATAAATGAAAAGCGAGATTGGTAACGGAGGTGTTGGAATGAGTAACACTGAAGTTCAAGCTGAAAAGCATTCAGTGAGCAGCAGCGGGTAATCACTTCTTTTGTTCTTGCTTTCTGCATCACCTCACTTCCAGCAGATGAGTGGTTTGCTTTACTGCGAGCAAATGCAAATATGAGCAAGTCACAGGACTGTAGACTGATTTATATAGAACTCTAAAAGTCTTCATCCCAGTGTAGACTGCTCTTAAAAACCTCATCATCTCATCATCTTGTGATCCAAAAATGTATCTCTTAGTAAAATCGAACAACACAGAAATGAAAGAAATACACTGTCTATCAGCTTTTGATTCTGTAAATCCACCCATTACTTATATTTAAGAAATTATAAAAACAAAACAAAACATTTAATACATACCTAAAAAGAGCTTTGGTGCAGGTACACAGAATGTTTATAGATTCAATAACATGACTACAAACTTGGGCTGTCAATTGATTCAAATATTTAATCGTGATTAATTGCATGATTGTCCATAGTTAATTGCAAATTAATTGCATATTTTAATCTGTTCAAAAATTAACCTTCAACGGAAATTTGTCAAGTATTTAATATCTTATCAAGATGGGAGAGGGTAAATGCTTGTTTTATGCAAATATATGAAGAAATCTATTATTGGAAATCAATTAACAACAAAACTGTGACAACTGTTATCCAGAAACCCTCACAGGTACTGTATTTAGCATTAAAAATATGTTCAAATCATAACCTAGCAAACTGCAGCCCAACAGGTAACAACAGCTGTCAGTGTGCTGACTTGACTATGACTTGCCCCAAACTGCATGTGATTATCATAAAGTGAACATGTCTCTAAAGGGGAGACTCGTTGGTACCCATAGAACCCATTTTCATTCACATATCTAGAGGTCAGAGGTCAAGAGACCCTTTGAAAAAAAGCCATGATAGTTTTTCCTCACCAAAACAGCATGGCAAGGCACCAGTGGAGTCCTAAGGTTTTGTAGTTTCATACAATAACAGTAATAACAAACCCATTTTGTGGGTGGACAAGTTCATCCCTAGTCACCTCACAGTGTTTGGGTGATGAGACCCATGTAAACTAGTCTGTGTGGACAAAGAGCCATGTTTCTCCCAGGACTCCATGATAATAAAGAAGATGAGGGAGCATGACACTTTTCATTTTGCATACAGTACAAACACTGTCCAGTCGCTGCACCAGCCTCATGTGACCACAAATTGATTTGTGAGAATCATCAAGTATGAATTAATTTAAAATATATATTACGCCTAGTAAAGTGAATTTGTATACTTACAGTTACATTGAAGTATTATTGTTGTTACAGAGCTGTCGCCAACATCTGTGATGAACATTGTCGTCCCTATTGCATTGCATTGTGGGATATTAATGCCGCTGTAGTGCCCAGTGTTGCACCACACTCTAATATTTCACCAGAAATAGTATGCAATTTGTGTACTTTGGTTTCATACTAAGGTTTCGGACATACTAAAATATCTCACATACTGTTTTAATGTACTACTGTGCGAACATCCTGATGTTGAGCAGGTGTTTACCATGGTCACCAGCTTAGTTTAGCATGTTAGCGCTAAGGCACTAGGTCACCAAAGTTAAACAAACAGTTCATCCTCAGGGGGACATTGACATGCTTACCAAATTTAATGGCAGGCCATCCAGTAGTTGTTTCACTAAAAAAAATGTGACTCTCATTGGTGTCGTTTGAGAAAAAGTCAAGGAATCACCAAACTAAATAACATACACTGTCTTGGCATTATGAATGTCTGTAAACAACTGTGTGCCAAACCATTTAATAAATACTGAGATATTTCCCTGCCTATAGTCATGCTGCTAGCATGGGTACAATCTGCTAACCATTTGGGGAAAGTGACTCTCAACAGAGGATTTTTGAAGTGAAAAACACACAAACAAACACACACACACACACACACACACACACACACACACACACACATCATAAATCCATTGTCCTATTTCAAAACAGTATCACAGCATCCTTGGGAGGCCTATAATCACAAACACCGTTTCGCATCTTTGTATCACACAGCCCACCGCCGTGGCAGTTTTTCTGTGGAGACATGCAACACATCTCAGCATATGCCAGCGTCATAAGCCATCTATTGTCTAGTGACTACCATGGGAGAATGACTCACTGGCCTGGCTGTGACACACACGATTCCTCCTTCGTTTTCTGTTGGTGTCACGACTGCTCATGTCCAACTAGCTTTTACAGCCATTTAAAAGGTTAACCTCCTCTGGGCGCTGATGACACTGAGCAGAATACACAACAATGATAATGTCGCTATTTAAAGACCTGTCGCAATGTGTACAGAGGGAGCTGACTGACACATGCAGACGTGAGTAAACACATTAATTTACAGTTTTCTTCCTGACCCATAATGAAGTTCATCTGGGCATACAGTATCTGATGTTTAGGGATCCGCTGATGCAGGAAAAACATTCTTACTACTGTATGTTGGTGTTTAACAGCATTCTATTTAATCTGAATCCAATCCAATCTAATCACTTACTGGAAACAGTGCAAGTCATATTTAAGAACAAAGATTAGCTATCAAGAAATTTGTTGAATTTTGTCAGATACAGGGCCGACCTGAATGCTTCGATGTTTCTAAGCTTTCATCGTTGCCATGGTAATCGACTGCCAAGTCAGCGTTCGAATGCTTTGTTTTTAGCATAAAAGTATGTAATAAAATAGTACAAATCTCAAAATAGCCCATGAAATAAGGAATAATCCCACAACATTATTCCTTATTCACATTCAACACTATTTGTTATTCTCAGATGGATATCGCTGTTTGTTGTGTGTAGAGGTTGTGTGTGTGCAGTTGTGTGTGTGCAGTTGTGCGCCGGCGCCGCTGTGGGATGGATCTATTCAGTTCAATTTTATGTTTATATACTGTACTGTACAACTATATTTGTTGCTGCATTAAAAAGGTTTACACCTGAATTGTAATTCCTGTTAATTTTGAAGATTTTTTTTTTTTTTACCAAGTTGCTGTTGTACGGTTTATTCCTTTAATAAGAGATTACAGTTCAGGGGGGGGGTTGGGCCCTCCCCCTAGGCTTCCCCTCTCCCCGCCCCCCCCCCCCCCCCCCGGGGCCGGCCCCCCCCCTCCCCTATTTTTTTTTTTTCGTCTCTTCCTTTTAGTTTTACAGTGTTAATTTAATTTCCCCATTGTGGGACTAATAAAGGTAGATCTTCTTCTTCTTCTTCTTCAACACATTTATATCTATGTATTTATTGATCACACTTTGTTTTACAAAATTAAGAAAATAATGTTTAAGTCAAGCCTGATGTTGTGTTACACATAAAAGAATGATCCCAGTCACTTCCACACAGTGAGGCATACACCTTATTAATTAAACACTGGTATCGTATCAGTATTGGAACTGATCAGTGCATCTCTAGCCTGCTGTGCCACACCGCGAAGCTTCGAATACTCAAAGACTAACCAAACCCAAAATCTATTTGGCCACTGGAAGCCTAACCAAAGTATGTAGGCTTCTGAAAACAGGTCACAGCTATTATGTGTAAAAAAGGTAACCTAATTATGTATCTGTGGGTGTGTGTGGATGTGTGTAAGTGTGTATGTGCATATGAAGACTGCGGTTCCCCATTGTCTCCAGCTGAATTTACCTCAGAAAAAGGCAAATCTATCCCTTGCTCTTTAAAAAAAAAATCTTGTCTGGCATAGTTGAGCAGGATGTACAGCTCCATGATCACCAATCCATATTTCATATTGATCATACAGGGTTTGTGTGTGCGTTTGTGCGCTCAGTGTTGAACTGAATAAATAACTGAATAATGCCCAAGAAATTAACCTGACAAGACAAGTCTACAGCCATTCTGCCAGGTTGTGAGTATATAATATTTATTATACTCCAGAAAACATGTTCCATTACCATTTCTTTCCTTTCAAATACCTGAACTTGCAGTATTGGCTGATACAGAGAACCAGTCTGATACCAGCATGATAAATGTAATATCTTCGTCGCTTTTGGGCATCTTTGTGGAGTTGATCACATCATTGGAATGCAAGCGGTTTGTCCTTTTCTTCCCCTTTGACTTGGTGAAGTCATCATGCTCTTTCACATGATACTTCAAATATTTTCTAAGATTGCTGGTGTTGAAACTGGCAACAACCCTCAAAACGAACCCATCCATACTGTACATATCTTTGTTTTGCTAGGTGGATTTTCCACTGTGAAATATTTACAAATGCCTGACGTTTTCGTTGCTCCGACTACACTGACCAAAGAACGTACATTCAACGTACTTCTGCCACTTTGGACTGAAAGCGACTACCAAACGACAGCACAACATCCGCCGAAAAAGTGCCGTACAAAAGTAAAACAAAAACATTTATATCCAATTGTCATATTTTTCCAAAATGGCCTGTGTTGAACAATAAAATGCTATAAATATGATAAGCGTTTTAAGTCAAAAATGGTGGCAACAGCTGTTGTCAGAAAACACCAGCGTTTCGTCTCTTTGCCATTACAGTTACTCTCTCCACTAATGCCACACTGTTGTTGTTTGCTATCATCACGTGACATATTACTTACAATCAGTTCTTCTTCACTGCTCTAAAACAGTAGTTGCCAGTGGCAGCCATGATACATCCAGGGCAACAGCACAGTGAAGGCTGCTGTTTTGGAGTGCCGAAGAAGAATTGATTTCCAGTTAAACAAGTTAATTTTTTTCTGGGTTAATAAATTAGGGTATCGCATCAGAACATTGACTTGCATACTCCCTGATACCCTACATCGATTGTTGTGCAGTATTAGATGCATTTCTGATACTGGTATTGTTATCAGAACAACTGCAAAATTGAAACTTGAGAATTCTTAGATTATAACCACTATTGGAGCAAAATTAACAAATAAAGATCTCATTGTCAATCATTTTGGTAATACTTTTACAACATCATTCATTCAGCTGATCAGGCTCAGCCTCTGTGTTTGTCTGTGGAAGCGTACACAGGTTATGGTTATTTACAGAATGTGTGTGTGAGTTAATCCAACACGCATTTATAAGTGGAACACGCTTGGTTCTTGTCCATTGCCCTCCGTCAGCAGCCTGTTATTAACAACCTCCTCTTTTTCACCCAGTCTGATATCAAGCCTTTCTCTACCCTCCTTTTATTAGCCTGCAGATAGCGGCAGTCTTTGAATTATTGCATGCAGCAAGCTACTCCACAGATTCAGGCAGCCAGCAGGAACAAAGACATCCAACAGTTAATCGTATCACTACATTACAGGTTCTAGTGGGTGACTGTCTACAAACTAGCATCAGTAGCACAGGTGTTTCAGGCATCCAACTCCCAACAACCCTTTTCACATGCAGAGTGGGAAGTGATGGAGGAATTTTACATGGCTGGAAACAGAACCGTATGTTATCGCCTTGAGTGGAAAAGTAGGTCATCAGCCTCACAGGGAGCTGTGGAGCTTCACTGCTTTGCTCTGCAGAGTAGGATGCTTGCTGCATGGCCAATGTTAACAGTATTTAATCCTGTTTTACGTGTGCAAAATCAACACATTTATGTGACCTGGATGCTTAATATAAACCCTGCAATCCTACATTTGAAATTGCTAACAAGCCTCTCACAGCTACTGCGGTATTTTCAATTATCAATGCAGCACATCATGCAGAACACTATGTGTCAGACAGGCACAAGGAAAGTGATGGTAGTTTAACAGATTGCAGCTTTTTATATATCTGGTGCTCTAATCATCAGATTGACTTCTGCAGCACCAATTAAAGTAAAGCACATGGAAAGAAACAGGTGTACATGTATCGCAAAGTCTGGGGAAAAAGAGCATCAGGGAGAAACAACAGAGACAAGTGGAAGCTCATTCTGATGCATTCAAATCAACCTGAGAGCATCAGACAAACATAAGAGCGGCTGTAACATGACATCCAGATATGTAACCAATGCAATCGATTACTGCTGCCTGAGGAAGAGCACTGAGCTGAGGAGTATAGCAGAGACACACTTTATTAAGTCCTTCAATAACAAGAGCAAGTGTGCCTTTACTTTTAATCCTTTTAGACCTCAGAGCATCTATCGGCACCATCAACCATCCTGCTTTAAATGAATGCCTATAAGCATAGGGTTGGTGTCACTAGCACTGCTATTGACTGCCTCATACCTTTCCAATACAACCTTCTCAGTCACCATTGGCAACTCATTCTCCTCCTCGTCAGCAAACAGCATGCTGTGCAACAAGGCGCCATTCCTTGTCTAATCCATTTATTTCTGCATGCTCGCCCATGGCGGGGAAAAACCAGAGCAAAACACATTATTTCACTTCTATGCAAGTGATGCACGCCTGTGTCTTCACTTAAAAGCCAGTAATCCAACCACTTGACATTTTAAGACTTCATGATGACTTCAAGTGCTGCTGAATGTCTCAAAACTTATCACATCTTAGCAATACAGAGTCCGAAACAATACTTTAATATTACTGGCAGTGAGGTCTATCTGCCAACATTAGATCGTTTGCAGGTGGGTTTTCAGTGATCTGACCTTTCAGGATGAAAGTAGCACTGTTCTGAATCTTACATTTATTAACATGTCAAAAAAAAGTTTCTCAGCACACTTTGTCATTTTAATTCTTTTATTTTTCTCATTTTCAGTTGGATCAGTACAACCTGTGCTGCACAAAAACACCTTATCAACTGTACCTAACTGGACTGCAGTGGTTCCTACTCAGTTTTATATTATATTTTTTTATTAAGTAATTCTCAATTCCAGAATGACATGGGGGAGAGTTTTCAAAGTAGAGAGTCAACCAACGATACCGGATCGATATCGGACCGATACTGCTAGCTGGATTTGGACACTGGTGAGATATTGAAGTCCAGCCTGATGTCGCCTTACCCACAACAGAATGATCCCAGTCACTTCCACACGGTGAGGCATACAGCACATTCAGAAAGGGTTGAGACCTCTTCACTTTTTTCACATTTTTTTATGTTGCAGCCTTATGCTAAAATTATTTTTTCCTCTCATCAATACACCATAATGACAACGCAGAAACAGAATTTTAGAAAATTTTGCAAATTTATTAAAAAGGAAAAAATGAAATCACATTGACTTAAGTATTCAGACCATTTACTCATTACTTAGTTGAAGCACCTTTGGCAGCGATTACAGCATTGAATCTTCTTGAGTATGATGCAACAAGCTTTGCACACCTGGATTTGGGGATTTTCTGCCATTCTTCTCTGCAGATCCTCTCAAGTTGTCAGGTTGGGTGGGGACCATCAGTGGACAGCCATTTTCATGTCTCTCCTTAGATGTTTGATTGGGTGCAGGTCAGGGCTCTGGGTGGGCCACTCAACAGCATTCACTCAGAGTCACCACTGAGTTCTTGGTCACCTCTCCGACCATTGATTGCTCAGTTTGGCTGGGTGGCCAGCTCTAGGGAGAGTCCTGGTTCTTCCAAACCTTCAATGCTGCAGAATTATTTTGTAGCCTTCCCCAGATCTGTGCCTTGAAACAATCCAGTTTCTGAGCTCTGCAGGCAGTTTCTTTGACTCCATGGTTTGGTTTTTGCTCTGATATGCATTGTCAGCTGTGAGACCTTATATAGACAGCTGCTGACCTTTCTGTGTGCCTTATTTACCAAAGGTGGACTCTCGTCAAAGTGGAGAAACTTCTCAGTGATGATCTTTGGAAATGGGAGGTATCTGAGCTAAATTTCAAGTGTCATAGCAAAGGGTCTGAATACTTAAGTCAATGTGATATTTTAGTTTTTCCTGTTAAATGAATTTGCAAGAATTTCTAAAAATATGTTCCCTCTGGCATTATGGTGTACTGAGTGTAGATTGATTAGGAGAAAAATAACTTAAACACAACTACAAAATCTTTATTTCTTTTTTGCAAAACTTCTCAAATGTTAAATGTTGTCTAAACACAAGCTGTCCTAGGAGGCGTTTGCTGAAATACAAATGAGTCTGACCAGATATCAGCTTTCTCACCCCTCAGGTATGACCCTGCATATACTTGGACAGAAAAAAAAAGAGTGAGCCACAAAGATAATTTGTAAGTAGCGCGAGGGATATCTACTTGGATAGCTTACTGACACTGATCTAGTCATTATCTAAATCCTTGGCTCAGACACACTGACATGGAGCTAAATGTGGTGCTTATATTACCTTAAAGTACAGAAGCCCTGATCTAAATAGTTTTCTCTCTGATGTTTATGACTTAAGAACAGGTGAAAAGGTTTTGCCGGGATAATCTTTCTAATCTTTCTTCTGTTAATGTGAAAAACAGGTGGGAAAAATGTCATTTTTTAAAATTCTTTTTTGTCAGGGTATTTTTATAATTAAATTGAAATGAGTAATGCAACAACAAACATCTGCTTCACACATGGAAAAAGTCAGCTAGAAAAATTAGGAGTTTGTTTTCACCTGTGTCACAGATGAAAAAAAAATTAAGGAACTTAAATGATTAAACGATTATCCTGGCAAAGCCTTTTATCATCTATTCATAAGTCAAGCACAGGAGAGAAAACAATTTAGATCAGACTTTAAAAAATGATCCACAATTTTTTTTTTTTTGTCTCTCGGGGCTTCCATATTCAAGAGAAGCTTGTGCCAAATTCAATCGAAACAAAGAAACTTTAAAATCCTTTTGATCAAGACCACAGAACAACAAATTATCAATTTATTAAATTGAATAAGTAAATTCTGTAGGTAAGCATCATCTAAATACTCAAGAAAAAAGTGCTTATCATAATTAAAAGTACAATTTTCAAAGACTTTTTCATGACTTTTTAAGGATTCATAGAAACCCTGTTGTAGTTTAATTGATTATCTGATTGCTGCCAATCAAAACAGGGGTCACGACTAACAGCATTGAAAGAGGAGGAATCCTGTCTTGTAAATTGTGGATTATGTCCACAGAGTGTATGTAGAGAAACTATTCAATAACAGAGTTAATATTTTGCCAGAGGATCTCAGTCGAGCTGATTCCACACTTTGCTGTATGTGATGGGTCATCAGAAGAACATGTATCATGCAGAAAACACACCAATCACCCGGTTAATTTACAACATAATCAATATGCACTCAGCCTTGCTAGAGTCACTATTAATTACACTGACAAAGTGAGTGTGTATTGATCACAGTAACACTTACCATGTGGAAATCGAAAAACTGTTATTCCTGCACAGATCAATATACTGTAGAGGAGTAAACAGGGAATCAAAAAGACAGACCCCAGGTTTGAATCCGGCCTGGAGCCCTTTACTGCATGTTGACTCCCCCTTTCAATACTGTCACTGTTAATAAAATAAAATAAAAAAAAAAACAACACACCAAAAAAAAAAAAAAAAGAAGTTGTTTCATGTAATGTGTTTAAAGGGTCAATATGTACGTAATACTGTATATTTACTACAATAAATCATAAAATGACCATGATATGTCATCAGAAGGAAACATGCTGAACTGAAATACTGGCTTCTCCAGCAACAACACTACAGTCAGTATGTTCTCTGTTGAAATTCCCGTTCTGGTCCTGACAATGTTTTTGTTTTGGCCAGTGTGATCCCGTCCACTTGACAACACATCTGTTACCACATATGAAACAAACTGACACGCCTTATCAACAGAGTTCACGTAACATTAGATTCTACCGGATCTGAAAAGCCTCAGCACGACTGCGGTTACTCATTTTAAAACGCTAGCTGTCAGTGCTACATATTGCTCCTTTAAGTATACAAAGAAAGACCAAGGAATATTGGCAAATATACCATTATTTTTGAAACACAGTCTTAATCTTCAGGCATCACTTCAGCACACGATGACGTACAAGTTCATACATTTTTAAATATCTGTAACTCCATAAACTCTGGCTGCCATCACATCTCAGGCAGCACTTATCAAAACAATTTCATCTCTTTATTCAATTTGGCAGGTCCACTAATCTTAATACTGAGATTGTGTGGAAACAGAAGCTTGCCACATGCTGGTTTTCTGTTCCTGAGCACTGCTAGGGGAAATTCAGGAAATTAAAGCCTGCATGACATACAGACTTTATGGCCTTCCTACCATCTCCTCTAATGAATCAACTGAGCCTGGGAAGTGAATCTTTGCATATCCAACCATCCCAGCTGGTGTGTGCTTGGCAGTCAAACTGCTAATACTCTCCCACATCCCTATGTTTCTGCATACCTTCATGTCAGATTGTACTCTATGCACTCACACACACGTCAGCAAACAGATGAGACATCAGGAGTGTCGGGCAGCTACTGCTGTGTTGGAGGGGGATCCCACAAAACCATCCTGCACTCTGTTGGCACATCGGGTCATCAGGGAGAGGGTTGTTTACCCAAATCAGTGGCACACAGCAAAGAGTGCAGTTGTGCTTATGTGTGTGTGCTCAGACACATTTTGATAGCCTTGACTGGCCAAGGAACAAAATGTGGTTGTGGTTGATGGAATTTCTGTGAGCGCATCTCTTTGCAAATGCATTAAAATCCACTTCAAACTGAAAGATGCAATAGAGGGGCACTGCAAAGGAAATTATATCAGTGCAGTAAAATATTTAAATCCCTGGCTGCTGCTGCACAGCTTCATCTTTGAGAGCATGGTCAATGTAATTTATGAACTCACCTTTGCATAGGGTTGCACAATTAATAGACTATCAATCGTGATCACGATTCTGGCTTCCCACAATTAAATGAACAAGTTTAAAATGCGTGCCCCGCTCATAGAAAACTTCACAGCATTTTAGAGATGCACCAATCGATCGGGTCACACTTACACATGGGTGCTGCCGCCACATGATAGTTTTACCTCGGCATACAGCAGCACAGACTGTAATGTCACACACACACACACACACACCCATACATGAGGGTGTGGAAGTTCTTCTGTCTGTGAAGAAACTATAAAGCTGCAATTTGTCAAAACTGCAAGTCCAAAATAAGCTGTGAAGGAACATCCTTAAAAGACATTGAACAACTAACTTAATCAGACACTTATTATACTGTAATTAATTCCCTTGATGCTGCTCAGAGTAATCACAGTGACCGAATCGTCTGCTGACAGCACAGAGCTAAAGAGCATCATTAACAGTGGTTACAGTACGAAGGGTTCAAGCTCTACTCAGTAAAAATTAGCATTGGGTAATGGTAAATATTATCATGATGTGTGCAAATTTAATCTTGTAAAATGTTGTTTTTGGCGAGACTGTTGAATAAAAACAATTGTTTGATTGAGATGTTTTCACAACATGATAAAATAATATTAGAGAGGGAATGATGACATGTTTAACTTCCTAACACTAGCCCTAAACAGCTTATAACATATAATTAGAACTACTAATGGAGGAAAGGACCTTTTTAAATCAAAGCAAATACTTATAATAAAATACAATCATTTATTTCCCATCATTTGAATTGTGTGTGTTTTATGCAAATTACTACTATAGATATTCTACTACTACTATAGAGCAGCAGACAGGCAACATGAAAATGCACTCAGGTGAAAAAAATAAATGTTTTAAGCAATTTTGATCCAAAGATTTGTACATTAGCAGGGAGGTAGCACAACATGAACTAAATATTTTCTGTCCCTAAAATCTATGAAAAATCATGATAAATAATCATGATCTCAGCATGAATCAAAATAATCGTGATCATCATTTGGACCATTATCTATAATGTGCATTTGTGCAGGGTGGGACAAAAGGACGACGCCCACCTGACAGTTCATCTATTAACTAAAAACATTTTTCATGAAATTCCCATGTGGCCATGAGCTGCTTGCTGTGTGTTCTAGCAGCTGTTTCACAGTCCTGCCAATTAATGAAACTCTCGTGAGATGATTAAGGTTAGAACAGGTGACACAAGAGTTTGTCCAAAGTTTTGGAAATTGTATGTTACCATCTAGACGTGACCCTGCTTCATTACTGCTGACTGAATGGCTAAAATTCTTTGAAAGAAAATGGGATTGGATTGTGCCACTTTTACCTGAAAAAACACGTCTAGATGTTGGTATGTGAAGGTTGGACCACTCAGAGCTGGAAGTGAAATAAGAGGTAGCATTGCATGTGCATGCACTAGAAAAGTTGCCATGGTTACAACATCACATTGCCTCAACAAAACTAAATTACAAATATCAACACATTTACACGTTTGCGTGGGCCGGCAGTAGAAAAACAATAAAAATCAGACTCATTCAGGAACAGATTTTTCTGAACTCTGTTTCGAACCTCAGTTTGTTTTCGATGGAACTTGAAGTAAACAGTGAGGGGATGAAGACTGAGACTGAGAGGAGTGACGATAGTATTTATCTGCTAGTTTGCTTGTCAGTTTTATTTGAAATGGTTACTTATAAGATGTTAAATGCCGAACAAGGTCAAAGACAGAACCACGGTAGGATTTTCTCTGAGCTGACTTATGATGACTCAATTCACTGTCACACTCACAATACCTCTGATGATCTCTTCATGCTGCAACAGTCCACTTAAAAAGTTGACATGCATGACCCCCAGTGAAATGAAATATGCTGTCCTGTACTGGCACTTTACTGCTTTGACTTCAACAGTAATTAACCTCTCCATTCATCTGGAGAGCAGATCCTCTGTCTGACTGATATCTGGCAATAATGGAAATCAACTTTTTGCCCACGTGACCTGATGTAGGTTTCTGCAAGATGATGCAGCTACATGTACAGTATGTATTGATGGGAGCACCAGAAAAATAAAGCCACCTAATAATAATCAGTATCAGTTTAAGTGTACGCTATATTTAGAATATTTATAACGTATAAATATTATTATTATAACTTTATAACTCCATTCACAAAACAGTCAGTCGCAGGGCACATAGAGACAGACAACCATTCATGCTCACATTCACACCTACGGGCAATTTAGGGTCATCAAATAACAAGGATGTCTTTGGACTGTGGGAGGAAGCCGGAGTGCCCGGAGAAAACCCATGCTGACACGGGGAGAAAAAAAAAAATCTGAACTAATCCTTTCAGTTATTTCCAAACTTAGCACAGCTAATTTGACTCAGCTAGTGCTAGTATTCACATTATTCAAAACCCTATTTATTAGCTTACTTTGGTAACCATTACTATTGCTTTTTGCAATGGCTGAGTGGGCGTTTCATTTTGAAAAACTACATAACCGAACAGAGTTGGACCTGCCCATTAACTGGATTCTTGACGCCATAACACTGCCAGAAACAAGTTAAAACCATTGTAGCTAGTTATTCATTGGCATTGCCTATAATTATCATATCTATTACAGATATCACAATTAATTTTGGGGTGCAAGAAACAATTGAGCTTAAAAACAATGAAATGGTCTACTTCTCTACTTGTTACATGAAAACAAGAACACAGTTTACAATTACAACCACAAACAACAGTATAACTCCACAGCAAAATTCACACTAAAATAAGGCAAATAAGTAGTGACTGGACACAACTTAATATGAGAGAAACTTGCAGAAATAATGATTTTAAGCTATACCAAGTTGAATCTGAATGAGAAAACAACAATTTTTCTGTTAAAATAATATCCATTTCTATAACATACATTTCTGTCCCAAGCTGAATGTAGTTCAAAATCTACAAGTATAAAACCTTTTTCAGTGATATTCAAATCTCTTGCAGCCTGACTGTTGCACTGGACAGTTATTAATTAATGATAAATTAATGTCGCATTAATTTAGGCTGGATCCAACCAAATTAGGACTCCCACAAGAACAAACTAGAGCAATTAAAAAATTAGGGCATTTTTACATAGTTATAAAATTCCACACAGGACAGATGTGTTTCAAACACACACTTACAGACAGGCCTCCAGGCCATCTTTCTCTATTCTGCTCTGAGCTACAAATACTGGCAATACTGATGTTTTCAGACACGTGCTAGCACAACACCAAGATGCAGAATGGAAGAGCACTGCCTTTAGGAAAACAGTCATGTCATCGCTTTTCTTGTTCATTTCATTATATATATATATATATATACATATATATATTATATATACATATATATATGTATATATATATGTATATATATACATATATATGTGCATAGGCACTGCAGTTTGCAGAAAACAGATTTCCACATCCAGCAGACACAAAGCAGCATTAGCATTCATTTGGATTCAACCGATGAATCTACAGTAACGCCAACATTCATTCTTGTTTTAACTCTATTTTGGTCTCCACCAACTCTTGAGAGAAATAGCTGGCTCTGTAGCTGCTAAATGCCAGCTAGACACTAAATTTGTTGTTGGTAATGAACAGGTTGAGTGGGTTTATCAGAGCTTTTTTGATGAAAACCACTTTCTGCTGCAGCCTCTGAGACCTTTTAGCTGATAGTGTTAATGGGTTAAAATACTTAATGTTGTTTAGCGGTGAAACGGTTAATTATTAACATCCCTGATTCCTTTAAAGAGATATGACGTGTGTGGTTCCTGCATATAATCAATCAAGATACGGTAATATCTCTCTAAAATACTCAGCTACTGTATGACTTTTTCACGATGGCATTAATAATTGAGAAAATAGTTCATACAACCTCTAAAATGTCTGAAAAGGCTAAAACTGAGATTTTCTCAAAAGAAACTAATTATGCCCTGTGGTGGTGAGAAATATTCAGGTCACAATCAGGTGGAGCTTAGAGATTCTTATCTTCATAAACCTAAAAGAGAATAACACGTTCACCAGCTAATCAGAGGTATTACAGCTGTAGGATTATTGTTCTCTCAGCGGTAAGACTCAACTTTTAATCACTGGGAACACTGTTGGTTGTTCTTTTCAGGGTATGACAGGAATAATAAACCTTCATTTTGAACTGTTCTGACAGAAGCCAACCTTTTTTTGGCAAAACATCCCCATCTGTTTCTGTACCTCTGTGTGCCAATGCTGAAATACCTCACCTAGCAGTAAGTATTGACTTGTTTTACATTCAAATATGATCACTGAAAGCATTTTAGCACCTGCTGTTTTTGCAGAATGAAGAATGAAAAATGTATTAAGGGTATCATTCAGTATGAGTGTAACCATGGCAACCAGACAGAGAGGAATGGCTCATCTTTGTGGCTCGCAAAATTCAACATACTCAGTACACCCATGATGCCACTTTCCCCATGTGAGGACTTTTCTAGTGCAAACATACACGCTTAAAAATCCTTTAGGAAACCCAGATTTTACAGGTTTTATAAAGGACGCTTCTACAGCATAAATGTTACTGTAGTGTTATTAACCTGTAAAATCACCAGCCTCTGTGATGCAGGTGCTGTCTGTGTTTCTGCAGATGACACCAACTAAATCCCATCGCCCACACAGTGCTTCTCCTGGCAAAGCAATTCCTGCCTTTACATAAGTCACACCCTCCATTGGCTTATGTCTCATTTCAGTGTTATCATCCTGGAGAGAAATGTACAAGCTCCATCACAGACTCAGGATCTCTTTTACCCTACTGAGACTTTTATTTTGACCTCTTTTTTTTGCTTTTATATACCACACTGTGTAACAGTATCATTGGCCTACATGGAACCTATAAGTCCAGAAGGGGGCTCCCTGCGATCCAGTCCAGAGCTTTATTCCAAGTTTTAACCATCAGTAGTTTCTGAGTTACACAAATTGGGTTTAACTCTGGTTTATTATGTAATGTAATGTAATATGGAACAGTGAAACCCACAAAACTGAGATAATTACTAGAGGTGGGTAAAAAAAAAATTGAGTCAGCTATGTATCTAGATTTAATTTTCTACTATTTTGAAATCACTATTTTATTTCCAGAATCTATATATTTGCTTAATTTGAGTCTATACAGAGGTAGAAGGAAGTTACCGCCTTTATTGTTGTAGTCCGAGTAACACAATGTCAAATCCGTTCCATATCCATCCCCAAAACAAAACGCAGCCGGCCGCAGTGAGCCAAAAAAACAAAGAAGAAAACAGTGAAGGGTCTGCGTGGATATGACATGCACCAGTGGCAAACACTACATACTGTATATAGGAAAGTATGGAAACACCTTGCGTTTCACACATTGCAGCAAAAAGCAGAGCTAGACATCATGGCTAAAAGTGCCTGCCAAATCTGTCATGGACAGGAGACGTTATCGTTATCATAACGTGGTTGAGCCAGCTGTCACTCCGATCTCTGTGGTCAAATCAGCCAACGCTACAACTGTAGAGCAGCTATATACTGACATTTGTGTTAAATACAGTCAAACGCCCCTGATGGAGCTGACTGTATAAAGACAACGGAGCTGACAGTAAGAGCTAGCGACAGACTTGACGAAGGTAGTGGAGGTATACACGTGAGACTGCATCCAGTTTTCAAAATAAGGTGTTAACAAAGAGAACTGTATACACAAAATAAATGTAATTTGTGAGGGAAATGTCTTTATTCTTTGCTTTTTGGGTTGCTGTAAAGGATTTAATAAATAATGTCTGACAATGACTGATATGTTGACTTCAGGACATCTCTGACTACATACATGCTGGAAATCAAACATTTTTAAAAATTTAGATATTTTCAAAAACAGAAGTCCCTAGAAATGTATGATTCAATGTTTCCCTGTGGTCTAGTGTTAAAAACAAAAATCACAAAAAATCGTAATATCGATTGCAATATTTGTAAAATCACAATACATATTGAATCGGCATTCAAGTATCATGATAGTATTTAATCTGGAGATAGGTGAATCATCCCAGCCCTAATAAGGACAATTAACTTGTTATCAAAACTTCATTATTATTGTACACCTGCTTATGACTTGCGGTACAACAAATGTGTGTTGTATCCTTTGGTCAGTGCTATGAGATGTATGTGGTCAAACTATTGTATATTTTATGACTTTCTGAATGTGTACGGAGGGGTGAGGGTTTATAGCTCTGCCAGGAATCAACTGGGAGCCAAATCAATGTGCAACCTTGAATGTTGGCATATAGAGCTTCAACTTGATGCACTCTGCATCAAAGCCACTGACCATAAATGAAACTGAATGTACTGAACGTACACTGCTGCTGAGCAGCACATTTCTAACAGCAAATGCTGTCTACCGGGTAGGTTTTCAGCAGCTGGTGATGCAGGTGATGTAATGTGTGATGCTAATTGCGCATCCAAAAATGTAACAGAAAAGAGGAGAGCGGACTACCACCTCCAACAAGCAGCAGGTGTTCTGTGATGAGGTGGCAACGCTACTCACCACTGCCACAATATCTGTATGCATAATTAAAGCTGTTAACATTTAGACAATGCTTCTATTGTCTAAATAAATCTTCCATTTCCTTCTTTCATCCACCAATGCAGAGACCCAGGGTGTTTCATTTCCAGTAGCAGTGCATCCGGCACGGTCCCTTCCTTTGAATAGACTTAATCCTGTTGATGGGTACAACATAGGGCTGCCCCCTTTTAGTCGATTAGTCGTTATTTATGCTTTTTTAAGATGACTGACTCATTTCCATGAAACTTATGAGCGCATCTCTGGTAAACACAAGTTTTAAAGGTCCAGTGTGTAGGATCTGGGAGTATCTAGCGAGCTGGTGAGGTGAGGAGACTGCAATGAACTGAAGCTTCTCCTGTGTGGCAAGCATGTTGGAGAGCGAAGGTGGCCGACACAAAAACGTGAATAGCTTTATCTAAAGATCTAGATCACTATCTATCTATCTATATACATATAAATATCTCTCTCTATATATATATAAATCATATTTTCTCAAAGTTATGATCGGTCATATCATCTGGCACATTTAGGGTGTGTGTCAGAAAAATGATGTAATATGTAATATAGCTGCCCAGTCACCTGTCTCCCTGTGGACCAACCAAAGAGCATGTGAGAGGACAGAGAGACTCCTCAGGTTTTGATTGTACAACTTAACATATTCAGGTAACAATGAATACAGGGATCTTTGTGGAAAGGTGCATAAATCAAGTCTGACCACACTGACATTTCATGTGGCCCACTGCCCTTTGAAAGGTTCTGATCTCTTTTCCAATAGCAATTACATACTCGCACCTATTTTCAGAGTGAGAGAAAATCATCTGCAAAGGGAACACTGGTTAAAAAGAGAAAAATAGCTCCTGTCTCATCATGTTGTTCACAGTCCAGTGCCTACAGTTGGTACAGTGTGCTGTATATGTTTTATCTATAGTGAAGCATCTTGATAACATGTTCAGTTAGTGTAAAATATTATTCAATTTTATTTAGTATTTAACTTTGACAATGTCAAACTTGCTGAAATAATTATTCCATTATAACTATATAATTAATAACTATCAATGATTCAAACAGTTAATCAATTATCAAGCAAAAAAGTCTAGCAACATCTGGCTCCTCTTTGCTGCTTTTCTCTGTTATATTGTTGTAAATCAAAAATCTTTGTATTTTCGACTGTCAGACTAGTGGGGACTAGTCAGACTGTAGCGTCCCCACTAGTCCCCGTCAGACTAGTGGGGACTAGTCAGACTGTAGCGTCCCCACTAGTCCCCGTCAGACTAGTGGGGACTAGTCAGACTGTAGCGTCCCCACTAGTCCCCGTCAGACTAGTGGGGACTAGTCAGACTGTAGCGTTCGAACTGATGAAGCCACTTGGATAAGGGGCGAAACGTCTTCAGAGACAAATCTAAGTCCAGTTGCCTTCGATTCAATTGTTGCCAAAATCAATATATTAGTTTCAAAATGAACATTTTTTGATTAAGAAAGCAATTATTAGTTGCCTTTCTTTAGGCTTTATCTAATTGTGAGAAAATGTGCAGTTTAGTGATGTTTATCTCTGTGTGAGTGCAGTCTGGATTATGCTTTGCTTATATCCTAATTACATAATGGTTCCCTTGTTTTCTACTGACTGTTCTTAGAAATTATGTCCTTGTCAAGTTTTAATATTAACTTCCTAAATATTTGCTATTTCTTTATGTGGGCTGACAAAATTATAATCAATTATAACACAATTACAAAAGAGAACTTTAAACAATTCCATTTAATTTGGCCTGATTTGCTTTTCAAGCAATTGCACGGATTTATAAAAATCTTGAGCAAAGCCTTGTTCCTCCATTACTGTCTGCCTCCACCACCTATTATCTCCACCTCTCTTTATCTCGCCATCACTCTCAACCCTCACTCCCTACCCCCAATTAAAAAGGTCAAGGTTATATACCGAGTTACGTCATCCAGCACCCCCTATACGTCATATCTCATTGGTGTCAAGTGTAACTAATGTGAGTGGATTGATGTTGATAGGTAATGTCCTGGTTTTATCATGACTGTGCCGCTTGCTGAGGCTCTCTTGCACTGTTCACCTGCCGTATGAGAGAGGTAGAGTGGAATATGAAAAGACAAGGAGGGAAATAGATAAAAGAAGCGTCCTAAATTATAAATGGGGGGCTCATAATGAAAATGTGATTGAAACATGAAAGATGGGGACGGATCAGGTTAGCGATCTGCACCGTAGAGGATTGAGAATGGACTTTGGAACAGACTATTATTTTGCATATACTGTACTTGTGAGCTCAGATAAATGTAAGTTAATCAAACACAGCTCTCATCTACAACTTCCATTATAACTTCAAAAGGCTGCAAAAAAAAAAGCTGGATAATAACTGCAGGTTTCACAAAGTCAACAGATACATTTTCTCCCACTGTAGCAACAGAAAATGTAGAACATGTTGTGTAAATTACTTCAAAATCACATAAAGGCCTGAAGGTTTAATTCACTCTCATAAACATAATTCAGCACAAGGCACCAGGAGAAGGCACCTCTGCAGAGAGTACTATAAGAAACATTTCAAAATTAGCCACAGAAAAGACAGACTTTCATCATCAATAAATTTGAGCAAAGACAACAAGAGATAAAATCGGGGCCGTTTGAATGCATTTAACATAAATGTCAGTATATGGGGGCTCTACAGTTGTACCTTCAGCTGATTTGACCACAGCGATGAGAGCGACAGCTGGCTCAACCGCAGGTTACGATGTTTCCTGTCCGTGACAGAGTTAGCATGCAGCTTTAGCCGTGATGTCTAACTCTGCTTTTCCTGCAATGCGTGAGACCCAGAGTGTTTCCACACGTTACTGTATGTGTAGTGTTTACCACTTTGGATTTAACATGTGAGAGTGCAGGACATATCCCCACTGACCTGCTGCCATTTGCTAATTTTTTGTTTTGTCTCACCGCGAAAATAAAAATACCTTCGCAAAGACTCAAATGAAGCAAATATGTCGATTCTGTCATTAAACATTTGATTGCAAAATCGTAAAAAAAAATTGCCATACACACCCCTTACTAATAACTACGTAATACAGCCTATTTGTCTATACTTCTGTGTGAAATAAATACTTGACAAATGAAAAGTTCATGTTGACTGCAAAATGAACAGAACAGTTTTAAGTGATATTATAGAGAAAAAATAGGCCTCACCAATATCACTATAGAAACGATGTAGAAAAATACTGTAAATTCGATAGATATTTTTATACTGTTTTGAGAATATACAATATATTGTATATTTACTAGCCCTAGTATGAACCCTGCTTTAGAAAAGACAAAAAGGTCATAATATGTCCGAGGGTGTGTCTATCATGCTTGTTTGGGAGCTTGTCTGCCCTCTAGTGGCTACAAAAATGACTTTTTTGCAAATGTACACTAAAAGCTGAGTGTGAGCAGTGCATGCAATGCATTAACACTCTTACAGGAAGTCATAAACCGCCATCCTGCCTCAGGAAATATTCAGAACTCACTTACCACTATATCAATCAATTGCAGACACATGTACACTCTACCTTATAGAGACACACATCAACTCATTCACAGACCTTAAGTCTCTGTCTCTCACACACACACACACACACACACACACACACACACACACACACACACACACACACACACACACACACACACACACACACACACACCCGCGCACACACACACACACAAGGCCTGAGAGATGTGCAGTGCCTCTGCTCATTAGTCCACTGTGACCCTGAGCCAAGCAGCCTCATTAAGAAAAATCCTTAAATCGCCTGTGATGTTCTGAGTAGAGGTCATTCTTTTATGCTGCTACCCGAAATAATCTGTATCAGGGGATTTAGGGGACATTGCTCTTCACACAGAGAACTCACCAATGACTCTCAGATGTGTTATCTGTAAAGGTGCAATCTCTAAATCAATGTTAAAACTGCATTCAGAGTGAGGCTGCAGCGGAGGGTCCATTTTTTTGCAACTTCAGCACATAAATATGCCCGCATTTATTGAGGACTTAGTGGTGTTCAGCAGAGACATGACTAACAGTGCATAAGTATATTCTTTCAGTTTGTGGGTATTTGTGAAGTTGTCATCTCTGCATGGACGGTCTCACCCTGCGCCCTTCTCTGTCATGAGAAGTGAGTCATGTCTGTGAAGCACTATTATTATCGTCTGCCTGGGGTGAGAATTAGAGATAAGCTGCAGTGGAGGCTCATTTAAGGGGGGTTTCAAAGGAAAGAAGTTGGAAAAAATAAAAGTATATCTTCACATAATAGTTCTGAGTGAAAATGTGTGACATGGGGAACTTAAATATGATTCCTCATGATGTGACAGACAATAGGTACATGTGCTGAAATAATAATCATTTGTGACAGTAAGCAATAATGATTTTCTAAACTAACCCGATCGTTTTATTGTAAATTATAAGAAACAAACCTATTTTAGCTAAATCTGATCATACAGCTTCAACATATTGAATTCTACATTCACATCTTGGGGCACAAGATCCCTGCACAGCTCTCTGAGGACTCTGCACTGAAATCAGTGACTCTGCTTCGCCTTTGGCTGCATAGCTGTGCAATCATAATAGTGTTACCACTCCTGTGCAGTCTCTGTAATTTCAGCTTGATTTGCTCACTGAATTCTCTGTAAACAGTGTTTTCTTACTGTGCAGCACCGTAATTCAGAAGAGAGAAACTTGCGAAGCTTTACCAGCCTTTTTTTCTTTGTCCTAGGTTTCCAGACTGCAGGTAGCCTAGTAGCAAACTAAGGCTGTCAACTGATTAAAATATTTAACTACAAATTACGTGCATAATTTTCATTTGCTAAAAATGTTCCTTAAATGTTCCTTTATATTTACGAAAAGTTTATTTAGTTTATTTAAGCGAGTTGTATTTAATACTCTTATCAACCTGGGAGTGGGCAAATATGCTGCTTTATGAGAATGTATGTATATATTTATTTTTGGAAATCAATTAACAAGACAAAACAATGAAAACAATTATTGTCCAGAAACCCTGACAGGTAAATTTAGGTACATTTTTTTTTTCGCTGAGTTTGGAGCATTATTTAGCGTCCTTATCTTCACTTCAGCTTTAAAACTGAGTCCGCTACCTCTGAAAGACTGACCGTCAGATTTTTAAAGAGTTTAATTAAAAATCGCAATTTGTGTTGCAAAAATGTTGAAGTCATGGGTGTTAAAACAAATTTGTGTTAACGCGTTATTATCACGTTGACAGCTCTTTTACAAACCACTCTGAAAGTTTGCTAAAAATGTAATGTACAGTAGGCTACATTTACATTACATACCACCCACTTAATGTATAGTTTTATTTAAAAGTTTTCTCCTAAAAAGATACCCATAAGGCAGTGAAGGACAGTGCATGCTGAAGATGCAATTACAATATATTTACAGTATTATTAATACTGCAATTTAAATCAGCCTTTACTTTGGAAAGTCAAATGACCGATTTCATAATACTGCTCGGTTAATACGTTTTTTTTTTTGTTTTGTTTGTTCTTTTAGCTGAAGAACCTCTGTATTCTTGTGTGCCCAAACCAACACCCTTCAATGGGCTGTTTACAAGGTCTATGTCATAACATACAATTATTAAAATGGTAACAACTGGGAAATAATGATATTTAGAAATCATTCCTCAATGTGTACATGCATGTGTATGCAATGTCAAGCGCTGATCCTCACTTCCTGAGATGTTGCATCATACATTTATGCAACATGAGTTTTTGTTCCTGCTTCCAGGTCTGATAAAGGCGTGTAGTCAGTCGGCTGCAATGAGAGCTCTCAAGTGTGGCGCAACATAGTGAAATCAGTGTTTTCTTACAACACTGAAGGTGGAGAGAAGAGCTTCCTCTGAACCTGTCAAGTTGTCTTTTTAGCCCTGTTTGCAGAAATACGGCTTACAGTATCATCCCAGCCACTTAGAGAACACGTGAAAGCTCTTTATGTCTGGAAAAAGCTCAACAAAATGTTCATAAACATCATTCTCCTCCACATAATTTGATTCTGACGTCCCGAGACCTCGCTGACACTTCACCCTGAGCTGTTACATGAATCAGACACCTAGGGAATAATCTGGTTGGTTTTGTACTTTGAACATCATCGTTGGCAAAGACAGATTTACTCATTCTGCAAGAAAAAAGGGGAACAGGCTTTTTAGTTCCTCCGAGAACTCCTGATGAAAAAAATAAAACGACTTGGCCGAATGCCAGAAAGCCATTAGAAGATTTTGATGGACCCCTTTCATGCTCCAGTGGCTACCATCAAGTGACTCATCTTCTCTTTGCTAGAAATACGAGTTGGTATCTTCCCATACACTACAATAAGTCATGTCCTCAGCTCAACCTTTAAGTGGCAGCAGTTTTTTTGCTGTAAATTATCATTATGAAGTAAATGCTGATTGCACAAAGCAATAGCTATAGAATAATAATGACACCATCTGCATTTAGATTGGTTCCCTAAAAGCCTTGCCTTCACTATGCAGTTCTGTCTGCCACTAGGTATAATCTACCGGGGAAATTAAGGCTCGACTTGTGGCACAAAGGAAGTGCATCAACCATTGCGCAACCAAAACAGGAAGAAACGCTAAGGGGGAAAAGTTGAAAAGTTGTCTGTTTCCACTTTAAAGCAAAAAGTCAACAAGCTGTAGCCTCCTGCATGTTCTCACCGCTTTCAGTAAATGGCCACTTGGAACAAGCCAGAGGGAGTTATCATATTATCAGCCCTAAGTCTCTGTGCACTGACATAATATCACGATGGGGGGTAAAATCACTGGCGTTGCAGTGCAGATCTGAAAACTATTGTGTGTGAGAATCCTCAGACAACAGAGAAAATGTTGCTCTAAATACTGGACTGAGTGGACTCCTAAATTTCTCCCAGTTACAGCAGGGCTATGTTAAATGAAATGCTTTATTCCAGTTTGTTAAAGGGATGGTTCAACATTTTGGGAATTGCCAAAATCGGTAGGTACTGTAGATTGATACCACTCTCATGTCTGTGTGTTAAGGCCAAGAAACACCAACCCGACATTAAAGAACTAGCAGCAATGAATGCAGACTGTTGCGTCCCTTCACGTCGTCAGCCGACAAGTCGCGCTCAAACTAGGGCTGCTAATTTTCAAAACTTTTCTTAACCAATAACTGACCCTCATTAACCGATTATTAGCGGTTAACTGAGAAGATTTGTGCCTCACATGCAGCGATGCGCCAGCTGCAGTATATAAACACAACAGACGACTGAGTCAACAGTTAACCATCAGGACAGCGACTGTAGCAGGTAGCAGTAGTCTGTATTCATCATTCAAAAAGGGAAACAGGAGCACCGCGGATATACAAGTGGTTATTATGAGACGTACATGAAACAAAGCAGAGTTTGCCGACCGTTTTTATACCACTCTCGCTAACCAGTTAGCTTCATTCCAGATGGCCATGTCGTTGTGAAAACATCCGTGTGCTGAAATGATCAAATGAGATGAAGTTAAAAAAAAAAGAAGTGTCCTTGACACACACAGAGGGCTTGCTTTCTTCATTTCCATTTTTCTTCTCATGCACTTTTTTGTTTAAGCAGAACAGCCAATCAGAGTAGCTCCTTGCTCTGACAAGCTCTGCCACCGATTCATCATGCTGAATCGGCCAAAAAACCTCTGTCACAAGCAGACGAGAGTCCACGGATGTTCATTGACGGCCCCAAACTGTCCAGCCGTCAGCTTGCCGTGTCAGGGCCATTAGATATGAAGCTATAACTAGCGGTCGGTTACATTAGTTTAGCACAAAGAAACAGAAAGAAACAGCTGGCCGGGCTCTGTCCGAAAGCTGACAAAATCCATTTTAACAAGCACCTCTAAAGCTCACTGATTAACACTAATATCTTATTTGTTCAATCTGTACGAAAACCCACGCAGAAAACTGACAAACTTGCCAGGCAACATGGTAACGCCAAGACTCCAGGAAGTAACAGCGCTTGCCTAAAAAACAGCTCCACATCCTTCCATACTTAGTCAAAATGTGCGTGACTGAATTCCTCCGGCCATCTTGTCAAATATTTAGGTAGCCTTAAAAAGCATCAGCCCATGTGCATCAATGTGACTCTTTAAACGTTGTTGTTTGATTTGTCAGGACATCCACCAAAAAAAGGAGGTCTAGTAATCCCCATACTAACAGAGTTAATCACATCAAAGACCTTATTCAAGATGCCAGATCACATTAATAATTGACATCTGTTAAATTTAGGATCTGGAACACGAAAACAAGTCTAGGGAGACACATACCCAGAGATACTGTGATAAGATCAAGGGAAGACATTTAGAGTTGCCCGTTAACCTGCGTGTCTTTGGACTATGGGCGGAAACCCAAAGAATCGCACACAGACACGTAGAACATCTGCTTCTAGTTTCTCTACATCTTTAAAAATATGTTTTGCTGTTGCTGAATGAGTTTCTTTGCTCCGTTCGCTCACAGTGATTGTCAGTCAACTGTCACCTTAAAGTCTCTGTAACAACAACTCCACCACGTTGACATTACGCACAATGCTTCAGAGATACACATCATTTAAAAGTGTGAGTTTGACGAAGAGCAGATCGAGAGTGGCTAACATGACGACCAGGTGAAAACATTCATCAGCTCACAGCAGAGTGAAAAAAGGGCAAGACGTTACAGGTTTAACCAGCAGATGCTTTTTCATCTGAAAATACTTAAAAAACAGATGTTTGGAGATAATGTTGCATAAAAACTAGTTACACAATTTCCCATCAGCTCTCTAGAAAATTTTCTCTTGCAGTTTAGTTGAAGGCTGAAACTAAGGACACCTGATTTGACTGTTATCGGTCGATCAAGTACTGTAGGTGTTTTCAGCCCATATAAGCACCATAGATGTGGGTCATTAAGGGCCTACTACTTTAATACATTATAAAAGTGAAAGTTAAACTTAAAAGCAATACATTCTAACATGTAAAACTGAAAGAAACATTACATTTAGAACACAACACAAAATGCTTCTTTAGGTTTAAGCAACAAAACTACAACTTAAGGTTTAGCCAAATATCACAGTTAGGTGGGCAATAACTTTATTAACTCTTTAGGTTTAGGCAACAAAACTACAACTTCTTTAAGTTTAGGCAAAAAAAAACTGATAGGCAACAAAACTACAACTTCTTTAGGTTTAGGCAACAAAACTACAACTTCTTTAGGTTTAGGCAAAAAAAATAATTCGGTTAAATTTATGGAAAAATATTGTATTTTGGATTACAATATCTATAAAACACGAAGACAACTACACATTGTTGGTTTCATTGTCGGGATGCGAACTCTGGTCTCCTGGTTGAAAACCCTGTGTTATACTACAGCACCTGACTTCTGCTTCTGCTCCTGTCATAATTAAAACATTTGCGAGAATATACATAACACTAACAAGTTTTTTATACCGTGTGAATAAATGATAAAACCTACTAGTGGGTGTAGTAGGCCCATATTGACCCACATCTATGGGGCTTATAGCGACTGACAACAGTCTAATCGTCTGTATTATCAGCGCTGTCTTTGACCAAAGAACTTCTAGTCCACATATGGTGCCTTCAAATAGACCTCGAGAACTCATGTTCAGGACATGTGTTGCATTCAAGACGCTAAGTCATGAAGAACACCGCTGCTAAGCAACGGCAATATTAACGTTACTGTCTGACTCAAATAGAGGCTACCAATTTAGCAAGCTAGCAAGTGGGTAACATAATGAAAGAAATGTAAAGGCATAATGACAGAGGAGAAAGATGGGGTCGTTGAGAATATCAACATTTTCCTCAAACATATTATAAAATTACCAAGAAAAACAATGTATGACTAAAATTACAATGTACTGTACAATATTAACTTGTTAGGCACCAATAAATGAACTTCCATGGGCTCCACCATTTCTCACAATGTCAACACACAAGTCTCAAGTCACAAACTCAAAGCTTTCAGAAACTTTCCCCTCATGTCCTGAATATGACATGAGGTGGGCGTTCATACGGGCCCAAGTCTTAAACACCCCATTTGAAGGCACCATAAGTTATATTGTACAGTACAGTATATTGTAATTTTAGTCTAGACAAGATTTAATCAACAGATCTGTGGAACAGAGCTTCTCCATAAAAAAAAAAAAAATCACTCAAAAGCATCACTTTAAATCTGGTGATCACCAGGAATGTGCTCATCAACTTCTTTGACTGATGAAATCTTAGCTGACTAACACCAAAACAACCGATTAGACTAAGAGGGGCAACTCTGGTGTTATTAATGATAATTCTTTATATGGCTGATGATTAATGAGTGACTATGATTCTAGCCTAAACACCTCAGAACAGCAAAACCAGCAATCCTGCAGCACGTCTCTGGATCCTGTCCACTACTAACAGCACCTCACAGCAAGATGACACCCGTCCAACTCCTACCACACCCACCTCACCCCTCTCACTGCCCCAGCATGCACACACACACACACACACACACACACACACACACACACACACACACACACACACACACACACACAAAACAGTACTCCAGGTCAGCTGTCTGTTGAGTTTGTCCACATTTAAACGAAGAGACAAGACAGACAAATGATGACAAACAAATGATGTCAAACAAAGACAGCTGAATTGGATAAGAGGGGGAGTGAGAGTGTAGTGGTGAGTGGGAGGGTGTGTGTTTGTTGTGTGTATGTAAGAAGAGTGAATGTGTGTTTTCCAGCTCCAAAATCTATTTAATAAAAACTGTATTTTGTCCACTATTGTCAGCAGACAAACAGAGATTGTTTCTGCTGTATTTCTTTGTGAGAACAGACTGATGTGTATTTAAGGATGCTGAGGTGTTGAAGTCTAACCCTGTTCATGTTATTAGTTGTTGTCCACAGCAGGTTTGATATATTGAATTAAGCTTCCTGGGCAAAGTACCAGCTCAGAGCTCTGAGAGGCTGTGCTGCATGTTGACATAGTGATATCTGACTTATCTCCAAGTATATGGACATTGTGTGGGCTAATTAACGACAGTTACAGGCTGTGACTATTGGAAGCTATGAGCATTGAAATGGCCTTTCTACTGGCACCTACAGTTTATTTTTTTCACCTTTTATTCATATTTTTACGACAACATCATGCTGAGCTGCTTGGTTACTATTTAGATGCGTTTTAATGAGGTGGATTTACTAGCTTTCACTCGCAGACAGTGGAAATGATTCTTATTTGTAGCAATAAGCATTCCGTTTAAGTTGCTGAGGATCAATCAGCAGCTGTGCACCTACCTAACAACAGCAGCTTCACCTCTCTGGCTGCCTTCTCTCCGTCCTCTCGGAGGTTTTTGTCAATCATCTTTGACCTCTCCGCGGCAGCCTTATCCTCGGCGCTCACCGTACAACCCATGGCTCCAAACGCAGGGGCGCACCGACCGAAACAAGAGGCTTCAGTGCTGATGGTGTCAGCGTGACAGTCAAGAATAACGATGCAGCAGCTCCTGCGTCCAGGGGAACACAGCCGATTCCAGTTTTTACCCACGCGTAAAGTAAGTCCCTGCTCTTCTGATCAAGTAGGAGCTCAAAGATGAGGCATTTGGTTTATTACCACCGCTGGTCCATGTCTAAACGCTCACAGCTCCTCTCTCTGTCCTGCTACCATTCACAGGATGCCTGTGCTCGCTGCTATTCTGTCCGGTCGGCCTGGTGAGCGGCGCGTCCCTCGGTCCCTGCTGCAGTCCTTTTCCGAGCTCAATCGGGACCCTCGGTTATCTTCAGATATCCCTCTGACAACTGGAAGTGGTCGACCAGTCGCATCGACGTCACTCGGACAACTTGTCGCGATTCTCCAATTAAAACAGGTGAGCTCTCCACGGCAGCTTGTGCGGAACCAATTAGAGAGGAAGGGAAGTCAGCGAGGCGAAGATTTGAGGAGTGCGGTGCGCAGTCTGCAGTGGGCGCTGTGCCAACATCATTCCTCTGCATCTCACATGGACGCAGCCTCTCAGACGATTAAACACACACACACACACACACACACACACAGACACACACGCACACACACACACACACACACACACACACACACACACACACACCGTTAAATACCAGTCTAAATACTGGACTGCTCTCAGTCTGAACTGTGTGGCAGCAGATTTTTCTTTGCAGAAGGGACTGTTAAAATGGCTAAAAGATGTTATAGTCACATGTTAATGAAATTTTCAGGCTGATAGAAGAGTTGGTTGACAGCGCCCCCAATAGGACATAAATAGTCATTTTATCTGGTGGCTGACAGTTACTGGGTCATACCGTATGTTCTGTAAAGACATAAAGACATAATAATATTAAATAATACAAATATTTATATAGCACCCTTCAGACAAGAAATGCAGCTCAAGTGTAAAAAAACAAACAAAACACAATTCAAATAGGCAATGAAAATATTAAAATACACTGAAAAAATGGGATTTAAAATAATATAATAAAAAAAACAGTTAAATACAATAACAATAATACATGTATACTGTAAATAGTAGTGACATAGATTATTCTTTTATGTGTAAGAAAACATTACTACTCAGGCTCTATACAGTACACCCTCGTGGGGTGGAATCTGTGTCATCCTCAAGCTCGGGTCCTCTACCAGAGGCCTCGGAGTCTGAGGGTTCTGTGCGGTATCTTAGCTGTTCCTAGGTCTGCACTCTTCTGGACCGAGGCTTCAGATGTTGTGCCTGAGATGCCCCGAGCGCTCCCACCACCAGGGGGACCACACTGTCCTTAACCTTCCACATTCGTTCCAGCTGCTCTTTCAACCCTTGGTGCTTCTCAACTTTTTTGTGTTCCTTCTTTCTGATATTGGCATCTGCTGGTATCGCCACATCTATCACCACCACCCTCTTCTGCTCTTTGTCCACTACCACTATGTCTGGTTGGTTAGCCAGGAGCTGTTTGTCAGTCTGGAAGCAGAAGTCTCACAGAACCTCGGCCCTGTTGTTCTCAGCCACCTTCTGTGGCCCATTGGGATCTGGGTCTATTCCATACTGGTTACTGATGTTCCTGTATACTATTCAGGCCACTTGGTACATGCAGCAAATGTGGGGCCGATGGTTACTTTGAAACCAACAATCAAGGCTAACAAAGAAACAGCTGTTAGCCCAGTGGCCCAACATCTGTAATCGAAAACTACTCTCACAACTTGAGACTGAAGAAATACAACAATGCTACGGCAAGGGGGAGCCAGGACGACAGGTCAAGGCCAACTACCTTCAGAAGATCTGCTAGTGGATGTGAATGCTATTTATTATAATTCCTGTTTATGTTTTGATCAATTTGTTGCTCTTGAGCTGTAATTCCTGTTCATTTTGAAGTTCTTTTTACCAAGTTGGCAGTGTACGACTTATTTTAATAATACATTTATTATTTATTGGTTACATTTTATTTTACAAGGTTAGGAAAGCCGTGTTTAAGTCAATTCTGATGTTGTGATGATCTCAGTCACTTCCACACAATGAGGTTTACAGCTTTTGGATCAGTACTCAGTA
Organism: Pterois miles; assembly: GCA_947000775.1. Taxonomy (NCBI): domain Eukaryota; kingdom Metazoa; phylum Chordata; class Actinopteri; order Perciformes; family Scorpaenidae; genus Pterois; species Pterois miles. The sequence goes on along the minus strand of CAMQGK010000100.1, from coordinate 1,773,158 downwards.
TCGGCCGATACATACAGTCCAGGTATCAGTATCAGTACTGAGACTGAAAAAGTTGTACTGGTGCATCCCTAGTTTTTACTGTGTTGTTTTTATGGGTTTTACTTTATTTTGATTGTACAGCACTTTGGTCGAACCTTGTTGTTTTTGAATGTGCTTTACAAATAAATTTGGATTCAGCTACAGGTTAATTTAGTTTAATTACACACAAGTGCAGTAAAACCCCTGTGCAATATGTGCCTTGAATGTTATCTTTATTGTTTTTCTTAAATGTATATTTTTATTGCTTCTTGTATTTCATATGAAAAATAATAAGGGTTCCCATACTCCAAAAAACAAAACTGATGAACTGGAATAATTATGTGTAGAACAATTATTTCACATGTAAGAATCACCAGTATATTCAGTTCAGCATCTCTGTAAAGGTTCTCATTTGAGTCTGCAGGTCACTGGAGGTCTCTCATCCAAGAGGCTTCATCAATATGGAACTGATTGATGAAAATGTCCTCTAAACCAAACAAAGTCCAGCTGCAGGAGAGTACTCTTTTTTTTTTTTATTTATTACATTAGTCAACCTTTTTTGCTAAGTTTATATGCAATAATGTTCGTTATTTTGTGCTATAGGTTTTATAACATAGGTTTTATGTTTTATAACATAGGTTTTATGTTTTATAACATAGGTTTTATAACATTATACATCCCCATTATTACATCATGAGCTTTTATCCATCCATCTTCAACCGCTTGGGCGAAGGCGGGGTACACCCTGGACAGGTTGCCAGTCCATCACAGGGCACATAGAGACAGATAACCGACAGATGACCATTCACACTCACATCCACGCCTACGGGCAATTTAGAGTCGTCAATTAACCTAAATTGCATGTGTTTGGACGGTGGGAAGAAGCCGGAGAACCTGGAGAAAACCCACGCTTACACGGGGAGAACATGCAAACTCCACACAGAAGAGCCCCAAGCCGGATTTGAACCTGTGACCCTCTTGCTGTGAGGTGACAGCGTTAATCACTGCACCACACACCACAAATTATTACATTATGTGCTGACCTTTACATTATGAGCTTTTATTACAATTACATTTTTTTTACATAATTTGCAGTTATTACATTATGAGTTGCCACAGATGTGTTGCAGTGAAAACTTGCAGCATGTTGACATAAGTCAGTCATAAGTGAGCAGCTTTGTTATGTCAACAAACAGCTTTGCCTTGACAGATATAACAACACTGACAAGATATAAAAATAAGTGTGTGTTTTGATGAAGAGGATGCATTGTATTCTTACAGTGATCAAATATTTAGATGCCTATTAAACTTAAATCTGCTGCATATAAATAAATAGAAACACTCAAAACATTCAAATGATTGAAGGCTGATTTGTTCATTTGTGCCCATGCACAATAAGCAGAAATATGTGCTGTTTTAATAAGAATCTAATTGAATTAAGGTGAAATGACAACAGAGACAATGTAAAAACATCTATAATTATTTTATTGCCAAACTAAAACTGTCCCTGCTATTTACACTTTACAAGCTACTGTAAATATGCATCACAAATACAAAAGGTTTACATTTATATACATTATTTATATAAAGCCACATCTTATTAACCAAAATTTGTATACTTTATTATTATTTTATAATAATTTTGTCTTTAACAACAGCTATAATAAAGTATCACATAGATTTGTTTAGGTACTTGAAAAAATGCATATATGATATACTGCATCTGGTGTTAAAAGTGTGGTACCTGTTTAAGAGTTAAAGGCATTTCAAAGCAGTAGGTAGTTAGTTGTTGTTTTGGCATTATACCGTAAAGCGAAGAAAAATTCACTGTTCACTAAACGTGACAAAACTAAGCCTTCATTTACACCACAACAACCACTGCAAATACATGTGGACAAGCAAGGGACGGAGGTTGATACATGCATTATAAGTATTTCCTCGGCAGTTGTTCATAATTTATCTGTAAAAATAAAAACTGCTTAACAAGTAGTCCTTAATATATAAATAAAATGAGAGAAGTGATAATTCATGCAGGACTTCTCTGAAGCCTGAGAGTTGGGGTACAATGCATAACCATCTTTAAGTAAGAGCAGCAAATATTTGATATGACATTTCTCTGAGATTTTTTCCAGGTTTAAACCTTATGTGCTGTTTTTAAACTCGTTAATTCAATATAATAAAATGTTCCTGTAGTTTGTAAAATGAACTTATATAAAAGTTGTAGTGCTATTGTGAGGCTCAAAATTCACCTGAAGAATTACAGAAAGAATCGCTGAAATCCCTAAATTAGGCCCAAAATGAATGTGTCATTACTTATAGTAATGTTTGAAACATTACTTCATGCAGCATCTTTAAAGAAGGGCTTTATAATACTAATATAACACTATATTAACCATAGCACAGAATGGGCCTTCAAAACACTTCCCTGTAAGATGCTAAATATCACGTTAACATCAGTGTGTGACAGAATCAGAAGGAAAATCTCTGTGTTCACTAAAGCGACTACAGGACAGACTGAACAGAACAACATGCAAAACATCAACCTCAAGTCTAAATAGTCAACAAGGGTGAAAGTAGATCAAAATACTATAAACCAGTAAGGCAAAGACATTACAACAGATTCACAAAAGCATAATACATCTTCAAATTAATAAAATTAACTTGTTTAACTCTGCCAGACCCACCAGCAGCTTTATCTTTATAAATTCATGCTGCCTGGATGGATATGGGTTCACCCAATCATTTAAAAAATAACCTTATTTACTAAGTGCCACTTAGTAGTGTCTAGTCAAGATAATTTTTGGCTTCATTTGCATGTGTTTTGAGATATGCACATTGCTTGAGTGTCCACATGCTTTTGTCATTATAGTATATCTAAAAACTGGGGCAAGTACAACCAAAACTGTATGCGTGGCCATCAGAAGAGGGTAACCTTTGGACTGAGCCAGACTAGCTGTTTCCCCCCCCCATGCTAAGCTACGCCAAGCAACTGGTTGTAGTTGTATAGTGCTATCAATCTTCTAATCTAACTAGTGAATTAACGCATTTTCTCAAACTAATCCTTTCATTTAATAGACCAGTGTGTAGGATTTATTGGCAGAAATGAATTATAATATTCATAATTATGTTGTATGTATTATCATTAGTGTATAATCACTTGAAGCTAGGACTCATGTTTTTGTTAGCTTACAATGAGCCCTTTATATCTACTTAGGAAGTGGCTATATTGCTCCACCATGTTTCTACAGTAGCCCAGAGCAGACAAACCAAACACTGACTCCATGTAGAGCCTTTTGCGTTTTTGCATTACCTGAAGGTTACCGTAGGTCTCCGACACGCTAAGAGGTGTGAGCAGAGGGATATTCAGTTCACCACTATGTGCCATTAAATCCGACACACTGGGCATTTAAGTTTGAATTTTCACTTGATGTGGGCATCACAAATGTGTAGATATAGAAAATGTGATATTATCATTCCGTGTGGGAGAAAGTGATGTCTGAATTTATAAAAAGATAAGATAAAATAAATGAGCTAGACTCAAAGGTTAACTGTTGAGATAAAACTTGAGCTGTACTTGGTTTATATTCAAGGTCACAATGTGGCATACTGTATGTGTGCTAAAAGTTCTACAAAGGGAGGTATAAAATCCTAAGATCAAGCTCTTTGAATTTGGTTGAACATTAAAAATATCCTCAGTCATAACTCCTATTATCATTTATATACTGTAAGCTAAAACTGATACCATACATGATATATTTGGATCACTGACTTTATCATATACAGTAGTTTTAAATATAGTCCATTTGAAATTCAAAACACAGATATAGTAGCTAAATAAATATACACTCCTGTTTTTGTTGTGTGTTTGTGTGCTATTCTAAATGCTAAAAGGCACCAGGGTTTCTGAAGAGAGTTAGCTGATCTGTAGCAAAAGCTGTGTATGATACATTACATAACAACTCGACAGACCAGGAAATGAAATGCCACCTGCACTCAAAGGCCTTTAAAGCACTTTTTTAGTTTTATACTACATCATGTTGAACAGTTCAGAGTGCAGCTGTTTCAACATGAGATCATCTGACTATTCTCTTTTGTGCGTCTCGTGGAAAATTATTAATACTTGTGTAAAAAGAATGAGTTATTATATACATGAGTTATTTCTCATGTATATCCTGAGGCCTTCACGTCTTCAGCGTAACTCCTTTTTTTCTGTACAGTACCAGCTGCAGTTGTTTGTGTGTAAATAAAGAGGAAGCAACAGGAAAGAACCATTTCACCATTGTGGATGGACTTAGTTGCAATAATAGATGGTAATAAAGAAAGACCCTGTGTAGTCCTGATTATTCATTAAAATTGTATTACCATTGCACCATGTTAAATGAATTATAGAATGTTGTTATGCAAGGATTAATGTTAAGTTACACTCAAAAAGTTAATGTAAGTCTATCAGTACCAGTGTGATCCCATCCAACTGTATATGTATATTAACCCCAGGCTCTGTGCTGCAGTGTGTTCTTCCTACTGAAGTGACAGTGCTCCCTTTACATTGACTGGTTATTTCCAAAGCTCACACACACCAAAGCAGCATCTAGTGGCCTCCTGCAGCATGGCCGCCCCCTGTTGTCCAGTCGATGATTATGAAGCTCAGACTCATCACCATGAAGGAGATGCCCAAAGCAGCAAAACAGGCAGCCTAAGAATGAGGGAACATCAGTGGCACAGACGCTCAGTTATCGAGGACTCCATACCATGACAAAAGCCGGTTTCACATCGGGATAATCGCTAAACTAGTGCAATGAATAAAGATTTAACAGCCTCACCAGTATCTTAGGAACAGAGTTCATGGGTTCATCATCTTTGGGAACAATGCGGATGTAAAAGACAGCAGGGAAGATGAAAATCAGGCAAGGAGCCGAAGTGGCACCTGTAAAAAAAGAGAGAAAGAGACGGTTAAAAACAAAGCATACAGCACTGTACAGGAAACATTTGTAAGTCTAATAAGCATTTTCAGTTTGTTTTTGTTTTCTCTGATAAATGGTGAAAAATCTGGTAAAAATTTTAGAAACTTTTTTTGTTATATTAGTTGAAATCTCATTGCATCCTGTCAGCAATCGCGAAATCAAATACTATTATATTATACATATAGTTGATCCATGCACTGGTAAATTACAAATCCTCAGCACTGAGAACATCAAGAAACCCGGCCAAGTTTTGTTGAAATAATAATGTGTATAGAACAGTTTGCAGCAAGGGTCTGGTTTACAGTGATAGATACAGTGATACAGTGGTGATAGAAAGTGAGGGAGAAAATTATGAGAAAACACAAAAAAAAAGCCTGAGGGCTTGCTTTGCAAATTATATTTTCATTCCAATTTTGATGTTATTGGGTTATCAGACTTTTACCTGTTTTTCAACTCACTTTCCCAGATTGTGAGCGCTAAAAACATACCAAAGTTGCTGCAAACAGCTCCTTATATTGCAGCATCTGCATGTACATGTTTGTCAAAGTACAATCTGTGGCTTTGAAGATGCCCTTGGCAGTCTTTTGACTGTTCAACTTTGACCTCTAACCTGTGAAACACGAGGACTCTGGTCATGTTTGTTTTGTTTTGTTTTTGATTTAATATTTTGGGCTGCATGGTGGTGCAGTGGTTAGCACTCTCGCCTCACAGCAAGAGGGTCGCAGGTTCAGATCGGCTTGGGACTCTTCTGTGTGGAGTTTGCACCCCCCCCCCCCCCCCCCCCCCTAACGGGATAAGCGGTTGACGATGGATGGATGGATTCAATATTTTTTCTTCGGAATGTGAAATCTTGAAACACAACAAACACTACCATGTCAAACAGGAAGGTTCAGTCTATAAACAGAGACAGAATAAGTAACCCATAATAACATCATAAATACAATATCACCTAAAGTCAAACAAATCCAGACAAGTGGATAAATGGGTAAATTTCCCCACTGTGGGACTAATAAAGGAATATCTTATCTTATCTTATCTTAAATAACATCGGTAGGAAACATCAAATGCTATTTACAATGACTTTTCTAATGTTATTTAGTTATGATATAGGTTAGCAGCCTATATTTGTGTTATGGTGATGGTGTTTCTTGGACAGTCCTCTTTAATGACGTAAAGGCCTCACAAGTGCCTTTGTGTTGATGCAATTTCAGGTTTATGTTCAGTGTTGTACTAACCAATGATGCCGAAGATGCCCAGAATGTTGGGAGCAAATATCACCAGCATGTTGATGAGGGTGAGCAGAACGAGAGCAATGGCAATGTGACGCAACCAGCTGAAAGACTTGGTGGGGAATAACATTTGCTGGATGGCTCTACGTACCTGTGGACAGACACAGACAAAGAATTCAATTAGGAAATAATACCACATGATCATCGTTATTCATTCAGCATCACAGGGAACAAATCAACAACAAACTTACAGGGAACAACACAATAGGGACGGTCAGTGTCACGGCCGTGAGGACGGCAACTCTCACGCACAGGATTAATGTGTCGTAAGGATCAATCCGGCTGTAAGTGTGTAGCAGTTCAGGCTCCACGTTGTCTATAAAAATAACAGAAAACCAGATGTATAGATATTAATATAGAAATATATTCTTGTTAAAGTTTGCTCATGTGAACTTCACTCAGTAATGAAGCCTTCCAGCCTTGGAGAGCATATTGTCACCACAAGAGGGAGCTTAGACTCTACGGCATGTGGGGAAAGAGAATACTGTACCTGGCTCTGTCTTATTCAATACTGAAAAATAATATCAATACTGCACACCATTATGTGGCTAAACAGCATACAATGAATTAAAACAATAGATTGAAAAACTGCCACAAAACTGTATTTTTTTAATTTTTTTTAAATGTATTTTAGTATTCAATAGAAAGCAGTATCCCTCATAATGTCAGGCTCTATAGATCCCTCAGTTCAGACAAAATTTTCTCATACGGTCTAATACAATCACTATCAGGAAGTTGTTTTTGTGTGCAGGAAGTAAAAATGTTTTTCAGTAAAATATAGAGCTGGAACAATTACTTGATTATTGCCAACTATTAAATTAATTGCCAACTATTTTGATAATTTGTTTGAGTAATTTTTTTTAAGAAAAAGGTCAAAATTTTCTGATTCCAGCCTCTTAATGTGAACATTTTTCAGCAGTTTCTTTACTCCTCTATAAGAGTAAACTGAATATCTTTGCATTGTGCACAAAACAAGACATTTGAAGACGTCATCTTGGGCTTTAGGATACACTGATTGATATTTTTCACCAATTTATGACATTTTATAGACCAAACAACTGATCGATTTATCTATCTATTACCCTAGTAAAATATACATTAAATATAATAAACCTTATTTTGAACAAACACATTCCTATAAACCTGTACTGACCAATAGTGATTGAATGTGGTGCTATATGATTTTAGATTTCTGTATAACGGTGTCTTTAAAGCACTGAAATTGTTTGCATTGCAAACCTTTAATACTGCAAGGTAAAGACAGCAGCAAAACAAAGTATCAGTGACCTTTTTCTTCTTCTTCTTTTTTTTTTTTTTTTTAACAAAAAGCAGCTTTAAAAGCCAAAGCATCCCTCCCTTTATTTTACTGTGTCACTGAACTGACTATCTGGTTTTTAAATAAACATTATTATTTTTCCACTGATACTGTAAACACAAACTCCAAAATGTGTGACAACTGCTGTTACCGTAAAAGGTCAGGTAGCCAAAGAGAGCTGCCAGAAAGTACATGCTGTACATGACAAAGATGGAGATGTTGGACACTTTCTGCATCTTCTTCTTTGTTGGACTGAAATCAAAAAGTTGAAAGTTGTGTGAATTCAATATCAACATTCTGCAATGACTTGTAAAATATTTTCAAGTTGCACAGGGGTGACTCACTTGCGGAGCTCGGTGTAGATGGGGAGGACCTCAGGGTGGCAAACAAAGGCGAAAGCCAAGATGGGAATGGTGTATGCTGTCTGTGAAGAACACATTGGCACAGGGGTGTCAAACTCAAATACACAGTGGGACAAAATTTAAAATTAAACAAAGCCGCGGGCCAACGTTGAACAAATGAACCTTTAATATGGACCCAAACAAGTTTTGCTTTACATTGAATATGGAACAAGCAAAGCTTATGTAACTTAATAGTGCAGGCATACAAAATCGAATTTCAAATAATAAAAAAAAAAAACATATCAATGGCATATTAAATAAAATTTAAATATAAATTGTATGCCTCTTTTCTATTTTCAGCCTTCTGAGGTAAATATCAAAATAAGCTTTTTCCACAGGCTAATAAATTTGAAAATAAAATAACAATAATGAATGAATCAACCATTCAAGCCTTGGAGTAGCAAGAAATAGTGTATAAAGAAAACGTTAATTATTGCTTTCCTGCTGAAGCACAGATCGCTACTGAAACAGAGTAGAGGGCATGTCTGGGTCCTGTCCTGATTGACATGCTAAAACAACAGCAGAGCATTATGGGATTTGTAGTGTTAGCGGTGAATGCGCTGTTCTGTACAGGTGGGCCAGTTCTAATAGTAATTTTATATTGCCTCGCGGGCCAAATATAATTACACTGCGGGCCAAATTTGGCCCGCGGGCCAGAGTTTGACACCCATGCATTGGCACGTGACTTTCTATGATCAGCAGTGTAACCAAGCTGCCCAAAATAAGTGGAACTCTGCAGATATCAACATTGTGGCCTGAATGCTTGAAAACAAACCAGATAAGCAAACTCTTCAGCTTGGCTGCCTACCTGTGAGTTGATGGTGATCATGCGCGGGGAGCAGTGGGATTCATCGTCCTCGTGAACCAGACCATTGTTGTACTCATGGCCGTGGCTTGAGACATTGAGGCTGAGATGGGCAGCAGTACTGTTGGTTGAGAACTCCTCGAATGGGCAGGGAATCTGAAACTTCTTATAGATAACCTGCAGAGGGGTGTGAAGGAAGGACAAAAAGGGCAGGGAGAATCAAAGAGAAGATGTAAGCATGAAGGGATGTGTCAGAGTCAGTAAACAAGGGCTCTCAACAATCACTGCCAAGCTCAAAAAAGGCCATTTCACTTCAGATTAGTGTGACTCAGCCTTTAGGTACTTAGGTTTTACTCTCAACCTTTGATGTGTAAGAAGCAGCTCTTATCGAACATAGCCACATACCACTGGAAACAGAGACGAGGGTGGGAAAGAGAGGAGGGTGGGAAAGTGAGTAATGTGTATGCCAAGATGGCATGCCAGAACAAATGAGCCTCCTTGTGACAAGTCACTGTGATGATGTGCCACTATGTGAGCTGGACTGACTTACTGCGGAGAGAAAAAACACCATACAGCTGAGAGAAAATCCACTGGTATAGCCGAGGTAACCTGAAAATAAAGAGGAACAGACAGTTAATGTCACAGCTCCTCAGCAATTTGGCCTTCATGTGTTGTCTGGGACTACTGCAAGCTGTATTAGTTACACAAGAACTGCACAAAGCTTACAGTCAACATGTTTCCTACTGTTCTATAAATGAGGCAACTGCAGAAAATGCCCCCAAAATGCCCCCATCAGAATGACCTCACAGCACTACGGGACCAGAAAGAGCACATTTATTTTGTGTATTAGGGAAACTCAAGGAGAACGATGTCTAATTGGGCACCTGCTGTCTCCACTGTGAGTGGTGGGAAAACGACACACACTAATTGCTTGGCTTTAAGTTAGCTGCTTCATCAGAATGTAATTATCTAAGTTCAAAAGAAAACATAATCCTAATTAAAAAGTCCTGCAGAGATGTTTCATAATTTGGCAATTGTATGATATGTGTTCAGTAAGCGTGTTCGAGTTGAATGTAAAATGCTATGAAAAGAGCAAAATTACTTCAAATTAAAAAATTTAAAGGGATAAATTAGATGTTTTAATGTGGGGTTGTGGTACTTATCCATAGTCAGTGTATTACTTATGATGGTCAGCACACCCCCAGTTTGGAGAATCAGACAGGAATTACCGCACAGAAGCAAACAACGTGCTGCTGTAGACCGGGCTGGCAGCAAAACATATTTTAGCCACCTTAACAAAAAATATTTGTTTAATTGTATGCTATCTTTTGAGTATTTTTGCCAGTTTACCTTGCCATGAGACAGCTTTACAGTCTATGTTTCTGACTGGGAACTGAAACCATTATGTAACCTCTCGCCAAAGTAAACAGACTCCATTAAAAAATAGCAATTTCACCTTGTTGAACACGGGAGTTGCAGGCCCACTGCTGCCTCTATCAGTTTGTTTTCTTCACTGAAGTCTGGTGGCTCTGACGAGTGCACAGATGGCTTCAGTTCCTCGTCAGAAAGGGCTGTTTCATGGCAAGGTAAACTGGAGATAATATTCTACATATAGCCTACACTTAAACTGGTATTGATTATTTTTAGGCGAGCCTTTCTTTTAGGTGACTAAAAAACGTTTTACTGCTGGCCCCATCCATAGCAAGACATTGCTTTGGTTCTGTGTGGTAACTCCGGTATGCTTCTCCAAACTGGGGACGTGCTGACCATCATCTACTGTAGGTAATACAGTGACTATGGATAAATACCTCATACAACCCCACTTCAAAACACTAAAACTATCCCTTTAAGGATCTAAATGTTGTAACATGCTTCACAACAAAGCTTGAACAAAAACAGACAAATAAGAAAAGACGAGATAAGATAAGATGAACTTTTATTAATCCCCAAAGGGAAATTATCTTTCAGTTACATCCCATCCAAGAAACATAAAATAGGCAAGGACGTCATTAACTAATAGTCTGTTAACATTAGGAGGCAGGAACTACTGCCCAGGAACAAAACCCTGAACTCACGGAAGCTCATTTCCACCACAAAAAGAAAAAATAGACAAAACATTGTGCATGATAAAATAAAATACACTCATGGTAAATCAAAATTATGGAAGTCTTTCTCGCTCATAATTTTGACTGAGTATTTTTTATTTTTTTTTAATCATGCTTTTCATGTTTTGTTATTTTTCTTGACAAAACTGGACTTCCATATAACTAAGCCACACTGGTTGAAATGCAGGTGAATAACTAAAGAGGTGCCTTTGCTGAAAGACACAAATCATATGCCTCACTTGAACTAATTACAATAGACCAATTAGTTTTTTGTGGCAGATAAAAATGTCTCCGTTAATTTGGGAAGATATAACAGACCTGGTCCAGCTGTACCAGTTCTACTCACCGAGCTGTTTCATTAAAGCCAGGGGCAGGATGATACTGGCAGAGACCATGATGACCAGGTAGTTTCCATTCAAGTACCACAGACTGTTTGGAGAAAAAATATAATTTACTTTGGTGAGCTCAATATTTCAAACAATGCCACAGAGACACAGTACACAATAGAGAGGCAGCGACAAAAAACACGTGGAAATGTTAGTACAACTTGTTTCTAAAATCACATCATCTAAGAGCAACGCAGTTGTTAAGAATCTACTGGTGCAAACGTTGATGTGTTGTCAGACCAACAGCAACCTGCTGGGAAGATTGTTGGCCTTGAGATTATGGAAAAAACGTGTCTGCTTACAGTATATTGCTCTCGACAGAAGTGCTGGAGGAGACTATTACGTAACTGATGATTTATGCGACTGTTCACAGTTGGAGAAAAGGAAAACACAGAGGAGCCTAAACAACACAGCACTGAAGACGTCAGTGTAAATATTACCAGCTTGTTCCATCACACCATTACCATCTCTGTCCCTTTATTTCTTTCTTTCTTACCAACCCATAAAAACATCTCTATTACTCACCCCATACCATATCACCCAAGCACAGTTTCCACCTTAACCGTTTTGGATCAAGTCCATAGACTAAACATGTGGGGATGGAATGTCTTATCCAATCTTAGCCCTGCTTCCCCTTTAATCCTATAGGGGGTCATGCTGCTGTATCACCATCGGCTATATGTGGGCACCATGGATGCACAAAGGTGGGTCCTCGTTCATTCCTATGAAAGTTGGCCAGTGGCGCATGATGCCAAAATGGCTCGACTTCCGATTGGAAAAGTTCCTTGCGGCAATCTTCTTCTTTGGGCCCACAGACCATGCGCAGTAGCATCCACTCTGTCATGTGGCTTGGTCACAAGGTCACAAATGTCACGGTGTTGTCACGGCTTGCTTACTCCACCTCCCAGACCTTGCTCCAGCCTTGGTCTGGGTCACATTCACATGAACATCCATCCATCCATCGTCAACCGCTTATCCCGTTAGGGGTCGCGGGGGGGCTGGAGCCGATCCCAGCTGGCATTGGGCGAAAGCGGGGTTCACCCTGGACAGGTCACCAGTCCATTGCAGGGACAACCTATAGACAGACAACCATTCACACTCACATCCACACCTATGGGCAATTTAGAGTCATCAATTAACCTAAACAGCATGTCTTTGGACTGTGGGAGGAAGCCGGAGTACCCGGAGAAAACCCACGCTTACACAGGGAGAACATGCAAACTCCACACAGAGGAGCCCCAAGCCGGAATTGACCCTCTTGCTGTGAGGCAACAGCGCTAACCACTGCACCACCGTGCAGCCCATTCACATGAACAGAAGAAGGGAAATAACTCTGGATTCAGCCATTAGTGCGTTTTACAACTTTCAAGACCTAATGACTGAAATAAGAACTATTCCAGTGTTCATACTGGGAAGTTGAATCAGTGTAAGTCTATGAGAAAAAGGCTTTTTGGGCCCAATGACGTCAAGCAATGGACACGGAAGCTGTAGTACTGTTTGGCCACTACAAACATTGGCTTCAATGACCGGCGCTTCTACTGGGTCTTGGTGGGTTAACTTTGTTTGAGGGTGTCTCAAACTAGCTGCTAGGCAAAGTGTCTTACTCAGTGACATCACCACGTTACAGGAGAAAAAGCAGGGTCTCAACAAGGCGTTTCATGCAGTTCAGGAGCAGTGTTTCCGTGGGAGTGAGTAACTCCGTTTAGCGTGTACTTGGACTTAATAACTTTGCAGGCCTTTTACATGCACCAAAAACTATATAACACACTAAAGGAAAGGGAAAAGCACAATAGGTCCCCTTTAGTACATGTGGACATGCTGGTGCCGTAATGCAATCAGCGTGTCTGACTGGCTACATGTCATGGTGTTCTGTGTCGATGTGTCACAGTGACCTGGTCTTGTTACAGGAAAACCATTAGCTATTTCATTAGCTTTCAAACAGACCCAGCGTAAATTATTTTTAGAGATGGTATGTTCTTTATAGTCATGTGAATAGACTTGTTTCAGTCCTTGAGGTAAGAAGACTCCAGTTGTGTGATTTGCTAAGGAAAACAAATATAATCTGTGGCAATGACAGAAAATCTCAAGAGCTCAGCTGTAGACCTGAGCTGAGCACCAGCAACAGGAAGCTTACAGAAATGATTGTCAAACCATTACAGATCACTGTCTCCTAAATCGGTGTCTTTGTGTGCTACTGTCCCTTCTTAAGCTGATAAGCCTGTTATACTTAACCCTCTGAACAAGCCACAACTAATCAGATCAGCCGTCTGCTGTGGTCCTGGCATACAGTGATCTGTGAGACTAGATCCCTCGAAAGCAGAGCAAGTCACATGAATCACAGATCATGTCCACACAGGATATTTGGTCAGCATGTCATTGTAGATGAGCAGCTTTCACATGTGAGATGAAACTTAGCTGCTGTGAATCCAGAGCTGCTATGAGGAAGTCAAATCTCAAGTCCATCAAGACCAACCCAAGTCAAGTTTGAGTCACTGAGGACAAGTCCTGGTCAACATTACAAGACTTTGTGAGCAAAATGCAAGTCTTGCCCTTGAACAATTTGCTATGAAAGATGTGTTAATACGTAGCTGACTGTTTGCAATGCATGGACATAATAACTAAATATGTAAGCTGTGTGGTTAGGCTGCACGGTGGTGCAGTGGTAAGCACTCTCGCCTCACAGCAAGAGGGTCGCAGGTTTGATTCTGGCTTGGGACTCTTCTGTGTGGAGTTTGCATGTTCTCCCTGTGTAAGCGTGGGTTTTCTCCGGGTACTCCGGCTTCCTCCCACCGTCCAAAGACATGCTGTTTTGGTTAATTGATAACTCTAAAATTGCCCGGTGTGGATGTGAATGGTTGTTTGTCTATATGTTGTCTGTCTCTATGTGCCCTGCGATGGACTGGCGACCTGTCCAGGGTGTACCCCACCTTCGCCCTATGCCAGCTGGGATCGGCTCCAGCCCTCCCACGACCCCTAACGGGATAAGCGGTTGACGATGGATGGATGGATGGATGGCTGTGTGGTTAATGGTAGTACCATTAAGGGTCCATCCTTTCCACGCATTCATTGTCCATGTAAGTAGCCATGCAAGAGGGATGAACTGTCACTTTGGCTACTCCTCATTGTCTAAAGTTGAGGTCTAGGCCACTTTTGGCATGACTCACCATCTCTATAAACTTCTAAAAAGCTTCGACCCTAAAATGAAGATGGATTCAGCAACTGCATGGTTTATTTCTCACCTAAAATGTTTTCAAAAACACGTGTCAGTGAGCTTTTTTTTTTTCTCAAACAATCCACCATGTTGGTTCTGGGTTGAAAGCTGGGAGCAGCACCCCATGAGAGAAAACATTTGTCCAATCAGTTTCGTTGTGCCTGGTGCCTAGTGGCAGCTCATCAAGCAGCCAATTCTGCGAAGTGAGGCAATCCCTCACAATCAAAAATGCACATGTGGACACATACCATAAGAATGGCCTGTCTATAGCACTGTTTTGTTTATCTATTATTATTTTTTTCTATTTTCTAATTTACTTGTATTTTGAAACTATAGTATGTCCCAATATATAGCACACATATTGGTCACAATTTTTAAATAACAAAATTTATTGTGATTATGTTAAAAAATTTGGCTTTGGCTGACACATGATTCTTGATTTTTTTTTAAATATTGGCTTTGTTATATTGTATTTGCAAAAAAAATCTAACATTAATCGGGCCCAAGTCTTCATGGAGTCAAGTATCACAGCAGTCAAGTCCAAGTCCTCATTTTTGTGACATCACACTCAAGAGTGAATTCCTGCTGCTTCCAAAACCCTGACCTTCTCCCGGTGTGACCATGCAGACCCTCAGCCCCACCACCCACCTCTCATTCCACCCTGTTCTCTTGACGCCACAGATTTGAACAGCAAGAGGCTGACTGAGTGGGACCAAACAGTGTGTCCTAGCTGCTGAGTGCCGGCCCTCAGCTGACCTGTCCTTATGGTCGACCGCGGAATTTGGCACCCGTGTTACACCACCTGCTGCTGTCATTTTGTGTGTGTGTGTGTGTGTGTGTGTGTGTGTGTGTGTGTGTGTGTGTGTGTGTGTGTGTGGCGTGTGTGTATGAGATGGAGAGGCATAGTTCTGCATATGTCAATTTCGATTGTAGCTAAGCCTCTGACCCTGAAATACACAAGTACTAGTTTATCCCACTCTAAAATGTATCATTAATTATATATACGTATATATATATATATATATATATATATATATATATATATATATATATATATATATATATATATATATATATAAACACATATATATATACGTATATATTTGGCTTGCTGCAGTCACTGCAATCCCGTTTGAGGATAAGGTTTGTTTTTAGATTGGAACAGGCAGCTGGAATCCACTTCAGTCCTCCATGGCCTTATGCAGAGTGTCTATGTCAGTGCAATGACTCTGACGTTGCCTCCAGTTGACAGCACTGAGAGTTTATGTTGTGAGTAGACATAACTGACAGATAGTGCCCAACTGTGGGCCCCCTGCAGCTCAGCCAATTACAGGCTGACATTCTCATCACACCCCCACAAATCAATGAATGGTGCAAACTGGATATATTCGCTGCCCACAGAGTCTGCCAAGCCCCTTGACCTTGCACACAGTGTCTCAGCTGGACAGCAGGCAGGAGTCACATGCTTTTTACTAGCAAGCACATAATGCATAATACTCACTCAGAGTTGGGATCTGCCTTTAGAAAAGCTTGGATGACCAGCGGCAACTCAGATTTAACAATGTACAGGTAGCTAGACATCGCTGTAACAGATGAGACAGAGGAAAGGTGAAAATGTGTTGCCAAGCAGGTTTGTGTGCAAAAACGCTGGCATACTGAGCAAACTGACATCAGCTAAACCATGTCACATAATGTTTGTGTAAGTGACGGAGCAGTAGCTCCTACTGAGGACACTGAGGTCATGTACTCGTGTTTTAGCAACATGGGGGAGGTTAAGTTTAAAATAATTGACACATGTTGGTATTCAGCAAATTCAACTCAGTATATTCTCAGTATATATATATATATAATCTGACAACATTTAGACAAAAAAAGCCAGAATTTTATTGCTTTAAAACATTATGACTTTGATGTTGGAATATAATAATTTTTCAGGTAAAATTACCATACATCAGATAGTTTCTCCATCTTGAGAATTTAGCGGTTTTTCTTTGTTTTGTTATGTGATAGTAAACTGGGTTTGAAATGTTGGTCGAACAAAGTGTTTTGATTTGTAAGTTATTATTAGCGATGGTTGAGATGTGTTTTTTAGTGACGTGTTTACTGCACTGATGTTACATTGTTTCTGTACGTATTGTACTTAGATTATGTACTTATGACATTTCCCTTAACCTAACTAAGTGTTTTTGTTGCCTAAACCTAAGTGAGTGGTTTTGTTGTCCCCTGCTGGCACTGCACCTTCATACAGGCATGTAACTGTCACGCCTCTGTGAGGCAAAATGTAACACTGACACACTGCCTGACACTCAATTAATTGAGAAACAGAAAATGAAATTGGGAAAACATTGAATATTTAACTGTATAAAAATATAGAAATAATGTAAATAGTTAAATTGTTTTGGGGGTGGGGATTGGGGCCTTCGTTATTTCTAAAATCCTGGCCATGGTGCTGGAAAGTGAGTTACTCGGTTACAGGACTTAAAAACCTATATGAATACTGTTGCATGCAGTCTTTGGGCATTATAAATTTAACCAATTAAAATCATGCTGCTATATTAACTTCATGAGTCTTATGTGTATCCACAAAGCTTTGATCAGAAACAGCCAGCCATACTGTACATGCTGTGCAATGAGTGGGAGGAACTCTTGTAACTGTCAGCAGCAACAGGAACACCAAGAACAAAAGCCAAAGTAATACTAGAGGTTTAATGAATGTAGTTATGTGTGTAATTGGGTAAGGGGGATATAAGTATAATTCATGTTTTTTGCTGTAGGGAGTTTGCAAACCGTTAACACGTGCAAACACACAAATCATTAAGTCACAGTGACTCCTCACCTCCAATATTCTGCAGGGTGATTGCTATACCAGCAGCCATTTTTCCAGGAGTGCCAAAGGCCCTGTACCCCAGCTGTTCATAGGCTCGAATTCCTGTAAGAAGATTACAGACAATAATAGTCACTCAGTTATGTTTGCTGAGATGTCCCTCTAAGCAACACAGTAAAATAGTTTCAGAAAATTAGAACAATAAAAAGGCTGTACATCTGTGACTGGTGGGTGAAGACAATTTGTAATTTTCATAGTTTTAATGTTTGTCTAATATATTAGAAATTCTGACACATTATGGATTATAGAAAAACGTAATTCATTAATTTCAAGTCTACATATAATTATGATAACAGGACTGTACATTATTATGTACAGCTACACTACTTCTTTTTAAAACACCAAGACATGACACAAGACTTACCCACAATGCCAGAGGATTTGAGCAGTAGATGAATGGAGTAAGAAGACAAGGCTGCAACTGAAGTCAGAAGAAACCTGTGACACAATACAGAGGGGACAGTCATGTACTGTGTTATATACCTCTTTATCCACAGCTTTGTTGAATATTCAGTTATGATTGTTCGATCATGACCTTCTTCGGTCTGTTATTTCTTTATAGCAGACCATGCTATGTATAACAGCCCGTTGCTATGGACACATCTATGATGTTGGACTCCAATTTTTGTGGCGCAGCACGATGTCAGGGTTAATTTCACAACAATGACCGGCTCACTGTACATTATCCTACATATACTGTGTGTCAGCTAGATTCTACTTCTAATCCCTCTGGGATCTTAATCCTGGCATTCCTCTTCTGTCCTTTTCCATATATATTACAATCATCCATTTGCATTAAGTCATGATGTATTGCGCATGTTCCTAGATGTCACCGCCAATGTGACAAATCTTATGTAAACAATTTATTGTTTGATTTGACATTGTGTGTGGGAAAAACACTATTACATAAAGCCTGGGAAGCTGAACTGCAGTGGTGGCTGAATTTCCACTGCGTCACTGTCCTGACATTTTAAAGCTGATGCTGTTCATTGCTTGAACACGGAAATTGTACAGTATCATTGTGAAACTATACCGAAAGCTGAAGCAAATATTCAGCATGAACCAAGACGAGGCATTCTTGAAATAATATGTCTTTTTATAATACAATATAAATGTTGTCTATTGATTGAAATCAGCAGTCCTACACATGGATGAAAACAAGATTTCCCACAACTTCTTTGTGTCTAAGAGTTACAGTTGTCCTCCTACAGAGTCAAGTCAGCACAGCCTACTCAGGTCAGCATTCCTAATGGGTCAGAGGTTTATCCCAAATCCATCACCTTTCTCAGACCTTTTCCCGGCATTTCTGTACACTCTGTACAGTGTATTTCTTGTAGCCACAACTGTACTGAGAATACCACTGGCGTGTGTCTGTAGGCAGAGGGATGAAGGCCGAGTCCTCGGATTCCACTGAACACTGAACAGTTAGCAGCATTACCATAACTATTACACAGCTTTGTTGAATACTCGATTCTGATTGGTCAATCACTGCATTCAATGGTCTGTTATTTCTTTATAGCAGACTGTTACTATGTATAACAGACTGTTGCTATGGCCACAGTTCTGACTCTGACGGACTGATTTTGTGTCAAATTATTGATTTCTTAAGTAAGTAGCTGTGTAATAAACGGGATAATGTATAGCTAGCGGGCCATTGTTGTGAAATAAACCCCTTCAGGGTAATGCAAGACCCTGTCTGGGTTTAATTCAAAACAAAGATTGTACATTATCCCTTACGTAACATGACAGTCGTGCAGACTGTCTGACCTTCCTCAACTCACAGACAAGCATGTATTCATAGGTCTGCTTTTGGAAATATCCCATGTAGTATGTGATACCATGTGCAGTTGAAGACATATCCTGCTCTGGATCCTGACGCCTTCATGACTGCTCTATTTCTGTGTCTCACTGAAATATGCTGACGGGGAATGAGAACGTCTATTTGTATCTGCTGGTGGATCAAGGGTTCTCTTGACACTGCAGGCTATAATCTCCACCAGAGCCACAATGAGGGAAATAAAGTTGGTAGTTCAAAGAGGTCAAATGAGGGCCAAACATCAAAAACAAATGAGGTGTACACACAAAGACTTATGAACATGTTGTAAGATATGAATACCCCAAGAGTCTTTCACTTGAAATAATACGTAAATAATTGGGATCATGTTGCTTTCTAGGAATTAGGCTTTTTAAATGCCTCTGGTCTGTTCCCTTCAAAAGAGCCACTTGTGTTTAATCCCATTAGAAAGCAGAGATTAAACAGATTTTAAAAACATAGTGCAGTTTAGTGCAATAAAACACAAACTAAGAGCGAGAAAAACCTTACTGTGACATATAATGAAAACAGATTATAACATGGAAAATACCAAGTGAGATGCAAATAAACACCAAACAGTAACCTCTAATGCTTTAATGCTGATGTCGTCTATTTCAGTAATAATCAATATCCTTTCATCTACATCTGATAACTCATTCAAACTAACAGTTTTTCCATAGCACACTAAGTCTATGTAAGCGTAAAGCATTACTGTGTGTTGGCCATAGATACAAGCAGTTTAACAGTTATTTTTTGTTTAACTTTGATATGCAAGTGCTATTTATTGTACGTTACATTTGACATAACTTGATTTTAAAGACTGTTAACCCTCAGGCTGGTTGCCTCAGGCTGACTTAAAATCTAATGTTAATGTAAGTGAAGTGTCTGATGTACATACTGCTACGTAGCAATGATCCAGTTGCATAAAACCGGGCCCAAAGAGTAAATAGTTAGAATACCACTGACCCAATTACTAAGAGGAATTTCATAAGAAATGGCCTGCAGCCTCCTTCATGAGAGGAGCTACTCTTTGAAAGCTCTAGCATTGAACTGACTTCCTGTTCCCACAGTTGATGCTAACACTGAGGCTGTTCTCTACCCCCGTCCTGCTGCTTGTTCTCTGCAGCTACTGCACATAGACACAGACTACATGACCAAGACAACCAGGGTCATGGTGGTCTGACAGCAGTATATTACGAGCAGAAGGAAGTAAATGAGCACTCCTGATGCCTCACCCAGGGTCTGGAGTACGAGTCGGGCCGATTATTTGACCTTTTTTTCCCCCATAATTGGCATCGGCCAGTGTTTGAGCATATTAAACAAGCGCCTCAGCGGGTAGCCCAGTGTTGTTGCTGTAGAACACATGACTCCGCCCCTCTGTCAATCAAACTGCCATTCTAACAGCAGACCAGTGTTGCCAACTTAACAACTTTGTCGCTATATTTAGCGAGTTTTCAGACCCCTCTAGTGACTCTTTTTCAAAACAGCGACTAGCAACAAACCTAGTGACTTTTCCGGTGTTATTGGAGACTTTTGGAGACTGTCGTAAAAGCATGTATAGTTCTTACTCTTCTCAACAAGCAGCGGGTGCTGCCATGGATGCCTCCCCCACCCCAAAGCACTAACAGGCGGCCCAGTCCTCGTCGCACAGCAGTCCCTCCTAGGTGCAGTAACAGCAGGAGATGTTCATCCCTCCGCGTCCAGACTGCAATTGAATTGCGCATGCACAAAGCCGCCACTGGCTGGATGTAAATGTAAAATTTTCTTTGTCTTTAATAAATCACTGCACTAAAAGCTACACTGCATTTCACTCACACAGCCTCAGTCACTTTGTCACCTCATCCACTGTGTGTGTGCAGAGGAGTGGGAATCAAACCCTGAACTGAAAAAACCCAAAGTAACTCCTCTGCATCTATGATAAATGCTGCTAAGTGCACTAAAATGTTATTTTTTCACCCAAAAGTTTATTTGATAATGTTTAGTTTTTTGATTACCTGTTTCATGTATTCAACATTTAGTTTATACATTATTTTTATTTGAAATATATAAGTGCACTGCAGTGCAGACACAAAATGTAGATTGGAGAGACAGACCATAGGTGTTTAGTGAAGTTGAGAAATTTTATGGATCATTTATTAATCTGTTTTATCAGATGGAGGAAAAAAAAGAAAATCATATCGGCCCCCAAAAATTGGCATCATTATATCAGCCATTGCCTGTCCTGATTCTGTAAAAAAAAAAAAAAAAAAAAAAAAAAAAAAAATCTGCATCGAAAAAACCCCATATCAGTCAACCTCTAGTCTGGAGGTTTGGTTATTCCAGGCTGTGGCCTTTCTGGGGTCTGTATGTGGCAATGAGATTGGGGATGAGAGCCAAAAAAAAAAAGGATATGAGTAGCAGTGGTCCTATCATGATATGTTCCTGGATGTCATAACAGATACTCAATACTGTAAGTAAATATCACCAACCTGGCCCTTAATCCTACCACTAAAGCAGTTCACTCATCAACTGTATTCCCTCAGAAAGCACATTAGAGAGTCTCAGCCAGGACTCCAAAGCACTTTTGGCAAAGTTTGATTCTTTTTTACTACTACTACTACTACTACTACTATTCAAGTGTATGAAACCATTCAACAAGAGCAGTATAGCTATTGACCATTTCACAGTTGCAAACGTCCCAGCTTATTTCCTCTTGCAATGTAATGAATATGAATGGCTCTGTCCGAAATCACATATTCTGAACAAAAATATAAACGCAACACTTTTGTTTTTGCTCTTATTTTTTATGCGCTGAAGTCAAAGATCTAAGACTTTTTCTATGTACACAAAAGGTTAGTGAGCACTTTTCCTTTGCCGAAATAATCCATCCACCTCACAGGTGTGGCGTATCAAGGTGCTGATTAGACAGCATGATTATTACACAGGTGTGCCTTAGACTGTCGCAAGTTTTGAGGGAGTGCGCAAGTGGCATGCTGACTGCAGGAATGTCCACCAAAGCTGTTGCCTGTGAACCCAATGTTCATTTCTCTACCATAAGCCGTCTCCCAAGGTGTTTCCGAGAATTTGGCAGTACATCCAACTGGCCTCACAACCGCAGACCATGTGTAACCACACCAGCCCAGGACCTCCACATCTGGCATCTCCACCTGCAAGATCGTCGGAGACCAGCCACCTGGACGGCTGATGGAACAGTCAGTTTGCATAACCAAAGATTTTCTGCACAAACTGTCAGAAACCATCTCAGGGAACCTCAGCTGCATGCTCGGCATCCTAACTGGGGTCTTGACCTGACTGCAGTTCGTCATAATAACCAACTTGAGTGGGCAAATGCTCACTTTCTGTGGCGTCTGGCACTTTGGAGAGGTGTTCTCTTCACAGATGAATCCCAGTTTTCACTGCACAGGGCAGTTGGCAGACAATGTGTATGGTGTCATGTGGGTGAGCGGTTTGCTCACACAACAGCATGTTCCAGTTCCTGCCAATATCCAGTGACTTCACACAGCCATTGAAGAGGAGTGGACCAACATTCGACAGGCCACAATCAACAACCTGATCAACTCTACAAAGGAGATGTGTTGCACTGTGTGAGGCAAATGGTGGTCACACCAGATAATGGCTGGTCCCCCCTCCCCTTCAGTGCCTAATACTGTAATCACGCTGTCTAATCAACAACTTGATATGCCACACCTGTGAGGTGGATGGATTATTTCTGCAAAGGAGAAGTGCTCACTAACAGATTTAAACAACTTTGTGAACAATATTTGAGAGAAATAGGCCTTTTGTGTACATAGAAAAAGTCTTAGATGTTTGAGCAAAAACAAAAGTGTTGCGTTTTAATATGCACTGCATGCCCAGCATATGTTCTATCATTCAACATACTTTTGTGTGAATGAACAGTAATATGTATCTTTTTGGACGTAATGAGCAGTAATTTACGGTACGGATAACTGTGACCAAAATGATGATTTTGTGACAATCAAATTTAAAAACTAAATTATGTACATCCGTTATGAATGTTGTCATCACTACCGCATTGCACTGTGGATATTTATGCCACCGTAGTGTCCAGAGTTGCTTAATGTAATATTTCACTGTAAATAATATGCTATTTGTGTACTATTCTTTTCACACTAAGATTTCAGACACACTAATCGAACATATTGTTTGAGCGTGTTAAATGGCATGTTGGTGTGGAATTTCAGACGCAATCAATGAGATGTTAAGAACCTGACAACAATTCTGCACTAAAAGCATTAGCATCAGTGCCTTTGCCTACGTGGATAAAATCCAGCTCATATTTAGTAAATTGCCACCAGTTGATAAAGAGTAATTTACTCACAAGAAGAGGAGGATGCCAGTGTTGGCCATGGCATACGCCAGCCCCAGGATTCCACTGCCCATAATAGCATTACCCAGGTTGAAGACAGACATGCCAAAAGAGGTCTTTCCTTCAAACTGAGGGGGTAAAAGCAAGAGCATGCAATGTCCAATTAAAAACAAAAAACAAAAACCATCCATCTGTTGTTTTATATCTGTAAACTTACGTCTGTGAAGCGTATAGGTTTCTTTCCATCTGCACTGGGCAAAAATTCCTCATTCTCCAGTCCTCCATCAGGATCATCAAATCTAAGGGGCAAATGTATGACTGTTAAGGGAAGGTCTTGCTATGTACCTTCAAAAACTGTGCACATATCTGATTTTTGTATTATCATAAGCATGGAAACAAATACGCAGCTGAAAAACCTTTCACACAAATCTGCACAGACATACCTGACTGTTTGAGTGCCATTTCTGTATAAGGATCCACCCGATGAGGCGAGCAAAAAGCAAGGTGAACATGCAAGTAAAGATTATGTAGGAAGTAAGTCATACTGTATGTTGCTCACCACATCTGTTATCCTGGTCATTACTAATGGGAAACTCTTATCACAGAGACACAATCAAACAGTCCAAAAGTCTCTTTTTTTAGTAAACTTAAAATTCAGTTGTTTGAATAGTCCAGGATGTGGTTTCAAGTATAACTAACACAGAAAAGACAAAAGGTATAAAAAAAGTGCCTGACACATGCTGTGTTATAATGTCATTAACAGTATGCAAGTGGCAGAGGGCAGCCATTCATCTGTGTTTAAAATAAATGGAGAACACTCACAGATCCTCTTCTGGCAACGTCTTCATTGGCACTCCCGTGTCACCTTCAAGGTCATGGCTTTTACCGTTGGATAAGATGTTCATCTCTGACTGGGTAGGCTCCATCATCCAATCCTTTATAGTCGCTCAATAGCTTGAATATCTATGGCAGAGGGAAAGACGGCATGAATCATATGCAGCACTTTCACATTTTATGTACAGTACAGCAATTGGTTTGAAGAGGAAGCGACTTATCTTTCCAAACTGTCAATCAAATCTGATCAAAAGGGTGCACCCTGACAGTCCTGATGAGGCAGAAGAGTTGAGTTTTTAAGTGTTAAATCCTTAATAAACAATACTTTTTTCAAAATATTAACCATGAAATCTTAATGTGCTCTTAAAATGCTCTTTTGAAACCATTATTTTT
This sequence comes from Pterois miles, assembly GCA_947000775.1. Lineage (NCBI taxonomy): Eukaryota > Metazoa > Chordata > Actinopteri > Perciformes > Scorpaenidae > Pterois > Pterois miles. Next base: position 1,748,416 of record CAMQGK010000100.1, on the reverse strand, counting down.
AAAATAATTTAAAGGTCCAGTGTGTATGATGTAGTGGCATCTAGTGGTGAGGTTGCAGATTGCAACCAGCTGAAGTGTCAGACTCAAGTCACAAATTTGATGACTTTAGACGCCACTAAACAAAATAAAAATAGATTTGCAACTCGACGGACTTCAGCACAGATGACCCATGACTTAATTTGGACTTGAAGCTTTTGGCTTGAAAATACTTGATACCTCCCTCCAAGCCCAAAGATTAAAAAGTGTCGGGGGCGGCAGTAGCTCAGTCTGTAGGGAGTTGGCTTGGGAACCGGAGGGTCACCGGTTCAAGTCCCGACATGGACCAAGAACTGAGTGTGAACTGGTAGCTGGAGAGGTGCCAGTTTACCTCTTGGGCACTGCCGAGGTGCCCCTGAGCAAGGCACCAAACCCCCAACTGCTCGGGCGCTTCAGGAGCAGCCCCCTCACTCTACATCTCTCCATTATGCATGTTTGTGCATGTGTGTGTTCGGGTCTGCATGTACCGTGTAAAGTAACAACAGAGGAAAATTAATTCCCCCTGGGACAAAAAGGACATCTTTATCTTTATTTAAAATGTGTGCCATGAATCAATCTATTTTCCTTCATTTCCTGAATCAATTAACGTTAACACTCCACTCCCAGCAAGTCGGTGCTTAATTCCTCGTATCCACTTTGTCTGAACCAATTCAACAGCATCCAGTCAAGTTGCAGGTGAGAACCATAAAGGACTAACGTTATTGGAACATGGTGGACTCCGTGAAGAGGACCCGCTCCCCATGTAGATATGAAGGGCTCTTTTTAAGCTAACAAAAACATAACGATTCTTAATTTCAGGTGATTATACACTAATGAAAACATAGTTATGAATATTATATTACAGTTCTGTGAAAAGACCTTCACTCCAAATCCTGTATTGGATCTTTAATGTACAATGTATGATAAAAACTGCATTTTCACATCAGTGTAGCCAAATAACTTTGGTTCACTGGAACTTTTGACACCAAAGAAGTGATGTACTGTAAAAAGGTTATGCATGTATCTTCAGCCATACCTCTTTGGTGCATTGCTTTACACAGTGCAGTTTTGTTGACTGTAATTGCTTTTTTTTGGGTTTGATTGTAATTACTTACATTTCGATTTCCATTTCAAAGAGTCGTTTTATAGTCTATTAGCTCAAGCAACAGTTATTGTATTAATGTAGAAACATTTCTATAAATCTCAATGATGGACATCATGAATCGTCATATTCAGTATGTGTCTGTACAGTATCTGGGTAACGATGACCCGGTTCTACTGTTGACACAGTGACTTCCAGACCTGACCTCATTCTCTCAATCGTCCCATGCGTTCACTGAAACTTGTGCAACACATACACCATTCATGATGGGTAGCTGTAAATGATCAGAGGCTGAGATCAAACGCTGGAAAGTATAGCAGATTTTTGTGCTTTCCAGAACTTCAGTACTGCGCAAAGCAAACAAGTCTAGAGACAACACGATCAAAGGTCAAGGTCTGTTTGAGTTTTTTTTTTTTTACTTTTGTTTGCTCTTGTCCTTTGTGTAGTTAATATCACAAGGCTGCAGTTTCTCGGTGCTACAGTTCACATCCCAGTCAATGACATGGTGGTCTTTATGATAAATACAAGCATAACAAAATGCTAAGTCACTCACAACAACAGGCCTCAAATTACTGACCAAGCAGTTTGCAAAACAGTTATTACTGTAGTACTATAATCATGCATTTCTACAGTATTTTTCCTTAATGAGCAAGGTGCTTTCCGTGGTTTGAGGAAAAAGGAGATATCTTTGTCAACCGATTAATCACTGGCAAATTATAGCTACAATCTCTGTGGGAAAACACTCACATTCATTCATATTATCAATAATCAAGAACTATTAATAGCTTGTCATTGCCTCCCACCATGACCCCAGTGACATAAATGAATCCTCTTCACTACTTCACAGTGTGAACTCAGAGAGACAATAGTTTGTTGTTCGCTGCTTCCTCTGTAACAAATGGTCCTCTCATCCAGAAGATCACTATTACTGCTATTCAGGCTGTACAGTTAAAGAAGCCATTGATACCATGCCACACAAAAGGAAGCTCAGAGGAATAAAACAAAGTCACACTGCACAACACTCAACACAATAAGCAGGTACAGAGGCATATCAACAAATAAAAATAAATAAAGGTTGTGTGAATGAAATTTAGTGGTTTATTTCTAAACACATCATAAATGTTGGAAAATAGGTACTGAAAATGTGCAGACTGTGAACACTGTAGTATTGGATTGTGAAGTTAGACCATTAAACTGTTTTTCTCCAGTTTAGTTTAGTATTCAGGGGTTTTTAAGCGGGACTGAAAGCATGGCTTGATGACGCACTGGAGCCATACCTTAACATAACCCCTCCCCTAGCACTATATACAGCAACAACAACTAGAGTGCATAAATACTGTGTTTACTACAACTTACAGTTGCATAGCTAGCTATACCTTCATCGACACCGCACTGCAGATGCTTCTTCCCTGGGTGCCAGAATTTGCAGAACAGCTCAGTCTCTCGTTACAGTGGAGCAATCCTTAACCCCACCTGTCTTCAAAATAGAAGCCCAATTATAGAGATTCATACTCATTATTTCTTGGTCGTGTGTTCGAGCCCCATGTAGGGCAGAGGCGTTTTCAATACTTTATTTGTATGACTGTTTTTGTATTGTATTTGTATGATTGGAATTCATTCCATATCCTATGTATAAACTGACAGCGTGTCAGAGTATAGAATACCAGGGGCACAAATGTCTGAGAGACAACCGGGACCACAAAAGCAAGTACTTTGTCCAGGGAAGTGGCTTCGCGAGCCTTTCCAAGCCGACTGGTCGTGGTGCACTGCCTCAGAGGAAATACGCCTGACAGGGGCAGGGACAAGTCCTTTGGGCTGCATTCCCAAACAACCTGACTGTGAGAAGACTGGACCCCGATGCGTTACCGGCCTCACACCATTCACGGGCTGAGCCTCAATCAGAAGGACTCAGGCCCCCGATCAATACCGGGTAAGCAGTCTTCCACATACTACATTTCCCCAATCTGCCCCTCTGACGGGATTCAGCTCTGGGCTTTTCCCTCTTCACACACCGCTACTGAGGGAATCCTGACAGGCTGCACCAAGAATACTGTATATTTTTATCTTGAAAGCTAATTTTATTTACCTGGCAAATTTTTTGATAATTCAAATTTGGCTGGGTGGTTAATGACACATTTTCCTGTGGTGTGACAAACCCAGAATGCATATTTATTTTTGCTTTCTTCAGCCTTTAAGTTCAAAATTCAATTCTGAATGTCATTTTCAGATTTATCACACTATTCTGTCCCACCAGAACCACCAGAAAACAGCAGACGAGGCTACAGCCACGAACATTTACAGTAAATACACAGGAAGCTCATTATGGAGTCTCATGATGTTTTTCCACCCATATGATGACTGTTTTGTGCTGTATACATTTGTCATCTGACTGTACACCCTTATACTGTATAATGTGTCGTGTCAGAGACCGTTACACATCTTTTGATCAATGGTGGTGAATTTAGACTAATGCTTATACAAGTTAAATTGTCCTTGGCATGATCTTTTTTTTTCATTACATGGTGTCAACAAGGTTCATGTTCTCAGGTGTTTTTTCAATATCCTGAATTTTACAAGCCAGTGAGACGTGGGTTATTAAAGACAGAAGGAGGATGTAAAAGCTGAACTGTGATACATGCATTTAGCCGTGCTACAGCTTTGACCAAAACCATACTAAAAACCTAATTCATTTTAGCTAACAGTTTGGATTGGGTTTCCGTTTGACTGATTTGTTTGCTGCTCTCAGTCACAACATGTCAAATATTTTCCTTATATTTCAAATAAAAATGTGAAGTTAGAGAAGGCCTTCTGAGTATTACGGCAAATGAGAAAAACACTGTACAACACAGAAACATGATTCTAAAATCATCCTGGTATCATCATTCCTGGTAAGAAATGTGTGATTTTGGACTCCTTATATGGAAATTAGAGACAATGCTCAACTGGTAGACTTCAAGTTAACTAATTCTAGTTAATCGCTAGCATAAGCTAGGGAGTATTTTCCTTTGGAAAATAGGGAACTCACCCAACAATAAAATAAAGCATTGCCAGGCGTTCTCTAGGTATTTAAGAAGTGTGATAAAGACCTGTACGACCACATCCATCTGTTGCAGTTCTCAGCAAAAGTCATGGTGCAACTACAGGAAGTCCCAGTGAATCAGTAGCATTACATAATAACAGGCCAGAAACTCTGCTGGAACGTTTGGCATGTACATACCAGGTCTGAGATCAGGTAGCTGTATGCAAAATTAGTTCTTCAGACACATCCCTGGTACTATTTCTGCTGTGTAATTATATCTATAGCAAATGGCAGGCTGGACCATTTAGCCATATGTGTCTATAAACATGTTCCTTAAGACAAGCCAAGGCAACTTTTTCGAGACTCGACAGATATAGTTTACGAAGGGATTATTGTCCTGCTAGCAGGTCTTCACAGTAGTTTGGGCCATATTGATAATATCCTATTAGTACAATTCAATTATAAATGCATCAAAGAGAAAAAAAAAGACAAGCTTGGTGCAATGACTCACATATTGATATTTCAGACGAAGACCTGGGAGCTGGTATGATGCTCAGCGTCTGATTACGTAGATGACAGTGGATTACGCACATTTGCATGGCTTTTCTCAACCCAGATGCTTGGTACAAATAGTGGCACGAAGGAGGGGACATCAAATATTTGTTTGTGGGAGTGGCAAAAGCTGCAAATAGTATGGATAAAAAAATAATATTTGATGTTGCTTCACCAGATCTACCACTCTGTCCATGTCTTTTTTAATATTCTCTTGCTGACTTCAAATGATTAAGATCACATGTAGAATGGTTAGCCTCTGTATCTTGCAGGTACCATCTGCCAGGTGTGTCTAGAAGGTAACGCACAAATTGCGAAAACTCATACTCTCTTCAGACACACTGCCTGACGACCTATCCTAACCTTAACCACCTGAGGTCAATACTTCACCTTCAACTATTCAACGTCAGTGTCTAACCTAAACCATCTCGCATGAGTTTTGCAACTTTTGGGTTACCTTTTAGACACTGCCTAGCCATGAAGGAGCTCACATGTTTTATTCAATAACATCTGCATCAGTCTTTTTGTAACTTAGCTACACTTTTTTGGAGAATAACATACTGTTTCTATATCATTTAAACACATGGTATTTATTCCTCTGAGGCTAACTGCTACATATTGACTGGTACTGATCCCTGTCCATATGAGAAACTGCTTGGAGCATATCCTCTTCTGATCACCAGGAGCGACACTTTACACTCATACTCTGCATTGCAGCCCATAGTGAGTTGTGTTATGTAACAAATCGGCTCTAAAGGAGCATGAGAGTGAAAGGTCCCATTCTGAGTTACTGGACTTAGGGGACATTTGAAATATTTGAACAGGTGGGAGGAAGAATAGTGATTAGTCGATTTTTCCATCTGTTCAACGTTAAAGTGAAAAGAATGGCTATTTACAGTATAAACCATAATATAAAAACAATTATTTGCTATCTCTTCTCTTGTCAGTTGGACATAAAACAGGGTGAGCACAGGACAAGTGGGGGGCAGTGGGTGTGCACATGTAGATGAGGAGATGCCCATGTGTTGGTGCATCAGGAACAGGCACGAGGTTCAGCCAACAGCGCCTGGCAGCACCAGCTCCTCTCGGCCACGTGCCTGCTGGAGCCAGAGGAACACATGCTCACGTCCTGTGATACCGGCCAGCACCTGAATCACATATTCTACTCTGTGGCAAAGTGGACTAAAGGGGTTGCTTTATTATGGTCTATTTCTCATGAATTACAACGTGTTTAACAGGTGAAATGAACAAAATTCTGGGGCATCGGTTTGTTTTCTGTTGTTAGTGGATGTGTGTGAATCCGTAAAAACAAGGCATTCATTTATATGTCTTCTTTCTGAGGATGTATCTTCATTCAAACACAAGTAAGGCAGGAATTGACCAAAAAAAATTCTTAGTCGGCTAAAACTCATAAGATTTTGGTGTCTAACTGATTCATTGAGTTAATCAACAGATCTGTAAAACTGATTTCCTCCACAAAGAATCACAGAAAAGAACCAAAAACTGGGGGAAAAGGTGGTTCTTCTCATTTTACTGTATATGGTCAACAAAGCACAACTTCACTGTAGATAGATAGAGCACAAAAAGAAATATACTAAGGCTGAGTCATTAGCAATGACCGGGTTTTCAAATCTGACCCGTGGCCCTTTGTAGCATGTTGTCCTCTCTCCCCCCAAAAATAAAAAAAAATGTTTTAAAATTCCTGAATGTGTTTGAACATATAGCAAATTAAGTTTCCCCTGCATGCATGGTTAAGTTACCTTCATCCTCAAATGCAAATTTTCAAATAAGACATGCAAGACGTCAGCTTTCTGTGTCACTGTATACTTAGGTATTAAAGCAGTGATGCATTACACACACTACTGATTAAGCTACATCACAGGTCAGCTCTTGTCAAGTCATCGATGCTTTTCAGGTGAGCAAAGTTTCCTCTGACTTTTGAACACCGGCATTTATCAGAAAACACAATCTAAGGTATTCTCCATCATATTTTACATACCTGTCTGATGAAACAAACAGGTTGGTATCTCACAAGATGTTCTGTGAGCGACAGGAACAAAAAGAGGGAGTGCTATACAGTATAATGCATTTCTGTACTTGAGAGTTTTGACTACTGCACATTGCAAAGATACTTTAAACAACTCAGCCGTCAAGGCTGTGTGGTAAAATCACTGAATGTGTTTCATCTGGACGATCCAGGGCTATAACTGCACTATTATAATGCCGTATACAACAGCCTTTCCATGTCTGTGTGGTTGAGCCAGCTTTAAATGCAAGAAAACATGGCTCTGCATTTACTGTATATGCCAAAAATACATGTTATATGGGACAGAAATGAGGGAGCAACTCTCAGCCCACTAAAGTCTTCATGATGAGTCGTCTGACTCGTTCTCACACTGCATCGTTTAAGGGATCATAAAAGGAAGCAGCACTATTAGGGTGCAAACAGGGAGCCAAGCCATTATTAAACACGCTGTTTTACAAGCAGCCAACCCAATATGTGTTTACACAAAGCTTTAGCTGACAATAATAAGTTCAGTCATTTAAATGATGATTTGCACAGTGACATTTAACAGCCTGACAATCCTCCCACAGTACATTCTGTAAATCCAGGTAACATGTACCCTGGTTGCAGGTGGACCACTAAAATTAGCCTTTTTAACAACAGAAGTACATTATATGTCTTTTTCTTCTGATAAACTTATGACTAATGTGTAAAAACATTTTAGAAAGTAATGACTCAGAGTAATGGCAGCAAAAATGGCTTCAGCTGTGGGAGGTCCACAACTCTGCTGAATGACTTCTTGGAGTTAAAAGCTGGTACTGATCCACTGGGCCATTAGTTTAAACTCAGGAAACCATGAGCGCTGGATGCATGCTGGAAACGCAGCCATATTTGTTAACTTCCATAAATTACAAGTCCAAGTTGACAAGATGCACTTTTCTAAGAATCAGCTTGGTAACTGACAACTGGCAGCAGGAGGTTCAGGGCAATAATACTCCAGGTAAGCATTTCAGGCCGCTCTTACACTTGAGCAAGGTCCGTCTTAATGTGTCAACACAATCCAAAATACTATATTTCTAGATAAAGACTGCAGATGTCCCTATAATCCCTATTTTGACATGTTACATTAGTTAATAATGGTACAACAATATGTTGTAGTTTAAAACATTTTCAAGACTGACGTGTTTTTGTCAGCATGTGTGTTTCTGGGCTATTTGTTGACAGTAAGCCTCTTCAGTACTCTACGTATTTACAAAAGAAACATCACATGAGAGATGTTGATGGTGGTCAAGTGTGACTTTAAGACCAGTTTACATCTACTGTACAGGCAGGCACTCTAAACTAAGCCAGTATCAGAATAGGGCTGCACAGTTAATCAAAATTTTATTGAAACCACAGTATGGCCCCTGCAATTTTTAAATCACAGTGGTTTTTTTTTTTTTTATTCAGTCGCACCTCTCTCATAGCATTGCACCACAGGAAGCAGCTGCTTTCAGTGAAAAAGCTCTGATAAACACTGTACGCTACCAGCACCAAACAGCAGACAGACACAGTTAGCAACTAGCTGGTGAACATATGGAGCATTTACCAGCTAAAGAGACAAATATATAACCGCTGACATTCAATCTATGTTACAATTTGTATCTTGCCAACTCTATGGTGATTTATTTCCTGTGAGTCTTCAAATGCAGTAACATATGGCTCTCTGTGGAATATTGTAAGCAGAATATATTATATTGACTTGAAAACATAGTGTATTTTGGCACTGATTACTCAAGAGGGAACAAACTCAAGGGAGCATTTGGGCCATTTTCTACCCATTAAGCTACAGAACACCACAAACCACAAAGATGCTTTTTGAAGCCTCAAGATAAACAAAATTAGGATTGAAGTTTCTCATAAGATGGTGAACATAACATAAGTTGGGACAATTTCCAAAAAGACAATCTTTAAGATCAAAGGTCCTGCAGGGAACATACAATTCATTAAATAAATATATGCAATTCATCCATTTGAATACACAACATCAACAAAGGACTTTCCAATGACTTAAACAAAAATAGCACATGATATGGTCAAGTTCAGCCAAACAGATTACGGGCCTCATGACAAAGATAATAATAACCTCTAAGTGTCTGACACTTAACACTTGGGCTGACTCAAATGCAGATATTCACAGGTCTCTCCAGTGTGACAGGGGAGCACAGCTGGCTGCTTCCCACATGGATAAAACATTGCCCCCAACACGCTGCCCACCTGTTCGGCTCCTCCTCAAACTCTCAGCCACTTTGATCAGTGCACACGCCGGGGTCACTGACTGCTGGCAAGCTTATCTGCTCATTCTCTGCTGTGATGAACCCCGCATGAAAACCCATATAGGGTGTTGGTTTTTAGATAGGGGCCAAAGTCAAAAACATACTCTCTGACCAACACCACCTTGAATACACAGACAGGAGCTCTCTGGATCATCTATCTGTATCCCAAAATATGTCAAAGGTTTTCAGGGTTATTTGATCTTCATAATCTCATAATCTTTTACTAATTGAACTTGAAACAGTAGTTCACCAGTAAAACCATGGTTTTCCATGACGAGCACTCAACACATGCATTCAAGCAACTGGGGGTTAGGTGCCTTGTTTCACAGCACCTTAACAGTTGTTGCACAGGAATATACACATTTCCACACCCACCACTTCCCAAGTCAGTCAAACACTGAAACTAGCAACCTGCAACACACAGTGGTTACGGGAAAGTGAAAACGGTAGACACTGAGGAGAGAGGTGAGGAGGGGGGTTTGATTAACGTGCATTAAATATTTTATTCATAAATACATATCATGATGTAGTTTAGTCCCAAACGGTCAACTCTATCTCACAATTGAACTTGAAAGATGAGGTCTGATTTAAAACAGTAGATGGCGTGTTGAGACATTTTCAACCATGAAATGCAGAGTTTTATAAATTAGGTAAGAAATGGCAAATATTAACACCCGCACTAATGTGCTTCATCACAGTTCAGTCATATCGTTCTGTTTAAAAAGCTCATGTCAGTGTGCAGCTCTACTTTAAAGGGCTAGTTCCCCGTATGCTTCATTAATAAGGGAACTAGTGCAAGCATATAAACCGTACTGATCAATAAAAATAAAAAAATCACTAACAACCATTATCAATTCATTTTTTATATTCTTGATTAATGGTGCATCTTTTGGACAATAAATTATCAATAAAATTGTGAGAGCAATTTTCTAATTTTCTATCTAGCTTGCTACATAGGACAAAGAAAATCAGCAAATCCTCAAAGTTCAAAAGCTGGACTTTGGTATGTTTGGAATTTATGCTTGAAAAGTTAATCAATTGATTCAATAATAGATGGTTAATTTCCTGTTGATTCACTAATCGTTTCACTTCGAAAAATAAATATGGCATTCCTGTATATTGTGATTTGAGATACCAGGTGTTATCAACATAAATAAGAAACAGCAGGTCATACAAATCACTGGCACACATTCATATGAACACTGCTCAAAGAAAACCATTTAGATCAGACCAGAGCTGTCTCACATACTCATGAAGAAGAATGTAAGGAAAACTTAATATTTCGTCAACGCAATTGTTGTCAGGCACACAATAATAACGCAATATCACATGTAATAGGCTCAGCCAGCAAAGAGGAGTGATAATGCGCACCACCAACTTCCCACACAGGGCGCTCTTCCTCCACATGGGTATATTTAGCTGACAATAACAGACGAAGAGCTTTAAAAGGCTGCTACTGGTTGTTAAAGCTGCTACCGGTGTCTATTTTACTCGTGTCCACTCGCAGACTGTGTGGTGGGCTATTATCTAGAACAAACTGGGCCATTAGTTTGGGGCGGATATGGTTTTGGTGGTAGGGGGAAAAGGAAATTGTCTTTGCGTTTACTCGATGCCATGTGGCTTGGAAACCACCAACACATTAAGGTGTAGGCTGAGTAAACCGCAGAGAAATGGATTTTTTTAAAGTAACACAGGTTACCAAGGAAAAGTCATGACCTTTCTATACGTTTATTTCAGCGCCGAAAAAAACTGAATGTTGGAAACATTTGCGCAACACTTTCTCCAAACAAAGGTAATATCTGCTTGTGAGTGACACATTGGACACGCAGATGATCCCTTTCATTCAGCTGTTTGTTTTACCTAACGCAAGGCGACCTTTATTTACAGCCTCATCCGACATCATTTATCAGAGAAAGATTCAAAAATGCAGCACGAGTGCGCAAACAATAGATGGGCAATCTGTCACTGACTGTTTGAGGCACATGGTCCTGACATCTGGACTTGGCGCTCACTGCGGGAGCACCAAACATACTATTCTTTCTTTATTGATCAACACCCCCAATAGGAAACAAAGCCATATGCCCCAGTAGGGCTACTGTGTGCCATGTGATCATATAGGCTACCTATAGCCTATATTTTTTCATCATCCCCTCCTGGGTTACAACATCCCTGTGCGATATGGGAAAGAAATCCCACCATATGCAAGGTTTTTCACAAGCCTCAACCTTTCAATAAAATCGGATAAATACAAACAGCATGTCAAACCCAGCGAGCAAGCCAACATTGCTTTGTTTAAAGAATGTGATGTGTTGAGTCTTACCAAAGGTTCTTGTCACGAAGCTCCCAAGTTAATTCCTGTGATGAGTGGAAATTAATCAGATGGTCACAATCTGTTCCTACTTGCGTGTTTTCTCTTTTTTTCTCAGTGAAGGTGGTAGTATTTCTATACTCGTGTTTTTTACGCACATCCGGACCGTCGCTCTTCAAGTCAGCGGCTGCAAAATGCGCTTTAAGAAATGGTCGGCATTGTAAAAGCCTCTGGAGCTCAACTGTGGGGGTCGCATTAGGTCCGCCTCCTTTGCAACCCCCCCTGTAGCTGGTCTGTTGGTTTCACCACTTTGGTTGTAGGTGAGGGAGATACAAGGGAAATCGGAGACCTTGACAGTGGCGTCTCTGGTCCATTGGCGTGAATTGCGCATAAATAAACGGCACTATAGATACTCTAGCGATGCGTTACGCACAACGCCGCGAGATTATGGTGCGTAAAACAAAGCGCTATCGTTCTGGAGAGGGTCACATGTTTGTCTCTTAACTGGCTGTGAGCAAACAGAAATGTCTGTGTGGCATACTTCACTATCCTGGACTCCTCTACTTCCCTCTGTCTACCTGTGGATTGCCTATGCAATCCAGCAGCTCCCAGCACGGTGCAGCATTAATCTAACACCGGTTTAAGAGTCCGGAATGTGGAGCGCTTCCTCCTGCTCACTCATGAGAGCACAAAAGCTTCCTGGGCACTTTAGACAGAGGTGAGGAGTTCATCCTTTGCCTCTAGCAGACAAACACCGTGCAATAAATGAATTGGCTAATTGATTTTAATTGCATAGTTGCACAGCAGGCTGAACCACAGTCCATATCTGTAAGCTATTTTGGGGAAAAAAAATATGAAGATGGTTATGGCATGGGGCAGATGTGAGCTCGCCCAAGTTGGGAATATCTACAACTAAAAAAATGTCACCAGTAAATCATGTAGACAGCACAATAGAATAGAGGTGTATTGTCCAGCAGTGTGGACAACTGTCTTTAGCTTTTACAAGTTTACCAAGAAAAGCCACCAAGCAGAAACACGTGTAAATACATTAGAGTGGATACGTGGCTGTTCTAAGGACCCTAACCCTAACCCTCCCTAGAGGCCATGCTAGCTTGATGAAGTTTGAGGATATTAATGTTCAACAGTTTACATTATTTTACTCCTCGTTAACACTTCCATCAACAGGATCATCTATACAGAGTAGTTCAGAGGGGGCTTAATGTGTGTTGATCTTGTAACACTATTCTTCTGAACTTACAGGGTGCTACACACCACTCTTTATTTATCTAACGTTAATTGTCAAACTTTTCCATGACCCCTAAATAGCATTAGCTGGCTCGTGGCCAGGGCCACCCTTTTGAAATATGAATTTAAAAACCCATTGAGAAAACTAAGGCGGTAAATATGTACTTAATGTATGCTGCCTCACACTAACTTAGCCAGGTGTTCTTTGACAGCTGGACTGTTGGTCTCTTTGTCAGGTCTTTTCCTTTTTAAGTGTCCATTTTTTGAGTTAGTGCTAACTAGATGCTAGCAAGCTAGCTAGATGCTAGCTAGCTAGTCAATAGATGCAAACTACCAAGCTAGCTAGAGGCTAGCTAGTTAGTAGACAGATGCCAGCTAGCTGGTAGATAGATGCTAACTAGTTGGTAGCTAGATGCTAGTTAGCTGGTAGATGGCTGCTAACTAGCTGGTAGATAGATGCTAGCTAGCTAAATTTCAGGAGTAGACCATTACAGTTCAACACTCAACGCTTATGACGTGCTGACTTCTGTTTTGACTGGCAGACATGGGGAATAACATTTTATGTGTTATTGAAAATGACATTTTCTAATTTGCCAATTTGTCTACGCAGGAAATGATGGTTCAAAATTGAGTAATGTGATTTAAAAAATAAATAAATGATGTAAATAACCAAAAACACACTTTATATATAAATAACAGCAAACATAATTCATAAAATAAAACATACATACAACCAACCAAATGATAAATCAATTAATAATGTAACAGTTGGCATAGGAAAAGACACTTGCTATACTAAACTATAATTGCTTTGAAATATAAACAAATTTGTGGATGTTCGAGTATATTGGCTTATTTACCATCAGTTAGTAACTCTACAGTCTAGTATGTACAGCGCTCATTGAGTGGTTTCTGGGGTGGGCTAATCATGACGAATAAAACTACAGTGCCTGCTTAATTTTGGGGAAGGGTCTTAAGCCTTTCAAAATTAGTTACTACAGGGACCCTCTAATGGAATAATTAATCTTTTCTAATTGAAGGAATAACATCAGGTCATTCATCCAAGCGGAGGCTTTCGGTGGGTGCTCTGATTTCCACTCCAGAAAAACCCTTCTGCAAGCCAGAAAGGTTGCGAAGGCAAACGTATCTTTTATTTTAGTCGTCATTAATATACCCTCACCAGGAACTGGTAACCATTTCAGCAATGGGTTGAAAGTATTTGAGACATGCTTCAGATAAATATCAGTATTATTAACTAATATACTGTTGGGCCTTTTTTGTATAGTGGGTCCAAATTTTTACTCCTGATGTGTCATTTTCTTTATGGACACGATTAATATGTGGAAAATTTTGATACCAGAGGCGCTGTTTAGTAGGTAAGACTAGTGCAACTGGCAGCTGGACAACTTGAACAGGTCATTGTATTCATGTTACCATCAAACCAGTGGGGCATCTGATTTTCTAGGAAAAAATACCCCATGATCTACAGTAGAACGGCACATCAAGGTTATACCCTGACCACAAAGGTTTTAATCATACACACTGGACAATGACTCATTCACAATGCACTCAGTGTGAAGAGCAGAGGACACACATAGCATCATTATGTCTGGACTTCCTACTTTGGTTTGAGTTTACAGGAAATACATTCATACTGTGAAAATACAAATATTTATGTATTGTAAAATGCATTTCTGCATGATGAAATGCATGTATTTAGGCTAAGTAGCTCAAAAATGGCATTTGATAGCCCTAGATTATGCCTCAAAACATAATGTTGCCCTGATCTCATGCCCCCTGCTCGCTCACACACTACAGCACTCAACACGCCTCAGCCAAAATCTGCTTTAACAACTGCCAAGTTCTTTTACAGTTTATTTAAAAGAATTATGTAAGCCCATTTATATATATAGAGAGGGATATGGCTGGTCTTTCTCAAGCTGTAGATGGATGTTTGATTTTTGTGTTTCTGAGAAAGCAGGATGGGAATTTAACAGTGGAGTTTCCACCTCAGACCACAGGCTGTATTGCTACAATATATTTATTTAACAGAGGTGGCGGTGAGGTTCAGGACATTTCTCCACAAGAGGTGAAAATATCAAAGGATGAGGCACCACGATGTCTATGAAATAAGCTAAGGGATGTGTTGTATTATGTTGCATTGTGTAACACACTGTTTACATAAGGACAAACCCACCCCCTCTTTGTGTGGATGAACAATATCATTTGCAATATAATTTACAGGCCTAGGTGAATGTACCCTTTACTGATCGGTCTGACAATAGAAAGCATATCCAGTAAATAACAGCCTTTCATTCTCCATTTACTGTATCTGTATGCTTTAATTTTCTCATCTTTTTCTGCTAGCAGACACATAACCAAAGACCTTGAACTCAGAGGGCAATGATCTTTCAACAGCCTACATGGGAGCAACACAAATAGATTTTCCCTTCAACTTACCGTATTATGAATTGCCAAGGGGGGGGGGGGGGACTCGTTCAATAAGAGTTCTGCAGGTTTCTGCATGTCGAGTGGGTCTATGGTGTGGACATACACATACATACACAGATCCCCATTATTATATACAGTGCTTATCTTGAACTGATCGTCAGTATACATAAACAGCAAGACTCCAGTGGATTTCTTATGTTAATGCAGAAAAGTACAGTAGTAGTAAGGAAAAGACATAAAAGAGCACTTGCATGACTCACCTTTTCACACTGTGACTAATATGCTGCTATCATTACTTATACTGGGCATGAGCAGAAAGCAGGACATTCAAAATCCTGACACATTGTGTGCTAAATCCTGCATAACCCGTCACTCCATGTATCTATGATGACAGACGGTACAACGTGGTAATAATGAAATTTGACTCTGTATTTGAGTGCCAGGTCAACAACCAAATAACTGCATGAGCTGTAAATGTTTGGAGACTTGTTGAAGGACACCTTGGCTGGTTGAATGCCAGTCAGTACATGTCTGTGTCCTGTAGTGGGAGGACAGTCTCACTATATCACCATAAAACTGAGACTTAATAATCATACAGAAGCTGTATACAGCAAACCTTTGAAAAGTGGTGGTGGTTCAAGTATTCAAATCATTAACTTAAGGACAAATAGCAATACTGCAGTATTGCTATTTTTATAAATAAAAGTGCTGCATTCAAACTTTCACCTAAGTAAAAGTACATAAGAATCAGTAACAAAATGTACTTTAAGTATCAAAAGTTGCCTAAAAGTGCTCATAATGCTGAGCAGCTACAGTCAGTGTACTATTATCTTACTGTATCGTTACTAATATGTAAGCAGTACTTTAATGTTGTCATTGGTCAAGGCAGAGCTAACTCAACTACTTCATATGTTCTGTAACAATGGATCGTATTTTATGAACTGATCCTGTGTTGTTTGTAAAAGCTGAATGTAAAGTAACTTTAGCTATTACATACCTGTCATGAATTGAGAAGTCCAATATTTCTCCCTGAAATGTAGTGAGGTAGAAATATAAAGTAGCATAAAATGGAAATGCTCAAGTAGAGTACCTCAAAATTGTAAAGTATAGTGCTTAAGTACTGATAAACATATTTGGTTATTTACCACCACTGCTTTTGAGTTGTTAAAAATCATGAAAACAGCACTGCACATTGAGACAGTCTGTCTTCATACCTGCTATAAAAGCTGGGGCCAATGCTGAATATGTAGGAGATGATGCAGATCAGGTAGACAGCAGAGCAAACATGCACCTCACAAAAAGAAATCCTGGCCTTTAATTCTAATTTTGCTCAATCTCTTGTGTCTTTTTGAGGGAAAAATTGGACTACCGCAGTCTACTATCAACAATCACCAACCAACTGCATACCCAGGCATTTTGTCATTACCGCCCCGCCCCCCACCCCACCCCCCCCCCCCCTCCTCCGCTCTCAGGAGCCCCCCCCCTCTACCTCTCCCCTTCTTTTTTTTCCCTTTTTTCTTTTTTCTTTGAACAACAGGGTGTAAAACTGAATTTCCCCACTGTGGGACTAATAAAGGAATATCTTCTCTTCTTCTTCTTCTTCTTCTATTATCAGCGATACGTTCTTCAAAATTCAGAACATGGTGACACTGCCACAGTTCTGCAGCGCATCATTGCAAAATCAGTAGTTTAATTCTGAAAGTCTTTTTTTTCCCCACCGTGAAATGTTTTAAATCAGTGTAACATCATTGAAGGGAGTCAAGTATTAGAAATAGAGGTATGAAGATGGATTTTTCCCACCCACTTTTGCACACTTCACATTCTGTGCAGTGATAGTGGCCATTTTGTTTCCCTACTTTTGCTTTTGAAGTAATTACTAATTACAGTAGAACTACAGAGATTCTACATCTTCTAGTCTTGAACATATGAACATTATACCACCTAATTAATATAATTTGTTAAAAAAACATTTATGCTAGGGGTGATAAAATATGAGAAAAAACATCATAAATCACTTGTCATTTATTTTCTGTACAAAGACAATTTTTGTATAAACTGTACAATCTTTTAACATGCTGAGACAAAAAAATGGCAATAACAGAAGAAATATGTAAACAAGGGAAGTAAATTTACTTTGCCTATGTACAACTTATAAATTATAATATTCGCTGTCTTAATACGCATCCATGATCCAGATTTGTTTGTTTAACCATTTTGACAAAATGATTTCCCTCCATGTATAATGCCTTAAGGGAGAACTTCGATTTTGCTTCCATGTGGAGCTACATCTCAAAAAGAAGCAAGTCATCTGTAGGTGAGACGACAAATCAATGAGCTTGAGACTAACGACTTACTCCAATTCAGTGAAACGAGCAAACATGGCTTTGCGGACTGCGTCTTTGTACGTGTCTGAAGCAGAGAGAGTGTAGTTGGTGCCTTTAGTGCCAAGTCCAGCTCCCTTTGTTCTCAACTGGGCCTGAGGGGAAAACCACAAACTTAAGTACCTTTTAGACGTATATACCGTTATTGACGCTAATGGGCACTGGATACACCCAAACACCACCAGATATGAATGTGAATACCTCAATTGGGGTAGTGATGCCCTGCTGGTTACGACCAAGACCTTTACCCTCCTTCCATCCCATGGCCTGCAGCATTTTGTTCCCGATATTGTCACTGTTAAGGCCGTCTTTAGTGGGCTGTTCATAGTTACTGCACATGAAACAAGGGAGATTTTAATTATGTAAATATTACAAAAAACAGGAATGCACTAATACTGATATCGGATATCAGGCCAATACTAACTCAAGCACTTGGATCTGGTATTGGTAACAATGGGACTGAGCTGTAAAATTCACTTTTATGTTTATATATTGTATAAACTACTAAACAGTATTTTACACAAATTGGTTATTTAATAAAACATAGTTGCTTACACGACTGGCGTTGGCTGACTAAACTTCTTCTTTTTGGGTGCCGGGGGTTCAGGGATGCCATATTTTTCCCTCCTCTCAGCTGCACGGTCTCTGTATTTCAGCTATTCACCAGCAGGATAAAAACATTTGAAATTATAAAATGCAGTCACATTAACTAGGGCAACATTATGACTCACTAGCAGCTGGGGGACTCTGTATTGAGACGAACCTCAGTTTCTTTTCTCTCCAACTCTTCCAGCTCTGCTTCAGTCATTCTGGATCTGTGGAGAACCTCCAAGTTTTTCTGGGAAAGACAACATGAAATGTCAATGAATTAATGGTCTTACCTTGACTGACACTTTGGATTTTGTCTATTCAAGCCTGAAGGCAATATGTGTAATGATGTTACCTTGTGGAGGTCAGAGAGTTGCTGATGTCGAATTAGACTCTCTTTGTTCGGAAACTGTCTCCTACACAGCAAACAGGCTAGCTTTGTCCAGTCTGTCAGCTTGTCCTGGCCTGCGTCACCACCATCAGGCTCTGCTGCTCCCTCCTCAGGGTCACTGTCTCCACTGTAGGCAGCCACAAGGCCACACTAACCACACCGTGGATAGAGAAAGGCATGTAATTAAATAATGCATATAACAGTCAGGTATGTATATGTATTAATAATGCAATTAAAATACCTTTGTCAATAATTGCTTAAAAATTGCAAAGGAAAAAGGATGTCAGAAACACTCACCTTGGAAGTGTTGGCTGAGCTGGTTGGTGGCTCCTCCTCAGGGCCCCTTGGCACCTCTGGCATGAGTCGGTCTAGACTTCCTGCCTGCTAAAAAATATACACAAACATAAATCAATCAATAAATCCATTTAGGATGTTAAAGCCTAAAAACGGTTTCACACCAAGCACAGGTTTTCATCCAAAAAATTCACACAGGATTTTATTTTGTTATGATTTTGTGGGTTCTCAGATGAATGCCTGCACACCCATGGAGAACATTTGTGTGGGGGTAAAAAATTATTCAGATGGATCTCAACTTCAGTGGATTTCTGCATAAGGAAAGATGTTTGACATGAAATCCTTTGTTTCAACCGATTCCAACGATGAAGATGTTAATGCAGCTAACGTTAGCATCACATCTGGGGTCCAATTAGTTTATGTATTCTGTAGTTACCATTAGACCCCACGACATTCTGTGTCATTTAGAGGGAACCTCTTTTGGCCTCATTGACAAAAATGGAGCACAGCAATGCAGATAAGTCACATCGCACCGAAATGTGTGGATGTGCATGGTATGTGGATTCTGTATTTTGACACTACATTTTTGCATAGTAATGTTGTGAAACAGCATTAAAGCTCACACATGCAGTTTCAGCACTTTGTCAGAAATTTAATCCCACTGGTTTACCTTCTTTTCAAACAGTATGTAGCCAGCATCAGCAGCTGCTGCCTCCTTCCTCTCTTCTTGACTAATAGGCTGAAAGCTACTCCTGAAGTTCTCTTTTTGCTTGTTGAGACTTTTAGCCCACCGCTCCATGTCTTTAGCAATCTGAAAGAATCAAACAGATTTGAACACAAGGTTGAAGTCTGAAATCAAAAAAATATTCAGAAAAGGCTACATAGAAGTTGAAAGAGGAGAAGCCACAAGCATAACGGACAATATGTGCTGACGTAGAATTCATGTACCTGCTGAGCAGTCTTGCTTTTGGGTTTTTCCTTTTTCTCCTTGCTCTCTTTAGGCTCTTTGCTGCCTGCTGCCACGTTATCATTTGGTGCAGCATTTGTGTCAGTTGAAGCAGGTACGTATGTCTGCTTCTCATTGTCCCAGTACAGATACTGCTGGGTCTGAGAGTTGTAGTAATACTGAAAAGAGATAAACACCAATGTACATAATCAAAACAATATGAACACCCGTGACTCTCACCAACATGACAGAACACCAAGTCAGGCACGGTAGCTGTGCACTACTTACATGAGTGTTTGGGTCATAGTAGAGGCCAGTCTGAGGATCATAATAGTAGCCAGAGGATTCATCATACTGATAGGTGGACGTGTCAGGAACTGTCGATTATAAAACATAATATTATCAACAACTACAGGAGAAAAAGTTCTTATGCATTAAAACAATAATACAATTTTATGGTAAGATAAGATAAGATGAACCCTTATTAATCCCCGAAGGGAAATTCGGGATAGCTACCAATACAACTGATATATTGATAAATAAATAAGTGGTCCCAGCCCTAATTCTCACTAGGCTCCCTACTTAAGTCCATCTAAAGGCGGCCAACTTTTGATCTCATGAGTTTTAAACTCATGGAAAGTAATCTCAGGTAAAGATGCATGGTCCATATATCAAGACCAGTCTCAGCTATCTTGTTTTTAAATTTAGTACTTTTTAGTTTGATATTCACCAAATTTTAAATCCAGGGACAGCATATCACTCTTAAACTGCAAGCAGAACCAAACGCTCAAGTCTGTTTTTCAAGCTGTACCTGGGGAAACACTAGAATCTGTAATTTTGTGAATGACAGTGACCTCGAGGATTTTTCTCTTGACGCACAACACACTTTGTCAACAGGACAGGTGTTAAAGGATCTTGTGTGTTCATACCAGTGCTGGTGTCAGTTGTCTGTCCTGAGGCTGTTGATGTACTAGCAGTAACCGTGGCAGCTGCTACAAGGCCAACAGGCACAGATGCAGCGTCAATGCCTGGAAGATGTCCAGTGTGGGCTTTTACATCAAATTGCTGGGCAAGTGCCAATGCCTGCAATAAATGTAACGGTTATTTAGGGATTGTTACACGATGCATTTTGTGTAAATATATAATGAACAAAAAGATGTATGTTACCTGAACAGCTGGCTGTGCAATAATATGGGGTTGGTAGACGTGTGCATTCTGTGCAATTACAACTCCAGCTGCAGTTGGAACAATCTTTACACCTGGGGCAGCTAAAATTGGAAAAGTAAAGCTCTGTGACAATTTTTCCAACAATCAACATTAAAATGCAAACAGAGTCAAATTATTATGTTGTTCATAATCTAGTGGAGATCGCTGTGTTGTGGCTTCTAAAAGTAGTGTTTATCTACTTAATCTACTTGCTGCTGTTTCTACAACATTATGGCTGTTACACACCGGGGTCGAGACAAATCAAAATCATGAGAGTAAAAATTACTTGCCTGCAAGTAGTAGAGTTCTAGAGCTTTTATTGTGAAAGGTACGACCAGAAGGAGTGGATCTAGTCTGCACTGCCTTTCAAGGTTGAAAGGAGTAATAACGTTTGCAGTCCTGATTTGGACTACGGAGTGATGTTGTTGTTTCATAAATGCACTATCCACCTTTGCTTCTATAATCCTGCAAACTTCCCTGCTGTGGGACTAAAAATGGATTATCTTATATTAAATATGGACGCAACTCAACCCATTCCCACAAAGTGATTGGTTGATGTCTTTATTAGTGGGACAAAGGCTCAGCAAATTGAATTTGTTCTGAATAATTATAATTACAATACTAATAATAAAAAAAATCAAAATAATTCCTTTTGCCATGTAAAGTTCACACTATGTGAAAGTAATCATGACAAAAACAGTTTGAAAAAAATATAGTGACGTGCGAATTCATCGCACAAAAAATAAATGAATAAAAAAAACCTGGTGCGCAAAGGCCTTTAATATGAACAAATGTTAGAATAACCTGTAATCTCAGCTACATGTCAGCGCATAAAATACTACATTTCACTAAATACCAATAATAATATCATCAACTTTTTACTATTACACAATAAGGGTAAATACCTCCTAGAATCCCATTTCCCTGGGAGGTGCTGATTCCTGCTCCTTGCTGGTAGAAGTCCTATTGGGAAAAGTCATAAGTGAAATACACAATTCACTTTTGAGCTTCAGTAGTGTGAAACTACATCACCTAGTGGCCAAGTCAGTTTTTTACCCAAAGGGAGGATGTTGCATTTGTAACATTTGTTTAACATTTAAAACATAGATACGACATACAGATACAGCCAAAATACTTTATCTTTGAGGTGCTGTATATACAGTATAATGGTCAGTAAAGTTGACACTGGTGAATCCAACCAGGACAATTATTTCTCTGAGGATGTGCTGTAGTCTTCTAAAGCTGTCACTGGTTGTGAGCAGCAGAGCCATGTTTTACCAAATGCATCTTTAAAGTAAACAAACTGAAAGATATCTGAATGTGTTTCTGCTCTCAAGTTACAGTTGACCAGTTACGTGTTCATGCTTCATTTGTTCTACTAACCTGTGACAGTGGAGTATAGCCTTCTTGCAGGTAGCTGTACTCTGACATTCCCTCTGAGCTCTGCTGTGGCTGAAACGGTATGAGCTGGGTTATGAGCCTGTTACATTGACACTGTGAGGTGATAGCTATCAGAATGTTGACAGAAAAAGGACCTACCTGACTTGAGGACCACTGGGCTGCAGCAATGGCAGTGCTGGCCACAGAGAAGGCACTGACCCGGTTTCCGTCAGGTAGTAAAAGGTCCCTAAAACAGGCAAATAAATGCAAATGAGTTAATTATCACCTTTTATTTGAGTGTGGCTGAACCTCTCTTCTCTTAATTGTGGATCAAAACAGGCAATTTGCCAAGGAAATTAAAAAGTTAATGATATAGATGTAGGTATATATTTAACTATCACAAAACCAAGGAACATTACACACCACGATACTCACTTTCTAGCGCTCTTAGCATAATCCACCCCAATTGTTTTTCCATCCAGTTTTAAAGGAGGCTGCAGTCCCTGTAAGATGGTCAATAGCTGGGAGGCCTCCTGTGAAAAGTAAATGATATTCAATTTTAAGCAATATGCAGGCAGCAGTGACGT
Organism: Pterois miles; assembly: GCA_947000775.1. Lineage (NCBI taxonomy): Eukaryota > Metazoa > Chordata > Actinopteri > Perciformes > Scorpaenidae > Pterois > Pterois miles. The sequence continues at coordinate 1,725,631 of CAMQGK010000100.1, read as the reverse complement.
GACAACATCAGTGGAAAGCCAAGTAGAAGCCACTGATAAGTGGTTGGTTATAGCAGAAATTTGTGACACTGGATAACAGTAAACTGTGACAGTGTTCACTTGTACATGTTAAAGGATGTCTTACCAGAGGAGAGGACAGTTGCACAAAGGCAAAGCCTCTGTTCTGGCCTGTCTGCTTGTCCTTGATGAGGCGAATGTTGTTAGATGAAAGATTAGCATATGGTGCCAAGGTTGTCAAGATGGCTTCCACAGTGGCCAAAGGAGCAATATTTCTCAGGATGATAGCTGTGCAGGACAAAAATCTATATTTAAGAACAACCTATCATGGATGGGGATATTTTTTGTTCCCACCTTATTATACCGTATCCCAACATTGCATCCATCTATAACAGAGACATCCTTACTGTCGCCATAGAAATCTCCGGTGGGCTGAGTTTCAGAGACTCCAGTATTATTGCCGGTTTCACTTTCTGTTAAGAGAATGACAGAGAAGTAAGAGGTGCATTAACATCACGTTCAAAACTGTGTAATCAAAGAACTGGAAAAGGGGTATAGAGTGATACGTGTCAAAAAGTGTCACTGTGTTTTGAGTTAGTATTTACAATACCGGATATATGATATTGTAAATACTGACTATTTCATGTATTGTGTTCTGTTCCTATCTTGTATTATTGTGAGGTAGCAAGGGAAAAAAAATGCATGCTGTTTCCAATCTATGCACTTTGCCTACATTTGACAGTGACAACACTTATGAAACCATATTATTTGGTTTACTGGGCCTCTACAACACCAAAAACAAACTTTGAATCCCAGCACTGTTGCCTTAGGCTGCCCGGATGTTTGCAGTCAGTGGCCTCTTGTTGATTTAACTACTTACCGGCTTTGGCTGCTCCACACCTGAAGCACTTCAGCCTCCTCCGGAAATTGTACAGGCCACACTGCAAGTAACCGTTCACATCATTTTTATTATACACCTACTAAAGCCCTGAACAGTGCTGCCTCAGAAAACAGGCAATCTATATTGGTGCAGCATACCATACTTACCTGAGACACAACCTAACCTTTACCACTTATTCAAATGTAGATGAACCACAAAATACGCTGACAGGACTGCAACAGTTGTAATTTATGGGCCTAACATATATACTTAAAGGCCTGTGTGTGTGTGTAAAGTGTTCTGTAGTAGCGCTGTTTGGACAATGTGGCTGTGAAACCAAGACAGATTATTGACTTACAGTGTTGCAGAGCCAGTCTTCATACTTGTTTCTGGGGTGACTGTAGTGCATGTCCACACTTTTGCCTTGGATGGTCAGACGTTTCTGAAAGAGGATGACAAAAGTCACTTAAGCATTCCTGGAAAGCATCAATCTCATCAACAGAGCAAACAGTGTTGGAAGGGAGAGAAGGGGGAGAGGGACCCCCAACAGATAGCCTTTGTGTTAAAGACAAGACAGGCACACGATGTATATGTGAGCATGATGTATAGAGGGTTTTAGGTGTTTGGGACCCGAGTGCCCAGGCTGAGCTGGAGCAAAGTGTACAATGTGACCCTATCAGACATTTTTGGCTGCTTTAAAGAAAAAGAAAAAAAAAAAAAAAGCAGAATAAAAAATCCTTGTGTACTGGCGGGTAGGCTTAAAAAGAATAGGTTGAGCTTACATTCAACTCTGAACTATAATTGATAATGCCTCTATCAGCAAGGTAAAGACAGTGTGTTTGTTATCTTAAATGCAGATTCCTTAAGGATATAACCTCACATAACAAGTCGAACCTGCAGCTTTGATGCGACTTCCAATACACTTAGCTAAACAATTTTTTTTCTGGCAACAATTGAATCGAAGGCAATTGGACTCAGATTTGTCTGACTTGTGTCGACTAGTGGGGATTAGTCAGACTGTAGTGTTCGAACTGATGAAGCCACTTGTATAAGGGGTGAAACGTCTTCAGAGACAAATCTATGTCCAGTTGCCTTCGATTCAATTGCCAGAATGAATATGACCTGGATGAATGACAACATTCACAGACTTAGCTAAACAAATATATTAGTTAAAAACATTAAGTTGTAAAATCATCGCTACTAAAACACAAATCAAATCTTTTTGCTCTGTGGTATACAATCCATGATTTTTTTTTTTCCAAAAAGATCTGTAGTTTTCACACTACTTATTTAATGCACTTTGGTTGCCTTTTAGGTTTTTTTTTTTTTTTTTTTTTCCAGATCCCCAAGATTAAAACTAGACTTGGCGATTGTGAAGCAACCTGATTGGTCTCCATCCATCGGGTAGCATCTTGCAAGTGATAAAAGTCCACGAAGGCGAAACCACGGCTTATACCTAGAGACAGCATTCAAATATAGACGGGAGGCGTGTTAGTTAAGAGTCCATGGGCATATTATTCAAACTCTTCCACAAACTGCTTCACGACCCAGGCCCTGTTTGGTACACAATAGGCCACTCCTTAGGAGTTTTACCATAGCAAGAATCCCTGCTGAATACCACTTTTTGAAACACACTTGACAAAGTGTGTCTGCCAATAGAATTGTTGTTAAAACTGCTTTTGCTGCTCTTACTTACCTTAAAAAGATCCACACTGAACTGAAATTATAAGTCTTATCTATCTATCTATCTATCTATAAATCAACATTTTAAATCCTTTTTCAAGAACCTCTATACTATTCTCTCCTAGCTGCTATGGAAAAATGGGTCTGAATGGAAGCAGATTTGCCTTATGGTCAAAGATTGGGGAGAGGTTGAGGTCCGTCATATAATCTGGCTCTCACCTGTTTTCTTTTTCATCAGCCTGACATCCACTGGCTGCGGTCCCTCCAGTTGGTCTATGGCAAAACAAATCTGAGCAATGTAGAAATGGTGTGTTAATACTATGATTCAAACCCCCTTAAAAAGGCATTACATTTTATAGAATGAGTGGTGTACACACATAAAACCAAACTAAACACTAAAGAGGTTGCATATCTGCAGACTTACATCGTCTTCTGTGACATGAGGAGACAGACCCCAGAGCATTATGGTCTTGCTCTTCTTCTCCTCCCCAGGTTCTCTCCTGTAATCCTGCTCTGGGTAGTCGCCATCAGACTGATAACCATCTTCTGATCTATCACTGTTACGTCGTTTCCTTTCTCTTTGCTTTAAAACAAATAGATCAGTTCATCAGTTTAGTGTGGATGTCACCAAACAACACAGTATGTTTACGAATACATTATACTAGCATTAGAAATCACTGATATTAGATTAACAACCTCTGGACTGTCTCTCGATCCTCGACGATCTCCTTCAAAACGATCACTGCGTCTCTCTTCACCCCAGCGGCGCATGCTGTGATCACGCTCCTGGTCCCTCTCTCGTCTGTCACGCCATTCTGACTCATCACGGGATTGGTCAGAGCCATATCTACCGCTACGTTCAGTCCGACTAATCCTAATCAGGAGGACATTAAAAGGCAAAGCAGCGCGTCAGTACAACTAGTGCACAACAGTCCTCATAATATACAATCAAATACTATTGTATCAGCAAACTCACCACTATGAAATACGGCTGATACCTTCCCCCTGCTGTAGGGGCACTGTTTCAAGTATGGTAAAAGACTTACACTGTAATGCCTCAACATTTACTATGCAGTGCTTATGTATAACATTTTTTTTTCCCACAATTTACATCTGTAAGTTTTGTAACTACTTCAACCACACAAAAGAATTTTCTGCTTTGTAATATTTCTTGATTTGTCAATTCATGTGATGACGGAAAAGAGAAGCAACAAAGCAACCACAAAATTAGTTAGCCGTCCTATTTCAGGACTTGGATACCTATTAAACTGCCATGGCATAGACACAATAGACAGCTGAGGTCATTTTATTCCTATATGGCATCAATTCAACATTTATGTCATGTTAATTTCATATTGTTGTGAATTTTACTTCCAAGATCCAATCCAATCTTTGACAGGAGACTTTGACCAATCACAGGTCATTTCATTTCGCTGATCAAGTATGAATCATATTCTGTTACTGTAATGCCTATTTCTCACTGAATTTTTTAAAGAATCATCTTGTTGTTACTGTTTAACTGTAAAATGAGAAAGTTTGCTCCAGCTGGTGGGCGGTGCTCAGTATTTCCTCAACTGATCTCAACACGGCTGCCGGGTCACAAACTTTCTAATTTACAGCTAAACAGTAACTGCAAGATCTTTCTGAAAACATCTGAGGAGAGAAATAGGCATTACAGTAACATAATACTGATGCATACTTGATCGGCGCTGCCTTGTTTGACCATTTGATCAGAGTTTGTAAGTGAGTGTCAGCTGATCAGAGGCGTCAGGCTCTGATTCCTTCAATCTGTGAACTCTTGCAGATGCCATTAGGAGCAGTGGAGGACCAGCAGACAATAGAGGACTACGAGGAACATTTTGTTTTCCAGATTATCCGTCTCATGTTTTACTGTCACAACACAGTGACTGTTTTATACTTTTTTTTTAATCATATTTGATCCAATCCTACCCACTGCTGCTTTGCAATAGTAACCCGCATGGTGTGCATTTTTAAAGCCATGAGGACAATATTTCACTACAGGTTCACAAATTCAGCTTTGGCTTTAAGAATAACAATTGTAACGTATGTTTACGTAATCCACAATTGACTGAGATGACCCTGTCTTTGGCCATAACTAAAGGCTACCGGTAATACAGACAGGCGTCCTGGACGTTATGTGCAATGTAACGTTCACTCTCCCTGTGGAGCTCTATGAACTTGCATTAAAAATAACACAAGCATTTCAGTCAGCCACACCTACCATGGCGAACAGCGCTAGTGCGTAACTACCAACATCACTCACCTTTTATCAGCTCCCATTTCTCCCAACTGCACTCAAATGACTCTAGAAAACAAAACACAAATAGTTTCTATTTATACAAACACTCAGAACACTCACACAGAACAATTTCACTTCAGTCGAATAAACGGCATTACAATCAGCACAATACAGCTCGTAAGCCACGACATGGATCCTTTCCAACGTTAGCAGACAGAGACATAACTTGTGTGAGAAGCCACGTTTACAGTCCGGATGTACAAACTCACCAGTGTAGTCTGATAACGGTTATTAGCCACTAGTATTTCTTGAAAACGCAATTTGAAAAATCGTGAGAAAGACGACTCATCTCACGTCCAACGGATCTTCCCAAGTACAACAAGACCTTCTTTGTCCCAAGATGCATTGGTGTATAACCCGGTGCATTATGGGTAGTGTCAACTTCTACCCTGTGATTACCTTACAGGCAGCATTTGGTTCTGGTTTCAGTCCGTCCTCTAGCAATCTGGTCATTTTTAGGATTAACATTACAACAGATAGAGTTCCTGTTTGGGTCACAAGTTGTTATTCTACATGTCTGCAAATACTAAAGAAGAAGGCATGCTACTTAACCATTAATCGATATGTAAAGTGTTTGAATTGATACCTGAAAGGCTATACTAAGGGCGAAATACCCATTTTCTTGCCTGGCGGCCATTTTACTGGATATGGAGCATTTTAGCTTGCCGTATTTGCAGTAAATGGTGTTTTGTAGCCATTACCTGCTTTTCAAAATAGCAATAATTTCACATTATGCTTTCAGTAGGTTGCATTGTATATAAACTAGCAAGAAACTGTAGAAACTATGTCAAATCAAGTCAATTTTATTTTTGAGGCCCGACATCACAAATTTGCCTCAGAGGATTTTGCAATGTATAGCATACAACACACTGTCCTTTATACTCTCGCATCAAATCAGGAAAAACTATTAAATGCTTAACAAGGGGGAAAAAGGGAATTAATGTAACGGCTTAATCCCACTTTGGAATGTGTAGCTCTTCTCAGGGCAATTTTAATTCCCATTTCTAGTCTTCAACCAGGTCACAATGCCATACTTAATCCCACTGCTACTTTGTTGTTCATATTATATTTATTTACAATAATTCATTTTTATTCCAGCATTCATGCCAGTACTATAGACTCTTTCACTGTATCCCACAATCCTGTATATTAAATAATATGTCTAATGTTCCCGCGACCCGACCCTGGGTTGAAGATGAAAATGTCTAATGTTGGTTGTCCAGCTTTTGACTATACACTAGCATGTATATAATATATACTGTATATTGTGTTTGCTTATTTGTATATCTGTATATTGTGTTTTTGTGTGTTTTTTTGTGATTGTATTTATTTTTGCTTAGCCGTTTGTCTATATTTATATCTTCCAGTTGACTTGTGTGGTCTGTTTGAGTATACTGACAGTTATTTAGAAGAGGACATTCATTACACTCCTTGAAGGTGTCAACATACCAGACAAATAATAAAGTTGAATCTGATTAAGGTAAGCTTATAAAACATAAAACAAGATAATTGTTTCTCATTTAATACAGTATTTAAATCCTGAAACATCACCAAACAGTTCACTGTACAAGCAGGTCCTCAATAAAGATGACTACACAATTAATTGATCAACTTGGCACAAAAGGATGTTCCCCATTCATAAATCTTGATTGTGGTAATGACACTGCATACAACACAGATGGTCAACAAGTAGTGCTGATACCAATCCATAATTTGAGCTCCATAATATTTTTTTGAGACCAATACTTAAGGAGCTTATTTTTGTTTTATAACAATGATGATGCTTGAGTCACTGATACCCAAGGCAGACCCATATCTTCTGTACAAATGTGTCATGAGATAAAACAACACAAAACTCAGCCATTTAATATAAAAATGGTCCACATGGTCCCAAAAAAGGAGGGTGGAATCCATCACAATTATTCCAAAATATCAGGGAGGGGGGTGGTCAGGTGGCTCTGGGATGCTATCGATTCCCCATAATGATTTCTAGGTCAAGGTCTCTCCTTTCGTCACCTGTAATGAGACAGATTGTATAATGTTATATCACTGTTGAAATATTCAGACAGAAAAGGGCATTGTGTTGAATTGCAATGCAGTGTACTTACTCTGGCCTCAATATATTCAATCCTCCTCTCCAGCGCTGTCAGCTTCTCATTGAGGGTGGCCAAGCGGGATCGACACGACATATCTGAGGAGGATCAACTGTTTTTAGCATGTAACCATCAACAGTCACCACATTTAATGATATGAGGCGTAGCTCGTCGGCGCTGTCAATTACAGCCACGTTCAGTCGACACTAATGAACATCGTTACTGTTAGTGGTAACACTTTATGATCGATCATTTATTTTCAGGGAGGTTGTGCAGCTGCTGATATGACGTTACTAACAGCTGAGCAGACTAGCGTTTGCAGTGGCCTAACAGCTACTGACGTTAGCTGTCTTTTTTTCCCCAGTAGTCTTTTATTTCAGCATTTCGACAGGTGTTACGCAGCTAACACGAGTTAACAAGCGAAACTACATGTAAAACACTTCTACGAGGGAACAATAACAAGCTCATAGTTAACGATAAAGCTAATCGCTAACTGGGAGTGGCCATTGAAACATCAACATCAATGCTAGCAGCGGCTGAACTAAGCTAGCTGGACTAGCTAGCTAACTGGCTCTAGGTTAGCTATCTGGACAAGTTATCCGCACTTATCAGTAAATTAGTGGTTAAAACCTTACCAAACGAGTTAAGAAAGTCGGCGATTTTTTTGATGCTGCTCGTAATAACTTCTATATACTCTCGATTCGCCCAGTCTTGGTGAATCTCTCTTTGCACTGGATCTTCCTGGCCAGCCATGTTGGACGAGTCTCAGTGTAGCGTAGCGTTCAATCAAGGATAGCCCCCCTGTGTTCAACCAGGAAACACTGCACAGACGGACAAAGCACCGCTGTTGCTGTGTTTCATCTATGGGTAATGATTAATACAAATCATATTCATTTAAATATAATAACGCATTTGCGCATTACCGTTATGCACTACAGGTAACGCCACATGCATAACGTTAGTTAGCCAACGTTATTATTAACTATTCAGGTGGAGCTCATGTACAGCAGCCACAATTAGTTTTGAACTTTAATTTCTAACATCAAATTGGCAAAACCATTCCTTCAAAACCATTCCCTTACATAATCAAAATTATCCATAGATTTATTTTGTTCACATCAGCAAACACTCAGTAGTGTCCTTGACATCAAAGTGACCTCAAAGTATACCCTTTTGTCTTTATTAAGAGTGGTGCCCAAAGGATGGTTTAATATACATCAGATCATTTAATTTTACATAATTAAACCTAAATAAATTATCCATGGGCTACATAGGAATACTGGAATGTTATGTGTAATTGTGTGCAGCGTACAGAAATGACAGTAGCACTTTATATGACATTGCATTTTTTTTATTTCTCCTCTTTAAGTCTAAGATATTTGTGATAAACACAGTCAGGTAGTCAGTCTTTTACATGCTCATCAGAAACTCCCCACACAAAAAGGTTTCAGAGAGTGTCGTCATTGAGTAAATAGGCTGAACAACCAAAGTGTGCTGCACTGGAAATATCACAAACTTCAGGAGTGTTAAAGTGAGTTAAACAGTGACAGTAGGAAAAACGTGACATACCCCTAAACAGATGTGCACTGATTAATGTTTCTGGCCAGGCGGGTCACAACTGATATCCCTTAAAGGCACCCAGGTAGTGTTGCAGCACATCTTACTTGACCCTCTTAAGTAGCTCTTTAATATCTGCCTCAATATCAATGGTAAGGAAACGCCTGCTGTAGCGCTTGTAGGGTTCGCCGTCAGGACCGACCAGAAACTTCTCAAAGTTCCAGGAGACGTCGTTCCTGCAGACGGGACTCCAAATAATGGACTTTGGATCAGTCATGAGAGCCATGGCATCATCAGAGGGGAAGGGAAGCTTTTCCTTCAGGTATACAAACAAGGGGTGGGCATCTTTTCCATTCACATCTACCTTCTCGAGGAGCTGGAACTTGGGTTCAAAGCCATTCCCTGGACGGACATGCTTCAGAGATCTTAGGATTTCATCATTCTTGCAGTTCTCCTGTTATAAAAAACACAGACATTACATACATTAGAAATGGACATGCAATCATGTTTTCCATCTTATACTTCTTTATATTTCTACTCCACTATGCTGCATTTCAGGAGGAAATATTGTATGCTTTACTCCCTAAGGGTTATTTACTGTATCTGACAGTTGCAGTCACTGGTTACTTTGCAGATTCAGATTTTGGTAAATAAATCACATGATCAAGTTATAAAATATGATGCACTGTTATAGAATAAGCTACTGACAGTAGCCTACTATTATCATTAATGTATCAGTAATAACACATTCTGCTACTTATGAGGCCTTCTAGTTTTGATAATTTGAATAATATTTTTTTACTGTAAGTAACATTACGAATGCAGGACCTTTACTTGCTATGGAGCATCTTAGCCCTCATCCTACCTCTGGGGCCCCCTAGGTATACTTTTTGGTCAAACATGTGCTTCATTTGAATTTATCATAAATTTGTCAGTTTGTTCCTAATAACTTCATTGTTTTCTGTTTTCATTCATGTTTTTTTAAAAATACCAATGTATTGGGCAGTGTAGGGCAGTGGTTCTCAATCAGGGGTCCAAGGACCCCAAGGGGTCTTTGGGGGAGTTCCAGGGGGGTCCCCAGAGACAAGGGGAATAGTTTATTTTCACCATTTATTTCACTGTAGAAGTGAATCCAATGTTAGTAAGAGTTATGAGTGACTATTCTGATCATAAGTTTCACTTCCTGTAGTTATGTCCTCAACTGGAGTTAACAACTATCAAATTCTGGTCTTAATCATCTAACAACCAGAATATTTTCAGATGGAGGTCCCTAAAGCAAAATCTTATCAAATCTGTGGTCCATTACGCATAAATTATATGCATAAATGTAGGGGTCCTTGACAAAATAAAGGTTGGGATCCACTGTCCTAGGGGACCCCAGTCAAAAGCACCCAGCGGCAGTCTATGCAGTTTTTAATATATTAAACAGATTACCGGTAGATGAAATGTTTGCCATGAGTCCTAATTTAACATATGGCACACTGTCAGGGGGATAGGGACAGAAACAGATTTCCTCATGAGCTATGACTATTATTGTTTTAGAACATATGGCAATTAAATGAATTTCCTAAAATCTTTTTTTTCTTCAAATGACATTAATTACATAACTAATAATGCTTCCAGGAGTAATAAGTTATTATTTCACTTTGATGGTTGTTTCTTACACTAGTTTATTCCCACTTGATATTTATGTTAAGGCCCTATAGGATGAGGAATAATGTAATGATACTGCATTTTTTTTTTTACTGAAATAAAGGTTATAAAATGTAGCCTCTATTGAATCCTAAGGGACAAACTGTTTAACTGCTCCCAGAGTCGCAAAGCAGACTGAAAAGGCACACATAGACTGACTTAACACCGGAATCCATTAATAAATTAATAATCGGTAGGCTACATATTGGCCTCTGTTCTTCAGCTGTTTTAGACTCCTAGACACATCAGATTATGTTGTAAATATGTCAGTAATATCCTCCCATGTCAGCCACTTCTGAATTCACACATGTCCTACCTGATGTCCAAACTGATTACAGGGCACACCCAGAATAACGAGTCCCCTGCCGGAGTAGCGGCTGCTGAGCTCGTTCATGTGAGTGTAGTCTCTGGTTGTTGTCCCTCAGAGAGACGCCACATTCTCAATGAGGACAACTTTCCCCTTCAAGGCAGAGAAACTGAAGCTCTTTCCAGACAGCAGCTTGGCTGTCAGGTCGTAAAACCGCCTCACATTCCCAGCCATTTTCATGAACTCCGGACGAACCTGACGATCCAGCAGTAGATTTAAGAAACAAGACGCTAGTGTTATCTCTGTGTGGGCGGTCCAGTGTCAACAAGTTCCTGTAAGACCAGCCCTCAGGTTATTCAAGGGGCGGGACAGATGTCACAGCTCTCAAAGAGAAATTATTTCGAGTTTGTTAATCCCTTTTTTTTTTTTCAAGATTTAATCACACACATACAAAATGACAAAAAAATGTTTTCAGATGCCATTACTGCAATAGTCGGACCTCACAGCGCCATTTCACTATCAAGGAAGTAGCTTTCCATGATGCACTGGATATTAATTATTAACCAAATAAGGGTATATATCAGTTAAACCAGTGTTTCATCATATTCTACAATAGTGTATTTTAAATACTTTATTTCATACGTTCATTAAATTGTTCATTACAATTTTACAAAAATGTTTTACAGTATACAAATAATATAAAACAAATTATCCACCAAATAAAATGTAAGGAAAGGACAAGATCACTAAAACAATAAAATGAATAATACAAAAAAATAAAATAAAAACAAACAGATAAACAAAGAATTATCGGGATTTGTTAAACAACTGGAATAAATTTGAAAAATCTAAACTATTATAGTTTTTCATTTATTTTTAATATATCAAACATATTTCATCAGTGGGTTAATTACACAACTTTCCAGGCAGGTTATGCTGGATTCACCCTCTGATGACTAGCTTGCCTTGTTTGGAGTTTTCGTAATATTTATTCAATAATGCCATTTTGGAGGTCCATAAAGGTCAAGGGTCAAAATGTGGACGCTGACAACACTTGTGTGAATGTGACTTGATCCCAGTTACTAAACTGGATCTCTGACTCACAACACCATTTCTATCAAGGAAGCAGCTTTCCATGACACACTGAATATTAATTATTAAACAAATATGGTTATATCTCAGTTAAACCAGTGTTTTAATATTCTACTACACTGAATTGTTTCTGACCAATATCACTATACACATCTAGACTTCACAAACTTGAACTTCCATTATAAATATATTTTTAAATACTTTCTTTTAAAAGATCAATTCAGATTTTTCATTACAATACAATACATTTTACAGTGTACTAAAAAAATACAAACTAAAATAAATTCTACATCAAATAAAACGTAAGGACAGAAAAAGATGAATCAAACAGTAAAACGAACAATACATAAAAACAAACAAAAACAAAAAACAATCAGGATCTGCTAACAATAGGAATAAATTTAAAATGTCTATTTAATAGTTTTTACCAATTTACAATCATCGTCAAATACCTTTTAAAATCAGTATCTTTTAAAGGAGGGTATTCCTTTAAGCCATATCATTTTATGTATATAATATTTTAACTTGGTAATAATCAAATTAATTATGTAAATTTCATCTGCCGAAAAACTGGGATTGTTAAAAGTGAGTATAATGTCAATCTTTGTTAGTATATCTTTTTCACAATGTTTTGAGAGGTCCATCTGTAAATCAAACTTAAAAGAAGTAGCAAGAAAACAATCTCCAAACACATGTTCAATAGATTCCCCTTCACAACTGATAAAAGTGCATCTATTGTTCACAGCTGCCATCATTAAAAATAAGTTAAACATTAAAACGTGGCAATATGGGACACCACAATAATATAGGTTATTAGTTATAAAAGTTGACACTTTATCAAATGACCTATGCATATTTAGACTGTACACACATACACTACCATTAAATTTGAATCATGAACTTATTTTAGACATGGATATGTTTTCTTTTAATGAGTTTTACAAGTTTATTTGTAATAACCCCCCCTTTATCGAGCAGAAGTGGTACTTTCCAGGAAGCCCGGTGCGATGTGTAACGTAATCTGGTGTTTTATAGCCTGGTTGGTTCATTTAAGGACAGTTTCCCGACATTTTCTTTGTAATAATAGACTGTATCAGGAAATCGCAGCAACTGTGTTGAGAGATCAGAAGATGTTAGTCTGCTCCTCCGTTTTTTAACTATCATCATCATCATCATGTCAGACTGGGCCGCGGTGTGTGTGATCATTAGCCTGTTATTAGGTCTTATAATAGGTTATGTTTTGTACTCGGGGCTCCTCTCAGACATCACCGTGCTGACTAGTTCTCCTCCCATAGCGAAGATTACATTCGCCTACAAATTCAAACAAGGACCGTACCAAAATTGCGGACAACTTTTTAAGGAGTCTCACAGTATTGCACCAAAGCTTGCATGTATTGGAGTGTATTATGATGACCCCAAAGAGGTAAACATACACTACAAAACACATACGTTTCTTTTGGCGGTTTTATCAATATTTTAGCTAAAAAATGTGGCAGATTTTAATAGGTTGTGTAGGTGACCGCTAGATGGCGACAACGCCATTCGCTTAAAACCCAATGTGATGGAAGCTGAGTTATTCCTCATAACACTTGATGTATATAATTTGATATGTCCAGTTTTCACAATGATTAATCAGTTTGACACCTGTCTGTCTTCTTTCTACTTTCCTCAACATTTTACAGAGGCTTCTGGCACAGACTGATTTATGTGTGTTTCCCTTGAGCAACATCATAGCACATCTGGACAGGGTGCGATGAGTTTTGTGGATTCACAGATGTCACAGATTTCATAAAATAGGATATTATCCATGTGCATGATGGAGATGTTCATTTAAAGTCCTGAGATGTAGTCCAAAACCAGAGTTTCAGGTCTATTAGACTCCAAAATGTTCAATATTTAGCAATACATCACAAAATACAGAGTTGTATTTCAATACATACAAAACATTTTGAATCAAAGCAACATAGCCGTCAACCAGCCGTAGCAATCACAGTAAATCAACAGATTGTTTTTATAAAATACTATGAAACTGAATTTTATTTTAATTTTCCTTTTTTCACAGAACAGTATTGAAATGAATCCCAATTTCTTGCAGAGTGTGATTGAGCTGATTTCACAGTGTGAATGAGTGGTGTGATATAGTATTTGTGTGTGTTTGACTGTTGTTATGGTTTTGTGATGTGTTGTATGTTGGAGGGCCAAAATGCAAAGTAGGGAGAGTAAGGGGAGTGTAACTACAACTGTGTAGAGTTATAGTGTATTTTTAATATATCAAACATATTCAGGTTATGTTGGATTCACCCTCTGATGACGAGCTTGCCTTGTTTGGAGTTTTCACAATATTTATTCAATATTGGCGTTTTGGAGGTCCATAAAGGTCAAGGGTCAAAATGTGGATGCTTCCAACACTTATGTGAATGTGACTCAATCCCAGTTACTAAATTGGATCTCTGACTCACAACACCATTTCACTATCAAGGAAGTGGCTTTCCATTATGCGCTGAATATTAATTATTAACCAGATATGGTTATATATCAGTTAAACCAGTGTTTGATTATTTCTGATCACTATCACTATACACATCTAGAGTTCACAAACCTGAACGTCCGTGAGAAATATTTTTTTAAATACTTTATTTCAAAAGTTCAATTCAGATTTTTTTCATTACAATTCTGCAAATATATTTTACAGTATATGAATTATTGAAAAATTAAATAAATTATACATCAAATAATATGTAAGGAAAGGAAAAGATGAATAAAACAATAAAGCAAATAATACAAAAAACAATAAACAATCAGGATCTGTTAAACAACTGGAATAAAAAAGTCTAAACAATCTTATAGTTTTTTATCAAGTTAGAATCATAGTCAAATATGTTTTAAAAAGAGTATGTTTTACAATTACTAAGTTGGATCTCTGTGAGATGTTGTCTTGCTTTCCCAGCTGTTTCCTGTGTGAACTCCATCCATCCCCAAATCTCAGTGTCTATGAGCAGCAGGAAATATTATCTGCTGGATCTGTGTTCCTGATACACGATCCTGCACACTCTCTGGGGTCTCCAAAATCATGCAGAGCTAGTTCCCACATTTTAAAGTGAGTCCACAGCGTGAGTTGTTTTTTCAATATGCTCAGCCCCAAACAGAACGAGAAGGAATCCAACAAGGAGAGGCACCTTGAGATGATTAAGCAGTTTGATGCACTGTGGAGGGTCTGGAGGTTCAGCTAACAAGGGTGGAAAACAGGAGATCTTTAGAAATCTGCTTTAGCATGAGCTAATATAGACAATACAACACTAGGTCGGTGGCTGTCATGGCAAACTGGTGACCTCTATGTGACCTCCGTGAGAGAAAACGTTGGCGAGGTGGGCCATGTATGAGATTAGATATTATCATAAAAACATACAATAGTCAAGGACTTTGGAAGCTTATATTTGAAACAATGAAATGATTAATCTCTGAAGTCATTTATTAAGCTATAATGCCTGTCTGGTTGCAGCGTCTGACACATGAGGACATTATGCTTTTCTCTTTTTTTTCTCTTTGCAAACTGAATATCTTTGTATTTTGGACTGATGATCGGATGAACCAATCAATGGAAACGTGAGCTGGACATTTTTCACAATTTACTGTCATTTTATAGATTAAATAAATAATCATTAATTTAAAAAAAATCCAAGATTTAATTGATAATAAAATTGTTCTCATAGATGATTATATGGTGTTTCTGCTATTTGGCCTACCCTTATTGATGTAAATGGGGTGGACAAAATTATAGAAACACCCGTCAGTATAACTCAATACAGAAGTCTCTAACGTGACCATAAGGTTGAATCAACAACTCAACAAAACAGTTTGAATGAAAACTGAAGGGCCCCATGAAAACATAGGGGTGGCAGTAGCTCAGTCTGTAGGGAGTTGGCTTGGGAACCGGAGGGTCACCGGTTCAAGTCCCGACATGGACCAAAAACTGAGTGTGAACTGGTAGCTGGAGAGGTGCCAGTTTACCTCTTGGGCACTGCCGAGGTGCCCCTGAGCAAGGCACCAAACCCCCAACTGCCGGCTTGTCAGGGCCTTCAGAGCAGCCCCCTCACTCTGACATCTCTCCATTAATGCATGTATGTGTGTTTCAGGTCTGCATGTACCATGTATGAGTTTAACAGAGTGTAAATTGAATTTCTCCATTGTGGGACTAATAAAGGTTGATCTTCTTCTTCTTCTTACCTTCATGAAGGTATATTGTAGGTTGAGCTGCAACTAACGATTATTTTCATTGTTGATTAATATGTCAGTTATTTTCTCAATTAGTTGTTTGGTCTATAAAATGTCAGAAAATGGGGAAAAATGTGAATATCAGTGTTTCCCAAAGCCCAAGATGACGTCCTCAAATGTCTTCTTTTGTCCACAACTCAAGGATATTCAGTTTGCTGTCATAGAGGAGTAAAGAAACCAGAAAATATTCATATTTAGATTAATTAATTATCAAAATAGTTGGTGAATAATTAAATAGCTGACAACTGTTGTACCTCTAATTTGTCATATCAGATATTATTTTTTTTTATAAAGGTGTAGCCTACTTAATAAACTGGCAACTGTATATACTGTACATACAGTTAGCCGTTAGCACAAATTAGCAGCTCTAGCTGAGTGGAAGGATCCATCAGTGGCCATTATTAATGACTCTTTCTTCCCATGTTACATACCTGTATTTTAGAATAAATATTCTATATGGAAGTGCAAATACTCAGAACCAAACATTGTCAAATTATCAATATTGAGGTATTGTCACATATATTGTAATATTGCCTTTATCAGTAACACTCAACTCTGATATTTGCATTTACTCTCTGTCTCTGAAATATGCTGCTATCTGCCATTTTCACAACCGCCTCTCAACAGTATTGACTTAAGTGGTGCTACTTAAACAACCCGTTGGAATGTAACCAGAGTTCAATGATGGACTTTAGTCCTCAGTTCAGCTTCAAAACACTTTTGTTATGCTCATCCTCTTTTTTCCCAAGCTGGCAATTAGGCCAGCAGTGGGTCCTGGTTCCTCTGCACAGTCACAGCCAAGTTCTGATCTAAGTTAAAATAATTGGCGTAATGATCTCAGCTCATTAGCGTCCGAGCCTCGGGATGCCATTCAGTGCTGGCGTCGGGAGCCCCAGAGAGTGCTCTCAGATAGGAGGACTGGTATTTGGTGTCTAAACAGTGAGACACTGTCCATTGATATTTGCAGTGAGAGAGATTTTCCAGAGTGCAGCTGACAGAGGATGAAGTGTCAGCGTGGCTGGTCTCATCCCCTGTTCTCACTTTTACCTCCTTTAATCACTTCCTCTGGAGAAACAAAGGACCTCGACAAGGACTGGAGTTGGTCCTCAGATGGTTGCCATGGATACAGCGCTGGAGCAGCTCTGTCTGTTCCTTCAAACGGCTAACAAATATTCAGAGCCCCTCTTGCTAAACCCTTCTCCTCCACCAGCCTCTTCACGGTCTCAAAGCTGGGGGGTTTCTGACCCAGTGCTCACACCTCCCCTCTACCCTGCAGCTCTCCTCTCCTCCTCTGCTGCGTCCAACTTTGACAAACGTCAGAGGGAGGTAAGGGGGGTGGTGTTCTGTCAAATTTGATATTCCAAGTAAGCGATCAGAGTCAGGGTTTGCGGTCCCTCAGACATAGATCGTCTAAGTAAAAAGCTGTGTGACAAGTGGTGAAATGACACATGTCTGGCCATCTTCAGGGACCCATGTTCAGGTCACAATATGATGAAGCAGGAGCCGGTCAGGAAATATTTATCAGTCTTTGTGGTGAATGATGAAATAGTGGCAAATCTTTCATAAAGTAAGCCTCTCTGAATGTTTTGTATGCTGGTGAAGATAATTTGCCTTTCTTACTTTGTTGCCTTACCAGTCAGTCCAGCCTGTGTGTATCAGAAACACAAGGCTGCTGTTCTTACAGTTGAATTTTGGAAACTTTTTGCTCCCGATGAGCTGTCAGTGTGTTGAAGAAACATCAAAAGAGAGAGCACTTGTGTCTTGATGAGTGCAGAGAAGCAAAACAAAGATTGTGGACAGATGCTTCTGTTTTGGTGCTGGTTCTTTGTTCTGGACTCCCTACATGGAGGAGTCCTGTGATGATTAATAAATCCACTTGCCTCAGACTCCCCTCTGTGAGCCCCCAAAACATCCAGAGTGTCAAAAATATCCTGATGTGTGAAGTTTCCCAAATGCACTTTTGGTACTATATATCAGTCCTACCATTGACTGAATAATTTAAATCAATATGGTTTGATTTAAACAAAGTGTTTGACACATTATATTTTCGTTTGGCCAGCTCCACTGAGAGCCTGACTCATCTTTTGACTGTGTCATGATTTGGAGTCGTGAGTACATGTTTATTTAGGGATTATGGACATTTGATGAGGATCATTCCTTTCTCTGTGAGCCTTCATTATCTCCACAGAACATCGAAAACATTATTGGCTTACTGGACAATATGGTTTACCTGTCATCTTTAAAATATTATGTGTATCCATGCACAGACAGGAGTTGTATGTATGTTTGTTGCTTCATGCGTGACAATGCCAAGGAAAAATCTATAACTTACACTACTGGCAAGAGAAAGCAATGCATGTAATATTAGCCTAGGCCTGGAAACTGCTCTCGAGTCAATTGAAAGTGGTGATTATTATCTCACAACTTGACTCAAACTCAAGATTATCTACTTGGGAATACAGCTGGAAACTGGCAAAAATATCACAAAAACTGGATTTATTTTTGTTATTTCCCTTATTACGAAGATTACTAATGTGAGTGAGTGTTTCCTAAAACCCTGAAATAGGGTTGTAGCTAATGATTATTTTCATTATTAATTGGCAGACCATTTTTGCTAAATCATTTGGTCTATAAAATGTTAGAGTAGTGAAAAATGGCATTTTCCCAGAGTCCTTATTGACATCATCAGATATGTTGTTTTGTCCGATCACCAGCCCAAAACACAGTTCAAAAGATGTTCAGTTAACAGTAATATAAAACAGAGAAAAACCAGCAATTCTCACACTGGAGAATCTGCAACAAGAGAAATTATGACATTTGTTGCTTAAAAGTAGCTCAATCAATCAATCAATCAATCAATCAATCAGTCATTTGCCACATGTAGTCATACAAGGTACTGTTCCAGTGAAATGATTAATTGATTAATTGATTCAATGTTGCAGCTACCATGAGTAAAGCTTTTGGTTCCACTCATAGATTGTATATAAGAAGTCAATGTAGTCAGTGTGACATCACTCATTAATTTGGGGACTGCTGTTTCGAGTTCGGCATTTTGGCCATCGCAAAGATTTTTTGCAGAGTGCAACGGAATAGGCTTGTGATAGTGTGGGCGGTAGGAATGCAATGTAATCATTGTGTTCTCGACTACTGTGTAACACCGGTAACACTGACTACTGTGACAAGCCTCCAGCTGAATGCTGAATAAGACACTCTTAGACAGCAGACAAGGTTATAATTAACTTTTATGAATTGAAAACACACTGTGAAAAGGTTAAAGTTTTAAGATGAAAACACAAACAAAAATGTGGTAGCGACCTGTCAATCACAAGGCAGCCACGCCCTAAAGTTTACCCTGCATTATGGTCAATTTGACTCTAAACATAACCCTAACTTACTAACAATATTACAACATAACATCATGCTGTATGGACGAAGACTTGAAACTAGTGAGTGAGACCATAAACTCATGTTTACAATGTTTACTGAGGTAATAAATCAAGTGAGAAGTAGGTTCATTGTCTCAAAGACTTCTATACAATCAGACTTCTTTTTGCAACTAGGAGTCGCCCCCTGCTGGCTGTTAGAAAGAATGCAAGTTTAAGGCACTTCAGCATTGGCTTCACTTTTCAGACCCCAGTGTTTCCCCACTGGTTGTACTATAGAATCAGATTAAGAACTGATTCTGATAATCAGAATTAATCACAAATTGATTTACATTATTATTATTATTATTATTTACATTACTAGTACACTATATTAATAATAACACTTAATAACACTCTTTCAGTATTGTCTGTGTGTGTGTATGTGCATGTTTGAAACCTTTAATGTGTTGTTGGTTGTGTGACTAATTAGAGTAGTCTGCAGTGCAAGGTGAACACCAAACTTTTTCCCATGACTGGCCTTGCGTGTTGAAGAATTCAGGAGAAAATAGCCATTCTCAGACACACTGGCTGTGCTAGAAGCGTGGCATTGATAGTTTTATGGACAAATTGGACCATTCCAGCTTATTTATTACATGAGCCTTCAGCGGTGCTCAGCTCAGCACAGTGGGGAGAAAGTCTTGGATGTCCCAGGAGTATTCATTTGTAAAGAGTGTCTCCCTTTTCTTCTTTTTATAATGGGTACCAGGGTGCTCACAGTGGAGGAAGGAGTAATAATTGCTGCGCTGCCAAATTGCGCCAATTAGAGCTCCGATTAATGAGAATATTTTCTCCTTAAGTTTGGCACCTGGCTGACATCAGAGAAGATATTTACATCCAATACTTTTTTTTTAAAATGTATGCTATGCACTACTTATACAATTACCGTACATTACACCTTAGTGTTTACGACTCTCCAGAGTCTATGCAAATGTTGATGCTAAGTGAGGTGACACCACAGAGTTTTAACCCTTTTCTCAGGGACATTGACGGGCAAGAGAAGACATGATGCAGTGTTTTCTGCAATCATTTAGAATCACTATAATGATGAAAAATGGGAAAGGTCAAATGCTGGTAAGGCTACAAAGTGTGAGCCTCATTTCTATCCAGTCTATCGAAATTATCACTCTCATCTTGTTTATATGCCTTTTCTTACTGACCTTTGCTTATTTGTTCATTTGATCCTTGTTTCCAGGTGCCGGGACCACAGTGCCGATATGTTGTTGGCAGCATTCTGAGCGAGGGAGAAAAGGAGGCCGACAAGGAGCTTTTAAAGCACTACAAGACATCTGGCTTCAATATCTTCTCCTTCCCTGAAGTGACCCACGCGGTCACTACCTCGTTCCCCAACAGGACGTTTTTGTCTGTCCTCCTGGGAGTAAGACGAGTTTACCCGCGGTTAGGCCACTACATCAAGGTATGATGCTTTTTTTTCTACCAATCACAGTCACTTGAAGTTTTGTTTTAAACA
The DNA here is from genome assembly GCA_947000775.1 of Pterois miles. Lineage (NCBI taxonomy): Eukaryota > Metazoa > Chordata > Actinopteri > Perciformes > Scorpaenidae > Pterois > Pterois miles. The sequence continues at coordinate 1,704,845 of CAMQGK010000100.1, read as the reverse complement.
ACTAAAAATTTGTTTATTCAAATTAAAGGAAAAGGGCAATCAGGAAAATATAAATATAATGAGTCCAATGATATCCGTAGAATAGGAAAATACCTCTACATGAGTGTGCCGTATAGGCCTACCTAACTATTACCCATGCTTGGACAGATGTTTTCTATACAGACTCCAAGCTGTGTATGTGAAAGGTCCTTTAAAGGAAGTGAGGGGACTCTATTTGCAGAAATGGGATATAATATTAAAGCAGCAATGGGTAGAATTGGTGCAAACACGATTTAGAAAGTTATACAAGTTATTAATGTTATACGGTTACTGTATCTTGTAGTTACTGTTTAACTGTAAAATGAGAAAGTTTGCTCCAACTGGTGGACGGTACTTGGTATTTCCTCAACTGATCTCAACATGGCAGCAGGGTCACAAAACATTTGAGACGAGAAAGAGTCATTAAAGTAACAGAATACTGATTCATATTTGATCAGCGCTGCCTAGTTTGACCGTTTGATCAGAGTTTCTGATTGACAGCTGCCTCCGTTGAATGAACAGCCAATAGGAATGCGCTCTCTCTGAAGTGACATGTGATTGGTATTTTTGCCCAGTGATGCCAAAAATAATCTGCATTGTGCCACGTTAAAGATTGTGCTTGCTTTAGTGTATAATCACCTGAAAATCTGAAATATTGTTTTTGTTACCTTAAAATGAGCCATTTATCTACATAGGGAGCGGATCCTCTTCACAGAGCTGCTGCCATGTTTCTGCAGTAGGCCAGAACAGACAAACTGGCTCTAGGTAATGCCATTCATGTTTTCACATTTTCCCGTTGGCCACTGTACATATAATGTGCACATAGGAGAAGTTTCACTTGGTTGCAGTTTGCAACCTCACTGCTAGATGGCGCCATATCCTACACACTGGATCAATTAATTTTGTTATCTAAATGTATGGGTAAAGGAAAACAGAATTAATCACTGTGTGTGCATCACAGTGAAACATACTGAATCTTCACATGCCCTGCATCTTCATCATCAGCCTCATGCCCATCACTATGTATCTCATGGGCCCCAGTATTCTCTCAAAGCTAGCGGCACATTGAGCCAGCTCAGCGCTAGTAAAACACTCATAGAGTTTACAGATATAGATAGTGGGATCTCAGTGTTTCTATATTTTACATTTTGAAAAAAGCAACTAGATGGAATAAATAGCTATTATGAACTACTGCTTGTGCGCTTATTTTAGCTGTAAGAAAACAGGAAAGGAAATGTGAGACGTGAAATGCGTGTGTGTGATAAGATGAATCATGACTCTAACGTGGGCTTACGTCAAGCAGTAGCAAATAAATGATCAATGTCTAGCTCCACGATCGTCACATGCACATCTGAGTCATACGGCAAGTTTTCAGGCAGCACAAAGTTAAATTGAGAAAACCCAAGCACGTCAAATCCTTTCTTTACATCCCCTGGAGGGATGTTAGGCAGGTAGCAGGAGGAGATGTATGGTCGGAGATGGAGATGGAGGGGTGGAGTGGTTGTGAAGTCAAATTTGGAGAAAGAAACAGAACAATTTCAGCTCCTTTTAGCACTTTCTGATGAATGATCTCTCTGAGTGCCCCTTGAAGGATGCTGGGAAAGTGAGTCATTGTGTTGAGCTGAAAGTTTTTGTGGATGCGTTTTAATTATGTAGTGCGCTGAAACAGGTGGCACCACCACGGGTTGTCTCAGTCGCTCTGCTTCTGCTGGAGGAATGTGTCTGTGTGTCCTGTCTGGCTGTCCCTACCATCTGCTTGAACACTGTTTAAATCTGGCTCCGCTCCAGTGACACTTAGCCTGTCTGAGAGGTCAGCTAAGCGCCATCAAAGTGGACACGAGTCTCCTTTACCAGCAATAGTACATCATCCTCTGATCATTGTTGCTGTGCTTGCTACACATCTTTTACTGGCTGAAGTCAGTTGTTTAGCTTCATGTAATTGGAAGCACTATTGCATTTCATAATTAACGAAGCCTACTCATAAAATCTTTAACATAAATAGATACTTAAGATGGGCTGCACGGTGGTGTAGTGGTTAGCACTCTCGCCTCACAGCAAGAGGGTCGCAGGTTTGATTCCGGCTTGGGGCTCTTCTGTGTGGAGTTTGCATGTTCTCCCCGTGTAAGCGAGGGTTTTCTCCGGGTACTCCGGCTTCCTCCCACAGTCCAAAGACATGCTGTTTAGGTTAATTGATGACTCTAAATTGCCAGTAGGTGTGAATGTGAGCGTGAATGGTTGTCTGTCTATATGTGCCCTGCGATGGACTGGCGACCTGTCCAGGGTGAACCCTGCCTTCGCCCAATGCCAGCTGGGTTCGGCTCCAGCCCCCCCGCGACCCCTAATGGGATAAGCGGTTGACGATGGATGGATACTTAAGATTAACAGCTACTACAATTTGATGTTTTTTGATGCACGTTCTCTACTTTTGATACATGGACATGTATATATATCCTGTATACTCAGTTGTCAGTTAATTAGGAATGGATAAAAATAAAGCAGTCTAATATGTGTAAGAAAATATTGATAACAGTGAGTATCATGATATGCTTTGTGATGTTAATTAATAGTTAATATGCAAAGCTGAACTCAGTCAAAGTGTATTGGCAAAGAGACATGCCCTCCCACAGCCCTAATACAGCACTAACACTGAAATATACTATATCGTGTTTTCATACAAATCATAATCATTGTGTTCTGTTGAAACTGTTTTAGAGAGGTGCTGATTCAACTTCATGGCCATTTTAGATGCTGTTTCTAATGCATAGAAACCTTGTTGCTATAATTGTCACCATGAACAACCTTCAAAATGACCGCAAAGTTGAATCAACTCTTCTCTAAAACAGTTTCAGCAAAACTGAACTTCATAACCTTCATGAAGGAAGAACTGGCTGCAGGCTGTTGTGTTAGACTTCCTTAGTTTTAGCTAGATGTGTTGAGTAAACTCTGCAAACTGAGGGTTTACGGTACATGTGTTAATTGTGTAGGTTCTGTCTATAAAGTCTCATGTGGGTGGATCTCTGTCATCCATTGTTGTCCCTCCAGCTATTAACGGTATGTAACTCTCATTTTGACCTGTTCTGGAAGAAGACAGACTTAGATGAAGCATATATATATATATATATATATATATATATATATATATATATATATATATATATATATATATATATATATATATATATATATATATATATAAGAGAGAGAGAGAGAGAGAGAGAGAGAGAGAGATACAGATTATCTACAAGTCTGTCTGGATACTTCTAGAATAAGAATTTATTTTCATGTTACGTAATGATAGATAGGCCTCGGACCAGGAGTTAGGGATCTTGGATTTCTGCCATGCAGCATATTTTATCCACAGCCATGAAATCCAGTGAGAGTTCTGATTCAAAATCCTGTGGTTTTGTTTTGAGGCTTAGTTATGTAACATGAATGACATCTTAGGACGTAACTCACAAGTTGGACAATTGTTTGGTGCAGGTGGAGTTTGCAGCTTTGCATCTCTTTCTTTTCTGACTCTATAGTGCGTTTGCAAAGTTAAGCTGCTCTGTAATATTTTGTTATTCAAAGAGAGCCGTGTAGTTATTTGAATACAACTGTGCGATCTTGAATATCAGTTCAGGATGATGTTGATTGTCTTGCATCACAGTATTCACCTCAACACAGATAAAGCGGTCCTCTCTGGGAGGCAGCACTGCCCTATGAAGGCTGTATCCTTGAATCGGTATAATATTACTGAACACATTCACATAACATTAACATTCAAGGAGTAACAACCAAAATATACTGTCAGGCAAATCCAGGCGTTTCCCAGCCATCAAACTTTACTAAACCATCTGTCCAATTTCAAATTGTTACAGCATTTTAATGTCATGTCGTACTCCATCATATTTTTTACAACCAGCGCACACTGACACACTGTCAATAGACTGAAATGTGTAATCATGATTAATGACATGATTTTCCATAGTTAATTGCAATTAATCACAAATCAATCACACATTTTTATTGAAAACTTATTGAAAATGTACTTTAAAAGACACTTTGACAAGTATTTAATACTCATTTCAACATGGGAAATATGCTGTTTTATGCAAATGTATGTATTTCTATACATGTATTAGTTAGTGGCATTAAACAAATTAGCATTAATGCATTATTATCACAACACTTTGACAGCCATAAACTAAATATAATAATAGTGATAAATATACATATGGTATTTAATATTTCAACTAAAACATGACTCACATTTAACAGAGGCAGCCCGACAGCTCTAAATGTTTTTTTTTTTCAGTGACTAAAGCATGCTGTTGATGGCTGACACTTTGAATATCCCAAGTGGTGAGACCTTTTCAAACAAGCTCATCAGCATTTAGCATGCCTGGCTCGTCATGGCAGAAAGATTTCTGTCTGTCAGACACTTTTGAGTCGCTGCCCCACAGTTGGGCCTGATATTTGCCCTGTCAGACCATCGATCGGCCCCGCTGTTTTTCTTCTGTGCCTCGGCTCTTTAGTGGTGGGCTGCATCACAGACGCCCTGGCATCTTGAGATTTGATTCGAGCGCTGTGGCCAGGCCTTCAGACTGGATTGGGGACCAGGGTGGGAGAATAATATTGCTGACATTCACAGAGATCTAAAGGTTTGCGAGAGGCAGACGATGGAACATTTGTTCGCTTCGGGGCACTGAAGTTTCTTGCCAGCGCAGAGGTTCTGGGCTGAATATAAAGCAAGTTTTCCTTTGTTCCTCAGAAATGGCCTCTTTTAGCAACACACACACGGCGTGACAGTGATCATAAAGTCTTTCTCAGCACGATTGAGAATGAAGCCTCATTTTTGGGACATAATGTGCCGCCTCTCACAATTCTTATTAGTGTCGTCCATATGGTTGAGAGTGATGCAAAGCAGAGCACAGATGTTAGTCCGCAGGGCCTGTTAAACATGCAGACTTTTAGCAAAAGGTGGCGTACATTCAGAAAGGTCAGAAAAGGTTATATGCTGGACAAAGTAATGGAGGCAGTGTCATATGCTGGAAGATCTGTTTAAATTGTAATTGTAATTCTGAGGGGTGTACAGCTTTTGAAATATTCTAATGAAGTTAAATTCACAGCCCCTTAGGATGCTTTCCACGCTGAAGTTTCTGAGTCATTTCCAAGTTTTCACAAGTTGTATATATTTCTTCTGTCTGTCTTAGATGTAACTAATGAGGTGCAGGGATAAACCCACTTGGTGATTTATTAACAAACTGTCAACTTGTATTAAGTCTTAAATTTCCATCTACAACTTTACAATCTTCCACGAGCTCTTGTCAGACAGGAGCTTTTGAAAATGTCCAACCTTTTATGTCTGTCTCATTTAAATTCAATCAAAAACCTTTTTGTTGCCACCTGCTGTGACATCTTTCTTTCACTGACCAAAATGTTCCTTATTTGAACCCAGTGAAGCCCAGCTTTTCCACACATGAACAGTGGCGTTAATTAAAATTCAAATTAAAGATACAAATAACTGCATACACAATTCAGACTGCTTCAAATATGGAATGCATGTCTCAGAGTTATTATAATAATGTCACAGACCTATGCAATGATAAACCTGATAAATCTCTGTTGATGACCCAGTTTTTACTTGATTAGTTATCAACTACTAAATTAATCAGCAGCTATTTTGATAATTGATTAATTAAGAAAACTGATTCCAGCTTGTTAAATGCGAATATTTTCTGGTTTCTTTGCTCCTCTATGACAGTAAACCAAATATCTTTGAGTTGTGGACAAAACAAAACATTCGAGGACGTCATCTTGGGCTTTAGGAAACACTGATTGACATTTTTTACCATTTTATGACATTTTATAGACCAAACAACTAATTGATTAATCGAGGAAATAATCAACTAATCAATCAACAATGAAAATTCTTGTTAGTTTCAGCCCTACAAAGTAACTACATACACAATTCAACATGCTTCAAACAGGAATGTGTGTCTTATCATTGAAATAAACAACAGAGGGATTATAATCATGTCATTCACAGATGCAATGCTAAACATTACAAATCTCAGTTGATCACCCAGTGTTGTCACAATGAATGAAAACTCCTTATATAGAAATGTGGTTTTGAATTTCTACAACATTTTTAAAGCCCCATGCTTAAAACCCCATAAAATCTACCCAATTTACTATTTAGTTCATGTTCAGTTGAGTTTGACGTATCAAAAGTTCAGGCTGGGCAATGTGACAATGTACTGTATATATCATCAAAACTATATAAAAATGTCTATTAAATAGATTTTTTAAATATTGTTTCTATTGTGATAGAGGTATGGCTTTATTTATTTATTTTTTATCTATGATTTCTCTTATAACTGTTCTTTTCATTTTGCACTCAAGTTGTTAAAATTAGAAAACACAGCACTTTTCTTAAAGAATTAGGCTTTAACATTTGGTTATTTCATATAGTCTATTAATTTATTGAAGTACCAGAATACACTGCGCATGTCTCATACCCCATACCTGTCCGCCTGCGTCCCAGCCTCTTTCCATAGGCCTTGATTTCTAGTGTGACAATTAACGCCATGAGAAAAATACACCATCTGCCTCATAACCTCTTTCAAATGAACCGAACGATACATACATGACCCGAATCGTGACTAGCGAACTGAACGGTTTGGATTTCTACCCGAACCGTTCGATCTCTATTATCTATAATTTCTATGAACATTTGTGTGTATCTATCACATGTTAAATATCCCAATTATCCTTCCTAATCCTTTTGTCTAATTCCCTCCTGATGTCACAAACAGCAGGCATTGTTTGGAGTCAAAATTATGCTAATTCAGTGGGGAGTTAATATATGAGTTATATAATGAAAATAACTGCTAAATTATTACTCTTTACGCAATAAAAATGGGGGTGAACGCTAAAGTAAATTTGATCCAAAAGATCCCAACCATTCTGTAGCAGGTGTTATTTCTTCTGATGATGAGAAAAATGTAGTTTTAATAAAACCAATATCTCTGGAATGATGTTTTATTTTTAATGAATTAATTATATTAATGTACAAAATCACTGGGTCTCTTTCATCAAGTATGTTGCATCAGGATCCTGCGAGCCATCTCTTCCCATGGGATGCTCTCCAGAATTTGCCTGTCAAATGTTCAAACATGCAGCTGGGAACCTACTGTTGGTGTTAAATGTCACATCTACATATGATTGATCTGATTCAAACTTTATAGCCTCTGTTGCACTGCCGCTCTGAATCAAGATCAGGCAGCAGGGTGAGATTACAATTAAAAAAGGGTAGTTATTTTTAGGTACGGGACAAATTGTTTTGTGCCAGCGGCCATCTTATCAATCACTAAGGATGTGAAGATCAAGCAAATGCTTAAAAGATGTACGCTGTCCACATTGATGTTATCAGTCTGTGATTGTTGTTACATTTTGTCCTGCTGATACAGTGAAAGTATGTTCAACTGGAGTTGACCTGTAAATAATAACTATAGTAGTTTTTTGACTTCAAAATAAGATACAGAATACTTGTCTTATTAGCTGCTCGCTGACTACAATAACCCAAATCCGTCAGGAATCACACCAGTTCTTCAGGTTTTCAGAAATATGTGGAAAACTGGGTGAGATAAAAATAGAAGTGAATTTCCTGCATTCAAAAGCAAACTGGACATACTTTGAATTCACTCCGTAACGTTAAACCTGCTGCTGACACATTTGCGATTGGACAAGTTACCAAAGCAAAGTCCAAAAGTCTTTCACAAATTGCAGTTTTAGCTCTATTAGGACTACATATTGCATTCATAAAGCTCTTTCCAACACCTGGTCTGTTTGTATATCCGTGTTGTGGCTCAGCTATATAGAAGAGAAGAAAAAACACACACACACGCTCATTCTCTTATGTTGGCTAAAATATTCCAACAATTTGATCCTGCCTTTTGTTGAGATAGACATGCAAATGAAATGAATTTGCTGCAGTGTCCTCTTGAGGGATTTTCTGAAAAGCAATCCAAGAGGCAATTTTGAACCATTCAAGTATGAGTCGGCAACACTCGGGAGGGAGCACCTAACCAAGGTGCAGAGGTTTGGGACCTCACTGAGCTAACTAAAGAAAATGAGAAAGATAAAAAAGAGGCTTAAGACTTAAGTGCTTTATTCAACTCAGTGACTTTCAAATAGTCCTTGTTCATTTGTCAGGGCTGAATAAGTCTGTGTAAAGACTGTTGTTGCTTGAGTGACACCTGAATTGTTCATACTGGCAGTGACCACTGTCACTCATTATGCCGCCAGGCCCTTTGAACCGCTTTTTCCCTTCAGGGCTTTGAAATGTAATGTAGACTATAAAAGGGCTGTAAAGATACTACGTTCCATCATTCTCTCCTCTATGTTTAACAATAAGTCTCTTAGAAAATGTCTGATAAGACGGTAGTACTATTGAGGAAACACTGTGCTGCTGTGCTACTAAATAACCATGTGATAAAGCAAAACAGAAAAGATAAGAAACAGCATTGATATGAGGGGTTTATTGGATACTCTTGGATGCGGTTAAAAGAGTGAAAGAAAAGAAGGGAAAGTAAATTGCTGGGGAGAAGAGGGTCGCATGACCCTGATGGAGTGGTATCCTCCATAATCTCACAGATTATGGTCATTAACACACAGGCTACAGGAAGCAGTCGAATGTCAGCCTGAATTACACATCCTGCGTTGCCACGTAGTGCTATTGTTGGCTTTGCAGGGCCCCTTGAGTCACACATTTAAGAAGCTACGAAAAGAGCTTACGCAGTGTCAGTGACTTTGCCTCTGGTAAACATTTATGTGTATATGTCTAGGGCTTTTATTGTGAAAGGTAAGAAGAGAAGGAGTGGATCTGGTCTGCGCTGCCTTCGTCAAGGTTGAAAGGTAATAAAGTTTACTATCAATGGAGCCTGTGTTTTTATACATTGCAGCCGTTCCCACACTTTCTCACGTCAAGGACCTCTAAACTGGTACAAATTATACTATGGACCCCAGTTCATAAGATTTTGTCCCAGGGTCCCCAAGATCATTTTTTATTAGAGATAGTGTATAAAACTCATGACCAAAATTGTCATACACATACTATGTTATGGATGGATTTAAAGTGAAAATAAATAATTTCACTTTTTGCTCGAACCCCCTCAAGGACCCCTGCATAACCCACTGCATAGTGCACTTACTGAATATTATTCAAAAATACTCACAGTGTGAGTACATTCAGTGTGAAAATACTCATGACAAAAACAACAGCGTGAAAAAAATATATTGAAGTGTGAAGTAATTGCACTGAAAAAAAAACATGTTTAATGGCGTGAACACACCAGAATCTCCCACCAAGCTGCAGGCGGTCAAGTTGTATTGTGGGTAATGTAGTGGCCAGGTTTAGACAAGGAAGATGTATGTGTGGAAGTAAAAAGACAATATCTCGATAAATTTTGTTCCTTTTTGTGAAATTGCCCATCTTTAGTGAAACGATATAAAAGTGCAATTTCAGTCAGTGGAGTACTCTTTTAGTACCAGCAGGAGTTTTGGCGACAGTTCAATTCCATTTTCCAGTTTCTGTTTTTCTACGTGTTCAGAAAACTGCAAAGCCCTGTGGGATATGATAGAAGACACGGTCTTGTGGTCATGTTATCTGTAAGAGAGACAGTCTCTGTTCCCTGCAGCCACTGAAAGCCTGCCGTCATTATCAACCATCAGGCGAACATTACCTTTGAAGTCATTTTAACTTAGTGGGTAGTTGGTTGTCCCTGCTGCATTTAGCACCAAAACATGTCTTGGTTCTCAGCTCTGAAAAGCGTGAATGAATATACTGATGCTTTGATGGATGTTATTTTTCTGTTGCTGCATTTCTTCCTCTGCTGAATGTAATACAAGAGAAATATGCTGCATATGTCTCCTTCATATTTATTGAACTCAAATATGCCTTATAGCAATATTATGAGCAGAATGACCCTGAAAGGACAACTGGACTGAGACAGAGACACTTCTATGTGCTCTTGTATTTCTATTAATTGTTCCACAGAATCATTGAATAACAGGCATGGACAGGAAACTTGGTTTGGTAATGTTTATTCACACACACAGTTGTGTATCCTTTGCAGTGTGTGCACCATGAATGCCTCAAGCCTTTTGAAGGGAGATGTACTGTACATGTTGTTCATCTGTGACACTACAACAACAACAACAGCGCCTTTGAGAGTTGACACAGTTGACAGTTATCTTAAAGGAATAACTTAATACTGGTAGCTGAAGCTAAGACCGTCTTTTATACAGTATATTTGTCTCCAGCTTTTTATGCATGTCTTGTAGAGAAGCCAAGACTTTCAGCCTTTAAAGTAAAACAAACTTCCTCAGCCTCCAGCTGCAAAAAAACTCTCAAAGAATTCTACAACTTTCCAGATGCAAAAGTCATAAAATGTAGTTTGATCTGCAACACTAGCCATTAGAGAAAAAAATGTGCAAACTCCAAGACCGGACACTGCCGTGGGAACGACCCGTCAATCACAAGGTAGTCATGCCCTAAAGCATACCCTGTTTTATGGTCTATTTGACTCTAAATGGGACCATAATTTACTAAATAAACATCATGCTGTATTGAAGAAGACTTGAAACTAGCCATTGAGACCATAAACTCATGTTTACAGTGTTTACTGAGGTAATAAATCAAGTGAGAAGTAGGCTCATTTTCTCATAGACTTCTATACAATCAGACTTATTATTGCAACCAGAGGGGTCGACCCCTGCTGGCTGTTAGAAAGAAAGTTTAAGGCACTTCAGCGTCGGCTTCACTTTTCAGAACCAGAGGTTTCCCCCTGGTACATCCATGTTTACTTGCCAGTCAGTTTTCTTCTTCTTCCCTGTCTTTGTTGGTGCATTACAGCCACAGTGGAACAGTGGCAGATCACTGAGAGGAATGTGTATTGCGTGCGTCCATGTAAACATACATGAGATGTATGTAGCGGGTACCGCTGGAATTATGGTCCCATTCTATTTAGTGTTGCAACCATTCCACTCAACCAGCATGCACAATACCAGGACCCTGGCCTGCCTAAATGGAACAGGGCCACAGTTAATGTTATTAATTAGAGCTGTGTTAACCATGGATGTATAAAGAGAACTGGATGCAGCGTTGTAGACAGGCTTTCGTTCATTCCTATGAGAGTTGCTCAGTGGTGCATGAAGCCAAAATGACTTGACTGCTGAGTGATAAAGTACCCGGAACATCTATCGATCTTCTGCATCCATTGGGCCATAGAGCAGGTGCAGTAACATTTCCTTTTTACCCAGCCTTTCGGCCCAACCTCGGTCTGGGTCTCATTCACATGAACAGAGGGAAATAACTCTGGATTCAGTGATTAGTGCAACTTTTAGGCGCTAATGATTTAAATAAGGGCTAGTCATCTGTTGAGTTACAGATGTCTCTTTCCCAATGTAAGTCTATGAGAAATAGCCTTTTTGGGCCCAATGACATCACAGGAGAGACACGGAAGCTGTAGTACCACCGTTTGGCCACTACGAAAACTTACCTCAAAGCCCGGCGCTCCTCTGGGGGACTTGGTGTTTACCCTGCAAAGACATGTCAAAACTACACATTCTCATCCCAACTCGTCACATACTGCTATTTTTTCACGACCCTTGCCGTCACTTTAGTGAAGTGAAACTTAACATGTTGTACATGAGCAGTGGTCTACTGGATGAAAGCCTTGTTTGTTGGACCCATCAACCTCCCCTCCCGCCCGCCCTGTTTGTGCCTTTTTGCTCTTTAAACTACATCACCACCGCACTTTCTCTTGGAGTTTCATATTGATGCGGATGGGTTTCTATTATAATTGAAGGAAAGCCCAGTGCATTTCATACAGGTGCTAAAGGGTGCCTTGTGCAGAGGTGTCACACAGAGACGTCCATGAGAAAGCTGCACGATTTGACACCCTGGGAATGAGAATGGGCTGTAGAAAGGGCCCACTGGTGCAGAGTTACTGCGCTGTGTCGTCTTTTGATCTTTGATTTATTGTCTTCTTTTTGGTTTAAGTTGAAGGTATGTTATGTGTCACTTGTGTATTTTGTTTTTTGTGTTTTTTGTGTTCTGTTGTGTGTTGCAGATGAATAGAAATAGCTTGAGTGGGTTTGCAGTTGCTATTTTCCTGCTCACAAGGAAGTGCTAAATTATACTTAATATATCTAAACAGCCCTGTTTGCAAATTATTTGAATCTAGTACAATGGTTGGAGGCACTTATGTGCCTCTTTGTCCCATCAGCTGTCCTCTGCACTGCTGACAGCATGGTGTTCACTTCCTTTTGCTTTTCTCCTCAGGAGACAAGGGGCCATTGTTGAGGCAGAGGTTGTTGTTTGTATCTGTCTGGGTGCTCAGAATGATCATTTGTCAGCTGTTTTCCTCTGTTTTTCCCATCTATCTCCCCGTGGGCAGCAGATCTTCACTTTTCTCCAGCAATTTTATCTCAGCTAGGCCAACTCTTTCTCTCTAAGATACAGAAGGTGCAATGCCCCCTGGGATGTGGTATCACTCCGAACTTTGCTTCTTTTAGACACCACCTGATCTGACTGTTATCAGGCTATTGAATAGGTGTTATCAGCACACATCTCTCCCATGTTTGTGGGCTAGTAGGGACCTCTTAAACTAATAGTAGGTTCAAAAGGCTGGTATTTATATATCAACCTACTATGTTGTAAAAGTGAAAATAAAACTTTAAAGCTACATGTTCTAGCATGTTTTAAAACTGAATGAAACTTCACATTTTGAACACAAAAAAAGGCTTCTTTAGGTTTAGACAACAAAACTACAACTCCTTTCGGTTTAGGCAATAAAACTACAACTTCTTTAGGTTTAAACAATAAAATTACAACCTCTTTAGGTTTAGACAACAAAACTACAACTTCTTTAGGTTTAGGCAATAAAACTACAACTTCTTTAGGTTTAAACAATAAAACTACAACCTCTTTAGGTTTAGACAACAAAACTACAACCTCTTTAGGTTTAGACAACAAAACTACAACTTCTTTAGGTTTAGGCAATACTACTAAAATTTCTTGAGGTTTAGGGAAAAACATCAAGTTTTAGGTTAAAATAACTATGAACAGAAAGACAAATACACATTGTTGGTTTCATGTGGGATGCAAACTCCGGTCTCCTGGGTGAAAGTCCTGTGTTTGTTTGACTTCTAAGTTGTGAATAGATGATAATACCTACTGGTGGGTGGCTGTGAATAGATGATAATACCTACTGGTGGATGTAGTAAGCCCCTACTGACCCACATCTATGAGGCTTATAGTGATAGTGCCTATTCAATAGCCTGACAACAGTCTAATCAGCTGTAGACAGAGTCAATTACTGGAAAATGTTAGAAGTCTTAATTTATTCCCTCAGTAATCTCTGTAACATATTATTCTCAGCTGCAGATAACTCAACGTTGGTCAGCTGAAGCTCCTGAGCATCAATTAGAAATATTATAATATATAATATATAATATATAAATATTATAATATATAATATTTTCTCACCTGAAATTCCAGATTACTTTTGCTACTTCCTTCATTACATGATGTTACTTTGTGATTATCCACCCACTTCCTCCTGTTACTGCTGCACACCACAGCTAGTCTGATCAGCGTGGCACTTATGGTGTTATCACCATTATCTGTAGAAGGGGAAGCTTCTGTGGCAACCTGGGCATGTTTTCTGTTTGACAGACTGCCTGTAGAGAGGTGATTCTTATCTTCTCTTATCTGTGTCATACCCGTTGTAAGTTGCATATCTCTGGGTTTTAGACTGTCAGTCGTACAAAAAAAAGTTGAAGATGCCTTTTTTTGGCATTTCTTTTATTGTTGTCTGACATATAGATATATTAAACAATTAATTTGATTAACAATAAAAAAAAAAACATTGACACATACTTTAAATTGATAATGAAGATTAGAGTTGCTCTGGTAGTATCGGAAATGCGTCCCATAGTGCCCAAAATTTGGTATCAGTATTGGATATTAGTGAATACAGCTCTCAATGCACCGATCCAATACCATAATTTTAAATGACTTGTTTAACTGGAAATTAATTCTTCTTCGCTGCTCCAAAACAGCAGCCTTCACTGTGCTGTCGCCCTAGAGGTATCACGGCTGCCACTCGCACCTACTGTTTTAGAGCAGTGAAGAAGAACTGATTGCAGGGAATCTGCCATGTGACGACAGCGAACAGCAACAGTGCAGTGCTGGTGGAGAGTGTAATGTGAGAGAGGAAAAAAATGGCATTGGAACATCTCTAATAAAGATAACATAACAACACATTTATCACACACGTGGTCTGACATGTTGATTCCCATTGATGATGATTCTGTATCTCCTGTGCTTGGGAGAACATGTCCCTGTTATGTGGTCTTAGGAATATATGCATGATGGGCCTTCCTGAACTAAGCCCCTAGAAAAAGGGAGATTCATGAAAATTTGAAGTTGATGTGATTCATGAAGAGCCACTTGGGAAAAGCATCTTATTTCTTTGTGTGTTGGGAGTTAATAGCTCCTACAGAACCACCACTGGTAGCTTGTGCATACAGTAGGCTTTATTTACTTATTTATGCTTGACTTTGGTTATAGAGCCTCTACAGTGCCAGCACTGTTTTCCTTGTTGAAATCACTCCTCTGGTGCCTAAATGTATTCACTATATTCTCATGCCGTCCCAAAATGCCCCTGTATGCGCTGGTGAATTATCTCTTCTTTTAGACAGAGAGCGCTTTGGTGCCGTCTTCCCCACCAACACTTTCAGCTCCACACTTCTTTTGTCTATCACTGAATTGCTGCTTGTAAAAGGAAGTGCAGTGAAACAGATTAGGAAAGTGTGTCCAACAAGACTCACAATTTAACATCTAATTCTTAAGAAGAAAAAGCTTGAAAAGTAAATACGTTTACAAAATAATTGTAAAAACAAAACAAAACGTGTTTTTCCTCATTGATATCATAAACAATGTTTAAATTTTATACCCTTTAACTTCAGATCACAAATCATATTTGAATATATTAATAGTAATTATAGGAAGTCATATGGACTGATGCACATTTATGTTTTTAATCTGGGATCTGGTTTACTGTGTTAGTGTGTCTTATTTGGTAATATCTAATTATTCTTCAGCAATCTGCATTTTAAATGCACACTAATAAATTAATAATAACTGTTATTACACCTGTTAACACCGTAACTGTTATTTGACCCTAATCCTGTTCAAAATCACAGTAAGCAGACCCAAAATAACAGACCTGTATTACTTGTATCTATCAAATCACTGCAGCTTTCACACTTTTTAGTTTTGGTTGATTAATTTGATTAGAATTTCAAACACCAATACTACTCCAGAACTGCAGAGTTCATGCATGTTATTTAATTTTATTAATATTTATTATTATTATTATTATTATTATTATTATTATTATTATTATTATTATTATTATTATTATTATTGGTATGGACAAGTTGTTTCAAGGTGATCACACATCCAGACTGGCAAAGTAAACTGAACTCCAAATCATATAAAATCTTTACTTGGCTATAAGTACTAGTGCCTCAGTACTACTATCAGGTTATAATGTGCATGTACATATCTGTATAGTGTGCTACCCAACTTCAGCAGTAAACATCTGAATAAATGCATGTGGTTTGTCTAATCATATATTTATTTGCCATGTACAGGTCCTCTGTAATTTTCCAAGAAAAACTAATATATCAAGCGAAAGTGTATAGCTGTGTTGTGCTAGGACTGGTGGTCGGGGGGCTCTAAAAATACTCTGTAGTTTCATTTATTTATCCAAGGGCACATGTGATGTATTTGCACAGGGATCCCATGCAGATGTTGTCCTCCAGGCTGGGACCTGGAAAGAAAGGACACTAGCAGCACATCCTTTTCTTAACGTAGACCATCCTTCAGCAGCTCCCTCAGGACCAGAGTGGCTACAAATACACAGCTGATGATTAAAGGGGTGGGGGACTGTTAGCGTAATGTTTCTGGTAATCCCCTACACTCTGCAAATTTCATTCACTTTTAATCCTTTGTTAATGCAGATTTTCATTCACAATGTTTCAGTACAACAAAGCACCGTAATAACAAGGTTTATTTAACTGTGACATGTGAATTAGCTCAATAATTAACCTTTCTATAACCCATTAACTGAGCTTCCATGGTACATTTGAATGGTTCCCCATGAAACAGCTTTGGCACATGGCTAATGTGTGCTTGAAAAACATCTACTCGTGAAGATAGAGAACAAATGTTATCCATGTTTGGCCTTCATTTTGAAACACATTGATGGTGATGGTCAGAATTATCTTATTTACCCATTTGTTATTTAGCCCATAGAGATGGAGTGGAATTAATTTCCATGCTTGGGAAAACAATTCATCGCTCTCCATTGACTTTGTATTGGATGAAGATGCATCCTTGTCACTTTCACCTGCTAGCAAACAGCAGGCAGATGCCTATAAGCTGCTTTGTGGTGGGATGCATTACTAACAGTGTAAAGAAGCCAGAACTAAGTTTCTATAAGCTGCCGAACTGAAAAAACAAAGGATACAGGCAATTAGACGTGAGGCATCAGCAGGGAGAATGAGAAAACTGTGCGACACTCAGTAAGCCTGAGGTTATATGTGCAGTGAGCATTTAGTCCAAATATCAGTTTTAATCAAACTGTATTTCTGTAAGTTAAACTAAAGTTGTTGTTTTTTTTTTTTACCTTAAGCAACGTGTAACTTGTTGAATATGGATAAATGCAGTAGGAATGCACCAACACTATACTAGATCAGATATCAAGCTGTTACTGACTCAAATAGCTGGATCAGATAGCTGTGACAATGGGGTTGATCTATTCAACTCAGTTCTATGTTTCTATACCATATAAAAATATGTATTACAGACAGTATACTGTGATTTTTAATTCCTGTTTAAGTTGTTGCATTAGAACAGTTTACACTTGAATTGCAATTCCTGAACATTTGTTACCATGTTACTGGTGCATGATCCACCGTCCAATAATAAAAAACAATTAAATAAATTCATATCTATGTATTTATTGGTCACACGTT
Organism: Pterois miles; assembly: GCA_947000775.1. NCBI lineage: Eukaryota > Metazoa > Chordata > Actinopteri > Perciformes > Scorpaenidae > Pterois > Pterois miles. The sequence continues at coordinate 1,687,730 of CAMQGK010000100.1, read as the reverse complement.
GTCTTACAAAGTTGGGAAAGCAATGTTTAAGTCAGGCCTGATTTTTCCTTATGCATGAAAGAATGATCCCAGTCACTTCCAGACAGTGAGTATCCAGCTTATTAATTAAACGCTGGTATTGGATCAGTACTCGGTATCGACTAATACCCGAAGCCCAGGTATCGCTATCAGTACCGGGACTGAAAAAGTCAGATCATTGCATCCTATGTGTAATGTTGTTATGTTTGCAAGTGCCTTAGCTGACTGCAATAACTTGATAATACATAGCTAACATTAGATTGCTAACAGCCAACCCCCTGGTAAACAGAGCGTGCTAAAATAATCCTTTGACATGCTGAAATCTAACGTTTTTAGCTAGCTGCAGGCAGTTTGTTACTATTTCAGCTCTTAGTTGCATATTGTAGCGCTGATTCTTCTCCCCTCTGTGGTTTTCAGAGTATGATGCATTGTTTTCAGTCTCTATACAGCAACATGAAGCAAAATATTCAGTTCTGCCTCAGTCTTTTTGTTTTTTTTTTTTTCCAAATTTTGAAACAATTTAATCAAAGTAAGTTGAGGTCATGTTTTGTTGGCCCATATAATTTCCCATGTCTATTCCCTTAATAAGGCTACAGTGTAATACTGTTTTTATGCTTGAGGAATGAAATAATATCTTTCTGTCTGAAAAATATTACCCTTTCTGTGCAGTGGAGGACATGAAGAAAAGGCCTGACCTCACTATGACCTTGTTACTCTGGGCTACTTTGAGTGATCTCCCCGAGGCCCTGATACAGCAGGAGAAGAGTATGGAGAAAATCAAACAGAAATCTATCCTCAATCCCCTATCCAATTACAAAAGTCTACTGTGCACAGTTTGTCTCAGCGGTTCCACAGTGGGTCTAATTATTTGCCTGCCCTCTGTCCCAGGTTTTCTATTTCTAATACACAGAGAAACTGACCTCACCGTATAGCTGTCGGATCAGTGGGTTAGGTTGTTGTTTTACTCACCTGGTAGTAACTGTAAGTGATAGGCACCATGTGTGGGTGCACAAATAAAATTAAGGTCTCATTATAATAATAAAAAACACTGTAAGGCTGCAATAATAATTCTTTTCTTTTGCAATTAATCGGCTGATTATTTTCTTGCTTAATCAATTAAATGTTTGGTGGATAAAATATCAGAAAAAGGGAAAAAAAATTTTTTTTTTACAAACACATCATCGTTTTCTCCAACCATCAGTTCAACACTGAAAGATATTCAGTCTGCTATCGCATAAGATAAATAAAAGCAGTGAGCAGAGTGAGAGGATTATCTAGTTTGGCAATTTGTATGAAAAATTACTTAATCGATGATCAGAATAGTTGCAATTAACTTTATGTCAATCATCTAATAGAGTAAGTGAGTAATTGTTTCAGCTCTAAACATCACCAATATTTCACAAAAATGCACATTGGGTACGACCACATAACAGGTGCGTGGGTGGTGACCCAAATTCAGGCCCCAATTGTGATGCCTCCTGCCCTACTGCTGGGTTAGCCTCTATTATTTTAGACAGGATATGATGTGGTACTATGTGATGCGATATGATATGATGCTATACAGTACAGTGTGATGTGATGCAATATGGTACGATACGGTACGTTACGATGCAATGCAATGCGATGCCATACGGAGCGATAGGATAGGATACAATACGATATGACAGGATACAATATGATATGATAGGATACGATACAATATGAAACGGAGCGACAGGATACGACACAATACAGTATAATAGAATGCGATATGATGTGATATGATGCGATGCAATATGATATACTTTATTGTCCCCATAGGGAAATTTGTTTTGGACACAAATGCTGCACACATGATATGAGAATTTCCCTCCGGGGATTAATAAAGGTTCATCTTATCTTATCTTACCTTATGAGCTGATGATAAGACAATATGTTATGTCATTATTTTTGCATACACTCTTATTTCATCTACCTTTATGCATAGCTGATGTATGATGGGTCATATTCCGGTCATATTTTTAGCTAAATGTGTATTGTTTACTGTACATGCTTATAAAATACTTCAACAAATATATACAACAATGATTTTTGGCATTGATTAGCTGCAGAAGTCAAGTTGTGGTTGATGAATGATTGAAATTGGTTATATCTTGATTCATAGTTTCAGCTAAATGAAAGTCTCTTATTTTACCATTAATAACTTCCTAGAGAAGTTCCATGAAGCAATAAAAACAGCGAGATATGCTGAGAGCACACACCAGGAGAGTGAACCCTCTCGCTGAATATTAATCCATTCAGAATGAATTAGCATTTAGCATTCTTTTATTCTTCACTCTCACGTTTCTGGCCATCACTGATGGTCGGAAAAAGTCAGAAGTACTTACCCGTCCACCTCCAGCGAAAGAGCAGCTTTACTTTTTCATTAATGAAAAGAACATTTGAAACTTTAATGTGCTAATGCAGCTTCTGCTTTCTGTTTTAACAAGGAATTCATTTTTTAGTGGATGTTCAGTTAGTTAGGCAAACAAAATAATGGCCAGAACACCTTGAAATAATGTGTTAGAAAGGCAGATGCACAGATGATGATTCATTCAGCTTTGAGCAGAAACGTGATAGATTTCTAAAAGAATACATGTTTGTTTTTCGTAAAAGATGGTGTCAAGAAACCTAGAATAACTGGTGCATCACTCACAAAATAAATAATTTCTTGTGGCAAATAAACAAAAATCATGAAAATGTAAACTGGACTGTACTGACAAAGAGTATAAATTGTAAGAATTGAACTAATACCTTAAAGGAACAGACTGCAAAATTTCAGAGGATTTATTGGCAGAAATGTAATATAATGTTCATAACTATGTTTTCATTAGTGTATAATCACCTGAAACTAAGAATCGTTAGCTGAGAATGAGCTCTTCATATCTACATAGGGAGTGGGTCCTCTTCACGGAGTCCACCATTTTGCTCCACCATGTTTGTACGGTAGCCCAGAATGGACAAACTAAACACTGGCACTAGAGAGAGACTTTTTATGTTACCTAAAGGCCACCATATTTATCCAACATGCTTGCAAAACTGTAGTAATAACCGTGGTTCTGCCATCTGACTTCTGTTACTCCTAAAGTAGTGTTATTATGGTTAAGGATGTCCTCTGAGCGAGGCGAACAGCGTTACCACGATTTTACACTCGGCGACTCGCATTACTTCAGTCTTGGACAGGGAGAGGTGAGTAGAGGAGTACAGTTGGTTGCAATCTGCAACCACACAACTCGATGCCGCCAATCATACACACTGTACCTATAATATTAAAAAAGAGCATCACAGAGCAATGATGAGGCAGCCAAATGCTTTTATTCAGGTCACAATAGCATAAAACATGGGTGGTTGAGCAGTGGTAGTTTTATTTGCAGTTTGAGAAAGCCAGGTTCAGTTTTTAACCTGAAGTGTCGGACCCATTATGTCCCATTTTTGCTCTGCACCGTCACGTAATTGCTGAGGTCCATAGGTCCGTTTTGCAGGACCTCGTGTTCCCTAATTTCCATTGTAAACACAATTTTGTCACAGTGTTTCCATTTCCAGCAATGAGAATAATAATAACCCAGTGACATTAGACCGAGGACCAGGATCCCATTAACACTGCGAGGCAAATCCAAAATTGTTGCTGTTGATGCCATTATAAATTTGGACTTCTTATGTGGCATCTGACCAAAACATCACTAATTCTTAACAGGATGTTGTGAAGCAAACAGATGTCCACTTTCACATCATGTAAATGCTGTCCCCCTGCAACGAGTCCAGGATTTGTTTAAAAGAGCTCTCTCTGTTATATTCATTTTTACTTAGCTATTTCTTTCTTATAAGTTCAGAGCTTTTAAAGCCAACCCTTAGCACATAAAGCTTTTGGCTTGGATCTTTTAAGTGTGCCATTACACTGGGTATATACTCTCATTTGGTACGTTGTATTCTGCAGTACTGTATTTATTAGTTTCTCCAATTAACCAAATCAGATTTCTTGTGTGTCTGCTGAACTGTAAGGGAAAAAAAAACATGCTGAGAAATCTGAATTTGCCAGTGAAATATTAACATTGAGCCCCTCAACGTAGCTTCTGTACCGACAATGTGTCTGCTCTATACTCCATTTTCACATTTGATCATTTATTTATAGAATCTGAACAGCAAAATTCAACTTGTGTGTGTGTCTGCATGCATGCGTGTGCATCAATATGCAATATGTAGCAGTAGCTGATGAGCCAAGCCTACAAGGATACACAGATGTTCCTGTAGGAAAAATGCACCAATAATTGATGCTGCTGAAATCACTGAAACTGACAACATTGTTCCTGCAGACCACAGGAACATCACTGCTGTCATAACTGGGCTAAGAGACAGATGGTGAGCGAAATGATAGACTGGAATTTGAAAAGCAGTCAGCTGTCTCCTGTAAAGAATCTATCTTATGCATGTGTCTGTTCAGCCTGATTATCAGACCTGTCGTGTGCGACGTTCCTGTTGTTCCACTAAATGGTAACCTGCCTGTCATCACTTCCACTTTGCTTGAAACTGGAACGTCGGCAACGGGCACAGGGACTCCGTACTCCCAGGGTGTGACAATAATAATTGAACAGTTTCGACTCTTAGAGAGATGTCATGAATTTGCCATTGTGTAAGAAATGATTTATGGTCTAAAGTACTAACATAGTTCAAGCCAGTGATGAAACACACAATTCAGAAATGAAGGTGTGAATACAGAGGTCTTCATTACCATAATACCGTGCTTCTGTTCTCAATGTAATGTATGCATGCTACATCTTCTTTTAATTAGAGCAGTAGCATTATTTTCAACCACACTGTTTCATGACTTGTTCTGACTCCTTTTCACCATAAGAAAATAATATTGCTTGTTGTTTAGTCTAATGTAGAATATGGCATCACATAATATTCAACATGTAGTTTATATCATTTGCTAAATTGCACTGATGGGCAACAAATCTGTCGCATTTGGCAGCAGTGAAATGGAGCAGTGTGTTTCAAGTATTGCTCGACATTTAGCATATGCCAAAAGGGTGAAAGTAACATTAGACGTGTGCATGAGCGGAATAACAAAGTATAGTGTGGGAAAGGTTAATGAGCCCAGAGACGTGGAGTGGTCTCTGTCATATGAGACTTCCCTCTTCTCACTCAAGGAGTGAGGCCAATAACAAAAGAAGAAGAACAGCATTTTAAACGTGACGGCTGAACACTCATGAAGACAGACTGTAAGATATGTTGCATCACATGTGGGGTGTGAAGACGGGAGAGAGGGGTTCATGATAATTCAGGAGGTAGAGTGGTGAAGGTTCCCACACGAGATCAAGTCATTTTCAATCATTGTTGACACAACACAGACATGTGGGATTATTGGCATGTCTGTGCTTGTAATAGTGTTTCCTCTGTCCGTTACATGTACACTGAACAAAAAAATAAATGCAACACAAACACACAAACATCTAAGACTTTTTACTATGTACAAAAAAGGCCTATTTCTCTCAAATGTTGTTCACAAATTTGTGTAAATCTGTGTTAGTGAGCCCTTCTCCTTTGCTGAAATAATCCATTCACCTCCCAGGTTTGGCATATCAAGATGCTGATCAGACAGCATGATTATTGCACAGATGTGCCTTAGACTGGTCACAATAAAAGTCCACTCTAAAATGTGCAGTTTTATCTGAGACATTTACAGTATTAAGCACTGAACGGAGGGGTCAGAAAACCAGTCAGTATCACATCAGTATCACTGACCACCATTTTCCTCACACAGTGCAACACATCTCCTTCACATAGAGTTGATCAGGTTGTTGTTTGTGGCCTGTGGAATGTTGGTCGACTCCTGTTCTGTGTGAAGTTGGTTGATATTGGCAGGAGCTAGAACATGCTGTCATATATGCTGATCCAGATCATCCCAAACATGCTCAGTGGGTGACATGTCCGATGAGTACGCAGGCCATGCAACAACTGGGATGTTTTCAGCTTCCAGGAACTGTGTACAGATCCTTGCAACATGGGGCTGTGCATTATCATGCTGCAACATGAGGTGATGGCACTGGATGAATGGCACAACAATGGTCCTCAGGATCTCGTAACAGTATCTCTGTGCATTCAAAATGCCATCAATAAAATGTACCTGTGTTCGTTGTCCATAACATAAGCCTGCCCATACCATAACCCCACCGCCACCATGGGCCACTCGATTCACAACATTGACATCAACAAACCGCTCACCCACATGACGCCATACATGTTGTCTGCCATCTGTCCTGTACAATGAAAACTGTGATTCATCTGTGAAGAGAACACCTCTCCAAAGTGCCAGACGCCACAGAAAGTGAGCATTTGCTCACTCAAGTTACGACAACGAACTGCAGTCAGGTCAAGACCCCAGCGAGGACGACGAGCATGCAGCTGAGCTTCCCTGAGACGGTTTCTGCATCAGCTATCTGGTGGCTGGTCTCAGACGATTTTGCAGGTGAATTTGCCAGATGTGGAGGTCCTGGGCTGGTGTCGTTACACATGGTCTGCAGCTGTGAGGCTGATTGGATGTACTGCCAAATTTTCAGAAATGCCTTTGGAGACGGCTTATGGTAGAGAAATGAACATTCAGTTCACAGGCAACAGCTCTGGTAGACATTCCTGCAGTCAGCATGCCACTTGCATGCTCTGTGGCATTGTGCTGTGTGATAAAACTGCACATTTTAGAGTGGACTTTACTGTAACCAGTCAAAGGCACACCTGTGTAATAATCATGCTGTCTAATCAGCATCTTGATATGTCAAACCTGTGAGGTGGATGGATTATTTCAGCAAAGGAGCAGTGCTCACTAACACACATTTACACAAATTTGTGAACAATATTTTTAGAGAAATAGGCCTTTTGTGTACATAGAAAAAGTCTTAGATCTTTGACTTAAGCGCATAAAAAATGGGAGCAATAACAAAGTGTTGCATTTATATTTTTGTTAAGTATATACAGTATGTGTACTCAGTTTTAATGAATCTCGATGGGACTATTTAACTTTTTAACCTTCAGAGTTCTGGGTGTTGCTGTTAAATTACTACTACAAGCTGCATTTCTTTTATGAAAAGTGCCATCCAAATAAAGTTTATTATTATTCTTACTAAACACCAAGCCCAGTCACATTAAATAGCATATGAACGGCATGGTAATGTATTTTGTGTGCAATAAGAGCACCTTTGTTGCTTTTTACATCTGACATTTTGGTATTTGTACACCATATAGAGAGCATATAGAGCATTTCTTCATTGAAAGAAGAGCAAAGAAAGACACTGAAGACCTTTCTATGTGGAAAAGATGTTTTCACTCTCTTTTTTTCACTTATTTCATTGACAGATGGTTCATCCAATCTAGTATTTTTTGCAAGTGCCTGCCCTTTGTCAAACAGTTTCCAATGATGTCTTTTCAGATGGTCTTGTGTAATAAACCATCTGTCTTGTCAGGTTACTGAACACCCCAAACTTTAAAGGACTTGCATATGTTCATCTATTACAGTTGTTGTAAATCATGAACTTGCTTTTTATTCACACAGACTTAAATTATCTGTTGCAGGAAAGGAGGCTGTGTGCACACCCATTCCTTGAGATCTACAGAGAGGGTCGGATCCAGTACATGGCCCCCTTGACCCAGCAGGGAGATTTCTACGTGCCTGAAGTCCAACCGGCAAAAGGGAGTCTGTCAGAACAAAAGGAGCTGCTCAGTGACTCATAAGTCTCAGGTACATGTACTTCAAGCTGTACCACATTAAGCTTTTACATCTCTTTTGTACTTACAGGTAAATCCACTGGGGAGGAAACAAAAAAAAAACGAAGAAAAAAGAAAAACCTAGTAAAAAAAAATTTTTTTTAAATAAATTACTTTCATTAAACAAGAAGGCAGTCAAAAAAAAAAGAGAAAAATCAAAAACAGAAAACAAAGACATAATTTAAAAACAAAACAAAAAAAAAAAAAAAAAAAAAAAAACAAAAAAAAAGAAAGAACAAATACAATCTAACACACAAACAAAAAAAACAAAAAAAAAAAAGAAAAAAAAAGAAAAAAAAAATAAAAAAAATAAAAAAAAAAGGAATAACTAATTAAAAACAGAATAAAAAAATCAGAACCAGAAACAAAAAACAAAACCGAGAAACACTAAAATCTCATATCATTCAAACAAAAAAACAAAAAAAGGAAGAAAGAGAAAAACTCTAAAAAAACAAAAAAAAAAAAAAAAACAAAAAAAAAAAAAAAAAAAAACAAAAACAAACAAAAAAACAAAAATAAAAAAACAATAAAAAATACAAACCCCACAACAAAACCCCCCCCCCAAAACACCAAAACACAAAAACGAAAAGGGTTGGGGTTTTGGAAATTTATTAATTTTATTTTTTTCTTTTTCCTATTTCTCTTCTCCCCTCCCTCCCTCCCCTCCCCCCCCCCTCCCCTCTACACTTCTACCTCCTTCTCCTCCCCCCCTCAACCACGAACACCAACAAAAACTCAACAATACATCCAGGGACCCAGCGGGGGGTCGGGGGGGTGGGGGGGGGCACGGGGGGGCCCGCCCTCCCTCCCTTTTCACCCCTCTCAGCTAATATAGGGTGTGGGGGGCTCACGCATATTAGATGTGAGTATTTTTTTATCAACGAATTAATTTTTTAATAAATTAAAGAAGGGTCAAATAAATAAATAAGTATATGAAAATTCACCTCTACACTACTTGGTTCTTGGTGGATATACACACACACACACCTCAACGATAGGGGGGGGAGGGTGTGGCGCCCGCCCGGGACCCCTTCCCCCCCCTCTCCTTTTTTCGCCTCTTCTCAACATTTTCCCCACCTCCCCCCAAACCCCGACGGAACAGCGGATGAGCGCGGGAGAGAAGAGTCACTTCTTTCTCCCCCTCTAGAAGGGGGGGGGGGGAAACCAAAAAAAACACGAAACAAAAAAAAAACCAAAAAAAAAAAGGGGAGAGTTTTGTGAGCGTATTCAACCCAGATAAGATGTTTACTCCAAATAGCCGGATTTTGTGAAACGAGGCATCTAAGCCCCGTCTCTAGCCTTGATTTACCCCACGGGGACCCGGGGGCACAGCGCCACGGGAGCAAACCCCCCAGAACGAGAAAAACCGGACCCCGGCAGACACCACGCCCTGAACCATAAGACGGAAAACACAACGACCCCCCGCTTTTCCAGTAGACGGGGAAAAACCACAGAGAACCACAACACTAGAGGGAACCCTCTATGGGGAGCCCGAACAAAGTCAGGGCGATGCGCCGCGGCAGCCGGGGAGGGAGACCCGGCGGAGCCATACGACTCCCTGCACGACGGGCAAGCCCCACAACCCCCACCCCTCCATGGGCCACCAGACCCCAGGCGGTTCTCCTGCCCGGTACAGGAGCGAGAGAGCCCAGGAAGACCCGGACGAGAGACGGGACAACCGAGGGGACACCCGCTGGGTGCGGGTGCCTTAAGCCTCCTAACCCGTTCACCCCTATGCCCCGAAACCACGGGAGGAACAAAAGGGCGCAGGAACGGGCGGGACACGGGACGGGCGCTGGTTTGATCTTTAGCCTGGGCGGACGACACGGAAGCGTGAAAGGGGACCACCTGGCCTGACGGGAGTTAACCGTTTGCCGACCAATTACAATTTTTCGGCCAAACCACAAACGGCACACCCCCCAGCCAGCGCCACCCCCCCCCCCGCTATTTCATATATCTCTTCTTCACCTTTCCCCCCCCCCCCCCCCCCCCCCCCCCCCCCCCCCCCCCCCCCCCCCACTCCTTTAATCTAATTCCAACCCCCCCTCCCTATTCCTTTTCCTCTGCCCCCCACCCTCCTACGTGTGTCTGATAGGTGAGCGGCGCAGAACTAAAATGAATTAATTTCCTTAATATTTCCGCCCCACCCAGCCCCCCACCTCCATATGGTCCCTCGCCGCCCCCCCTCCCGCCCCATCTCCCCTCCCCCACCCTCCAACGAGAACTGGGACATGAACCTCTCCCCCCCTCACCCTTCCCCGGACCCCACGCGCACCGTGGGTTTCTTGGGTTGGTTGGTTTTGAGGAACAAAAATTTCCAAATGAACAACATATTTAACACTCACAGAATCTCACACACCTAAAAACCAGACCATTCATTTCACCAACATTCAACTCCCTTTTTCTTTCCCTCTCCCCTCCCCCCCCCCCCCCCCCTCCCTCCCACTTTCCCTAAACCCCCTTACACCCAGAAAAAGGGAAGGGGTGCCGTTCCTTTTTTTTCTTTCCCTTTTTTTTTTTTTGGTGATCCTTTTCCCTTTTCACACCCCCCCCCCCCCTCCGCCCGAATGACGGAACCCCCCCCCCCCCCGGCCCCCGATCACCTCCCGCCCTCCCCCCCCGGGGAGATAAGAGCCGCTTTTTGGGTTGAGCGGCGAAGAAGGATGGTTGCGGAGTTGTGGGGGGGTGGGGGGGTGGTGGGCTCTCTCTTCTCCTTCCCCTTCCACCCCCGCCCCCCCCTCACTCGTTGTCACAGCAGGATGCTGCAGCGAGAAGTGGTCTATGCCCCAGCCCCCCCCTCACCCTCCCCGCACACCGAGAGTCAGGAACCTCAGGAAGGAAGACGAGATGAGCAGCGCCCCCCCCCCCCCCCCCCCCCCCCCCCCCCCACCCCCCCTTGTTCTTGCCCCAACCCAAAAGAAAATTGGATGAAGAGGAAAAAAACTACACTCTTCTTTTTTTTTTTTCCTCCTCCTTTTCCGTTTCCCTGCCCCCCCCCCCCCCCCCCCCCCCCCCCCCCCCCCCCCCCCCCCCCCCCGGCCCCCCCCCCCCCCCCCCCCCCCCCCCCCCCCCCCCCCCCCCCCCCCCCCCCCCCCCCCCCCACTGAAGAACGAAGCGGACCTGGATCCGCCCCCGCCAGCTAAAGCTGAGGGAGAAGGAGGAATTAATGGTGGGACGCGCCCCTCCCCCCCCCCCCCCCCCCCCCCCCGCCCTCCCCCCCGCCGACCGCCCCCCCCCCCCCCCCCCCCCCCCCCCCCCCCCCCCCCCCCCCCCCCCCCCCCCCCCCCCCCCCCGCCCCCGCCCCCCCCCCCCCCCCCCAGCGACACACCACCCCCCCCCCCCCACCCCATCGGCGCAGGACGAGACGCGGGCCGGCCGGCCGCGCCCCCCCGTCGGTCCCCGTCCCGGGCCCCCCCCCCCCCCCCCCCCCCCCCCCCCCCCTCCCCTCCTCCCCCCCCGAGCGCCGCCGACCGAGGACCGGATCGAGGTCCGGCGGCCCCTCCCCCCCCCCCCACCCGCCCTCAACTGCCTAAGAAAAAACGGGAAAAAAGGTGACGCCCCCCTCCCCCCCCCTCCCCCCCCCCCCGCCGCCCCCCCCGCCCCCTCCCCCCCCCCTCCCCCCCCCCCCCCCCCCCCCCCCCCCCCCCCCCCCCCCCCCCCCCCTCCCCCTCTTCTTTCAAATTTTTGAAGAATCTTAAAAACACACCCCACACACCCCCCCGCCCACCCCCCCCCCCCCCCCCCCCCCCCCCCCCCCCCCCTATAAAACTTAAACTCTCTTTCGGGCTTAGCGGCCCTCGTGCCTACAAAGATCATTATTAATAAAAATAAATGAAAAGTAGGCCGCTAACCCCCAACACCCCCAAAAAACTTAAAAGAGTGGAGAAAAGAGAAAAAGAGGGAAAGGGGGGGAGGGCGGGGGGGGAGGGGGCGGCGCCGCCGCCGCCCCCCCCCACCGCAAAGCGCCACTGCGCTTGTCCCGCCTGCGCTGGCTGATTACCTGCCCGACAACTCTTCTCTATAATTTAAAAATTAGTCTAACGGGCGGACGGCCGTCCGTCGTGGCTCCTACTCGCCACCCCTTCCCCCCAGAGCGAGGACCGAACCAGGCCCGCGCTGGCTCGGGCCAGATTTGACCATTTCGCACATCGTACGAAAAAAAAAAACAGAAAACCAAAAAAACCACCCCAGGCAAAAAGGGTTAGAAAAAAAAATAGTCTTAAAAAAAAAAAAGAGTGTACGGAACGGGAGAGAAAAAAAAAAAAAAAAAAAAAAAACCAAACGATTGGGGGAGAAGAAAAAAAAAAAAAAAAAAAAAAAAAAAAAAAAGAAAAAAAAAAAAAAAAAGACGACGAGGCCTCTTCATAAAAAAAAAAAAAAAAACCGAAAAAAAAGGAGGGAAAAACACATAAAAAAAAAAAAAGAGGGAGAAAAAATTTAGGAAAAAGGAAAACAAACACGGGTGGGGAAAAAAAAAAAAAAGCAGGGGAGGGGGGGGGGAAATCTCAAAAAAAAAACAGAAACAAAAGAGGGGAGGAAAAGACGTGCTCTGAAAAAACAAGGAGAGTCAGACAACAAAAAAAAAAAAAAAAAAAAAACACAAAAAAAAAAAAACACACAAGTATACAAACTTAAGAATTGACTGACGTGACACGATTCAAAGCCCTGTTAAACTACACAGGCTCACCAGTCTTACTGCTGGAAAATTGGTGTCATTTAGCTTCTCTATGTAACCATTATTGTAATTTGATGATGATTGCAAATCGATCATCTTTGACTTCATGTTTGTTTGCTTGTCGTTATGTTACTGAATGGAACCTCTCATTCAAACTGAGCAGGCAAACAAATGGCAGTTTCATTTAAACATTTGCTCATTGTTTTCTCCATCCATATAAACATCTTTAAATAGCATATACAGTATGCAGTGCAACATTTATGACTGTTGGAATTAGTCTCACATTTGGACATCCTGATCAATCTGTCCTCTTTAAGAAATGGTCAAAAACTGAAGAGTTATGTTCAAAAGCATACACAAAATAGTTAATTTTGATGTATACTGTTTGCAGCTACTGCAGCAGAATGCTCCACTGTGTTCACCGGCTAGTCTGTCTTTGGCGCTGATCTGGTAGTGTACAGTGCTTTTAGAGGCTTTTTTGCTGAAACAAGGTTGATGAAGTGAGAGTCAACAAAAACTTTAAAATTACAGGCCTTAAAACCAAGACAATGAGCTGAAAGACACTAAAACTCTCAGTAAACCTGAGGGGAAGTAAACATTCAGCTGATAATGTATGTGAGTCGTCACAATGTGGGACCCCTTCCACTCGGGTTGACAGTTGTTCCGAGAGCAGCGAGCTCCGTCCAGGGCACAGCGAGCGGTAAGCAGCGAGGTCCAGCTGAGGGGAGCTGTATCCAAGGCCAAGGCCTTTCTAAGCCAGACATGACGCAACATCATGAAGGAAATATGCCTGACGAGGGCCAGCCAGCACCGGGGAGAGTTCCCACGAGGGGATGCTCCCACATCGAGTAGCCATAACCTGCCGAGCAGAGTGAAAACACACCGCTATAAAGGGGGAAACTGGATTTCTAACACCAGAAAAAACGAGTGTCATTGCAAAACAGAATTTGGCACAATAATTGTTTTATGTCGATTATCTTGTTCTCATAATCGCTGGAAGCCAAAATCCTAATTAATTCGATTAATTTCACAACCTTAAGTTAGTGAAATTATTGGCATCTTCAGAGAGTTGGTGGTAACTGAAGTGCCTTTATAAGGAGCGTCCACTCGAGCTCATTTATTCTGAGATGCAGTGACTGGATGCAATGGCAGTTGTGTCATGAAAAGAAATGAATAAAGTTCCCTTATATGTAATTAATGAAAATACACAGGGAAAAAAAAATGAAAGAAAAGTAAGGCTTTTGTATAAACGAATGAACTAAGTATTTCTGTTCCTAAATCCTGGGCTTACATTTTCCTTTTCCTCTCTCTTAATTGCCTTTGGGAGGTTTGGATGAACGTGGCCCTTCCTAACAAGGCCTCAGGCTGACTCTCAACCCTCACGATGATGCATTGGCCTGAAAGCACATTATACTTATACAAAAATGCAAAAAAAAGGAAAATTGCCCTGAGCTACAAAACTTAATGGACGTGTTTGTGCTATAATATCTTATCTATCTTATCATGTTATATCAGGAAGAAAGTTTCCTCTGTCAGTTCTATACAGCCAGCAACTTTCAGATTGTCATTAGAAAGCTGCATGTTAAGGCACTTGTGTTTTGACTTCAGCATTCAGCCGTGGGAGTTACTGCTTGGATGGGACCTGGGGGAACTGGACCTCGTTTCTACTGCTGTTTTGTTTATGAGCAGCCCCGCAGAAGCAAACTGTGATTGACACCTTCCTAGGTGTTAATGAAAAGCCCAAACACTACGGCTTCTGGTGGAAGTGTGCTGCCACTCACCAGGGGACCGTCCACAGCTCTACGGATACCATATGGAAAACTTACTTTCAATGTTAAAGATGCACAAGCACTTTAGCACAAGTCTATTTGACATTAATTTATCCTCATAAGACATAAAAGCTTATGAAGGAGTGAAAAGTCAATCCTGGTCAAAGCGAGATGAAGCAAGTCTAATCATGATTTGACATGAAGTGTGAAAATAAGCCTATGTGATGATAACAGCCTCATAGCACCAATATCTATTTAATTTTAATTTAATTTGATTTAATCAATTATTTGTTTAACTCCTTTATCAAATGAACATGTCAAATAATCTGGTTCTCTGGCTTTAAAACATTGCTCATTGAATATCCTCTGCAGACGTCACTATTTTCTTTCATTTTATTTTATGAACTAAATGATTGATGGATCTTTGTACTGTTTTGCATATAAGAAGTTGCATCTGATTATTTTGCTACTAATGAAGTTTTTTTTTTTTAAGTCAATTAGGAGATGCAGTTGATTTCTACATTTAAATATAGTTAGATATGGAAAGAGTCAGAGAATACAAAACAGTCTGAGATGCCCAATGCAGTCACGAATAACTGAGCCTCCGCTGTTTGGTGCAGAGCTGTATGCACCGAGGAGCACAATGATTGATTTATTCAGGGTGCATTCGTGTCCATATTCAACTTAGGATCTGCTTTCCAAATTTCCAACAAATTGCTTCATTTTATTCTCAATCTGCCAGAAGTTTGATATATCCTGTGAGATGATGTGAGAGCTAGAGCCAGAAATTTCGTGATGCTCTCCGAAGGTGATGGCTATCCTTTCTTAGTGAAACTGTTTCAGGTCTGCCATCATCCTGATGAGCTCAGAGAGGAGCTACAGGCTTACCTGTGCTGTTTAGAGACAACTAGGCACAGGTCAGCTCAATCAGTGCTCTTATAACTAAGACGGGAGGAGGAAGACCAGTACTCTGATTGTCCCCCTGCCTTCATCCAGTGTGTCTAAAATACACCATTTGATGATGCTAAAGGGGAAGTTCATCTAAAAAAATATCCCTTTTTTTGGTGGAAGCGCTTGGCTCACTGTCCCTAATTCTGGCTACCTCATGTCCGATGTCTTAATGTTTCAAGTCTCCAGCTCAACACATTTTAAGAATGATTTCTTTGAGATTATGTTATGCACAAAAATGGGTTCAAAGCAAACTTTAACAGAATATTGCCCTACTATAATTTATTTGTGATTATTTCCTCTCTAAAAGTTGTTATTAATAAAGTAAAAGTGAGAGTTAATAGTAAAAAAGTAAAGTAAAATGACTGATTTTGCACTGAAAATGCATGAAAAAAGCCACTCAACAGATGTTAGAACTACTAACTAACTAACTAACTAACTAACTAACTAACTAACTATTTATATTTGTCTGACCCTCACACCTGTCACACCTCCACAGGAAACATACCTCAAAAGTCTATCTGGATCTCCACTCTGCTACAAAACAGAGTGAAACTGAGTGTTGTTGACAAATCAACTGCTTTCCATGTGTCGTGGGTGCTGTGCAGAGTGGGAGTGACATTTGGGTCCATGACTGTGAATAATAATGTGACAGGCAGCCGTGGTCCTGTCACACTGGGATCAACTCAGTCAGGTCAGTGGAGCATTCAGGACACTGGAGGCATCGTTGGTCCCTTCACCCCAAACCCACCCATCCGCTCACCACTACTCCCCCACACCGACCCCGTCTCAGTGACCGGATAAACCCACAGCCGCTTCACACAGGGCTCCTCACTCTGTCAGACAGCCGTCTAGAAATCTCCCTGTCATTTTCTTACATAGTTCATATCTGTGTGGACCCACGCAAATCCCAAGTCTCTGAGTGGCTGTATAGTGCAACATTTTGTTTTGGTTGGCCTTTAACACTCTTACTACATGTCTTTGTTAGTTGTCACCAGCGCTATTTTAAAGTCTCATGGGGGCAAGTCAACTTCAAATGTCAAGTTTTGTCAAAGCGCAAAATCTCAAATCCAAATCAAATCTTCTTCATCAAGTCTCTCAGGTCCATGAATGCTGACCATTTCTATGACACAGCATTTAAACATTTTTCCTCTCAATGAATAGTCCAGCATTTTGGGAAATACATGTTTCATACTTTTTTTTTTTTTTTACCAACCTCTAATCTGTCCATTAAGGACAGATCACTACATGTTATATTTAGTTTGTTTAATCTGTACACAAGCAGAAGTGTAGAAATGACAAGTTGTGGTTTTATGGAGAATAACATGCTTTAAATATATTGTATATATTTTTTGCCTGATGACTTACTGGAGTGTTGTCCTTACTGTGAGGTTGCCAGGCAACGAGCAGAGACTGACCAATTAAAAATAACGTATTAATTATTGTGCTTTAAAAGTTATATAGTCAGATATTTAAAAATGTATGTAGACAGGCCGTTCCTCTTTGCTTCTCATCTTTATGCTTTCAGCTTCTTTTTACTAAAAATGTCTGTCAAACTATTCCTTAAAAGCTGTGATAGTTAATAAAGCCTTAGTATGATGATTATCTTCTTCTAAGTTTGCACATCTAATCTTGCTCAGATTCTGCATCATCTTTCTCTGTGTCATTCCAGTGAAGGATCAGCTGTCATCACCGCACGTACAGACCGACGCCTGAAGGCACCACTAAACCCCTCCAATCAAGTGCAGCGACAATTCTCACCTTTAAAAGAAATGAAGATGTAATTCAATTGCTTATCTTCCAATCCAAATGGGATTTTTCTTCCCCACTGACTGATTACATTTTACGACTTGCTTTAGATTTTCAATCAGCAGAGGAAAACCAACACAAGACCAAACTCGTTGCTTTACCGGCGCTCAGTATGCATATTATTAATTTTATTTCATTTTTCTCTTGGCTCCATGAATCATATGCACATGTGGTGGGTGTAAATTAATTAGCAAGAGCTTGTGGCTAGAAATATGAGTGTTTTTTATGCATTTTTATTAATATACATAGAAATTAATTCTATAGTGTACATTGTGATTAGTGCTGCCTTGCATTTTTTCTCATGCATAAAAGTCCACAAGGTGGAAGTCATCATTGTCAACACTATGCACTGTTATTGTCTGGAATAAATAATGCATCACTCAATCGGCTGTGCAGTTTACATGCAATTAATTTCATTTTTCTCTTGTTCCAGCCCCTGTGTGCGCCGTCCTGGCCCCAGTCTCATATTCTCTGTCAACTTGTACTGCAATATCTCTCTCATCTTTTCTAATATCATATTTTGGGCACAACAACATGAGCCTTTGGTGCATTACAGCACACAGCAGCAGGCTATAGCACACATAAACATACAGTTTTTCTTCTTAAACATGCAGAGTTGCTCCTGATTAAATTGTCAGTAATTAATGTTCTGTACTATTTGTATGTTGCTACATAACACCAGTTCTTCTTTTTGTATTTTACCTCTAGGAAGACTCAGAAGTGTGACAATCAACACATCTCTGAAGCGTATAGTTCTGTTGTCTACCTTTCGAAGTTTAATGAGGAATAAAAAAAAAAAGGTTTTGGTTTACAGTTTGCGAGTTACTGACAAAGTCAGCAGCTACTTTCACTTTTCTTCATCTCGTTCATTCTTGAAATCTATATACGACTTTGTTTAGGTTCCACCTGGTGTTCATCTGAATGCCCAGAAGGAAATGTTAAATAGATTTTCAGGGAAATTACAAATGTTGATTAATAACTGGTGATTGTTTTTAGTTAATGATACAGTCTTTGCTTAAAGCTTCATACGTTTGATACATTCTTCATTCATTCATTAACCTTTCATTCTGCTAACTGGATAGATCTCAACTACCCCTGATAATAATTTATCCTAAATTATAATGTATCTATCACCTGTAATAGGATGATTAGGTTTGTTCTTGTGTGTGTCATCATCAGGCTGCCTTGGTGTACGGAGGAGATATTGATTTGAAGAGTGTTATGTGGAAACACTTGTGGCCACACAAAGACAAAAGATTGACAGAATGGCACACACGGGTATGAAATTGATCCTATTAAGCTGCAAGGAACAAACTCAAAAACACTGTGGCTGGCTGCTTGTATGAACCCCTCCTTCAGTCTACATTTTTCTAATTAACAACATTTCAGTGCCTATTTTAAGTTCTGACTTCATGTCGCAGCACAAGGTGTTGCTGCTCATCATGTAATTCATTAACAACCAGAAAAATATGACAAGCCAGATATACAGTATTGCCCAGCTTCAACATTTATGGAGTTGAACTATAAAGATTTTCTGCTTCCTTGTTCACTAATTATCCTAAACCAAACTGAATGTGCAAGATGCAAGGGAACTTGCCATTTCTACACAATTTCTATATTTTCAGTACATTTATGAAAATATAATGATGAAATACAGCATAAGACAAAATGTGAACTGGTCCTTAGTCTTGAGAAACAGCTGTGTGCTGCTCTGCATTGGAGGTAGAAAACCCAAACTAATAGAAGACACTTCTGATCAGACACAGATCTCACCATTATGACTTGTGATCTACACAAATGTAAGCTGGTAGCTAATGTAATGATTCACGGAGTTTTTTAAGAAATTTCCAAAAAGCTATTTGCAAAGTATTATCTATCAGCAGATATAAAAATAAAGCATAGCAGAATATAATTATTAAATAATGTTTATAATAAAGTATTTTTTATACATGTTGAGGTAAATATTGGGGTAATTTCAAGGGTAATTTCAAATAGGTTACTGGCTAATTATCATCTAATTACCATGAAATTTGCAGACCTCTTAAAGGAAGTGTTACTGAAACTTGATCTCCATGATGTTTCTTGTGTCCTCCAGTTTGGCAGTTTTTTGGTTTGATTTACCATCAAAGACTGTAGTCCAGCAAACATATAAGTTATGCATCAAAGCTGACAGAGAAGTAAAAACCTGAGAGGCACTTTAAAAGTTCAATATCTCTTAAAGCTGTAGTTGGTAACTTTGAGAAAATATGATAGAAAGTTACTTTTATAAAATACAGACAGAAGTGTATGAGACAGATAATCTGGAAAAAAGAAATCTGTGCTCCTAATGGTGTTTGTAAGATTTCACCACGCCCGAAGGAAAACAACCAATCAGAGCCGAGCTGTCTGTAACTAGCCGTCATTAGGGAAGCTCACGAATTTTGATCAGACTGACAAACTAGGCAGCGATTATCAAATAATTTGAATAAATAATAAATAAATAGCTGTAAATTTAGCTGTAAAATGAGAAAGACCCAATTGCCATGTTGAAACCAAAACCAAGCACTGCCCACCGGCCGGTGTGACATATCTTGACCACATTTAGATTGCTAAAATTAAATTGAATTTGGTAGAAACATCCATGTCTCTCTCTGGATGAATTGTGTTGAATGAATAATGTTGGCAATCCCCTGACTTTTCATCTTGTTCCAACCAAAAATGTACTTATTCAGTACTTAATGTAATACCTGTATAACTAATGACATGCCAATGCAGCCTCAGTTGTACTTTATGTTTAGATCTAATCAATAAATGTTTGTAAGCTCACATGCTTCATTAGACATGAACATGGTAAACGTTATAGCAACGCTAGCAGCTAACATGCTTATGTTTACTTTACCAGGTGTAAACTTTTATTGTTTTATGAGCTTGAACTATTTTAACAATCTCTCCAAATATTTGGAAAGATGTGACATACTGACATTTCATTTGAAGATACATTCATAAATGTATGAAGACATTTTCTTCCATGCATATGATTTCCAAATAATTGGTGAGTCTGGAGTCAAATTAAGCACAATTTGTGGAAGAGATAATAGTTATTCTGAGCAGCTGAAATACCATCATGCAGATTTTGGTTGAATCCCAGCACTAGATTTTTGGGCAGCCTCTCTTTTCTCATGTGGCGTTTGTTTATAGAAGTCCTCTCACCATCTGTCCATCTGTCTATCCCCGCCTTTTGTTATATCACTGCTTTAGGTGCAGACTCTAACAGTAAGTACAGCTCAGGGAATGGGGTTCTCCTGTCGGACAGCAGAGAGATGTCCCTGGCGGCATCCCCGGCCCGCTCTGTGCCTATCCGGGATCAAGGGGATAGAAACCAAAGAGCGGGAAGCTCTGGGGGAAGCTCATTTAAAGAGTCGGACTGGGAGCAGACTGGTGGACAGCAGGCTGAGAGTGAAGACTGCAACAAGAAGAGCCCTAAGGCTCAGGAGTGGTGGGGTGCTGTTGGAGGAGAGGAGTAAAAGTTCAGGGAGACGCATTAGTTGAGGATGAGAGAGAGATGGAAATTCACACGGTTGGGAAGCACATATTTTAAAAGCCTGTCTCATGATGGGTTCATGTCCAAATGGGGAAATATTGAAGGATAGTAATATTCTACATTTTTGTTATTCTGAACAATGTGTTTCTAAATGTGTTCAGACTTCCCCACCCTGAAAGCCTATTCTTTCCTTTAGAAGAATCTTCAACAGGTCATGAGTCAAGTGTCATTTTGTAAAAAGGCTAAATAATTTCCTAAAACAGCTGAGCACTGTAGTTTTTAGAAAATGTTTCTCAAACAGGAGTAAGTAGTGCATTTGCTGGGGACAGGGGACTGGAATATGCTATATCAGGCTTTGGCTACACAGGCAACACTTGTTAGTCGGATCAATTCATTGTTAATTTATTCTTTTCATCAAGAAAAATATATAATATAACCAAACGTATTTTTAATCCTTTAATCACACTTGTAAAATAAAAGAAAGTATTACAGTTAGGGCTTTCAACAAATAGAAATATTTAAATGTGATTAATCGCATGATTGCTCATAGTTAATCATGCTAAATCACAAATCAATCACATTTTTTTTCTGTTCAAAATTTAAATAAATTAGCAAATATGCTTTCATTATGCAAATATATGTATATATTTATTGCTGAAGATCAATGAGCACACAAAACAATGACAGCTATTGTCTAGAAACCCTCACAGGTACTGCATTTAACATAAAAAATAATTTGTTGAAATCATAACATGACAAACTGCAGCACAACAGGCAGCAACAGCTGTCAGTGTGTCAATGTGCTGACTTGACTATGACTTGATCCAAACTGCATGTGATTTTCATAAAGTGGGCATGTCTGTAAAGGGGAGACTGGTGGGTATCCAGAGAACATATTTTCATTCACATATCTTGAGGTCAGAGGTCAAGGGACCCCTTTGAAAATGGCCATGACAGTTTTTCCTCACCAAAATTTGGAGCATTATTTAACCTTCTCAACAAGCTCTCTAGCTTTAAAACGGAGCCCGCTATGACCTCCATAAGATTGATTGCGTTAATGCGTTAAAAAAATCAGGTCCATTAAAACTAATTTGTGTTAATGCGTTGTTATTGTGTTAACTTTGACAGCCCTGATTAAAACCAGCCTGACTTTGATGACAGGGGCAACAAACCACTTGAAGTCTGAAGAACTTGTAGTCCTTGTCCTGTTCATTTCAAAGATACATTTTGATTTGTTTACAAAGAACCTTAATTTCATTCATTAATAACTGACATAAGGCACTGAAGACACTGAAATTACTATTAGCACAAAGACCTCACAGAGTGATCTGTTTTTTTTTTTTTTAATATAATCTTTGCCTGAATATTTGTATGCCTTGTTAGAAGCATGTTGTGTTGGCATAGTTCTGTGGGTGATGCATGTTTTGATATGAAGTTTACTTCATTTCCAAAGAGGGAGGTGTGAATAAATGCATAATTACCTTCTCTGTGTCGTCCTCCTCCTGAGCACCTCTGAGATTAAGGACATGATTACGGTGAGTGTGATCAGTCAAGGAGAAAGATGACAAGGCTTGTGGGCTGACCATTACTATTCATTTCACTATTACTGAAAGCAAACCTCTGCAACTCTGCCTTTTATTTACACATTCATTCCCAGCTCCTCCATTTTCTGCTCAGCCGTGTTCAGCCATATTGTGCTGTTTTACTTTCTCAACCTTTCTCCCATCTGCTGTCTCTTTGCACAGGCTAATTCCTGTTTGTTTTGTCTCCTTTTTGTTCTTTTCCCTCTCTTTCCCTCTGAAATAAATATGGCAGCTGCAGCCTGAAAGACCACATGATGACCCACACAGCCTATAATGTGCGTCCAGTCACATCCATATCCTTTATCTTCCAGCAAACGAGATCACACCAAGCTTCTATGTTCGCTTGGAGGGAGCAGGCAGCTCAAAGGCATGTGTGCTATCAAGTGAGGGAAAAGCCAGTTTTAAGTAAATAGTCACTGCATATTCTCAGCTAAAATGAGTTCATTTAAGATTTCCCAGTTTTTCACCTGGATGGGAATGAGTAATACCTGTAGACTAAGGCTTCTGTCTGTAATAAAAAGGCTTTCCTTGAATATAACTGTGGCATTATGTTGTCAGATAAACTGTCATCCTGCAAAGACTGTTAAAGCCCAGAGAACACTTGCAGAAGAGAGGATATTTTTTATCTAAACTAAGGAACTCAGTCTTAAATAATGACTGATACAATATAAATACAAAAGACCTTCAAGTAGGTACAGTCATTCAGCTATTAATACTTTCCCTGACTGAGGCTCTTGGTGCTTATCATAGACTGTATATAAGAAGCTGTGATTTCGGCATTTTGCCCATCGCCATGCATCTATGTCGGTCTTTTGCAACCAGAAGTGAGATTAGATGGTGCCGCTAAGTACAACTGAATGCTGAATGACATTTTCAGGCTACCAAAAAGGTTCTGATTAACTTTCATGAACTGAAAACACACTGTGAAAGGGTTAAAGTTGTAAGACAAAAACACAGACAACTCCCAGATGGACAACACTGTGGTAGTGACCTGTCAATCACAAGATAGCCACGCCCTAAAGCATCCTCTGCTTTATGGTCTATTAAGGACCATAATTTACTAAATGAACATCATGCTGTATTGAAGAAGACTTGAAACTAGCGACTGAGGCCATAAACTCATGTTCACAATGTTTAATGAGGTAATAAATCAAGTGAGAAGTAGGCTCATTTTCTCATAGACTTCTATATAATCAGCAACCAGAGGAGTCGCCCCCTGCTGGCTGTTTTAAAATACAAGTTTAAGGCGCTTCTGCATTGGCTTCACTTCTCAGACCCCCAAGGTACTGGTGCTTATCCAATCAGGGACCCATTTACTGCTGAGTGAAACCTGGAACAAACTTAGACACAGCAAATTTATCCAGATTATCTATTTCTTGGACCAGGTCTCGTAGTTTTTTTTTTTTTTTTTTTTTGGTCTGAATTGCATTTTTGGTCTCAGAGGGAAGTTATATTGCATTCGTGGAGATCTTTAGCTGCCTAACTGTTCATTAGAGTGATTTTTCTTGACAGTCACTCGTTAAACTACTGTATGTTCTTATTCCACATGGAGCCAAAACAAACAAACAAAAAAATGAGCCTGTTACAGCATCACTCATTTGCTGATGTGCTCTGATTGGAGATGCCTCAGAGACTTAATTGGTAGGATGCTGAGCTTTTACCTCACAAATGTTCTACAAAGGAGATGATCTATAGTGGGTGTTTACATTTTTAATCTAAATGCTGATTGCTTTAAAGATGGGGTTAAATTCCCAGAGGATAAAGTTAAACATGATGAATGAGCTTAAAGAGGACGAGGAAAGCTCTGAGATGCGTGTATGTGTGTGTAATTATAAAACCTCTCAGGGAGCAGTGGGTGTACTTTTCTTTTTCTGTCATATACACATGGGGCAGCGACTAGCTGAGTCCATGCTGATCTGTGGAGAATTTGTAGGCTATAGGGAATCTAAACATAACTAAACTTTAATATGGCATCACTGGTGTGACACAGTCATCATCTCAGTGGGAAAATACTCAGGGCTGGCTGTACCTTTAGGGTTTAACTTTGACCTGCTGTACATGTATTTGTGGACACAGTTTTCCTGAGCACTGAGGTATTATTGCTGCTATTACAAGTAGTACAAGTAGTTTCAGTGACCTGACTAAAGTCTTAGCTTGTCAACAAGGTTTGGCTTGTATCTGATTGTCTCTCCGCTCAAGTTTCTTTCCAAGTTGGGCTTTGTTTTTTTTCTGTGCTTCCTGCAATTACTTTGATGAGTGAAATGTTATCATAACCAAATAAATAATGGCCGAATGTGTTGAAATAAGGACCAAGTTGTAATAAAACAGAATTATCCTTTAACCCATTTGTCTGGATGTAGTATGATAAGGAATATGACACAACATTTGTTCTGATTAGTCAAAAGTCTTGAAATTTGGCACAGACATACTTTGGTCAAGTATCTAACTTTGAAATTTTTTAAATCACATGAAAATCACACTTTTATTAATAGTCAAAATCTGGATTGTTGAATAACGAGGAAAAATGCTAATATTGTGTTTATTAAATGTTTTCTATATGAAATGGATTTTTCACACTGCATATCTGTGCATATCTTTGATGGTCACTTGTTATGAGTTCATAGATACCAGATACTTGATTTTACTTTACTTACTTTACTTTTAAGCCAAATCGTTTGACCAGTTTTGAACATTTCTTCACATTTGCACTTTTGCAAGCCCAGAGAACACGTCCAACTAAGGAAATAAAAACATTTAGTTTTGTGCATGAATGGGCAAGGATAAACCCTTTGGATGGGAAGCTGAAGCTGTGACCTTCCAGTTACAGGATGGTCTCTGGTCATTAAGCAATCATGCTGCTTAAAGGGTCAGTTCACCCACGTTAATAGGCCTACGAATAAATAAATACCAGGTCAGTGAAATTTAGTTTGTGCAGCTCCAACTAGAAAAATGTTTATTAGAAAAACCTTCTGGGTTTCCGGTGGGGGTTGGCCTCCGCCTGGGTTGTGCCTTGTCACCAATCCTGTTTGTGATATTCATGGACAGGATATCGAGGCATAGTTGCAGGGAGGAGGGTTTTCAGATCGGTGTGCTGAAGATCTCATCACTGCTTTTTTGTGGATGACGTGGTCCTGCTGGCATCATCGGTCTGCGACCTCCAGCGCTCACTGGATCGGTTCACAGCCGTGTGTGAAGCAGCTGGGATGAGGATCAGCACCTCTAAATTGGAGGCCATGATTGTCAGCAGGAAACCGATGGCAGGGAATGAGTCTTTACCCAAAGTGAAGGAGTTCAAGTACCTCTGGGTTTTGTTTGCGAGTGAGGGGACAATGGAACGTGAGATTGGCCGGAGAATCAGAGCAGCGGGGCGGTATTGCAGTCGCTTTACTGCACCATTGTGACGCAGAGAGAGCTGAGCCAGAAGGCAAAGCTCTCGATCTACCGGTCAATCTTCGTGCCTACTCTCACTTATGGTCATGAGGGCTGGGTCATGACCAAAAGAACTAGATACGGGTACAAGAGGCCGAAATGGGTTTTCTTAGGAGGGTGGCTGGGCTGGCGTCTCCCTTAGAGATAAGGTGAGAAGCTCAGCCATCCGTGAGGGACTTGAAGCAGAGCCGCCGCTCCTTTGCGTTGAAAGGAGCCAGTTGAGGTGGTTCAGGTATCTGGTAAGGATGCCCTCTGGGCGCCTCCCTAGGGAGGTGTTCTAGGAATGACCAGCTGGGAGGAGGCTCCTGGGAAGACCCAGGACTAGGTGGAAACATTATATCTCCAAACTGGCCTGGGAACACCTCAGGATCCCCCAGTCAGAGATGGTTAACGTGGCCCGGAAAAAGGATGTTTGCTGGAACTGATGCCCCCGCGCCCCAACCCCGGATAAGTGGTTGAAGACGAGTGAGATGAGATAAACCCTCCAATCTCGCCGTGCACCTCTTCTTCGGTAGAAAACAGTACTTCTAATAAAAGCTTGTTTATTTGTAACGAGACCAAATGTTTCCATACTTGTAAATATCAACAAAGAGAAATAATTGAGATTAAAGTGACTGTTTTGTCATCACTCATTAACACTGAATTATCAGAAACCCACAGAAAGAAAGAGCAGCAGTCAGCCTGATGCCTGCTGACCACTGGCTAGCAACGATTTGTCTCCATCCTCTATAATTTCACTCGACATTAATTGGCATGTTCCTATCTAAACTCTGCTTTCCACCCACATGCTCTCAACTATTGTAATGTAAACCGCAATTCTATTTCAGGAGGAAATTGGTCCCTTTGTGTTAGCTGAGGGAATTATGCAACAAGCAGGACCCAGGCTCAGACTCGTCATTTTAATTGCCACTGTACACAGAAAAAGTTCTTCATTTCCCAACCCCTCCCCCCCAACTGCAAAGTAGTTATTGTTAGAGCGGAAATGAAATATTTGGAAATAGTGAGATGTGTTTTGTGTGTGTGTGGGTGAGAGGAGGGTGGTGGTGGCGGTGGGGGAAGGTGGTAGTATGTGAAGGTGACAGAAATGGGTTGAGCGATGAAACAGAATACTGAATGAACTTTATGCTGCTTTCAGATTTAATTGTAACTGGCTGTGCAGTGGCGTACTGAGCTGGACAACCCAAACTGGTGCAGCAGACCTTCTTTGCACTAATTATGCAATGAGAACGTTGCTGATGTAATACTGTTTTGGATGAGGGAAAAAGGAGCAGTTTGTCGCATGAAAGGGTGTTTCTGCAGAAAGCATGCAGAATAGTTACCGTTAATTACCAGTGAGCTTTTATAGCTGAGGGTCATTTCTTTTAGATGGTGACAAAACATTTTTGATACCTATTGTGTTTGTGTTGATTCAGGGTTATTTGTAACAACATATGATTACAAATCATGTCTTTTCTGTATTTGACTCAACCTTGAGCTCAATTGTGCCTTCATCCAACGGAACTAGATGATGTGAACTCTTCTGTTTTTGAGAGTTTTATATGTGTGTGTCTGTGTGGGACGTTGTAGCCTTTTCAGTGGAAAACAAACTGTGCAAGTTCCCTCTTGAGTTAGTGAAGTGCTATGCCACTCATCTGGAGTGCAATTCAGTTTTAATGAGACGGAGGTGAATGAGGGGAGCTGGCCTGCCTTCACAGAGGGGGGGAAAAAAGTTGCTCATCTCTCTTTTCTTGTCCTTCTAAATTTAAGTGGAGAGCTGTGTAACCGGTGGACTTCTGCGTTGTGTTGGTCAGATAGTAAAGACGCCATGACACTGGGATTTCTAATTATTCTCTCTTATTCTCTGATAAACACATAGGGAAACAAAACCTCCATTTCAAATCTACTCTCCCTCCATCTCCTCTCTGACAGGATAACTATACATAAGAGGTGGGTGATGTGGCAAAATATTAACCATGGAATAAAATTAAATATACAATAAAACATACCCGATAAACACATAAGGATACCGAACCTCCATGCTAAATCTACTGCCTGCTCCAGCTCCTACACACAAATACAGTATACAAAACAGAAGTTGGCTTAATTCGCTGTAAATTTAAGCTAGTAGCATTTTATTCTGAAAATCTATATATTGACAGGTTGGAGTAGACATTATAACATTGTAGGAAACAAAAATATAAACCAAAGAGTACAATAATAATAGGATAGATTATGATAATAAATGAGCCAAAACATATGACACCCACCTCTCCCGCAGGATAACTGTACAAGAGGGAAGGGTGGAGGGGGCAAAGGAGATTTATAGTAGGGATCATAGACGAAGAAATGAAGGAGGAGAAGCTCTGAACTTCACATATCATGGAGTTGGGAGGTTCTCCGCATTGGATGCCTCAGCCCATTGCAGCATTACATCAATGTGGGCGGCATACTGGACCTAGCAAGACTAGCCTGTAACCCTATACTAGTAAACAGGGGAGCTGCCATTTTTCTGGATAAAAACACTATAACATCTGCATTTCTTAACTGATTTCAATGAGTCATTATTACATTAAAGGGTTTATGATCTATGTGGAGTAGAAAAATAGAGTTTTATCTCCAGTTACTTAAAATCTGGATAGTTCAGCTATAACCGCTGCTAGACGCTCAGGAGACAAGTGTGTACCAGAGGCTTACATGAACTGAATTACATACATGATAAAACATAATTCATTTATCATAAAGAACTGTTAAAATTCATGTTTGTCAACCATGGCTGTGGGTTATTTCCCTTGTTTCAGGTTAATACTTGTAGAGAGGTCCCTGTATAATATAATATAATATAATGTACAATGAAATGTCTTCCTCTCTTTTAGCAATCATCAATTACCCCAACACCACTACTGCAATTACTATTACGTTCATTTTCGGGCACTTCAGCATCATAATAATAAGAGTAATCAGGATAAGAGGCAAATAGTAGTAAATACCTCTGTGTCTAAAGTTAACCTACGCATGACTAAATGATTAACATTCAATACCAACTGATGGTGTTTAATTTGTCAATCAATCAATCAATCAAAGTTTATTTGTATAGCCCTTTACAATAACCGAAAAGCTCCCAAAGTGCTTTACAAGAAAGCCATAAAACGCTATATAAGAGCACTACAAAAAAACAAAACATAAAGTGCTGCAGTGTTAAAAGCCTTAAAAAGTACATAAAATGGGACCAACAAAAATAAATACATGTAGAATACAAATAAAGACAAGGCAAGGCTGCCCTTGTGTAACATTAGCTGCTAGTTAATCTCCACATGTTAGCACACCTAAAGTAATTTAAAATAGTGCTGAATAAAAAAAACGTTAAATATTGCTGACAGTTAATGTGCTGTTCTGACATACCATCAGTTTTGCTTGCGATATTAGACTTACGATGTTATCGTGCATTTCATGTTTTAATAGCAATATTATGTTACCCATATCTATCATTTCTATAAACTAACATTAGCTTAACAATAACAAATACAACCTAGTTCTTATCTGATTAGCTAAGTTACTTATGCAAATGTTTTGAGAATTTTGATAGTAATGTTGATTTATTTAACAGTTTTTCACCAAAATCTTTGGGGAAAAAAATCGTAACCTTAACTTAACACTACTCCTTGTAGATCATTAACGTTTGACTGTAAAACAAATTATTGAAATCGGTTGAGAAATGTAGACATTATATTTCATTTTATCCAGAAAAATGGCAACTCCCCTGATCACTTGAATATGTTTTCAGGCCAGTCTTGCCTGATCCAATATAGCGCCCATGTTGATGTACGCGACAGGAGTCAATGTAGAGTCTAATGGTGCCTTCAAATGGGATTTTGTTGACAAGATGGGAAGTCATGTATTCAGTATGCGTGGTGTTCAAGTCGTGAAGATCACTGCTACCAAACAACAGCAATATTAACGTTACTGCCCGAGTAACTAGCGAGAAGCTAGCAAGTGGGTAACATAACGTTGGAAATACAAAGACATGAAGACAGAGGAGAATGATGAGGTGTTT
Source organism: Pterois miles (assembly GCA_947000775.1). NCBI lineage: Eukaryota > Metazoa > Chordata > Actinopteri > Perciformes > Scorpaenidae > Pterois > Pterois miles. Next base: position 1,658,176 of record CAMQGK010000100.1, on the reverse strand, counting down.
GAGAATGTCAATATTTTCCTCAGACATAGTATAAAATTACCATGAAAAAAATATATGACTAAAATAACAATATACTGTACAATATTAACTTATCATGCACCGATAAACAAACTTCCATGGGCTACACTATTTCTCACAACACCAACAAACACGTCGCAAGTCGTGAACTCTGAACTCTGAGAAACTTACCACTAACCACGAGGTTGTGAATGCGACATGAGGGGGAAGTTCATATGAACCCTACTTGTAAACACCACCTCATTTGAAGGCACCGCCGGTCTATGGTTCTCCCAGTCAAAATAAACTGTCAACACATCAATTTTGTGTAATTATTAAAAAAGAGACAACAAGATAAATATAGGATACATGATGACCCTGTTGTATTTGTACGTTTTGTCTATGTAGAAAGATGTTTGTGTGTGTGTGTGTGTGTGGGGGGGGGGGGGTTATCATTAAAAGTTAGATACACAATCTGTCCCACAATGCAGTTGTGAGAATTTGGACATTTGTCATTAATGCACTTATTGTTTTTATTATTTACCCCTGCACACTAACACTAACACATTGATTGGAGCTCCAGTGTGGATGCTGTAACGCGTGAGGAGGTCTGTGAGAGGAGGAGAGCGCAGCGTCGACTCGTTGCTCCTCACTGTAGCTGTGGAGCTGCTCAAAGCGGTACCACTCCTCAGCTGCTCCTGTTTTTGAAGTTGATTTGATCCACTTCTCCAGAAGAGAAACGACTAAATGTAATGCAAACCAAAGTGTAATCACACATGTATTTAGATTCACTTGCCTCTTCCGCTCCAGATGGTGGTCACATGTAGAAGAAGCCATCGCGCATCGCTGCTCTTGGACCATGCGTGAGCAGTGGGGCGGTGGGCTGCGCTGGTGCTGCTGCTGCTCCGGGCTGTAGGCTCGCTGCTGGTCACTCGGTGGTGGACTGGGAGGCACAAGAAGTTGGAGAGCACCGAGAGGAGTTTGTCAGACTTGCCAATGTGAACGACACTTCAGTACCAAGGACAGATCCAAAACCGCTGGCTGGCAAACATGCTCAAAGTGAACAACATCTGGACGCCGCTCGCCACATGAGGACGCGCTTCACGCTGCCTGTGTGGTGAAGAGATCTACAGATATACCCGGCAAGATACATCCAGTGCTACAACCAGGTAAGGAATGACTTTGATTTGTTGTCAGTCAGTCTTAAAAATGGCTCTGCATGTCATTGTCCCGGTGTTCCTTTGCATTTTCTATTGATTTCTCCTGATACTTAGATTTGATCACGCATCCCTCAACTTAACTGCCATTATAATGAGCAGTTGATAACATTTCCCCCCTAGACTCTTTATTGCACTTAAGTCTCACATGGCACAATGAATATTCACAGCATCCCAATAGTTTACTACTTCACCATTACACCATCCAACACCTGAGTGTGACATATTGGGATGGATATGTTAAGTTGTTTCCCACATTCAGCACAGTCACAATGTCTCTAAAATGGCATCATCTAACATTGCTCTTCTTTTGCTTTTGTTTCCCTAAACAATGTAAGAGCATCCTGCTGTGAGAGTGACTGGGTTGTTTTCAGTTTGCAACATTCACCAAAGTATTTAGTAAAGACTGATTTGATGTCTGCATCAAATAGTTGTCAGTGGATAAGACTGGGTATGATGGGAGAGTGATCGATTGATTACTGTAACGCCACCATTGTCTGCATGAATGTGATTATCATGTTATTATTAGATGATGGTGCCACCAGCACCTGTTGTAGTCTCTCATTCTCTCGTCTTCATATTGTGTCAGTGATACTTAATGTGACACATTAAGTTACCTCATGAATAAACATGCAGGTGAGATATCAGCACAATAAAATCATCTGCTGTTTCTGAAACAGGCTGGCAGATTTCCCCAGTGCTGTTTTTGATGAAATGATGCACTTGATCTTTGTTCAAATTTGCAATCTATCCGGCTGCTGGCCACTGTCGAGGCATCCTAATTCCTTCAGCTGACAAGTCCAGGTGGAGGGATAAACTGTGTCCCCACTGGAGAGGATGTAATGATGGAAATCATTAGTGGGGTTATAGTGACTGGCAGCAATTTCTTCTTCTTTTTTGTGTTTCATTAGCAGCAAATAAAGGTCTTCTTCTTTGAACAGCTAGTTCCCGTCCTTTAGAGGATCATTACAGGTCATGATATTAAATGGCACAGGTGATTTATCTTGTGTATTGTGGCTGAATAATGTGAAAATGTGTTGCAATAATGTCATATTAAAAATCATGGGGAAAAGGATGACACTTTGTCTATAATCCATCTTGTGGATTTTGTCAAAATAATGAGCATGAAAAACATTACTGCCATAAATTATCATCCTATCAGCGTTAGTCACACGATCATTGAGAAGCAATATTTTAGATAAATCTCATGGGACAAGTGCTGTGTTTAGGCTGTTATTACTCAGCAGGCTTAATGACTCATGTGTAGTAGATTAGACGCTAAATTAAATGTCATGTCGTGTACATTCAAGTGTTCAACAAAAGGCTGTGTGCCAAACAAACCTGAGGGCAAAGCCTACATGCTTGAGGTGATGTTACGGCAATGATACATGATACGTTACATCATAGTGTTAAATAACACATTGATTTTTGCGTGATCGTAGTGGATTTTGTTCACAATGAGAAACAGGTGGTTATAGGTCTTTATCAAACCATCTCTTCAGCTCATTTTCTAAACATGAATAGCATTTTTAATTTGGGCTCTCAATCAATTAAAATATTCAATTGTGATTAATCACAAATTAATTTCACATTTTTTATCTGTTCACAATGCTCCTTAAAATGAGATCTGTCAAGTATTTAATACTCTTATCAACATGGGAGTGGACAAATATGCTGCATTTTTTAACAAATGTATGTATATATTTATTACTGGAAATCAATTAACAACACAAAACAATGACACATGTTGTCCAGAAACCCTCACAGGTACTGAATTTAGCAAGAAATATGCTCAAATCATAACATTGAAAACTGAAGCCCAAATTACATATCATTATCATAAAGTGGGCATAACTGTAAAGGGGAGACTCGTGGGTATCCACAGAACCCATTTTCATTCACATATCTTGAGGTCAGAGGTCAAGGGACCCCTTTGAAAATGGCCATGATAGTTTTTTTTAATTTAATACACATTTGAAGCGTTATTTAACCTCCTTTGTGAAATGCTAATATGACCTGGTTGGTACCAATGGATTCCTCAGGTTTTCTAGTTTCTATATATTTTTTATATGATAGCATCTTCTCAAAGATAGTATCTTCCCACGACATCCTCTGAAGGATCGTTAGTGTGTTAAAGAAATTAGTGGCGTTAAACCAGCGCTACAATCGTATTAACTTATTACTTATTACTCATTACTTATCAACTTACAACCATAATTTTAATTTATCCATAGATTTAGATATGCATAATACGATTGTTGATGCCAGTGACTGTCATTGAAAGCCACCCTGCACTGAGTCTTTCATTACATTTTGGTTATATTTGGAAAAGACGATAAGGAATGGTGTTCTCATCTTGTTCGCGAAGTCCTCTCTGTCCTGGGCGGTAGCAGTGATGCATTAGCTGACGGTTCAAAGCTGACTGCCTTTTCTTTTTGAACTTGCCTTTCAGAGGGAATATTGTGCTCAGACATCTGGGGAGCGAGTGACTCTCTCAGCGCCTGAGTGTGACAGCCGTTTCTACATCAAGATGTTTTTTAATGATGTGATCGAGGCCTGATAGGAGCTACTTTGCGGCTAAGCAGAGCCTGATGTGAGCTGATATTACGGCTCCTGTTTAATAAGTGTTTCAAATATTGGCTGATGTATTTCATGTCCACTTCAGACTCTCTATAGCATTTATTTGCATTTCTTAAAGGTTTTGAGAGTCTCATCTGGACACCCAGCCTCACTTTGACCCAGTTTGCATAGCCCTGCCTAATTGGCTGTTCCTTATTGCACCATTAATTCAAACTGTGGCCTAGTCATTGCAACCAGAAAACCCCCATCTGCTCCGGCAGACAGCGCAGAGGAGCAATTAGACTCTTAATGTTGAACTCTTTGGGTTACTTTCTCACCTTGGTGCTAATAATAGGGCAAAATGTGGCGCAGCAATATCAAACACCTGCACCTACTGTCCGAGACGCACAGCAGGTCTGAGGCACATTTTACATTACGTTTTCACACATTGCGACATGTAATCCTCTCTGCGGGATGGAGGGTAGCGGATTCATTAATGCACCATAAGGTTTCCCACCCGCAATCTGATGTAATATTAATCAGGGGGGATTTAGCATTCCTTACACTTTTTCCTCCTTGTTTTCTCTGTTGCTTGTTACTTGCATTGCTACTGAGATGTCACAGAGTATTCTTCAAATGCATGTTCACGCACGCAGGCCAGACTTATCTATGTGTCGCTGCAGAAGCTGGTGTTTTGTAACCTTCCTTCTGACCTGTATACCCCGCTGTGGGGTATTCTGCCTCTATGATCACAGGAAACATACTCAGATCAAATAAAATGACTGTTAAGAGAGCTGCTAATGATAAAACTGCTAATACATTTGGGTCTACAAGTGACACATTTTCATGTGACATTACAATGTCACAACCTGTACACACACACACACAACAATGACAACAACACGGTATGGCCAAATTGGAGAAATCACAGATGAGCTGTTTGTTAATGAAGAAAGGAGTTGTATTGTATGGTCCAAACTACAGCCAGACTCTGTGGGTTCACCAGCATGACTTCTCTAAAATCTGAACTTGGATATACTATAAAAGTCTAAAACACACTAACAGACAATTTATGTTGATTTAATGTGTCATTAAAATTTTTTGCATCCCTCTGACTTTCACATAATGTGATATAAACAGCTGTCTTACTCTATGATAAAGAGAAGTTAATAATCGTCCTGAAAAGACTAAGAAGTCATTAAAAGTCCATTGTCTATGTAAAGGCTGCTAAATCAATGTTTGCTGAACGTGTGTGTGATGAATGTGATGAATGAGTGTGTTTGAAGGAAACAGGATTGGTTTCCTCTCTGTGTGATTGAAGCGGCCCACCTCCCTAATCAGACATCATAACAACTCCTGGTGAGGCCTTAAACCTGTAACCTCCACATGATAGGAATATATATTAGCATACATGTCTCGCTGCCCACTTCCCTGCAGCCTTTACTACCCTTATTTTTTTTTTTTACCTACCATGTTTCCATGGCAACCCCAGCCATTGAGGAGAACCGCCATCTATGTGATATCTCAGTTTGTAAGCTCGGAAATTACGCTTCACTCGAGAGGCGCCTTAAATATCTATAAATGTTTGATGTGGTCACCCAGCAGAGTTTGTTTTTCAGATAAAACTGCAGTGATTATATTTTGTGCTGGATTCACAGAAATAATCTCTGTTTCACTTCGAAAAAGTGAACTCATAAAATTCTTAGCCCAATTTCAGCCTCCTGACAAAACAGTCTCGAGTTTATACTGTCCAATACTGTAATAGCATTATCTGTCTGCAACATTTCTATAGATTGCATTGGGTCCAGAAAACAAAAAGAAATTTCAGACAAAAATCAATAAGAAAACAGTAAAGAAACACTTGCAAAGAAAGTTTAGATATGAACTGGATGCACATATACTGCTTTATGCCTCAGGGTGACTGTGTTTGAATAACCCTGTGGGTGAAAAGCTGATAGAGAGTGAAACAGTATTAATGAAAATCAGTGACAAAAAGGCAAAAAAATCATCTGTCAGTGGGCGTCAGTAATGCATATTTTGAGACAATCGGTCATGATATTATTCTGTTTTATAGCTCTGTTTCATTCCTCATTAGTTCAATTTTATTTTCTGCCCATGACTGCTGTTAAACCTGCAAAGATAAATAGACAGACAGACAGACAGATAGATAGACAGATAGATAGATAGATAGATAGATAGATAGATAGATAGATAGATAGATAGACAGACAGACAGATAGATAGACAGATAGATAGATAGATAGATAGATAGATAGACAGACAGACAGAAGATAGACAGATAGACAGATAGATAGATAGATAGATAGATAGATAGATAGACAGACAGATAGATAGACAGATAGATAGATAGATAGATAGATAGATAGATAGACAGATAGATAGATAGATAGACAGACAGATAGATAGACAGATAGATAGACAGATAGACAGACAGATAGATAGACAGATAGACAGATAGATAGACAGACAGATAGACAGATAGACTTCATGCCTGATTAACTGGGTAATTAGTTTTTCCTCTTATTGACTCAGGAAATATCAAAGATGCTGCCCCCACTGAGAGAAGACTTGAAAGCGATCCACCTCCAGACTGTGTGAACCTCTGCTGCTCTCTACTTCAGCCAGCTGAATGCTGCTACCTGATCCTGCCATGCTGAGTGTAACGCTCTGCCCTCGGTTGTTGGCCACTTCTGCCTGTTATTGGCCTCTCTACATGCTGCTGCTGGAGCTGCTGATACCAGGGGCCCTGCCCAACATCTCCAGATTACCACCCGCAGCCAAACGTGAGATCATCATGGACGGGGACTTGGTGATCGGTGGCCTGTTCCCGGTACACCAGAAAGGCGACAGGACGGAGGACTGTGGTAAAATCAATGAGGAGAGAGGGATCCAGAGGCTGGAAGCCATGTTGCTGGCACTTGATGAGATTAACGCTAGCGATCGCATCCTCCCTGGAGTGCAGCTGGGGGCCCACATCCTGGATACCTGCTCCAAGGACACATATGCTCTGGAGCAATCTTTAGATTTTGTTAGGGCCTCCCTCACCAAGGTGCACGATCCAGGCTTCATCTGTCCAGACGGCTCCAGACCTGTCCAAAATGAGGTTCCGCTGGCCATCTCTGGGGTTATCGGAGGGTCCTACAGTGACGTTTCCATCCAGGTAAATAAAAAAATCCATTGATGTCCTAATCTTATAACCTTTCTCTCACCTTAACCAAAGTTGCGATGAGCAAATTTTTCCAAAAAGTGAGACTTTAAAAACATTGGCATTGGATGTAAAGATTTTTCTTTTAAGCTATGATCATAATCAGAGTTTTGCAGAATCCAGAACTCATGTTCCTGTCTAGTAGTAGGGATTGGGATGTCTTTGTTTTCATTTGGTTTAGGCGTCATATTCTTATTTTATTTATAACCTACTTACCCAACCAAAGTCCTAATATTTCATCTGTATATTTATTACATTATTAATAACAATCAGAGCCTGCTGGTGGCAAAAGCAACAACAGTTTTAGTGGACGTAAAAAACAGAGCCAGCTTGCCCCAATAGGCTACATCACAGCAGCTACCGTCTACAACTCTCTCTGTCAATACTGAACCAATTGCAGATCAGTCACTTAGACACAAAAACATGGAAAAATAGGGTCCAAGTTGAAATACATAAGTTATCCTTTAATTCATCCAGTGTTTCATTCTGATACTTGCGGATGGATCAACTTGCATAGGCTACTTGTATCTGCATACAGACTCACTGACTCACAGTTAGCACCTCCACAAATTCAAATAAATCCTGAAATTCCTTTCATCTCTGATTTTACCGAGCCAGAGGACTGAGTTTTGGCTGAGGCAAGAATGACCTGGGATGATTCTCTGTTTGAAGCATCAACATTCACACAGATACATCCATCACTTTGTCAGCGACTTCATTTACGCCTTGCAAAGAAAACTGACCTTTCACACACACACACACACACACATACACACACACACACATGAAAGGTTGCCAGAGGCGATGCATCTGACCGTAATGAATTAATTCTGATTACCCTCACACGCCATAATCACCATGATGCAATGAGTGTTGGTGAGATGTGTGTAGGTATAATTCGGTTTCACAACACATTCATTACCCACCTTTCACACACCACACCTTTCACACTCGCTCACACACACACACACACACACGCACACACACATTTAACATGGCATTTAAACTGGTGTATGCATAGATCTAAAACTGTGGGTCTGTGGGAATGGAGCTCCAGTTCTGCAGGTCAATGAATCTCTTATTTAGTATACATTTGGTATTTTAGTATAAATAAATTTGGGGCGGCAGTAGCTCCGTCTGTAGGGAGTTGGCTTGGGAACCGGAGGGTCACCGGTTCAAGTCCCGACATGGACCAAAAACTGAGTGTGAACTGGTAGCTGGAGAGGTGCCAGTTTACCTCTTGGGCACTGCCGAGGTGCCCCTGAGCAAGGCACCAAACCCCCAACTGCTCAGGGCGCTTGTCAGGAGCAGCCCCATCACTCTGACATCTCTCCATTAATGCATGTATGTGTGTTTCAGGTCTGCATGTACCATGTATGAGTTTAACAGAGTGTAAATTGAATTTCCCCATTGTGGGACTAATAAAGGTAGATCTTCTTCTTCTTCTTCTAAAATGTTTTGTTTAGAAAGTACAATGGTGACATTTTTTTCCACCAAAGTTTTTTTCAATGTCACAATTTCTGTGGTTTCCTGTGGTCCACACCCAGCTCTAATGAAACTACTATTGTGGCTGGTAATGTCGCTGGCTGCTCCCTGACTTATTGTGGCTTCACACTGAGGGACACTTCAGAGTGGTGTGTTCAAATGGCACAATCATTCATCACATTATGAAGCTGGTTAAGCAGCGAGGATTACCAGCTGCATGCTTTAACAACCCTGAAGGCAAAATCCACTCCACATCTAGCCAAAAATTTTCTTCTGCAACAACCCTCTTTAAAACCCCAGAGGATATGAAGTTGTTTGTTTTGGCAACATGTTGTGATGGGAAACACATCCCTGAACTGCCGTCCACTGAAAAGGTCAGAGCTGCATAAAAGCAAGTGCTGTATGCAACAATTACACCTACAGTATGACTAATATAGGAAATGTTCGCACGACATACATTAAGAATAACATGAATATTTAATATTACACCTGGAACTTGTGTTGACTGACTCATTGCTTATGAATATGCAGCTCAATCAGTGTACATGCTACTGTATGAAGCTGGCACTGTAAGTACAGCTGTTGAAATTGTTCTGTGAATGCATTTCAGATCACTCAGCTGTAGACGTTGGGTCATCAGGGTTGGTTGTAGAAATGTAATGATGCTGGTTAATTGATTGATTAAATGATCCCAGTGTTTTCCAACAGAGAGATGGCTAATGAGTATTTATTGACCAGCTAAGCCCACAGAGGAGGGCGGAGTTAGAGTGGAGAAATGTATTTTAGTCTATAAATAACATATGAAATGATAAAAGAGCATAAAAGAGTAGTTGATCCCAATTAACCTAAACAGAAAACAAGACAACACAAGTCTAAAAACCAAAAACCACAGACACCTAGGCTGAAGCCACAGCTCATTATTTTTGTGCACCTCTTACAATCTTTCAGGAATTAAGTCACTGCGTCGCACTAATGCCGAAATACTAGTTATTTATCTGACAGCTTATACGTCACCTTTTTTTTGTAAGTTGCAGTGCACTACGATTTTTAGTTCCTCGCTACAACAATTCACCCATTTACTGTAACTCAAATACACCGTCTTTGTCATGGTTGAAGGAAGCAGCACAAACAGGGAGGACCCAAATGCAGAAACTGGCAGAGACTGGCAGGTTCAGAGATGATATTGTGCAAAAAGTTTACAGCCTGTCCAAATGGGAGGCAGGTAACAGGCAAAACAGGTAACAGGTCATGAAGAAGATGACCTGACAAGGGACGGCACTGAGACTAGGGAAAGAGGGTGATAACAAGGGACAGGAGAAACTCATCAGGGCGGAGTGGACACAGGCGGGAAACAAACAAGACAAGACACAAGAGGAGAGGACTTTCATACTAAAATAGACAACAAACTAGGCTGACAAAAGCCCTAGGTACATTTTAGAGCATATGTTTCGTCTCCCTTAAACATCTTTGTCTTTCAAATCATATTGCTAGCTCTCATTTTGAAGGTTTTGGGACATCTTTATTTCATACCACCCTCATGTTTGATAATATGAAGCTACAGCCAGGAGACTGTTAGCTTAGCTTAGCATGAAGACAGGAAAAACTGGGAAACAGCTACCCTAGCTCTGTCCAAAAGAAAAAAGCTTGGCAGCATACATTTTATCTTGCTTGTTTTATCCATACAAAAGTCAAAGGGAAAACAGAAAATTAGTTACAAGGTGTTATGCACTGGACCAGCTAAGTACAGTATCTCCTGGCTGTAAATATCCCAAAGACATTAACAGACAGATATGAGTATCGAGAAGTGAAGTCCTGCCTCTTCCGGTGGACCTTATGGGACCGAATGGTGCATTCAAATGGGCTGTGTTTACCGTGTTTACGAGATGGGAAGTCATGTTCACGATATGCGTGACATTCAAGTGGTTAAGCCATGAAGAACACCGCTGCTAAGCAACGGCAATATCAACATTATTGTCTGAGTCTAGAAGCCACAGAGGCTAACAAGTTAGCAAGCTAGCAAGTGGATAATATAATGAAGGAAATGGAAAAGACAAAATGACAAAGGAGAAAGATGAGGTCGGTGAGCATATCAACATTTTCTCAGACATATTATAAAATTACCAAGAAAAACAATATATGACTAAAATTACAATATACTGTACAATATTAACTTATTATGCACCAATAAATTAACTTCCATGGACTCCACCATTTCTCATAATGGCAGCAAACACGTCACAAGTTGTGAAGTCTGAATATGACAAAAGGGAGGCGTTCATATGGGCCAAACTCGTAAACAAGAAACAAGAGACATCCTGTTTGAATTGTGCCACGAATCACACGTTTGTCAATTTAAAAGGAAATTTTGAAAGTCAAGATAGTTTGCTGTTTGTCTTAGTATCATTTCATTTTGTGTGAAACCGCTCAGTAAACTACATCTCTTGTGTCGCACAATGTACGTCACCAACACTAGCTAGCTAACCAGGCACAAATGAAACGTTATCTTACCTGATGTGTTTTATGCAGTGACTCCTGAACTTCTTATCAGCCAGGAAGAGAAAGAACAAGCCACTCCTGTTGATGGTTTTAGTACCGTACATCCCAGTAGGAAATTCACAGGCATCGTAGCTTGGTTGGGCGGAGGGCCCCTCAATCCCGCATGGCCCAAAAAATTATTTGTTATCTGGGGAGGGCCGTTTTCCTTCTCCTCCCCCGGCCCCCCCCCAGCCCCCAACCCCCCCCCCCCTGGCCCTTGTGGGCACCCCCCCCCTCTCCCTCCTCTCCTTTATTATTTTATTTTTTCAGTTCTGCTTGTACCTTATCCCTTATACAAGTTTATAAAAGTGTAAATTAATTTTCCCCATTGTGGGACTAATAAAGGTAGATCTTCTTCTTCTTCTTCTTCTTCAGAGAGTTTTGCCACATTATGGTGTGTAGTTTTTCTAAATACATATATTCACGGTCGTATACTTCAGTTAGAAATGCAAAAAAAGTGCAATTTGAATGGGATCAAAAAATCATTTGTCTCTCACCGTTGACTATATGGGATCCACCAGAAGGGGAGGACCTTTGGCTCTCTATATATCATCTCAACTAACTCTTGGAAAGAAAGCAATTAAGCTTCTTTCCCCCAAAATATCAAACTACTCCTTTGAACAACCTCACAATCCTTTCAGGTATGTCTTTCTTTATATATGACACGTGTCTTCATAGACAAATATTTTATAATTCTCCTTTTGGAGTGTGAAAAAAATAGATGTTAGTGTATTTCATTTATAATAGTATAGGAAGCACTGATTGTTTGAATAAGTTAAATGCTGTAGCCTATTTGACTGTGATTCCCTTGTTAACATCTCCTAAAACAATATGATCCAACCTTTGAGAGGTTGGCCAGGAGACAGTGATGAATGCTTGACATCAGCATACTGAAGCTGAATGGATTCATAGACAAAACAGTCTGGACAGAGGATGTCCATCTTACCATGCTGGAATCATTTAAGCCTCCTTTAAACACAGGGCTTCTTCACATCGAGAGAAGTGGATAATATAGATCTTTTCCTCCCAGTGATGCTTTGACAAAAGAACAGCATGTTATTAAGAAGCATGAAAAGGACTGAGTGCGTGTCTGTGTGTGTCTCCCTGTGAATGAGTCTTCAGCGACCACACAATTACATAAAGAAACTCACTGTTTTTGAGTGTTTTTGCATGAATTTGAATACATACCTCTGCTGTCACTATACTCAACAGCCTCTTTGTTAGCACCCTTCATTTCCTGGGCGCTGTAATGAATCGAGCTGTGAGAGCACTGAGGAGTCCATGGTGGGATCGTTTTTGAGAGGTCACTGATTTACTCAGTCTCTATTTATCCCAGAGAAACACTTTGTGGGGATGAGGAGTGTTATAAAACGGAGTAGGACGAGTGCCAGTGATGGTCCAGAGGAACTTTGAGAGGATCTGCTTTTCCCATCTGTGGGGTGCGTCTCCATTGGCTGGCAGGGATGCGTCCACCTGCATGCTGAGAGGAGGTGGACGCTGCTGCCTGCCACTGGGGCCAAGGACGAGATGTGGGAAAGATGGTGGGAGACGAGCCAGTCTCTCCTCAGCCTCAAAAAGATCCTTTCATAATTAGCCCAGCGATATTTGGGAGGCTTTTATCATCTTCTTACTCATCCTGGTGTATATGTTGCTGTCCCTGTTGTCTTCTCACTGTTTAGTTTTTCTTTTTTTGTCTTTATTGCCATCTGGGATGTTAGCTATATAGAATCGACCATGATGAAAATGACTCAGTCCTAGCAGCCTACACATTTTACAGTTATGAATTTAACCACATAGAGCAGTAATTAAAAAAGAACAATGAAACCCTTCCAACACTTTTTCCTGCAACATTATATTAAAATTCAAAAACCATTACACTTTCACACTCGCACAGTAAAAAGTTGAAATCTCCTTAGAGGCATAATCACAACTTTGTCTTCAATGTGGATTTTATGCAAATAACTTTTAGCACAAATCCACACTGAAGCTGTTGCATACATCCTTAAATAACGTAACACACTTTCACACAAGGAAGAAAAGTCAAGTATAATTGTGGAAATAATGAAACTAAGGCCCTGCTCAGACCTGGTGTTAACATGCGTCCTCAGTGATCAAATCACAAGTGGACAGCTCTAAGCACAGGTGTGAACTCACTCAAGATGCATTGAGACCACATTCAGAGGTGGTCTGGGCCACATATGGCCACATTCTTTTAGTAGTATGTGCATGAACGTGTCCTGAGCCTCACTGAAGGACCGCAGACTCAACTGATGTCCCGCTGGTATCTGCGGGATCACTGAATAGACAGGCGGACTCAAGCGCTTGTCTGCCTCGCGGCATGGAAACAGCCTCTCTGCTCTACTGCATCCTGTTGGATGTGTTGTATTTAATTAAAATCTGTCTTATGCATAGTCTACATATCTACAGACTATCAGACTAGACATGCAAAGTGCATTATTGTCATACTGTCGAAGATGTGTCTGTGGTTTTGATCATCAGAACTTGGATTGATCTAAACTTCCTCAGTCTTAATGAAAACAAGTCTGAGATCATTACATTTGAACACTCAGACCTATTAGACAATTTGGTCGGTGTTCTTGGCCCTTTGGCCTTTCATAAACAGACTTCTGTTAAAAATCTTGACATCATTTTTGACAGCACCTTGAGTTTTGACAAACAAACAAGCTGTTATCAATGGCTTTTGGCTAAAGTAAAGGCCAATCTGTCTCCCAGAGTTCTTTGGAGAGTTACCAATGTATTTATTACCTCTCAGTTAGACTACTGTAATTCTTTGTATGTGGGTTTATAACAGTCATCTCATCACCGGCTGCAGTTAGTACAAGATGCAGCTGCTGGTCTACTGACTGGCAAAAGAAATCCCGATTACATATCACCAGTTCTGGCTGCCTTCTATTGGCTTCCTGTCTGTTTCTGGATTGATTTTAAGATTTTATTGCTTTTTTTAAGGGTTTAAGTGGGCTGGCACCACCTAATCTTTCAACAGTTTACCTCTAAATATTAAAACTGCTCAGACCATAGAATGTTTTAAGTCACTTCTCGCTGGCAATTGTTTTATTTATTTATTTGCAAGTTTATCTTCTGTTGTGTTGCTGCTCTTTTACTCCTGCTATTATGGTTATTGTTTTTGCAATTTTTTTTATTGTCCTTTGCATTGCAATTATTTTATTATATACATGTTCAGCAGTTTGGTCAACTGCAGTTGTTTTTAAATGGGCTATACAAATAAAGTGTGACTTGACTTATTTGCATATAGAGCGGGGAAGTGAGTTCACAAATGGTCACTCAAGATGCATGTGGAGACTCATTCTAATGCCAGGCATGAACAGATGTACTTAAAGCTGTCCACTTGTGATCCAATCATTCAGGACGCATTTTAATACCAGTTCTGAACAAGCAGATCTGAACAGAGTCTAAGAAGTTATTGCTGGACAGTTCAGCAGCCTATCTCCATGCAGGCTGTTCTCATGCACCATTCATAGCTATACCTACAAAAAGTAAATGCACTGTAATTTGTACATATCCCACAAAATCAATTTGTATGTAATCCACATCAATGTGAATGAGAAAGAACAACAAATGCCAGGTGGTCGGGGCAGGTGGGTGAGTCTTCTGTTGTGGCGTTACTCTGAACTATGATCTTTCCTAAACCTAAAAGAAGATGGACATTTATTTTGAAGAGACTGGAGTGGAAATCAACACTCATAGGAAAACGCATGAAAAATTTGGAATAACGTTTCATAAGACATTAAACAAACCGCTGCATGAGAATACATTGCTCCATGTAATACAGCACTACTGTATGAGGGGTTCTCCCTCCACATGATAGTTATTGAGACACTCATATCCACTAAATGTAATATAAGTGTAAACTCCAAAAACATCTACTAAATCCTTTAAGACCATCAGACAAACTGCCACTGCCGAGGCTGCGGGGGAAAGGCCCTCAACTCCCTGAGGTTATAAGAGTTCCTATCTGTCCTGCCATATCTTGTATTGACGTTTAATATTTTTTGGTTTGCGGTGGTTTATTAAATCAGTTTATATGTCGTGCAGAGGAACCAGAGAGGGGCTCTATCTTTATTGTGTTTCCGTCTTCACAGAAAAAAAAAATTCTGCTTTGGTGTTGACTTCAAAAGGGTCTTGTTTATCATGTGATATCATAGCTGAATCCCCCTCAAACTCCTCCTCTCTCCTCTCCTCTCGTCTCTCCTCTCCTCTCCTCTCTCCTCTCCTCTCCTCTCTCCTCTCCTCTCCTCAGCTCCCTAATTAGCACATCAGGATGTCAGTCAAAGTGAAGGGAAACACTGTAATGACTGGAAGGTTGGTTAGAGTCAGGACCCACATGGTCAATGATATGGCTAGCCTATCGATTCCTTCCCTTCATCTTGTCTGTCTTAAAGAGATGTTGTGTTTTTCTCACGGTATCACAGGAATAAATTATCAGTCTTTGCTCACGAACCTGTGGCTGTTGCTTAGAATGGTGTGTGACAGAAGCGATGCACTCTAGTCTCAATAAAGGTGAACAATTACTGGACTTATCAAGTTTATTTCACAAGTCCTAGAGGCTAGAAGTTATATTTCAAAGCTTTGAGCTAAGCAGATGATAAAGAGGAACATTTCTCTCAGATATATCCCAGTACTTGAGAGCGGTTTGAAAGGTTGCTCTCGTGGTGAGCATTGTTTTGCTGGTGGGAGGAAATAATAGATGTAAGTTTAATGTGAGGGATTGTCTTCTCCTGAAATAGCACATGCAAGCAGATCAACACACATTTCTTACTGCTGCAGCAGCTATACGATATTAAGTATTAAGTCGCAGCGCTGACCCACAGACATGAATATATGCAGTATGATCTTGTGTATAACATGTCTGTTTACATCTGCTTCTTTGAATTTCTTACCATTTGTGTAGACCTTTACTGTATGTGTGTGGTGTGTTTGTGTGTGTGGGTGTCAGCAAATGCAGCACATGTTGAGTTCACTAGAAAAGAAATGTGCTATACCTCGCCTTCAGCAAACAATACCTCACATGAGATCACATACAATACATACATACATTCTGATTCAGGCCAAAAGTTTTTCTATATATTTTCCCATTTCTTCACATCAGAATATATTGCCAAACCTGTCTCCTAGAAATTAAGTTTTATTTTTCAATATTTACAGGATCCTTTTCGCATTCTAACAATATGAATTACATGTGATTATACATGGGGGGACGTGAAAATCCCACACAGAAGGGCCCCAGACCGGATTCCAACCTGTGACCCTCTTGCTGTGAGGAGACAGCACTAACCACTAGACTAGACTGCAGAGAACCAACACTTAAAGGATAACTTCTGTTCAATTTTTTGTTATAACAAAATATCACTTCATGTATATTATATATTTTATACATATAAAAAACATTCTCGTTATTTCACAAAACCAAGGTATCTCGCTAAAACAAACCACTTTATAACATAAGTTGTTGTTGTAAAACTTCCATATGGTGTTAAAACAAGAAGCTCAAAAGCCACCAAGACACAAGGAAGATTCAGTAACAACATTTCTGCATTGTGCAAATATAAAATGTAATGTAGTCTGGAAAATGTTTCCTTCAAAACATATTTGCTGCAGAAAATAAGTTTTATATAAATTCAGTGAGACAGGATTAATTTTGTAGACCCATGAAAACAATAAAAAAGAAACAATAGTACAGTAGTAGTAGTAGTATTTGATTTGATTTTAGCATTATTGTGTCATGCATAAATAATATGCCCAGCCCAAACAGGCTTACAAGATAGTATTATTTAGAAAATAAAGAAAAGATAAAGGCAGAAACCAGAGTATCAGTATAAATAACAAACAATACCAGACAAATAAAAAATCTTTCTGTCATCATCTGAACATAAGTAAAGTACCAACGATTTTTACAAATGAGGCAACAGACCCTGATGCTGTCCCAGCGGAACTTGCCAGGAATTTAATTCCAACTTCATAGGTCATAAATTCACTCAGTGTAAAAACAATAAAGTAGTAGAAGTAGTAGTAGTAGTGGTAGTAGTGGTAGTAGTGTGGTGTCTGTGACAGGTAGGCTACTTCCCACTCAGTGGGCTGGTTGGGTTGATTATCTGTGAGGAGGAACAGCTGTGGAGCCTGATTGGTCCTGATGAGGTTCAGGTGTGTGAAGCTTATATCTTCCCCTGGTTTCCAGTGTTCACATCCTGACTGTCTCATAGTGAGAGCTGTGAGAGCTTCACTCTGTTGCTGCTTTGAGCACATGAACCTATCTGCATGATTTGCTCACCATTGTCTGTTTGCTCTGCAAGCTTATAGTCAGTCAGCGTGGGGTTGGTCTGTGTGGCCTGGCTTCTCAGTTTTGACCTGCAGGTGTCTTTTTCTTTAGTCTCACTCTGTTTCCAAGAGAGTTTATCCTCCAGTGCTCTGCAGTAGTGTTTCAGTTTACCATCCAGGAGTCCACTAATCTAAATATCTCTATAATATCTATGGTAGGGAGCCTTTCTTAAATAGGTTCATTTTTATCTGGTGGTTCCCTTCTCCCCTTCTTGGGATCTTGTGATTTTTGTGGTTACCCTTCTGGGGCTAACTTTAAGATTCCCCTAATCTGCAGTTGTGTCTGACTCCACATTACCTTGGCAATATCAGCATTTGAATTATTGGTTGGACATTTATGGAAATACGTGGTTATTTCATTTACAATATATGATAGTGCCTTCAAATTAAGCTTGTGAGCTTGCATTTATGACATTAAAAGTCTTGTATACAATATGCTTGGTGTTCAGATGGTTAAATTGTGAGGACACTGCTGCTAAACAATGACATTAGTGTTACTGTCTGAGTCTAGAAGTCACAGAGGCTAACAGTTTAGCAAGCTAGCAAGTGGGCAACATAATGAAGGTAATGCAAAGACATAATGACAGAGGTGAAAAATGAGGCCATTGAGAATATCAACATTTTCCTCAGACATTATGAAATTACCAAGAAAAACAATATATGACTAAAATTACAATATACTGGACAATATTAATTTATGCACTGATAAATTAACTTCCATGGGCATCAACAAACCTGTCACAAATCGTGAACTCGGAGCTCTTACAAACTTTCCACTTACGAGGTTGTGAATACCACAAGAGGAGGGCGTTCACGTGGACTCATCTTGTGGACATGATGCACACAACCCCGTTTGAAGGCACCAGTTGGACGAGCTTCCCGAAGTCTTGTCATCAATGTGAGGTTGCCAAACGACAACCAAAATGCTGCTAGGCTAGGCAGCACCTCACTGCTCAGGGTAGTTTCGATCTTCTCATCTAACTTGAGGAAAGAAAACCAACAAGTATGTTTTCTGAAATGTGGAACTATTGCTTTAAACTTCAGGAGTGTGTTAACATGCATGTTACATACATGATAGCTGTTACATAGACATGCTAACATCTGAATTGAATTATGATTTCCCTCCTTGCTGTGTGACTCCCCTTCTACAGGAATAATTTCTCATCTTCACAAATTGAACCAAATTATTCCCAAATTGGACTTGGCACAGATAATTTGGGTGGCTATTTGTACAACATCTGTCTTTCTTTTTGGAATTAGATGGCATTTTGAGAGAACTATACATTGAGAGGAAACATCAGGTTTAAAGAGATTGTTAAAATAGATACCTATATCAAATACCGTGTACTTAAATTTGTCTTCAGCAACTACATTAATAAACATCATCAGCTTTGGTCAGTGTTTGCATTGCACATGCACACATTTATTTTGTATCCAAGGTTTTGTTGCAGCTGTCACATTTCCCCAACACAATTCAAATACATTATACTAAACTTAGCAGCGTTGTGCATCCTATCCATTATGCATAACATGTATTTCTGAACCTTTGGTAAGTGGCAGGGCTGGTGCACTGTACATCCTGAACTTTCTCTCTGCATGCCATCTACTGTAGATCTACTGTAGGGCTCAACTTGACAGGGACCTCGGGGACATACAGATGGACTTTCCATGTTGGAAAAAAATCATGACAGACACATGAGTAAGAGACTGCCCATGTTCCAGCTGTCTCATGTCTTTCCTCAATGCCTGGAATCATGTAATAATGCTCCTCGTGATGCATCTTATACTCATCAAATCCTCAAAATAAGCTACAGTAGAGCTTATGGATTCATAGTCTAAAGATATGTGAAGTCTCCTTTCTATTGGTTATATTATGATGATATTGACTGAACAGATATTGACACAAATATACCATATTTATTAGTTTGTCCCAAAGCTAAACACCAGTGTTTCCACTCTCACGTTCAGTTTGTCCTTGAAATATCATCGCTCACTGATCTCCTCCTTCTTTCACATGTTTAGATGTTGCAGTAAAGATTCACAGGAACCAATTAGCATGAGGTGACTGTAGAGCTAAACACTGAACACTGTAAATATAAGTCACGTGTTTATGTTATATATCATTCATGGGCGGTTAGTCATGTAAGGCATCTGTTGGAAGCTTGTGTCACAAAGGGAACATGGAGAGGTGAAAAAACGGTGCTAAAAGTGAGGGAGAAAGCTAGGGGAACTATAAATAGGATCCTCGTAAATGTTTTCCTGATGCCACAAATAAACGCGTCTCTTTATTTAATGATCCCCTCCAGGCATGTTGTAAGACTCTGGCGAACACTCTGCTTTGAATACCAATTTGTGTCGGGTTTTTAAAACGTGAAAATTCTTAGAAACGCATCTAATCCTCCGTCATTGTAAAATCCTCAATGAATATGCTTCTTCCCATATAGAAAGTTTATTATCTGGACACAAGACTACTTTACTTAAAAACCTAGTCTTGAGTGTATGTTCACCAGATATGAATAAATAGTCCTAAATGTAATTTAATAAATGGCAGTCGAATCACATTCAGAAAACCAGCAATTTAATTTCTGTCTACTGTAAAATCTGAAGAAACTGGCTGTGCACACAGAATCTCTCGTGGACATTAATGTGTGAAATATGACAAATATGGCACAATTATGACATTATAATAATTATTGAATAATTACATTTTTTAGTCTGGATTAGACTTTTAGTCTCCGTCTGCCAAACAAGTCACTGAAATTAATGTAAGACAAATGATGACATGACATGATGACATATGGTATTTGTGCGATAAATGTTGTATAACATTTTTTGCAATCACTGCACTGTGTATATAATAGAGCATGTTATATATCACTGCCCGCTGTGCTGACAAGTTTGTGTTTTAAAGCAGCACCGAAGGGAAGGAGGTTTATAAAATGTCTTAACTTTATTAAATTTATTACTTTAAAAGGAAGCGTATGGAAAACAATCAGTTTCACTAATGAACCTCCTAAATAATAGAACCAAAACAAAACTTTAACTGCCCAATGTACTGCAATAGTCATTGTAATATATTATTATTGTAATATATTATATATAACCTATACCGCTATATAATATATAATGAGGCCATTAATATAATTAATGCAATGATTTGCAAATACTATAATTCTTTGCGCAAAATAGTTGTATATACATGTCTTCATAGAACAAATGGGCACTATTCAGATGATTTCTACATCTTAACAGAGTAATAATTAATATGAAAATATAATCAAGAGGGTGCCTTAAAATGTAATCAGACCTTCTTATACAGGGAAGCTGTGTGAATATGCCTCTATCATGTATTATCTTTAGATGCTGTGGTCCAAGAAACAGTATGCCACATTTGGGGACCACACTTGGATTTTAAACCAGTGTACTGTGAAGAGCACCTAATTGGTGCCACAGTACTGCAGTTATGATCCAAGCAAGCTAAAGTGGGCTGTCTCTTTATCAGGTTAGACTAAAGTCTCAAGTTCTAGCTACGATTAAGGTTAGTAAGTCTTGAATAAATTAGTGTCAGCCAAACTGTCAGCAAAGCTTCTTGCATGCTGTACCATCCACTGCCTTACAGTAATTAAGAAATGAAATGCAAATTAGGAGTTTTGAGCAATGAGAGCACATTTACAGTATGATACTGCCGAGCCAGTACTGATGTCGATGGAGAGAGCGAGAGGAAAGTACAGCATGAGGACGAACAGACGGTTACTGTCACACACTCCAGTAGCGTCCTGAAAGGTGCGCTGTCAGGCTTCTCCAAGAATCTATTGATGAGGGCCAACTACCTGTCTGGAAATCCTACAAGGGGAAACTACCTCATAACTATGCAAGAGTG
Organism: Pterois miles; assembly: GCA_947000775.1. NCBI lineage: Eukaryota > Metazoa > Chordata > Actinopteri > Perciformes > Scorpaenidae > Pterois > Pterois miles. The sequence continues at coordinate 1,636,924 of CAMQGK010000100.1, read as the reverse complement.
ACTCGATGTGGCTGCTTGTATTTGTATTGTTACTCTGCTGCATATAAAATACTGTATATATACTGTATATCCCAGGCAACATAAATGAGTCAGTGGATGCAGGGCACTAGTCAGGTTTCCCCATACATGAACAACAGATATCACGTCTGTCAGTGGGTAATTGGATGAGACCTCTGCCCTATATTCTGCTGTAAACAGTGGAGAGGACTACTGCCGGGTGCTGTGCGCTTGTCTAAATGCATCATATTTACTCCGTTCATCCCCTCAAGAACTAGCTGTATCTCCTGCTGGCTCTTGTCTTTGGGGTGTTGTAGCTCAAGGAGGTTATGCGCACGGCCGCCTACAGATCAGGGTTAATGTCAGTAATTTCTGAGGCAAAACAGAGTGTGTGTGCATTGCATATTCAATGCCAAGTAGTCTTTGTTTCAATCTTTGTTTTGATAGTCACAGTCCTGCTTACAAATGCGTCGCTTAAAATTAACGCGGCCATAGTAATGAAAAGGTGAACGTGTCAGGAGTAGAGACGAGAGCAGTGCAGGAAAACTCTTGAAGGAAGTAAAAAGTAAACAATATTAAGGGTCTGTTGCTATGCAGGCAGCTTTGTGAGGTTGTATGCTGTAACACCAGCATGCTAAAATGTGCACCATGCCAATGCTAACACACGTTGATGTTAACCATCAGTGTTAAACATCTTGATGAAGGTACAGTGTGTAGCTTTAGGAGGATTTGTTGGCAGACGTGGAATATAATATTAATAAGTATGTTTAGTGTATAATCACATGAAAATTAGAATAGTTGTTTTAGTTAGCTTGAGCGTGAGCTGTTTATATCTACATACAGAGCGAGTCCTCCTCATGGAGCTGGCCGCCATGTTTCTACAGCAACCAAACCAAACACTGGCTCCAGACAGGGACATTTCCTGTTTTCACCCTTTTGTCGTTTTTACGTTTTTGTGTCATCCTACAAGCTTGGCACATGAGAGAAGTTTCACGTGGTTACAATCTGCAACCTCACTGCTAGATGCTGCCAGTTCCTAGTCACTGCTCCTTTAAATAACAGCTGATAAAGATATTATAATGACGGAAACTTTCTTCTTCTTGAATGTGATTTTTTTGTATTAATATATTAATCATGTTGTATTTTTCTTGTTAGATTATACTCCCTATTAGCACTTTTAAGCTGAATGTTGAACTTGGATGAGATAAACATTTAAAGTTTATCACGTTAGTTTACTAACATTAGTAATTTAGCCAATAAAACTGAGGTTGATAGGAATTATTATTTTTGGTCATAAAACAACATATTGGACAATTAAAAAAATTACCCTGTGGCATTAGATGAAAAGTCATTGGATCAAAAAAGTTATTACAATTCACTTATGGGGGACATTGTTTTTTTGCTTGTTTGTTTGTTTGCTTTTTTGTTTGTTTGTTTGTTTGTTTTAGATATTTCAGGCCCAAGTTATGGACCAACTGACCGACAACGTGATGTTGCCACCCCTTGAGTCATGCCTCTAGCATGACTAAAGGAAGATTGTTGAGTAACATGTTCAAGGCACCACATGCAGAACATTGTGATCCAAGTGCACATACAGATTGAAAACACTTGTGATTTATAATATCACAGAAAGGATTGATTGATCTATTTAAGTTCTTGTGGGTTGCAATGGGAAAGCTGTAACCGAGAGTGGTACTTTTAATAGGACTTAGTGTGAGTGTGGAAGGTTCCAATTACATCCCAATGGATGTAATTGTTTGGGAAGCCTCCAGGCAAACAATGAAGCCTGAGGGAGGAGGGAGTAGTGTTGAAGCTCATGGGTATTGGGGGCGGCAGTAGCTAGTTGAGAGCTCATGGGGGGGGGGGGGCGCTCGTTCCACCCCCCACATAGAACAAAAAATAACTAGTATTTGTAGATGGGGAGTTCTTTTTTTCTTTTCCCCCCGGACACCCCCCCCCCCCCCCCGGTTTGGGGGCCCCCCCCCCCTTTCACCCCTCCCCTTTTTTTTTATTTTTATACCCCTTTTTTTTTTTTTTTTTTTATAATTTAAAAGAGTAAAAAAATTTTATTTCCCCTAGCGGGACTAATAAAGAACTTTCTTCTTCTTCTTCTTCTTCTATTCACTAATCATTGCTGTGTCTCATGAGGAATCCTGCAAAATGACAAGTTTTCACCAGCTCTCTGTCATAGTTAGCTCTGTACTGGTGCGTGGGAAAATAATTGCCGTGATTTTATGCTACTGTGACACAATCATTTCCGCAGGTTCATGTCCAACATGGATGCCTCGCTGAGTTTTCAGTCAGAGGTTATCATCCACCCCTGTTGAACTCAAAACTACCATCTCCTAGAGGAAATCAATATATACCGTATATGTCTGGATTATAGGCGGGCATCATAACCTCTGGCAAAATCTGTCATGGGACTTTAATGACTTGAAAAAACAGCAGAAACACACTGATAAAATCCTTATCTGTGCCATTGTTGCTGTTGTTATCTGACACCCTCTGTGAAGGGATCTGTGGCACTAGCTGCTGGTGATATGGATCCTTGACAGAGTAAACAGTTTGAGATAGAGGAACATTGAATTGTCGCTGTTTCCCCTGCCAGTCTCTACCACAGAGCTGAGGCACATCAGACAGCAGCTCTGCCCTTTCATGGCTCCACTTCACCTACAGACCAGATGGATATCCACGAGCTGAAAAGCAAAACAGGCTTAACAAGACTCGACAGATTTTAAATGTAGCATTACAGCATTTTGTTGAAGACATCAATTCGAAAGACTTCCATCACAATTGCAGTACATCCTGAGATCATCAATGTCATCATAAGGGAAAATATGACCTTACTGCACTCAAAATTGTCAGCTATAATTACGCCAGTAGAGCCATAAGAATGTTGTAACACTAAGCATTATTAATGCTCACCAGCTGCCCAAGCATCTGCAACTGTATCATTCTGTTAAAGTGGTTATAATCAATATTTTTTTAGATTAACAATGGCTAAAACAACAAACGGTGCTTTCATCTAGGAAGCCACTGTTTGTGTCTTGTGCAAAATGAAATGTGTTGTTTGTTGTTTCAAAACATGGTGTTTTTACTAAAACCTAACTGGTTTTGTTGATTCTTTTTGAATCAGTCTTCTTCAATACAACACGATGTTCATTTAGTAAATTATTTACAGTCAAATGGATTATAAAACAGGGAGTTGTCCGTGTTTGTGTCTTACAGATTTAACCCTTTCACAGTGTGTTTTCTCATGAATGAACCCTTTTGGTCGCATATAAATGTTGATTATACTTAGCTTCACCCTCTCATGTCACTTCTGGTTGCAAAAAAACAAGATGGCAACGGCCAAAATGCCGAACTTAAGACTTCAAAACAGCCATCCACAAACCAGTGGGTAACGTCACAGTGACTGTGTGCATCTTCTCTACGCTCCATGGTTAGAAAGTGACGCCAGTGGGTCCTGACAAAGCATCAGTTTGTGATACGTTAGGATGATGAACCCACAGATAATTCACCCAACTCTGTAAGTCCCCTCAACTATACAGAGCTTTTTAATGCGTTGCAGCTTGCTGTTTCCCAGAACATTGTGCTGAGCAGTCTAACCATGTAGCCACAAAATCCTTCATTAGATTCTAGCAGGGGAACCTTTATGTGTGTCATAGCTCTACTATGGTTCATGTCACTCCAGAGTTTGATACTATAGCTAACAAGCATGATCTAATGACATACTGTCCTCCTTTTTCTCCAGGTGGCCAACCTCCTACGATTGTTCCAGATCCCTCAGATCAGCTATGCCTCCACTAGTTCAAAGCTCAGCGATAAGACCCGCTATGACTACTTTGCCCGCACTGTACCCCCTGACTTCTACCAGGCCAAGGCCATGGCAGAGATCCTGCGCTACTTTAACTGGACCTACGTGTCAACAGTAGCATCAGAGGGTGACTATGGCGAGACGGGCATTGATGCCTTCCAGCAGGAGGCCCGCACTCGCCAAATCTGCATTGCCACCTCAGCCAAGGTGAGCCGCTCCATGAACCGTCAGGGCTATGACAACGTGATCCGCGCTCTGCAGCAGAAATCCAATGCCAAGGTGGTCATCCTGTTCACCCGCAGCGAAGACGCCCGCGAGCTGCTGGTGGCTGCTGCTCGCATGAACGTCACTTTCACCTGGGTGGCCAGCGACGGATGGGGTGCGCAGGAGAGCGTAGTGAGGGGCAGCGAGATGGCAGCAGACAGAGCTTTCACCATCGAGTTGGCCTCCTACCCAATCAGAGAGTTTGAAGACTACTTCACCAAGCTGAACCCGTACACCAACACGAGGAACCCGTGGTTCAAAGAGTTCTGGGAGCACCGCTTTGGCTGCAGCCTCCAGGAGCCCGGCTGCAGTGAACACAGCCTACGAGATGGAACTTTTGAGCAGGAGTCAAAGATCATGTTTGTGGTAAATGCAGTCTACGCCATGGCCTACGCTCTGCACAACATGAGGCAAGCTGTCTGCTCCAACGCATCCAAGGTGTGTGATGCCATGAAACCAGGTAACGGCAAAAGGTTCTACAAGGAATTCATATTGAAGACCAAGTTTGATGGTAAGCACAGTTTTACTATAACAGGAATGCCTCTCTTTCATATGAAATGGTTTTTAAACAGCTAAGAATGGGATTAAATTCATTTCAACATTTCAATGTGAAGCACATGGGGGGAACAAATATGCATGGCACCAGATTAAGACATCAAAGGATTTCCTCTGCGGTACTGAAAAGAGCTTTGCAATTAATCAATTAGCTAAAATAATTCATGAATTGGCATGGATGAATCAGTGGGAGGGGAACCGAACTAGAAAATACTATTCTGAGAATACTGGATATTGGTTTGATGAATGAATACTCATATTTAGATTAGATGGCAGAAAACCAGTTTGTTGAGTATTAATAGCATTTTAGTGCTTGATTTGCCAGGACAGCGAACATTTTTATGTACTCATTTTAATGTTTTTAAGCATCAGTGAAAATACTAGTGGAATGTAGAGTACCACCGGTGTTAACCATAGACTGCATGTAAAGATGGACGACGTGATGATCCCCCAAATGGAAGCCAAAACTTTTCGGTTGCCCCCTGGTGGCTGGCTACAGTAAAGGTCCCATCTCCTCCATGTTAGGTGATGGGACATGGGTCAAACTAAAAAGTCAAAGTACATGTCAAATACATTTTACCCAAAGATGATTTCTGTAATTTTAGGTAGTTCTTATCACACTGATGTATGATCAAGTAACTTTCTCCACTGTGGGACTAATAAAGGAATATCTTATCTTATCTTATCTAAGTACTAATTTTTTAAGTTTGATTTTAATTAATTGATGCTATATATCTTGTGACATTATGACTGACAGCTGTGAATCTCTCTCGCTGACACGCTGCGGCCGTGCTCGGCTCACATTTGGCCTGGGTGGGTGTGAGGCCGGGACTTTGATACTGCAGCTCCACTGCTCGATCACCACTACCAGACTGATGGCAGCTCCTGCACCCACTTCTATACACTGAGACAAAGTGGCGATGCGTCATCCATCTTTACATATAGTCTATGGTGTATAAACTGTATAAACATACTATATAATTGTGTTCACATAACTCCATTAGATGCTGATAAAACTATGATTATTCCAGAACAATTTTTTTTTTCTTTTTATTTTCCATTTATTAACCTTGTATTTTTGCTTCCTACCAGCTCCGTTCAGGCCTGTAGACACACACAACATGGTGCGCTTTGACTCTTTTGGCGACAGCATCAGTCGCTACAACATCTTTCATTACCACCAAGAAGAGGGGAAGTTTGTCTACAGGAAGGTTGGCTACTGGGACCAGAACCTGACCCTGAACACCAGCCTAGTGCCCTGGCGTGACCTGGTACCACCCACCTCCCAGTGCAGTGACCCCTGTAAGAAGAACGAGGTGAAGAGCATGCAGCCTGGAGACGTGTGCTGCTGGATCTGCATCCCCTGTCAGCCCTACCAGTACCTGCAGGATGAGTTTACCTGCGCTGACTGTAGCTTCGGTCAGTGGCCCCTTGATAACTTGAGTGGCTGCTACGATCTGCCTGAAGAGTACATTCGGTGGGAGGACGCATGGGCCATCGGGCCTGTTACCATCTCCTGCCTTGGTATACTGTGCACTCTGTCAGTAGTGGGCCTGTTCTTCAAGCACAACGAGACGCCCGTGGTTAAAGCAAGTGGACGTGAACTCTCTTACATCCTCTTGTTGGGAGTGCTGATGTGCTACCTCATGACCTTCATCTACATTGCCAAACCTTCCACTGCTGTTTGCACCCTGCGCCGACTCGGCCTGGGCACCTCATTTGCAGTTTGTTACTCAGCACTCCTAACCAAGACCAACCGCATTGCTCGCATCTTTAGTGGGGTGAAGGACGGCGCCCAGCGGCCACGCTTCATCAGCCCCGCCTCCCAGGTAGCGATCTGTGGCGCCCTCATCTCCTGCCAGCTGCTGGTGGCTGTGATCTGGCTGCTTGTGGAGGTGCCGGGGGTTCGGAAGGAGGTGGGCCCAGAGAGGAGAGACGTGGTCACCCTGAAATGCAGCAGCAGGGACTCCAGCATGCTTGTGTCACTCACCTACAACTGCGTCCTCATCATCCTCTGCACCGTCTACGCATTCAAGACGCGGAAATGCCCTGAAAACTTCAATGAGGCCAAGTTCATCGGGTTCACCATGTATACCACCTGCATCATCTGGCTCGCTTTCCAGCCCATCTTTTATGTCACTGCCAGTGACTACAGGGTAACTATGTGATTTTTTTTCTTTTTGTAAAGTCAACTATGATTATAATTTATATTTCTAGAAACATCTCAAGCCCACCGTTGTGGACTAATGTATAGAAGATCTATAAATGACTATCCCTAGTGTGTTTATCATTCCTAAAGAGGAAGGTGTCACTTTCACATTCCATTTGATCACCATCACCCAGACGCATGAAAGAGCAAGCTTTCATTTCATGTGGGCTGAAGGATCTTTCAAGACAAGAACAAAGACTCTGGAGACAGATCAGGCTGGAATATACAGATAGAAATAATTAATGACACTCGAACTGATTCATTGAATCGTGGCACTACTAAATGCTTAATGACACATTTCAAGTACATACCATGATTTCTGGAGGTTTATTAAAGCTCATGTTATTAGATGGTACTAGAATGGCACTTGGAGAGCGCAGACCTCTGCCAAGGTGCTTGAGTACAATTGCCCCTCCTCTCTGTTCAGCTTGCGCCATCATCCACGTGTACTTTGGTTTCGTCAACATGGGCAGTACGCAGCGGAGCATCGTAAAACACTTCATTTAAACTTGACAGAAACCAAATAAAACTCACCTAAACCGTTGTCATTACTCATCAAACTTGAAACTGTGCATGTGTTATACCCAGTGGTCTGATTAGAATCGTTTAAAAAACTCTGAATCGTGATACTAATTGCCACCAAAATCTAATGAATTATTCATTGTGCCATACTCCACCCCTCCAAAAAATTTCCTTCAAATCCATTGTGAACTTTTGGAGTAATCCTGCTAACAGACAGACAGACAAACAAACAAACAATCCAAAGCTGGTGAAAACCTCTTTGACCCAAGGTTCTTGGCCGTGGTGGAGGTAAAAATCATGTCTGGCCTTATATAGTGAACTCACTGAGCAGTATTATGACGTGTGGTAAAAATAATTGTAAGCAGGGACATAGGGTGGCTCATTTAGTGGCATTGCCTCTTATAATAGTCAGAGGAAATGTGACATATCTCCTGCAGAGTTGTCACAAGGGGATAAAGTTTTGCTGCTAAAGGCTGCATTTACCCTGGATCTCATAAATGACATTGAATGAGTGGGCTGAATTATGCCTAACTATAATATCTGAAATACTGCAGCAAACTAAAAATTAGAGTATACATTTTATCTTTCCCCAAGTAGAAAGTGTATAACTGCAAGGACAAATTAATGTTTTTATCCCTAAAGTAAGACAAATAAGAGAAAACAACGGGCATAAAGCTGACAGACCATGTAAGTTATGAGCGCTGGGGCCTTAGGCAGACTCAAGGCTACTGCCACACCATTTGGTCAGGGTGTGCAACAAGGCCTTTGTTGTGCAAACAGATTGGGGGGAGGTCCAGATGACACAAGCTTTGTATCATCATGAGATACCTCAGGCTTTTCATGTCTGTAGCAATCAGACATCCCCACCACCCAAACCGTGAACCGGAAACATTTACCTTTCCTGATCCCCAGTGGGATTCATGAGACCGACCGGCTGCCGTACGGTGTAGAATATAGTGCTGCTTCGTTCCAGAGAGGCAGCGCACAAAGTAACTGAAAGAATGAGAGGTTTGGCACTGCAACAGAGACCTTGGTGCTTTGGTTCTGTGTGACACCAATAATAATGTCTGTGGGTTCAGTTGCCACATTTCAAATTAGGGTTGGATAGCACAGAGTTATTCTAATGAGAGAGGCTAGCCTTGTTGCCCAGTGAATCATGATGAAGGCGGATACAGATATCTGAGATCTAATGCTCACAAACATGTAAATTATTTCACATTTTATTCTTCTTATTTGACTAAAAGGGAACTATAGAAACAGTCAATGCTTGATGTATATGCACTATATAACTAGACATAAATTCAGAAAATTACCATACTGAATCATACAAGACAAGGAAAGTGTGAAAATAGTTGATGTAATGTAGTTATATCCAAATTAAAATGCAAATGTCTGTTGAAAAACTATAAAGATATATTTAAGAAAAATATAAAACAAACCATATAAATATTTTAAATGATTTAACAAGGCACTAATCATTAAATACAGTAAAAAGTGTAACCTTGTTGTCTTTGCTGTCAGTTTTAAAGTGTCCTATTGGTGCTGCATAATTATTTGCATAAAGAACTGTTAAATGGAAACAGCTTTATGGCTGAAGGAGATAAGGAGCTGCAGGCTACAGTCTTGGCTGTGCTTTCACCAGTTGTTTTTCTAGTCGAGAGTTTAAGTTGATGAGGACTTCACATATTTCTGCAGTGTTGTTTTGTGTTTAGGAGGGATTTCACTTCATGCTGTGGTTCTGCAAATAGAAGTTCCTGGACTGCAGGGGTAACCAGTGGGGTGGGAAGAGATGATGACCCCAGCAGTCAGCTCACATTAGCAGCTGAAATATGACTAACAAGGCCCTGACTTTACCGGACAGCCAGCTGGGCTTATTCTACATTCTTCCTCTTGCCCCGTCATATTCATGCACATATAAATAACACAATTAGAATTTCTAATGTTCACACACACATAATAGAAAATGGAAATGTGGCCAATAATACTAGAATAATAACAGTATGAAACACACAAGACAAGACATTTCTGTTTTGTTTCTGGTATGACTGCAGGATACGGCAACTTGGGGCAAACTTAGAATTTTTTTTTTTTTTGTAATTTTTATTTTCAAAGAGGAGGAAACTTGCACATTACATAGAAAAAGTCATACTAGAAAGTAGTAACAAGGCTTATGTAATGCAAGACAAAAACAATTCAATTTGGCTAATTTAAAAGTGACTAAACGCAGTTAAAGCACATGATCTGACATATAAACATCTCAGTTCACAATTATACAGACAAACAAAAAGCATTTGTTTGGTGGCCATACATTTTTGAAATGTGTTTTTACCACAATTCATTCATGTAAAAACAAGAAACCAATCAAAGTTGCAGTTAAGACATATTTAACAAAAGTTTCTCCAGTAGAGACCAACAAGATAATGTTGATAATTAATTAATTTATTTCCAATACAAGAGCAATTATATGTTATAAGTGAGTGTGGAAAAGATGATCAACTATGATCAACTCAGATGATGTTGTCCGACTATTTAATAGTTATTATAAGTACCGTAGATTTGGGTCATTAGGGACCTATTACACCCACTAGAAGGTTTTATCATCTATTCACATGGTAGATCACTGAAAGAAGGTATAAAAGAACTCAACAGCGACCTCTAGAGACTGAAGTAGTTATGACAAGAGCAAGAAGTCAGGTAGTACAGACAGCAGGAAACTCTGAGTTTGGGTAGAGGTTGGGGCAGTGGATGGGGAACTTTTACCCAGAAATGTTGCTGTTAAGTTTTGCTTTCATTTTTACAATGTAGTAGGTGTAGTATAGACCCCTAATGGCCCACAACTATGGTGCTTATGATGTGACAGATAATACTTTTTTATGGCTTTTTTTAACAGTCAAATCATGTTTAACCAGGTGAGATGAGAGGGGGAGGAGGAGGAGAGGGGTTTTGTGTGCTGAAAGACAACGAGAAGGTCTAATAAGGTGTACAGTGTAGGTCATGACAGGTTTGGGAGTAACTGGTTAAATGAGATAACCACAACAGGGAATTCTACTCATTGGACGGTCTGGAGTCACCAGAGCAGGAAACGAATGAAACTGTGAATGAACTGATTAGATCAAAGGCTGTTGTTAAGTAACAGATGTGTGTGTGTGTGTGTGTGTATGTGTGTGTGTGTGTGTGTGTGTGTGTGTGTGTGTGTGTGTGTGTGTGTGTGGCCTTTGAACAAACGTCATTAGTCCTTTTGAAGACAAAAAAGGAGGAAATCCAAGTGCAGACTGATCTATTCACCACCACCCACTCTCCGTCTCCTCACAGGTACAGACCACCACCATGTGCATCTCTGTCAGTCTGAGCGGTTCGGTGGTTCTCGGCTGCCTCTTCGCCCCCAAAATTCACATCATCCTGTTTCAGCCCCAGAAAAACGTGGCCTCACTGAGAGTCACGGCCAATCGCTTCAGCGCCACAGTGTCTGCTTCTGCCTCTGCGCCCAGTTCCAGCTACTCTAAAGGTAGTAAAAACATCCACCAGATCTTGTAGTCACTGTTTTTAGTACTGTAAAGGAATACCACAAAGGCCCCCATGTTAATGAATGTTTCCGGAAATTTCGTCACATTTTCACAGTATCATAGCTTTTGCAATTTCAGCTGCAACCTAATACCTTGCAACAGTTTAGGTTTCAAAACTAGGCTATACACTGATCAGCCATAACATTATGACCACTGACAGGTGAAGGGAATAACGCTGATCATCTTGTTACAATGGCACCTGGCAGTGGGTGGGACGTATTAGGCAGCAAGTGAACCTTTTTTCCTTGAAGTTGATGTGTTGGAAGCAGAAAAGGACAAGAATCAAATTGTGATGGCTAGATGACTGGGTCAGAGCATCTCCAAAACTGCAGTTCTTGTGGGATGGTCCTGGTCTGCAGTGGTCAGGACCTACCAAAAGTGGTCCAAGGACGGAAAACTGCCGATGGGGTCATGGGCAGCTAAGGCTGATTGATGCAAGTGGGGAGCGAAGGCTGGCCCGTGTTGTCCGATCCAGTAAAAGAGCTACTGTAGCTCAAATTGCTGAAAAAGATAACGCAGGATCCGAGAGAAAGGTGTCAGAACACACAGTGCATCGCAGTTTGTTGCATATGGGACTGCGTAGCCGCAGACCGGTCAGGGTGCCCATGCTGACCCGTGTGAGCATCAGAACTAGACCACAGAGCAATGGAAGAAGGTGGCCTGGTCTGATGAATCAAGATTTCTTTTACATGATGTGGATGGCCAGGTGCATGTGTATCGCTAACCTGGGGAATCCATGACACCAGGATGCACTAATGGAAGAAGGCAAGCCGGCAGAGGCAGTGTGCACACAGCAAAAATGGTTCAAGAATGAGTTCAAGGTGTTGACCTGGCCTCCAGATTCTCCAAATCTCCATCCAATCAAGCATCTGTTTGTTATGCTGGACCTACTTAATGTTAGGCAGGTGGTCACAGTGTTATGGCTGATTAGTAAGTGATAACAATGCTGCCATCAAGAGAACTGCAACCTGACTTACATGGAATATTTTATACTTTGTAAAACCCCACAAAGAAAAACCCCTTGTAAAAGAACCTGACAATAATGAATGTTGTTTTTTTCCTCTGGTTTTGTGTCAGTGTGGCGAAGCAATTAAAATCCAGTCATTATATTCCTTTTCATGTTGGATAAGTATGTCTTATCTAAAGCTCTTTAATAAACTGACAACTAATACACAGTGCAAACTTCATGAATAAACACAGTCACATAAAGTTTACATAGTGCAGTGAGTCTAACATTTTTTTAGAGCTTGGAGAGCTTGAACAGTGTTTAGTCCAAACTACAACTGTGCAGTTAAAGGTTAGTGTAACTGTTATTGTTCTCCCAGACTAAAGACGTCAGTCTTAGTCATCTGAAATTAATGTTTGATTGAGACAATTGACAATTTGACAATTGAGAGCTATGAGGTGGAGGAAGTATTAAAAGCTTTTAGTTAAAGGACCAGTATGTAACATCTACTGGAAGAAATGGAATATAATAATAACTATGTTTTCATTAGTGCATAATCCCCTGAAAATACAAACTGTGTTTTTGTTACCTTACAATGAGCCATTTATATTAACATAGGAAGTGGGTCCTCTTCACAGAGTCCGGCATGTTTCTACAATAGCCCAGAATGGCAAACCAAACATTGGCTCTAGATAGGGCCATTCATGTTTTCATTTCAAATCTGCAATCCTCACGGCAAGATGCCGCCACACATACTTCACTTTTAAGTAAAAGTACAAATACAGCAATTTAAAAATACTAATAATACAAGCAAAAGCCATTACCAGAACATGTTTACATGCTTTAATGTTCAAAAATGTACAGTCTGCACAGTCTGCTCTGATTGGTCAGCTGGCCCACTGTTGTGATTGGTCAGCCGAACTAAACTCTTTGGACTCGGCTCCAGCTCCGCTCTAGCTAGCTTTGTTTGAGGGCGTGCCAAACTAGCCACTATGCAAATGTTTAACTGGTGACATCACTATGTTACGGAAGAAAAGGCGGGACTTCAAGCGGGGCGTTTCAGGCAGTTCAGGATCGGTGTTTCTATGGGGAAGAGTAACTCCCTTTAGTGTGGATTTTAGGCTTTATACTGTAACTTTGCAGACCTTTTACATGCAGAAAAAAATTATATAACACATTAAAAGAAAGGGGAAAAGCACAAAACCATAATAGGTCCCCTTTATTCTGCAGCAGTACATCGTATTTATCAGTTGATCATGTTTGTATGTGGAGTCATAACCAGCAAAGTAGCTATAAAATACAGTAAACATGTATTAATAAGTGCAGTAGGAGAAAGGAATAACAGAAAACGGAAGCACTCAAAATTGTGCTTGTACAATACAACTAGTTACTTGCTGAGAAGAAACTGACCCAAATCAGCCAGCGAATGTCCATTTACATACTTTTGCTCACTTTTTGGTCTTCAGTTCTGTTCTGGTTAACCTCCCTGTTTGTTTTTTCTCCCAGGATCAGCCTCTAACTATGTACCAGCAGTTTGTAACGGCCGTGAGGTGGTGGACTCTACAACGTCCTCTTTGTGAAAACAGGGTTCCTCTGTAAGCACAAAAGACCATCCCATCATCCCTCATCCGTCCATCAGACAGGGCTGTGTCCGACGGAGCCCCCGTGCCATCCAACATGCTGCAGAGAAATAACTGGGTAGACAGGCTGACAGTGGCGAAGGTAACTCTTAACTGTGAAAGCTAAATGACGTTCCCATAGCGAGCAGTATGTATCAATTGTAAAGCCTTTTTGTATAGATTTAATATGCTGTGATCTCCTTGGTTTACAGGTAGATGTGATTAAATGCACCGTGCCTTGTCCTAAAGAGTCTTGTTGTCAAATGGGTGGTTGTGAAGCAATAGTGTTATACTAAACAAAAGGCTATTCTTATCATGTCATTACAGTGCTGTGAATATATCCAAATGTTGTAGACACTGATGAAAATATAAATGCTATGAATTAAATTTAGCCCTTCTGTTCAACAAAATATGTGACTAACCTTTGTGAATGTGATGAAAAGTAGGCAACTAGGCAATATAAAGGAGATGTGTTATTAATGTCGACTGGTACAAGTGTGTACTTTCCTGTAATTTATGTAAATAAAATGTTTTTTAATATTAAAAGATTAAATGCCGCTGTGTTTGGCTTCACACTTGCAATTCTTGACACTATTCAAACTAAATGCAGCTATTCAAAGACAATAACAGCTTTTGCACACAGGGTTTGATTATTTTCCTTCTTCAAATTAAATTAACTTCCTTTAAAGGAGACCTATTACGCTTTTATGTTGTTTCCCAATTCCTTTAGTGTTATATAGCTTTTTTGTGCATTTAAAAGGTCTTCAAAGTTACATAGCCCAAAGTTACTCTCCCCATCAGAAACACTGCTCCTGAACTGCCTGAAACACCTTGTTTTAATCCTGCCTTATCTTCTGTAACGTGGTGATGTCACCAAGTAACATTAAAGCATGTCTAGAAATCCAAACTACAAATATGCACCTGAAAACGAGCATAATAGGTCCTGTTTAACATGAGTTACATTGTTTCCACTAACAGGTGCAGCATGTTTTTTTTACCCTATTAAGACTTGGTCATTGCTTAGATCTCCAAGCTATAATTATTGCTGTAATGTTTAGTTGAGTATGTGCAATTATACATGTACAGTGCCTATAAATGTATTCAACCAAGCTGGACTTTTTCATCTTTTATACTGATTGGAGTTTCCTGATATTAAATTGTAATAACCATCTATAAACAACCCACCCACTGTCTGCCTGGTCTGTTTTTATAGGTTCACATTTATTGTAAATAATTAAATAATTCCTACATGTACAGTAACAAAACACAATGACTTACTAGTGAAACGCAGAGTAATACTTCTAAAAGCCAAAGAGGACACCTGCAGGAAGACTGAAGAATGTGCAAATGCAAAACTAAACAGACTTATCATGGTAATGTTAATTATCGTCTCTGATATAAAATGCTCATCAGGATTATACTAATTGATCACTATGTCTAATATAATTAAAGGATGTCAGCCACTGTAAATCTTATTTGATAGCTACAGTCAAATAATGTAAGCAACCTTTTTTGTTTAACTGTACATTTTATTTCATTGCTTGTCACATTCCTTTGAATGCAAATGTTAATATTGTTTTGTCAATGACTTTTGCAAGATTTAAAAGACGTTGCACGTCCTGTACCAACAGAGAAATTATTCTCCTGAAGAGTTAATTGTAATGTTTGGCTCTGACAGGCTGACAATAACCTACACAGAAGCAGTTTCCATAACAATGTAACGAAGCATGAAGCCAAAAAAAACAATGAATCTTGCTTCTTATGCAGCACCTAATGTTTTTTTAAAACAGTGAGGTCAAATTTTCCCTGCAGACAATTTGACAGAGAAACTTTCAGCAGAATTCTCCAAAAAGGAAAAGTAAAAAAATCAAAACACAAGTTTGGATTATAGGACAGTAAGAGAAGAGTCTTGGTCAGCTTGGACAGGATGTACAGATGCCTACGATAGTCTTTTCTCGCTTGTGGCCCAGTTCAGACAGCCCTCCTTGCCCTCGCTGCTACTGACTCCTTCACTAAAACTAAAAATCACAGGAGACTCACAGCGAACCGCTGTAACAAATCACTCTGGATGGTTTTTAAAATTTTCATATGTTTTCTCAAAGACAAGGAAAAACATGATACACCGGCAGATTTTTAAACCTTTAATTTACAAAATAAAAGACATTAACAGTCCACTATTCAGCTATCTTGGCTTCCTCTGGATTTGGAGATTTCCTTTTAAGAGGAATAACGTAGATCCCATTCTTCGCCTCTTTTAGTCTCCACCATCGGCCCAACCTGTAGAAAAACAAACAAACTTAGAATCAGAGGTAATGGACACAGACCGCATCAGCCAGACAACAGCACCTCAAACCTCTGAGGAAAAAGTGAATCAATGTCAATCAGGCAGACAAATCAGAGCAAATACCTTCTAATAATTATAATGTGTGTGTGGGGAAAGATCATTTAAAACTCTGGTCTGATCACAGAAATTGTATTGAACTGTCAAGTTTAGATGAAGCGCCCACTTTACGGAAATGACTGGAGTCAATTTAGTCTTCAGGTTATGTTCAGACAGTCGGCTCTGATTGTAATCAAAGGGCTTTAGATCATTTTAAAACACAGCTGAATTATTAAGTATTGTAATATAAGTATTGATTTAATTTAGCTTATAATTAAGGTCACTTATTTTCTTACTAATTCTCAACTTTTTATTATTCTTGGTGGTCAATTTTATTTCAATTGTATATTTTAGCATATATTATCTTTCTATTTGCTCATGTTCAAATGTTTTGTATTTTAAGCATGCAGAGCTACATCTCTTATATGAAAAACACTCTATAAATCAGGTTTATTATTATCTTTTATTAACTTTAGGCAAAACCCTCATAACTACAAAATCTGCAAGCTACATCTAAGAGCTGTTTATCTCTTGGCATTTTTTCCACCCAATGACCATTTCAAATATGAGGCAACCAGTTCACAAGTCTTCTTTAACATGCACTGTCAAAGGCAGCAACAACATCTGTAATTTAGATTAACTTTCCCAGAATGAGGCTGTTTTTAAATAAACTATAATATCTAATATAACTATACATCATAATAATAACCCATCATCCAACCATCATTACATGTCATTTTTCTAGACAACATCTAAAAATATATTTCCCGATGTAAACAGCTGTTCTTGAGTTTTTTTTTCTCCAGTCAACTGATATCATCTCTTCCTGGAAACAAATGAGGTGTATCAACACTACCATCTGGTGGAGATTTAATTCACTGAACATGAAACTCCACGGCACAGTAAGTTGACAAGTTTTCGATAGACAGTTTCTAAGGAAACGTGATCGTTTACTTACCTGTGCTCCTGTCCAACGCCTGCCACCAAAAACTGACCGGAGCTCGAAAACTTCAGACTGTTGATAAAACCGGACTGAGAGAGAAAGCAGAGGACAAGACACAGTAAGATATCTTGACATGGCCATTGTGGCTGCCAGGAATGTACTGTAAATGATGTAAATGTGCTAATTTTCAAAAGAGAGGACCAAGTAAGAGCTTACCACTGGTATGCTGAATAGAGGCTCCAGCCCGCGGTAATTCTGGCCACATTTCCACAGCTGCACCTGTGAGTTGTGTGAACCTGCACAGAAGAAAGATTCCAACATCACAAGCAGCTAAACTAAAAAATATCACCAGCTGTTCTACTTATGAGTGTGTAGGGCACATAATCAGGACAAAGTTTATTAATTATGTTGATTACATTTGCACTCATACAAGACAACTGTGTAAATGTTTAATTGAATGTGTCCTGCACAAAGTAAAGTAAATTATGTGTGATATTGAAAAGCTGGTATGGACGACTCTCACAGCCAGAGGCACCTGAGGCGACGGTATCCGAGTTCTGAAGCGCCGCTACTGAAGCGACCCAATGAGGCTGCTCCAGCCCTGCGTCACTATGGCAACCATGAGCCTTCTTCACCGTGCTGAGAGGCTTCTTCTTGTTGACACTCCACAGAGACAAAGAGCTGAGGTCGTTCAGAAAATTGAGAGAGAAACATGAATTAATCTGTTACACAACTGTTATAAATTGAGACAATGTGACTGAAAAAGCTGCAACGGTCTTACCCATCATCAGCTCCTGTTATCATGTGCTCCTCATTTATGAGCTGGATACAATCAATTGAACCCCTGTAGGAAGACAAAATAGTAACAGAGTAATAGATGATATTAGTCTTTCTGTATGCTCACAGGAACTGTACAACATATAGATTAATATTAGAAAAAATCAATTCAGCTAATCTATGTTATCCCGATGCTGTAGGATTATTTAAAAAAAGACACTGGGCATTAAAAAAACATTAGAAGGTAAAAGGGGAAATAAGATATCCTCACAACACATTAAATTTTCTTTTGCCACATTCTAGAAAACTTAACAGTACTTAACTACACTACATTGCTCAATTCTGATTGGTCAATCACAGCGTTTTAAGGTCTGGTATTTCTTCATAACAGACCATTGCTACTGTCACAGTTCTGCAGCAGTTAACTCATTCATTTTTCCGCTATATAATAGACTCTCCATAGTTTATCTCTTTAGAGTTTATTATAGCTGCTTTATGACATTTGGTTTGTTAATTCAGTTTTTCTATGACCAATTTACTGCTAACAAAGCTAGCCAGTATACTAACTATCTGGAGTTAGTGTGTTGCTCATATGACATTCTAAGTACTGTAACTATTGACTATTGCGGTTGCGTTGACATTGTGTTTACCACATTCACAAAAAGTCCATATGACTGTACTGTGCACCTGATAAACTATTTAAGATTTGGAGCTGTGTGCACTGCTACTTTCCAGTTATTGTCAGTGGAATTCCTGGTAAAATAAAGGTTAAATAAAAAATAAATCTTCAATGCCAGGTCAGGAAATGTTTGGGTTCTTTAACCTTTGAAAAGTAATACTTCCTTGCTTGACAATGTTAAAACATGTCTTTTAATTAGTGTGCAGCATTGTCTTCATATGGATCTGACAGTAGACAAACATGTCTTAATTCAAAAGGTGCAAACAGCCAGACATAAAAACAATAGAAGAAAGACAGACAGACTCACTCGTGGCCGTGGAACACCAGCTGAGATTCCTCGGCTATCTTCCACACCCTCACTGTGCGGTCACGTCCTCCTGCAGTCACACAGCGCTCGCGGCTCAGGCTGTCCAGTCCTGTGATGGCGTCCTGATGCCCAAAGCTACGGCAATTTACAGTCATTGTTGAATTCACACTTTCAAGACTAACACAAACATTTGGCTGTGAGATAAATTATTTTCTGATTAGTTACTCACAGAGTTTCCACATAGGCGTTCTCGTCTACATTCCACACTTTTACTGAGCGATCATGAGAGGCGCTGTACAGATCATGAGTTCCTTTCCTGAATGAAAGTCCCTGAGAAGAAAAAGACATTTGATAGGATTCACAGAAGGACCTCAGAGCTACAATATTTACATAACTGGCAAAATAAAAAGAGAGGTTCGTCCATGGAACTGAGAGGACAAAGTGAGACCGTACCGACACAGGGCCTTTGTGTCCTGTGAATTTATATAGCTGTTCACATGTTTCTGCCTCCCAGATCAAGATCAGTTTGTTCATGTCTCCAGTGGCCTAAAGAAGAAGAAGAAGATCTACCTTTATTAGTCCCACAATGGGGAAATTCAATTTACACTCTGTTAAACTCATACATGGTACATGCAGACCTGAAACACACACATACATGCATTAATGGAGAGATGTCAGAGTGATGGGGCTGCTCCTGACAAGCGCCCCGAGCAGTTGGGGGTTTGGTGCCTTGCTCAGGGGCACCTCGGCAGTGCCCAAGAGGTAAACTGGCACCTCTCCAGCTACCAGTTCACACTCAGTTTTTGGTCCATGTCGGGACTTGAACCGGTGACCCTCCGGTTCCCAAGCCAACTCCCTACAGACTGAGCTACTCCGCCCCCAAAAAGATGTTGAGAAAGAGGCTTCTGTTACAATCTCATGTCAAACTTCTGGTAAAAGCAGGATATGCTGAGATAGTACTACTTGCCAAGTATTTTCCATCCGATGATATGGCCATACACAGGATATGTGCTGTATGTCCAACATGCCGATCCTCTGTACCTTTCCTTCCACCATGTACTGTGTGCAGTTTCTTCCCAGTCTCAATATCCCCTGAACATAACAAAAACACAATGAGACTGCCATATCAGACTATTAACCTCAGCAACAAGATCCATCCATCCATCTTCAACCACTTATCCCATTAAGGGTCGCGGGGGGGGGGGGGGGGGGAAGGGGCGGTACACCCTGGACAGGTCGCCAGTCCATCGCAGGACACATGAGACAGACAACCATAACAGACAACCTCACATTCACACCTACAGGCAATGTAGAGTCATCAGTTAACCTAAACTGCATGTCTTTGGGAGGAGGCCAGAGTGCCCGGAGAAAACCTACGCTTACACAGGAAGAACTCCACACAGAAGAGCCCCAAGCCAGATTCAAGCTTGCGACCCTCTTGCTGTGAGGCAAGAGTGCTAACCACTGCACCACCGTTCAGCCCCAGCAACAAGTCCATTCAGTTTTTCCCCCTCAATTGTCATGCATGACTCTCTGATGTAAAAAAACAAAAAAAAAAACAAACAAACACAAAAAAGGATACTGACATTTAATGATGGAGCAATCTTTGGCAGCAGAAAAGATGTACTTGTCATCAGAGCTGATGACCAGACAGGTAATTGGAAGTTTGTGTCCTCTAAACACCCTGATCTCTGAAGCATCTGGTGGCACGAGCTAAAAGACAGAACAGAAATTATAAAAAGCCTGTCTTTCTGTAAACAGTTTTTTTCACATCACAATATTGGATACACTCTGGAGACTAAAGGGATGAAAAGTCCCATACTTACATCTTTGGCAATAAGCCTCTGAAGCTTTCCTTTTTGTTCAAGCTGAGGAGAAAATCACAAACACAGCTAGATCAGTAACATAGACTATGCATGGCAACTGATCTCACATATTAAATCCAAAAGGAAAAACTATGTCTAAGATCAAGTTTGGAAGTCAGGTGAGGAGATGCAATGAAGTAACAATCCCAAAACATGTGATACTTTTATAGTTTACACAGTATTTGTTGCTTCAAAACAGTGGACCATGTCTTCATAGTGAGTCAGTGCATCAGAAAGCTTCAGTTCCCCCATCACTACTAGCGGCAGCAGTTTTATCAGCCATGACAAGTGTCTGCAGACTAACAAACTCTGGCAAACATGGAGACAGGCAGCCTACATGTACCCTAAGAAGTGCAAAACAGGGGAAGTAAATTCCACATAAAACATGGTGGCGTAGTGGTTGTTGATGAAGGGGATGCACTGTTAGGTAGATAGGTAGGTTACTGAGAATAAAGTGGTTACACTCTTCTATATATTTCAATGTCTTTTGGCTGATAAGAGGGTATACTGTAAACCACAAGAAAAAGAGGTATGAATACACCATATACCTGTGTACACCTGCATATACACTCCACCACCACTGCAAACACTAATAATTAATATGTCCCAGTTGAGCATATTAAGATTTGTATCTGCTCAGAGATCCACTCATCTGGATTATGCTATCTGTTCAGTAAACAGATGTTGTTAAGGGTGATTTAAAGATCAATCTGAAATTATGCTGCCACTAAAATGTAAAAATACAGGGGTAGTGGGTGGAACAAGATGAAAATTTATGTCCCCAGAGACAGAAGAAGACAGAAGACACTCTTACCACTTCTTCTTGAAGTCTTCCAGCAATCAGATCAGTCTCAAAGGAGTCTTCCTCTGCTTTCTCTTCCTCTGATGAGATCAGATCACACAATAAATGCATACGTAGGTGTAATGTTCATGTTAAGCTTTATGAATAACACAAGCTTACCTTCTTCCTTTAGTTGTTCGAGGTAAAGTTTGGCTAGTCTAAGCTTCTTCTCCTGTGATGTTTCCTCATAATCATTCTCCTCATTGGACTGTCTCTTCCTGGCCACTACAGGACTGAGCAACAAGAAACAAAATCACAGCAAAGTTACAACGTGCTGTGGTAGTTATGTGCTTTAATATCGGAAACGTATCAATGCACAACCCCAAGTGAGCACATCAGAAATTAACCTTTCTGTCTCAGAGTCGCTAGAAATCTCCTCGTTGTGTTTGGAATTGGGTCTCTTGGCTCGTAGTTTGCTTTTTCCGCCCGAGTCAACATCACCCTGCAGCAGGCGAAACAAATAGGGGGTTAGATCAGCTCAAATCGCATGGGTCAACCTGCTGGTTAGCTAACGTTACTCAGATTTAGCTTACTTGCTAACAGTCAAACTCACTTACCTTTCGTTTTAGACCGGCTGTATTTTTCCCTTTTTTGGCTAATTTAGTATGTTCTTTTGTTTTTATAAAGAAGGGCGAAGCCATTGTGAAACGCGACAAGCAACGTTTCAAAGTAAACGGTCACAGTAGATAGCGTTAACTCTTCAACTTTCTAAAAGGCAGCAAGTCAACATAGAACCACATGGGTACACTGCAACCAAGCTAGGAAACTGGAGTCACATTGCAGACAGCCGCTGATTGGCTGATAGTCACAGTTCCTCCTAAATGTCCCGCCTTTTCTTAAATCTTTGAATTCCCATTGGTTAAATCAAGAGTTTATATGAGCAGGAAACTGTACTGGGGTAAAATACTTCCCTCGGGGAATACGCTTTCTGAGCTTTGTTCCGCACATAATTGTAAAATATAAATTTCAACACACAATAATTTTATTCACACATGTATCCCACAGAGTAAAAGATAAATACAGGAGCAGTATTTCACATATATTTAACCGGAAACGTGTTGCGCGGCTGTTGAAAATTAGCCACAATTGTATCAGGATCTATGTACTGTACTACTGCAGTAGTACTACTACTTCCTCTACTACGCAGTATTGGCATTTACTGCGCTGGCTCTGTCCTCAGTGTGTGTGGTAAATTTATCCGTGAAGTAGAGCTGAACGGACAGGTGAGCCGCCTCTGAACCGTCTAACACTGATGTTTTTGATAATGTATTGACAGACAGTTTGTAGCTATCACTCAGTGGCTCCTGCTGGAGGCAATCTGGAAGCTAGTAGGAGGGGTTGAGGAGGCAGGGGGAGGGGGATGCGATGTGAACTAACTTTTCTTTTTTGTCTCGATTGACTCACTGTAAAATTAACAGGCAAACAACGTCGAGCGAGTGAAAAAAGTTTGACTCAAAGTTTGACTCCATATTGAGGAGAAAAGCTATGTTTGATGTGTCAACTGATCAAATCTGTACTCTCCCCAGATTCTGTTTTACCCCCATGCCACCCAAGAGAGACGCAGGAACGACTCCAACACAACCGCCACTTAAGATGATAAAAATTGGCCCTGACGCACAGGAGTTTGGCTGTGATCCAGTGGAGGATAAGTACAGGTTGGCTGAGGAGCCCAGCTACTCTCCTTTTCCCAACGAGGTGAGAGATGCTGTTTGCTCTGAAGTTGCGCATAAAGCCTATTGTTTACCTTACTATGCATGGGAGTTGTTCACGTCATTTCTTCTCATTCAGCAGAATGAATCCATTGAATTTAATGAAGAAAACATTGCAAGCCCAGGCATCAGAACAGACACCATCAGCCTCCTCATGAAAATAGAGCAACTGCAGGCACAACTCAAGTATGAACGCAGATGCAGAATTTTGGCCGAGACCGAGCTGAGGGAGCTGAAAGGTGGGTGTAAAAAGATGACAAATTCATAAATTAATATATGCTAAAAAGAATTACCTGCCAAGACCACACAGTCCAATAACTGTATGTGACTCACTGTACTCATAGCTAGGGCTGGATATGTTACACATGTTGGGCTTTTCAAGGTTGGTTGATTCTGATATTTTTTTTGTTAGACCAAAACAATTCAGACAAAGAATAATACGTTACAGGTAATGCTTTTATTTTCCGTGTCTGTAATTGTTAAAAAATAATTTACAAGTAGACTCCACGGATTTTTTAAAAATTTGGTACTAAATAAAGGGAAATAATTGATTGTTAATGTACTTGTTGCACTTCCAGATAAATAGTTCTAATTAATCACTGGAGTAACCTACAGAGTCTTTTAGGCAGTGCACAGCAAACTTATGCAAAGCATTCATCAGTCTACAGGCAAGCATATCATTGAACATATTTTGAGAATTATGTCTTCAGATCAGTTACTGAAAAAAATATGCATTTTTATTCATCTGTGAGCTTTTATTTCCAAGGGCATTCCTATTTTCTTTACAATTGGTACCAAATTGCAGAATTTCTTCCAAGAGTCTTCTAGAAAATTATTAGAAACTTACAGACCTCTTAAAAAGTGTTAATAAACTAAATAAAAATGATTTATTAGTGTAGGGAAGGCATTAAGATAGTGATGTAGGGATTTAAAAATGTAATGAGCAGTCAAATGAAAATAAAATGTGAAATTATTTAGATTTTTCTCAGATACTTTTACGGGTTTGCCGTGTCAAAAGTTTCTTAGGTGAGACTTAAGGGTTCTGCTAAAATCCTAGCTGTGGCCCTGAGCCTGTGCTCTAAACATGTCATCCAATAATGTTAATTACTCTATGAATAAACTTGCTCTGTTTCAACATTTCTAAAGTGGTTTGACACGTTTTTTACAGAGATGAACACGCTCATGATGCAGATGAGGCACACAGCGCACGAACTGCGAGTCACTCTGGATCATGTTCTTCACGGAGGCGAGGCGGCGGCCGCAGCACCACAGAACCCTCAAGATGAAACTATGTCTTTCCTGCCTGAGCCTGAGACCGAGATGAGAGAGGAGCATGATATCCCAGAGGTCAGTGCTCATACTCCATGTCCTCTGATAACACAGGTTTAACACAATTTTTGGAAGATTGCTCTGTTCATTTAAATTCTGTTACCACAGGAGAATGAATTATATGTCAGCACTCATGTTACAATATTTTGCTCATTTTTAATCTCAGGTAATAGGTGTTATAGATATTTTTATAAAAGTGGTGGTGTCAGATTCAGCCATTAAAGGTACAGTGTGTAGGATTTGGTGGCATCTAGTGGTGTGGTTGCAGATTACCACCAACTGAGCACCCCTCTGCTCACTCCTCCCTTTACAAGACAGTGGTAACATGAGCCGCAGAGTGCAAAACTGTGGTAACGTCATTCGCCTCTCTCAGAGGTCATCCATCTTCATCTACATCTTCAACAGCTCCAGCAGGGGACCCCAAACTTCCCTTTCCTGGGCCACATTAACCAGCCCTGACTGGGGGATCCAGAGGCGTTCCCAGGCCAGTGTGGAGATATAATAAGTAAGTCGTGCTATTATTGTAAGGATGACCTCTGAGGTCCCTAGCTATGGGTGGCAGTGAAAGCCAGGGACCTCAGAGGTCATCCTTACAATAATAACATTACTTTAGGAGCAACGGAAGTCAGGCAGTAGAAGAAGAAGAAGAAGAAGAAGATCTACCTTTATTAGTCCCACATTGGGGAAATTCAATTTACACTCTGTTAAACTCGTACATGGTACATGGTACATGCAGACCTGAAACACACATACATGCATTAATGGAGAGATGTCAGAGTGAGGGGGCTGCTCCTGACAAGCGCCCCGAGCAGTTGGGGGTTTGGTGCCTTGCTCAGGGGCACCTCGGCAGTGCCCAAGAGGTAAACTGGCACCTCTCCAGCTACCAGTTCACACTCAGTTTTTGGTCCATGTCGGGACTTGAACCGGTGACCCTCCGGTTCCCAAGCCAACTCCCTACAGACTGAGCTACTGCCGCCCCCAGTAGGTGGCGGTACCACGTTTTTACACTCTGTGGCGGAGCATGGTGGTCTCCATGAAGAGAACCCACGTCAAATGTATGAAGGGCTAATTCTAAGCTAACAAAAACTTCCTTAGTTTCAGGTGATTATACACTGATGAAAATGTAGTTCTGAATATTATATTCCAGCCCCTGAAATGTTACAGACTGTTCCTTTAAAGCATCTTAATGTGTTTATTTCTAACATTTTGATTTTTTCTTTTGCCCTCAGGATGATCAGAACTTCTTGTATCTCTCTGACGATCTTCGAGTACCAAAAAATCTTTATATGCGCATCGCAGAGATTGCAGACTACAAAAAGTACACGTCTGCTCTGCTGATGATACTTTTTGACAGAGAAACGTTGGCCACACACTCTCTGCAGGGTCGGAGGAACACCTTTACTGGAGAAGAATGCCACAAGCCTCAACTCCCACCGGAGATCTTGAGAAGTTTAATTGGTAAGATGGAGAACATTTAATACCACTGACTTTTTCGAACACATACACCTTCCTTGTTGATGTTCATTATTCATCGATCTGATTATGCAAAAAGGAGATTAAAATTGTCATCATGTTTCTTCTTCCAGGTCATGTGTCCGTCAAGTTCGGCGTTGATAGCAGCCAAATAAAAATTGCAATCCGCACAAAGTTGAATAATGAGGACAAACTATTAAAGAAGAGACTGGGTATGGTTAAATCTGAAAACAAAGCTGGCATTGATCAAAACTTTTGCCCAGATGCTTCACTCCTGCCTGAAAATGGAGCAATGGGAAATGATTCTCAGTTATAACCTTTTGAGTCTGCCTTCATCTGTTGGTCATCAGCATTTCATGTCTGATAGAAATGTGTGACAGGTTGCCTTTTTTTTAACCCACCTGTAGTTTATTCAGTATTATTATACAGTGTTGTTGAATACTCGATTCTGATTGGTTAATTAGGACATTTTGCATTCTGTTATTTCTTTATAGCAGAGTGTTGCTATGGGCATAGCTCTGATGTCGGACTCTGGCGGACCGTTTTGTGTACAATTATTCATTTTTGAAGTAAGTAGCTGTGTAATAAGTGGGATAATGTACAGCTAGCGGGTTGCTGTTGTGAAAGAGACCCCTCAGGGCGATGTCGCACCCCTCCATGAACAATCACCGGCTCACTGTACATTATCCCGTATTTGAAATCTACTGTAGTGCTTGAAGTTAGTTATTTTTTCAACACTATAGAATTCTTACTTTTTTTTTTTTTTTTTTTTTTTTTTTTTACAGCTGTTGACTGTCATGTGTTTGAAGAGTGTAAATTTTAGTCTGGTTACCCAACCAACACGCTGAACAGCACTATATACATATACATGTGTAATCGACTGTGGTAAAAACTACCAATTCTTATTTAATTTGAGGTAGATAATGGCTGTGTCAAATAGTAGGGGTGCCATTTGTACCCTGTTGTTCACGACAAACTGCATTACACTAAGTGATACTGTGCTTCTAGAATAGTTTCTTTTTGCAGTTGCAATACATATTGTAAATGATAATCTTTCTGCTTCCACAACATCTGTTGAATGATTTCTTCTTTGTTCATTGTGCTTAAGGGCCAATAAAGTTTTGAAACTGATATCTTAACTTGGACCCATTTCTTACACTTATATTGCATCACGAGTTTGATTTTATTATTTTATATTATTTTAATACAATTATCTGTATTGTGTTTTTATTTATTTGTAACAGTTGTACATACTTAATAGGCTTGCATTTTTACAAATTCAGTGTTTTCTTTTCCTTGTGTGTCGGCCATTGTTCTGTTGGCTCTTTGGTTATTTTGACTGCATACATTTCTGATATAGAACGAGGCTGTTCAGCAGAGAGGGGAGGCTCTGTGAGTATAGCTTGTGTTCAGGTCTTCACTGTGTCCTTATCCTGTTTATATCTTAGGTAGTGAAACAAACCTGAACAATAACAATTTCATTTAGTTTTCATAAGAAAAGTGAATGAAATGTAGTGATATAGGCCAACTGCATATTAAAAAAAAAAAAGAAAAAGAAGAGGTCTTGGGACTCCCAATGAGGCTTTGGTGACACCCTAGAGGGGCGCAGGACCCCCAGGACCAGGAGTACTGTAAACTCTGACTGGGGGTTTGTTTGTGTAAAACTGAATTTCCCCACTGTGGGACTAATAAAGGAATATCTTCTTCTTCTTCTTCTTCTTCTTTTCCCAGCAGCCAACAGATGTCAGCGCTGAGCTCTCTTTCATGCTCTTCTGTTGATCAGGTCTCAAAACCTGTCATGACATGAAGTTAAATATTACTTTAAAAAAAAGAAATAAAATGAATTCCAATTTAAAAAAAACAAATCCAACCAATGTGTGTGTGTGTGTGTGTGTGTGTGTGTGTGTGTGTGTCTTCCCCCAGAAACCGAGAGGAGAATAGAGGAACATCTGTAAAGACAGCGGCATAGTGTGTGACCGTCACGGCCACATACTGACTGATGAAATAGTGTGTGGTTGTGTGTATGGGTCAGCGGGTGGTGGTTTGATAGAGTCACCTTGTCTTGAAAGATGGGGTTTGAACACTCACCAACTGGTGGCTCCTCCCCCTCCTCTGGCTCAGCCAGCTGTGCTGTCTCAGTGGACGCTCAGCACATCACCTCTCTGTCAGTGTCAGCTCTCCCTGGGGTCCTCTACAAAGGCTCGTATGTCTGTATCTTTCCATGGAAAGCAACCATTTTTTTCACAGTTTTTGCATGTAGCCTCTGATAGATCTCTGTAAGGAGGACCAGAACTCTTATGCACCTGAAAACAACACCTGAACACTGAGTTTGATGCTTTTAAAGGATTCAGAGAAGAGTCATCACCATGTATTGGAAGTACTCAACTTTACAAAACTCAGAGAAAACTTTTTTTTTGAGGAGCTACAAAATGTAAGAGCTGTTGGGTAAGATCTTTTTGTAAGTAAGTAGTTATGGCATTCATAGAGAGGAATAGAAATGCATTTGATAATTAAATAAAAAATACAGTAGGCTTTAATATGATTTTTCTCTACAGATTCCTGAGAGCTTTAGTTCTGAAGCTTTTCTTATTAATTCTTCCATCATTTCTCTGTTATTTATGTCTGACGTTGATATTAGAACAAACAAGAGACTTGAAAATTATCAGCAAAATAGTTATGAGTACCATGCATGTGTTTGAAAATGTGGAACAGAACAATTAAGGTCAATGTCACAAATCATACAGTGATTCATAATGAATAATGAATTATTATGGGAATTTAATTTACAGTAGGTTAACACAATAACTTTCATGTCATAAGATAAGATAAGATGAACCTTTATTAATCCCCAGAGGGAAATTCGTTAAGACCTTTCTGAGGGAACTGTTAATATTATAAACCAGTGGTATCTAAAATGTTAAAATATTAAAGATTTCTTGTAGTTTTGGACATGATATTTTTGTCATTACAAATAAGAAACCAGACAAGCTGTAATGACTTGTTGTCCAGCCGTCACACATGTCATTTTTGCAGCCAGATGGTTGCTCATGTTGTACCTGAACAGGATGAGGTCTCCATTATATCACTGATTGTCATTTTACTTCGATATCCTGGCTAGAATATGATGGACTCTACTGTTACAATATCAACATATTTACACCAACATGTTGCTCTATACAGTAATGGAAATGTACTGCAACTCAAATATGATTTTTTTTCTTTTATTCCTTAATGAGGCTAAATACAGTATATTCAAGAGTAATGCAATAGACATTCAGTATCTTATCTTTATCAGAAATTACCTCAAAAACAAATTAGGTTTATTGTTTCATTCCAGTTGCCAATGTAGTCATCATAATCTTTTAGATTTTTAATGCTTAATATGTGTTTTTTTTTTTTGTTTTGATATGAAATAAATGGTAATCACTTGGAATATAGCAATTTTTTTTTGCTTTACAACTCATAATTAACATTATTAAGAAGGTCGTAACAAAGGGTGGGATTATGCGGTTTCTCTCAAAGGACAAAATACTCTGTAACACGGATTTATGTGGGATTAAAAGACCTGCATAATTCCCTCATGCTCATTATAATGTAGAAAGAGAAGAACTACAGCAGAGGCAAAATCCACTGCATGTTTCGCTGTTGAATTAATGATTACAGAAGGTTTTAGAGAATTAGATAAACTAGAAAAAAGTGTCTGGCAAAGTCATCATCCTCTTCAGGAGTAAAAATTAAAGCATGTAAAATACTGCATGCTGCGCTGCTACTGCAACATGATGCAAAATGAGGACACCCTTACATAATATGCATGAGAATGTACATGCACTAGTCCTTCCTGGGGATAAATCTCACTGCAAACGTGGCATGCCAATAGCTGTCCACCACCAGAGAAGATTAGAGCATCAGTGGATCAGTGGCAGCGAGTGAGCACATGTATTTAGGACACAGCATCCTCCATAGTCATACGTTTGCAACCTGATTACCAACACAAGATGGGAGATATACATGTTTGGAGAGGCACATTAATGTACAGAAAACATAACATCTATTCAGTCAGTGCTTTCTGGTTATTTTTCATAAGAAACTGCTGAACGATCGGGGGTCAAACCTGTCCTGGTAGGAGGTTTCCTCTTTGATGGTGCGGTGCAGGGTGACACTGAACACATATTAATCAATGCAGCCAGTTCCCTGCAGCTGGGCTAAAACAAGCACACTCATTATCTTTCATTTCAAAAGGATGGGGACGGATGGAGAAGAGACAGGGTGTCCTCCATGAATTATTTCTATTGATCATGTTCCTCCCTCACTAAAAGAGAGAGAGCATCCCTTCTTAAATAGTCTCACAAATACTTATTGATTAGCTTTCCAATACCTTTGAGGCATGTATGTTTGAGCTCTCTTGAAGGTTACAAGGTTGCAGTGAGATCTCTGATTGTTCATACTGTATTTACACATTTTCATATCAGGCACTATTGGTGGATTGAAACAATACTGAACAAAATAAGGTTTCAGGACTGCATGGAATTGGCATCAGTGTAATCAATTAAAATTTCTGTTGTTTTGATGCATTAAAAGGGAGCTCCACCAGCTACACACCAAAAATTTAAGTCATTTAAGTCCATGTCGGAAACTCAGGAACGATTTATCAAGCCCGAGTTCGCTGACATAAACACACCTGACGTCACAGCAGCATGGTGGTGCACAGAATGAACTACCGTTTCATTATTTTTGACTTTATGTCATGTTTTGTGCAGTGTTTATGTTGTAAAATCTGCTGTAATACAACATATAACTAAAATGTGTTAATTAGATTTTCAGAAATATTTCCCCACAGGATTCTCTGGTTGTTATCATAATGATGGTTAAGGTACTTTATACGCCATTTCTTTTTACTAATGCCACCACGGGGATTGATGTAGGTCCTCTGAAGATGTTTATGAAGTTCAGACATCTGCCATACAAACATCTGTTTGCTGCAGGCGTTTGTTTTTTATGTTTTCCCGAGCGGATGCACTGGGACGCATTTAAATCAGAAGTCGGAAATACCGACTCAGAATTATTGACTTCCGACTTTCAAAGGATTGCAGCATTTGTTAACGCAGCTTTGAGAAAGCCTGCATTACAGACCATAGCTACAGAGCTTGATATAGACATATACCAGGGAAGGTCAAAAAAAGGGTTGCAGTATGGGGAGCTAAAAGTCAACATATTTAAAATCTGTGTCTCCTCCAACTTTAAAGAAGTGCAATTCTAAATTACTTGAGTACCTGTACACTACCTGCCCAGCAGCCAAAGTTATCAACAACATAGTGGAGCATTTAGCTGCTCAAAAGAGAGGAGGAGGCCAAAAACAGAGCTTAAAGGGTGTGAGCATAGGACTTACATTCACCAGATAGACAGAAACACAACTCCAAATGTAGCTCTGCATCTGCTGGATGTTTAAATAGGAATCTGTTTGGTGATAATACGTCAGTGTTATGTTCACAGATGGTTTCCAAGTGGCTAAATAAGTTATTGTTGCAGTTTAATGACTGTATGTAGTCTTCATTGAACATTATTTGCCATAAATGTTAATGTTTTAATGGATTTTATTTTCTCCAACACAGGATGATGTCTGAAGGATTCTCCGGCCTCATTACTGAACAATGGGGGAGTCTGGACTACAGATGTGTACTTTCACTTTGAACCCTTTACTATGAATCATGGAGGAAAACAGTTCCTATCTGAACCCAGAGTACAATGACAGCACCACCGTTTGGGCCCCGTTGCCCTCATTACCCAGCAGACACCTGGGCACCCTGCCCAACCAGACACGCTTCAAGGACCTGACAGGGATGTTTTTCATGGTGACCCTGAATGTCCTGGCGCTTCTAGCAAACACTGCTGTGCTGGTTGTTGTCATAAAAGCCCCTCATCTCAGGAAATTTGCCTTTGTGTGCCATCTGTGTGCGGTGGACCTGCTGTGCGCCATCGTGCTCATGCCGCTTGGGATCGTGTCCAGCTCTCCGTACTTTGCTGGCGTGGTGTTCACTGTGCTGGAGTGTCAGGTGTACATCTTCCTCAATGTAATCCTTATAGCTGCCTCCATCTTCACCATCACGGCCATCAGTGTGGAGCGTTATTACTACATCGTCCACCCCATGCGATACGAGGTCAAGATGACACTGAAGCTGACTGCGGCCGTGATAGTGATGGTGTGGTTGGCTTCTACGGTGCTGGGGCTGTCCACCGTGTTTGGATGGCCGTCCTATGGCAGCCTGAGCTCCATGAGTGCCGCGTACTGCTCGCTGTACTGGAGCCACAGCGAACACAGACGAGTCTTCACCATGTTCTTCAGTGTCAGCTGTTTCTGCCTGCCTGCTGTTGTGATCTTTGCTGTTTACTGTAATGTGTACAAGGTAGCCCGTGTGGCCGCCCGCCAGCATGGACCCCTGCCTTTGTGGACAAACAACCAAATGAAGCATCGCTCTGACTCAATAAACAGCCAGACGACCATCATCACAACCCGCAACGCCCCGCGTAGGGTTATACGTGACAGGCCTTTTGGTGGCGGTAAAGCCGCTCTCACTCTGGTGGTTATTGTTGGTCAGTTTCTCATCTGCTGGCTGCCTTACTTTGCCTTTCACCTCCATCTGACACTAGACACAACACCCAGGGTTCCCAATGATCTGGAGGAAACAGTCACCTGGCTGGCGTATTCCTCCTTTGCTATTAACCCATTTTTTTATGGGCTTCTTAACCGCCAGATCAGGGAGGAGCTTTGTAAGCTGAGGCGCTGCTACTCAGCCCGGCCGGTGGAGCTGGCCATCTCTAGCCACGAGGGCTCAGGACACGAAAACTTCCTGCAGTTCCTCCACAGGACCAGCTGCACGGTAGAGACACGGGCAAGCTTTGCCACATCCAGTCCTAGGAGCACTCTGGATCAAACTGGTCAGACTGGTTTCAGGTTACCAGGACAGATCCCAGAAGAGTTCAGTTAGATACACCTCAGAGCAGTAGTCGCCTGCAGGGCTATTACAGCTACAATTTTTTTTTTTTTTTTTTTTTTAAAAAGATCCACAGATCTACTAATGACTGTCTACAATATGTCTGTAAACTGTTTTTGCATATAGTAATATATACAGCATCAAGATGTGAATTGAATTTATAAAACTTGTTCCTTCTATCTAAAGATTACATTCAGAAGCACTACTGGAATAGTGTATTTGTGGTAAAACTCGTGGCGATAGTTACTAATCTCATTATGGAAGACTATGTTTTTACTACGTACTACAGCAAAGTTACTTATCATTACTTTGTTAAAAGGCAATGAACACAAATATCACAGTATACTTGAATAGTAAGTCATCTACAGGTAAATACTGTCTCAGAAATGATGGATTTATAATGAAGAGAGTGAGCAGTCATTTTGAGACCTGATATATATATATATATAATATATATATAATATATATATATATATTATATATATATATATATATATATATATATATATATATATATATATATATATATATATATATATATATATATATATATATATATATATATATATATATATAAATATATATATATATATTAAGTGATTCAGTGTTGTCATGTTGTAGGCTATGTATGTTGCGGGAATTTGTGTGAACTTTATTTATTTTACTTAAAGATGAGACACGTCACTTTTTGTTCAAAAATGTATCATTTCTTATTGCTTTAAATGTACAAATAAACACTGGTTACTTTCATCAGTCACGTAGATCTTAATTTAGGAAGCATTTAATCTTATTGTACATCACAAGCAAGCAATAAAGAGCTGAAGTCCCGCCCTTTCCGGTGGACCACCATGCCACCTTATTTTGTTAAAAAATCTGAACAGTAGTCAACAGAGATCCATAAATATTGACGTTATCCTGTTTGAATTGCACCATGAATCACACATTTGTCAACTTAAGACATCATTTTACAAGTAAAGAAAGTTGCTGTTTGTTGTAAAACTGCTGAAGTATAAGACTGTAATTACAAAGATTACACACCCAAAAGTCGCATAGTGTCTCTCTGAAGCTACGATGTCTGTGTGTTTCTTATTGGTATATACTCACAGCAGCAATGGGTCTCACTTCGTCTTTTACTTAAAAGCTGATAAAAAGACAAGGATTTGCTGGATAAAATACATCAGGTAAGATAACGTTTAATTTGTGTGTGGAACGTGGTGGAACACTAGCTAGCTGGTGTTGGTGACGTATATTGTGTGAGACGAAAGATGTAGTTCACTGAGCAGTTTCACACAAAACTAAATGATACTACAACAAACCTTCAACAAACTTCCACTTTCTCAACTTACAAAATTATCTTTTAAATTGATTGCCCAATTCATATGGGATCAAAAAAAAAAAAAAAAACATTTGTCTCTCGCTGCCCCCTCCAGTGTATTTTGGCTTTTCTAAACTGAAAAACTGTTTGGAAATTTGTGCTTGGTGGATTATTTCTCTGTTGGTACAATGCTAATTAGAATTGTATTTTATATAACTGGAAAGCCTTTTTATTTGCCTTCACAATGATGTCCAACTTGTAAGGATCATACATTTATGGGATGAGCAGCACAGCTGATTATGTGGGTAGCGCCTAAGTGAATTTTTCCAAAATTCTCTACCAGTGCTAAATAGTGTTTTCACCCGTTGGTATTGACTCTTGTTTTGAGCTCCAGGTACTGCCTATCAGGCAGCATAAGACAAGACCACAGGATCACAAAATCATCCATTTCACTATGAAAAATCAGCCTTTTCAAAGCCAACATGGCTCAGTTCAAAATTTTGTTTCAACACAAAACTCTTCATCTCTTCCTTGACATGATTTTGGCATCAGATGCTGCCAATCAGGTGCCTGATTTATTTACTTCCATACTTGAGTTACATCACTTCCAGTGCTACTTTAACCCAAACCATGATCATTTCCTAAACCTAAATAAATCGCTTCACTGCCTAAATGTAACCAAGTTGTTTCCAGTGAAGACTGAAGTTTGCCTTGAAAAGACCAGAGGAAATTGACACTGGACATTCATAGGAAAACACATGAATACCTTTTCATAAGATATCATACAAACAACAGTTCACGAATCGCATATGACCAGCCAGTTAGACTTGTAGACAGGGTATATTCTGACAGGAGGGAATAATTCACTACACGCTGTTCATTTGTAATCATTAATCTTGCAGGGGCAGCCTGTAAGAGTGAAGGGGCAGCCGGGTCCTGAGATCAACAGCCAGCCTCCCCATTAAAAGTCCATCACGTGTCCTGTCAATTTGTCAGAGTATCCTTGAGCGCGCTCTGTAAGTCGCTTTGGAGAAGTATGCCAGCTGAACTGTAAAAGTGAAATTCCTCTCCCTCTTTCTTTCTGATCACAAAAAGCTCTAAAAGGAGCCATCTGCATTAGCAACACCGAACAGGCATGTGCTTCTTTTCTGCATATGTTTGATGTTTTGTCGCGGCGCAGATGAGCTTTGATTCTCTGGATCCTGACGTCCGTGTCGTCCATGTGTCCATTTATGAAAAGCCTGTGACTAAGACTGAACCCAGTTAACACGTGATTATGTAAGGAGAAAATGCCATTTCATAACAGCTGAAGTGGTTGTCCCTAATACCCTCTTAATATGTGTACACTGGCAGATCAACA
Source organism: Pterois miles (assembly GCA_947000775.1). Lineage (NCBI taxonomy): Eukaryota > Metazoa > Chordata > Actinopteri > Perciformes > Scorpaenidae > Pterois > Pterois miles. The sequence continues at coordinate 1,601,465 of CAMQGK010000100.1, read as the reverse complement.
ACTGTTAAAATTTGCACACATTGATCTTTGAATATGACCTGTCAAACACTGTATGATAATATATGCAGTTTGTTCCTGTTAAACTAGACTAATGATTAATATTCAATCAGTGAAGATGGTAAGATGATAAAAGTTGATGCATCTGTAGTGAATATTTTGCAGCTCTTCTGGACAAATTAGACTTAAGGGATATCATCGGGTAAACATGTTGATAAATGGCGACAAATAAGGAGAGCATGCTGAGCTAAATGTTCACCCTGTATATGCCATCAAGAGATATAAATATAAATCAGCAAATAAATAAGTGAAGAAATGTGTAAAAATAATCCACTTTGATGTCAGTGAAGAGGGAAATAACAACTGTATAAGACAGTGTAGTGACAGGCAGGAGAAAAGACATCCCACACAGACATAAGCAAGCTGAAATCCAAAAGCACAAGGTAAAGTGATTTATAGACGTCCGGATATGTTAAAAGCAAGATAACACAGTGCCATTTTATGGTTCCTGGCTATAAACACATTCACATAAGTGCTGCAGAGTACATTTACCAAAACAACTTTCATAACAAGTGCAGTCAAATATTGTTATCATAGCCACCATAATAACAAAAAGATGTGATGTACACACACACACTTTGTGCAAATATGACACCTGCATAGAGGTTTGTTTTACACAGACAAATACTGCACATACAATTATCTCCCATCGTCATCATCGTCACAATCACAATCACAATCACAATCATATAAAGAATAGATGTTTTCCTATTTTTCTATGCTGATCCTCTCATACAGGTTGAAAGTTTTAACTGTATTCTTAATGCCCACTTTAGTCAGATCTTAAATGTTGTCAAAAATTGTTAATTAATTGGCCAGTTATTACATGCTGTGCACGCCAAACATTGTTCAAACCTGCTTTTAGCTTTATTTGAAATTGTAGTAAAGTTCCAAAAGTTTGCAAATGACCAACTATGTCTGGGGAAATACGTATAAAAGGATGCAAAAGAACATCTTGAATATTTTCATTCTGAAGTGGTGCAGCTGTAAAAACATAGTCTTGGGTTTTAAATAATTCAGTCAGTGTCATCAGTCATATAGCTTCAGTGAGATTATTTCTCCACCATTAAAGCCGCACGAGGGAAAATCTCAGAAAAACTTGACGTTAAGGGATTACAAGAAAGTGTTACAAAAATCCAAGTATCAGTTTATACTCCACGAGAAATCCATAAACTCAAAAAGAAATCTAGATGTCCTCAATCGCATCAATCATGTTGTCGCCCCTTTATTTTCAGAAAGATGAACCAGCCCGGTCGCACAGCAGTTTGTGAAATAGTTACGAAATTTAATATATTGATTTGTGTACATAGACATCAATTTCACATTTTTTCATGATGATCAGCACAAAATTTATACATAATCCATGTTATTGTGAACTGAGAAGAAAAGAGCAACAAATGCATTGCAAGGAGGTTGATAGATGGCTCAATAAACACAGGACTGCTGTCCAGGAGACTGGTGTTCATGTGTAAAACCACAAGTCAAAGTTGATTTATTTGTCATGTAACTTCCGTATTTAAGTTACAGCACTTAAAGAGTTATTTTAACCTAAACCACAATCTTTTCCTAAATCGATGTAGTTTTGTTGCCTAAACTTAACCAAGGCAATCTATTCCTTAACCTACCAAAGTAGTTTTATATATTTAGTTAATTAGTTTTAAGACTGGGGAGAAAATTGACGCATGCATCAAATGTTGGTGGACTTTTGTGGGCAAACTCATGAAAAATACATTTGGATAGATTAAATTTCATGACTGTTTCACAAACTGCCGCAAGGCTGTGTTACATGAACACAACACTGAGCTTAAAAATTTGGACACTTTAATTACAAATCTTTTGAATATGATATATGGAATACAATGATATGAAACACATAAATATACAGTTCAAAGAGCTGTTTCATTCGCCAGCATCCTAAGTGTGGGATTCGGTCTAATGAATATTTGAGCCTGAGTAGTCCTCATAAGTTGCTAATTAAAGTGAAGGACCTCCCGTCTCGGTGGCGGCTTTTATTAAATCACGACAATCCCATCAATTGTGCGTCTCTTTCGCAGAGCACATCCATTGTAGATCAAACATGAGCCCACTCTCTATAGAAAATGAGAATTCATGGCTTGAACTGGGCCGAGTGTGGTTTGTGTTATCCGGCTGTCCTTAATGGTGAACCTGAAAAGACCCTTGTTGTTGTGTGTGCTGTACCTGATGCTGTCTGTGTGATGGTGATAATGAGAGAACCACTCCTGAAGAATCAAAGGGAGGAGGCGTGATTGATGGTGCTGCCCGACAGAGTGAACCACATTATTTCATCAGGCCTTCCCGTAAACACTGACAGTATGACTTCCCCCTGAACTGCACGTACGCATATAACATGACAGCTGCTCGACCATCTTCACAGAGCTTCACACTGCACAACCTCACGTCTAGAGCACTCAGGTCCAACAAATTAATCAACCAAGCCAAGATGAGACAAATATGCATGTTACAGGCCCTCTTATTCATTTTCTTGCTGAGAGTTAGATGAGATGATTGGTTCTTGTCACTCACATCTGTGTGTTAAATATGATGCTCTAGCCAGGTGCCAATTAGCTTAGCTTAGCACAGTGGTTCACAAACTTTTTCCCATCAAGGACCCCTAAATGGGCACAAATTAGACCCCCATTTGATAAGATTTGGTCCCAGGGTCCCCCATCTGATATGTTTTTAGAAGTTTTATAAGAGAAAGTGTATTAAACCCATGACCAAAATACTACAAAATACGACATTCTGTCACCGTGTTACTTATGAATGGAATTATAGTGAATAACATTGTGGGCAACCCCTGGCGCTCCCTCAAGAACCCCTGGGGGTCCCCGCACCCCACTTTGAGAACCACTGGCTTAGCGTGAAGACTGAAAACAGGGGAAACAGCTAGCCCGGCTCTTTCAAAAGGTAATAAAATGTGCCTAATCTAACAAATGACGCATTGGTTTTTACCATTAATGTATAAAAAGAACTGGATACAGGATTAGAGGCGGCCTCCCATTCCTGTGAGAGTTGCTCAGTAGCACATGAAGCCGAAATGGCTGGACTGCCAAGTGATAAAGTATCTGGATCACTCTGAGATCTTCTGCCCCATTGGGCCCATACAGCAGGCGCAGTAGCGTTTCCTTTAATTCGACCTCCCAGCCCTCGCCCCAGCCTCGGTCCTGTTCACATGAACGAAGGAAGGGAAATAATTCTGGATTCAGTTATTAGTACATTTTACAACTTTTAGGACCTAATGATTTAAATTAGGGCCCCAAATGCTGAACTATTATTTTACCAATTAGTTATAAATAATTTATGCTTTTTTGAAGGGAATGTGTCTTTACATTACATACGGCCCAATGAAAATGTGACAAAATGTGTTGTCTTACTGCATCCATTTTCATTGGTTGTTTGGCATTTGAGTGGGACTCCGTACAGATTATTTAGTGTTAAAAATAAATACATTTCCCCTGTTTTTTTCTGCTGCAGAGCTGGATGGGAAGAATGAATTGGTTGTTTGGTTGGTTGAACTAAAACTGACAAATAATCAAATCAAATAGTCTGACCTATTGTACTGAAAGCAGCTGGACTGACAGGTGCTGAGCGGGAACGCTGTCCGACCTCCCTCATGTCCCAAATAAGCTGCTGCTGTCAGGAGCAGAGGGTTTGAACCGTGGTTGGAGTTAAATTAAAGCACTAGTTAAAACAGACAGACATTTCCTCCATTCAGTGATATCAATACGATTAATGTGTATCTGAGTGTCCATGGTCTGCGGCAACAGTTCTCTCCTATTTGAACCTGCAATACTAAGTGGTGCTTATTCCTGTCACATATACAAATCAGATACAAAATCTGCTATAGTAATAAAATGTATAATTGCGTATGCACATAACATGTATATTTTTGTCTTTACCTGCACTTAACAGGAAAGGCCAGAGCAGACTCTATCTGCTCAGGAGACTGAGGTCTTTTGAAGTGCAGGAGGCACTCCTGAAGACCTTTTATGACACTGTGGTGGCATCAGCCAGTTTTTATGGAGTGATCTGCTGGGACAGCAGTGTCTCAGCTGCAGACAGATGATAAAGTGATCAGGAAGGCCAGCTCTATCCTAGGATGTGCCCTCGACCCAGTGGAGGTGGTGGGAAAGAGGAGGATGATGGCTGAGCTGTCATCCATGATAGGGAACGAATCCCTCCCCATACAGGACACTATCTCAGCACTGGAGAGCTCCTTCAGCGACAGGCTGCTCCACCTAAAGTGTGTGACGGAGCGCTATCACAGGTCTTTTCTTCCTTCAGCTGACAGACTACCCAACCAGCACTGCTCCCAGTAGACCACATACACAACAAAAATAACTGCATTATACTGTACACTGACTGCAATATCAGTACTACTCAGGTGTAACTTCAGTTCATGCTGTGCAATACTCATTCCAGTCAGTGTGCAATACCAATCTTCCACTTGTGCAAATGTGTAAATAGTCTATTTATGGTCAGTACTGTATATATTGTTCTTAGTTTTAATATTTCCCCCTTGTTTATATTGTTCCTATTTTTATATACTTTTTATATTGCCTTCTATTTAAATTGTTCATATTTTATATGTCTGTTTACTTTTATTTATATTTTTTTACCGTGTTATAGCTTGCTTTTTGTTTTTCTGATGCTTTTTGTTTTTGCACTATCCCCTTTGTTGCTGCACTGCAAATTTCACTGCTGTGGGACTAATAAAGGGATATCTTATCTTATCTTACCTTATCTTGTGTTATCTTAAATAAAGTGCCCCCACAGAGATTTTGAACACATTATGTGCTATTGAGGTGAGGTCATGAGAGGGTCACAGGCCACAAATATTGGAGAAACCTTGAATTTTAATGTATAGTCTGTAAAGTCTGTAAAAGTCCATCTTCTAAATCAGCCTCTGAACTGATGTCATAAATGAACACATTTTCTTCCAGAGTTCAATCAGTGTCAAGTTTTTTGAGCATTAAACTCTCAAAAATAAGTTATTATGTTAATATTATATTAATGTTAATATGTTTATACAAATTTTAGTTCAACTGTTGCTTATTTTGATGTGACTGTTTAGAGGCTTTTTCAGGGTTTTTAAATGGGGCTTTCCTCCACCAAAGAAGTTTAGTTTAGTGAACTGTGAAACTGACTTTCTCCACTAAGAATCACACAAAAGCACCACTTTAAATCCTGTTTTTACCAGTGATGTGCTCATAAGATTATTGGACATAAGTCACTCAGCATGAAAAAAGCCTGAAACAATGTCGACTAAAGAAATATGAGTCGACTAAAACCATGACAGATTTGTTGACAAATTGTCAAAGAGCAGGCAGCCCTTGCTTTAACATCACATACAAAATATATGATAGCTGTTTTTAGTCTTTATATAAGGAGCCAGAGTCATGCAAGACAAAATACACAAATGTTTTCATACACAAAGTGTCAATATATTTCACAACAAATTTGATCATAATACTTATTATTATCAAATGGACAGTTCATCTGAAGAGTGTTTTTTTCTCTAAATTATGTTTTCAGAATTTCACCAGAGAAATATTACAGAAAAAAAAAATCCCTGCATCCAATAACTCATCCTGTAACCTCTATAAAATCACACACACACACACACACACACACACACACACACACATGCACTCACACTCTCCGCTGACCTCACCTGTGCAGCCACGGTCACAAACAAACCCCATCTGGCGAGGTGTGCCATCCATTAGCATACCATCGTCTCTGGCACAGACGCAGGAAACTCTCCATCATCAATACACTTTGTTCTCTCCCTGTCTTCATCCAGCAGGCAGACATTGTCATTACCATGGCGACTGTGGTCATCGTAGAGTAGGTCACTCGTGTTCAACACTGAATAGATGTACAGTTTGTTACTTGGTACTTTTTGATTGGGAAACATTTGTATTTTGTTTGCTCCTGTTAGTAGTGCATACAGTACGTCAAACTCTTGGATGCATATCGCTCTAAGATTACTGTAATGCAGCATTCAATCAATCACTTAAACTTTATTTTGAAGGATACTTGAGGTTTCCAGATGGACTTTGCATATTTACATTATTCTATCAGATTATCACATTGCCAGCTTCTGTGCTGGGTCATTTTTTGGTAAAGATGATGATGAGAGCAGTGTGAGATGGCCTCGTGATGAAGGTCTGGGTAGCTCAGTGATATGGTCTAACTGTGAGGATTCATAGCTGACCTATTAATAGCAGGGAGGATGACTGGTTAATGGGTCCAAAGGTTGAAAGGAGGGAAAGGTTTATTCTTAAAAGCATGTTGCGAAACGTGCTTTACACCAGAGTGCAGAGACCTGAAAATGCTCCTTATAATACTAGGCCTGGAGGAGGACATTGTGATGCAATATATCTCTGATTGATGTTGTTGGTGAACTGGAACGAGCAAACCAAGGCAGAACAGCTGAACAATTAGCTGGTTTCTGTAAGACAATAGTTGGACAAAAAGTTGGATTTTGGTCATAAAGATGCTGTTTGCCATATGAGGTCAATTGGTGCTGTGTATCAGTGTGTTTTCTCCTCAACAAAATCAAGCGAATAAGATTAACATGTCAGTTCTGACAAACAGTATAGACAAGGATTTTTGTTCTAGTGACTGAACGGTGTATATCTCCAGAGAGCATGTTATTGTTCACGAGCCTACAGTAGCTCATACCTTCACCAAAGAGTATAGGAGCAAAGAGACAGCTGCTTACTATACTTATAATATATTACCATTCAGCACAGGCCATTTCACTAGAATATGACAATAGAAAGGATTTTGTTTAACTTTTGTACGGCACATTTTAGGTAGATGTTTTACTGCTGTCCAGTAGTCACTTTCATTCCAAAATGGTGGAAGTATAGCTTTGCTGCTGGGCGCTGATGGATTGAACTACTGACTTTTACGTTTTGGCAATAAATGTTCACTTTCTTCCATATTTTAAAGGAACAGTGTAGTATTTGGGGGGCAGAAATAGAATATAATATTAATAAGTATGTTTTCTTTAGTGTATAATCACCTGATAATTAAAATTGTTGTTTTCGTTACCTCAGAATGAGCTGTTTATATCTACATACGGTCTTCTTCACAAAGGCAGCCACCATGTTTCTACAGTAGCCCAGAATGGACAAACCAAATACTGGCTCCTGGTGGGCAATTTACAGACAGGGCCAATCATGTTTTTTCACATTTTTCTACGTTGTCCGTCATAGTTCTCCTACATGCTCGGTACGGCGCACAGGAGAAATTTCAATTTTCAATTTTAAAAGTTAAATGTGAAAAAATACAAATAAAAACTGTTAAACTTACAGTGTGACTATATAAAGTGACAATGACAGCTCAACTCAAAATTGAAGAATGGCTGTGATATTTGGTAAGCATGGGGCATATTATTTTGTTACGTTTTCTATAATGTTTGATTGTAACAGCTCAATAGCATCATATTATTTGGAGATATTTCCTGGATGGTGCTGCATTTTCAGTCTGTCAAGGGGAGGGTCCAAAGAAAATATTAATAATGCTCTGGTGGGTCTTATTTTTTGAAAATGTGAACCACGAAGCATCATCTGATTCTTGAGAATATTAACACGAATTTGGCGTAGGCACTTCTGACTGTTTTGGGGAAGAGGCTTCTTTTCCATTACAGGCCAGAGGGAGGCAGTACTGTCTTGCATGTCCACCCCCTTTTTCTGACACAAAGACACTCCTATTAAGTTAAATGAGACTTGGGTTTTGATGAAACCAGTAAGTAGAGGACTAGAATCAGTAAAGCAAGTATACCTATATCACTAAATATTCCTGGTTAGAAGTCTCAAACATTTGTTTTACTCTATCTTTCCTCCCGTACATGCATATTTTCTTGTGTTATCTGTGTGTGTGATTGCATTCCCAGTAGGGAGTATACCAGTGTATACAGAGCCATCTCCATGCTTACAGTATTTATATCCCACCCTATCCTTCCTATCCCTCCCACAGCTCGGGAAAATGATCTTCACTTGAAAGACCATCTGCAAATGCCATCCAGGACACTGTAACGTTCCCAATATAACCTCCGAGCTCAGCCAGCTGAGGGGTCTGGCCAGCGGCCTCAGTCTGAGCTGTGAGGGAAGAGAAAGGCACTTACTCTGCACTCTGGATTGTGTTTTCGTTACGTGTTTGGATGAATATCATGAGAAAAGGGGAAGATTCAGAGGAAGTGGAGATTGACTTGGAAGACTCCAGTGACCCTGATGAATCCGATAATGGGGAGGAACCTGAGACGCTGTGGAGGGCCCATCCTACTCTGGAAGAAGAGGAAGACATTCACACATCCACACTAGTGGAAATCAGTGATACCAAGCCTCTGATTAATGTCAGAGACCCTCGCGGTATCAATGACTGTCTCAAGGTATTGCATTCTTATGCAGTAGCTCCATTGATCTTTGTTTTATGGACCTGTTGTGCATTTGTCACATGCAGTGATAAACAAATACACTACATCTTTGCCATGTTGAACCAAGGGACTGCCTGGCTGATTGCACTGCCCTCCTGTGGATATACTCTATACTTGATGGTGACTCAAGTCCAACAGCAACATGACTTATTGGTTCACCTCTGTAGCGTCAGCACCACTTTGTCTTTGTGTCTCCAGGTGACGTTTGAGGATGTGATCGCTGAGCCGGTGTCGGTGCGCAGCGGGGACAGAGTGTGGATCTGGAGCAATGCCCTGTTTGAGGTGTCGAGGGTTTGGATCTACAGGATAGTCACAGTGCTCCTGGCCATTCCTGTTTCAGTTATCTCTGGTGTCCTCTTTGCCATTCTCAGCTGCTTCCACATCTGGTATGTTTAGCTCATGCCTTTCAGCTTATGTTAAGAGATCAACCTGAACATTGGTTCTCACTTACTGCTAAGTCACACAGATAGTTTGGGCTTAATTTGGCCAGGTTTTGAGATATCCATCCTTTCGCCATGAGGGTGAAAGGAAGTTTGTTTGTGTTTCTCACATACATACGCAAGGCAAGGGGCCCTGTATGTATGATGTGTCGAACTAAATGCTAACACCAGCATGCTAACAAGCTCTCAATGACAACGCTAACATGCTATATAATGTTTCATATCCTTATTTGACCAAAAGTAATGAAATAATCAAGTATAATAACTCAAAGTCTGCCTTTCTTACTGTTGTGTTTCTTTCTTTTCTGACAGGATGGTTGGTCCTTGTAGCCGCTGTGTCCTCATTGGTGCACGCTGGCTGGAGAGCCTGTGGAGCATCGCGCTGGGCGTCATCGTGCGCCCCTTCCTCACGAGTGCTGGGAGATGCTGTGGAGGCTTCAGCATCCACCTGGCCAAAGAATGACACTCACATATCCACACTGGGATTGTTCTTTATGTGCACCGCTGTTCTAGTGGACTGAGCCCAAGTTGGCATTAATATTTTGTTCTTTAATATTTTAATTCAAAATAAAATGCTTATAATTAGACGTTTTCCACAGTCAAGATCACTTTGGTCAACGAAAAGGCATCTAACGGTCCTTTTATATAAGGCTAGTGACATGTTCAATCTTCAATGACATGTTCTTTACAATGTAAATATAATAATAATAATAATAATAGTACAATACCACAACACACAAGACAGGAGATAAAAAGTAGTAAAATTGTAATAAATAATAAAATTGTAAGATATAATAAAAAAATAAAGAAAATCCATTTTAAAAAAGAAAGAAAGAAATTTGAAAAATAAAAGATTATGCACTCTACAGGTGCTGTGAAGGAGGTGTACTTCTTAATTTCATCAGAGCAAGATACTGTCTTAAATAACTTCTACTAAAGTGATGAATTGAAGTAAACAAGAAAGATGAAAGGGACCCTTTTTGTTAATCATGCAGTACTTTTCCCACACTGATACCATAGTGGGTTTATGACTGCATGATTTTTAGACTTTTAAGTCATTTCAATATAATTTGTTATACAAATTGATTGTCCTATTACCTTTATGTCATAGTACTTAGGTTTGGGTTCATATCTTGTTACATCTTTAAACTGCAGTTTAGAGTTGTAGCTCAATGAACAAAAATTTACTACTATTTACTACTACTACAAATACTAGCATGTACTTTTAATTCTTGAAGTTTCTGATTTCAAACCTAAGAATATACCGTATAGCTCAGTAGAAAAGAGGACGCACTTAGATGTATTAACATAGTAACATAGTAATATAATATGTGGATAATTCATTAATTCTCTACTTTATACTCATCATTGTGACTGAAACAGATATCTAAACCACTCTCTCTATAGCATGGATAATATGAGGATCAGCAGAATAGGGCATATTTTCCTTTGTGGGTTTTTTATTAATACAATTCCCTGTGTATATTTATTCATGCAGTTGTTTTATGATCGAAAGCAAACATTCTTGCCATTCTTTGTCTATTTAATGACTTGGGTTTTATATGGGCACATTTTATGTTTTACATTAATTTCAGATGGAAGTCCTGGAAGTGAAATCTTATCAAATGAGGGTCTGTGAGGTCCTAATGAGTATCAATTTAGGGGTCAGTTGAGGACCACTGCTATAGATCATGTACTTGTCTACTGATTTATTGTGCAGTACTTTGTGTGAGCTGCAGCATGAGCCTGCTGGTCTCTTTGAGAAAAGCATTAAGTCATAAGTAATTTGTACAAAAGAATAGCCAACGCTACTGTGTGTGTGTGTCCCTATACTTGATGTGGTATGTCCGCTGTAGTTCCTCTTTGCATCTTTGACGGTTTGAGATAGTCATCGCTAGCAGCTGCCTGCAGGCATTCCTGGATCAGAAAAACACAGAGTGGCGTTTCAGTTTATATACTGCCACTGGCCTGGCCTACCCTCTGTGGCTCTGACTGCAGCCACACACCCGGCCTCTCATTTTGGCTTCTCGTACTTCCTCATCTCGGCTTCAGCTTCAGTTTGCTCCTGCAGTCAGAGAGCAGGACCGAAATGTACAACAGCCAGGAGCAGCTGGTCGGGAGGGACAGCCACAGCGAGGAGATCGACCTCACCAACAGAGACCCCAAGCAAATCAACGAGAACTTGGTCAAGGTGCAAATTATTTACTTTATTATCACAAGTGCATGAATTGAAGTATAAATGTGTGATCTTTGAGATTAATGAAGCCTTGAAAGTGTGTTATAACAATCAGCTTCAATTTTAAGCCAAGTAAGTAAAGTTCAGGGGTTACTGTTGTACTAAGACCTGGGTGACCCTAAGAGACCCACCTAGACCATTTTTTTCCATTTTAGGGGGGTACAGGGGGGCTTTAGGGGGAGATAGCGGGTCAGCAGTAAATGTCCCATAGAAGTGGTGAACATCATCTGAAAGCTAGTGACCTGAAGATTAATTTGAGATGCAGCTCAGCACCGTGTCATATTGTTCTATTTGTAAATCAGAAATAAATATTCATTTATTAATGAATAAAAATAAATTGTAATAGCATTTTAGCTTTTACAAAGCAGAAAAAGCATATGATGGCCACCCCCATGCTCTATCATGTCTCATAAATTATTGCAGTAATTTTTAGGTTACACAGATTCGTTATTTAACTATGATGTAAATATAAATGTTCAACAATCCCTCCAAAATTCCACATTAACACACCAAAGACTTTGAGGAACACCATAGAAAAACCCATGCAGTGATTTGGCTTCAAAAACTTTTGACATTTGGAGAAGAAGAGGTACTAACGAATTTAGTGCCTTTAAGAAAAGATGAAGATACTGGTGTTTTTTATAACTATGATTTTGGTTTGTAGATGTGTAGCATTTTATGGCTGAATCTGACTTAAAATTAATGGAATAAAATGTGAGTTTAAGCTTTCTAATTTTTGACTGGGACATTTAAAATTGTACGTTTTAAGCTTTAAGTCAACCCTTAAGTGCTAAGTTTTTTATTTCATGTTTTATTTGCTGAGGGTTTAAGGTCTGTGCTGCTACCACCACCACTTTGTTTTGACACTCAAAGCATTGGAAAACTTACACCTGTTTCTAGAAACATTGTCTCTTTCTATGGATAATCCACAGTCCTCACTATAAACGTGTTTCATTATAATACGAAAAGCCTGTTATTATATGATGTACATGTCACGGTGAGGTCTGTGTACTGTAATGCACGGATACTGCCTGTAAGTAAGAGGGAAAACACTTTTAATTGTGACTCTTTAAGCCTATGTACCCAAAGTAAATAAACGAACCCTCTCTGTATTTAGGTCAACTTTTAAGATGTGATCGGGGAGCCTGCTGGCATACACAGTCTGGATGGCGTGTGGAAAGCCAGCCACATCACCTTCACATCGACCAAGTCCTGTTGTTATCGCACCTTGACTGCCATCTTGAGCGTCCCTTTGTCACTGATCTGCGGCCTACACTTTGCTTGTCTGTCATTCTGGCACATCTGGGCTGTTGTGCCGTGCATTAAGAGCTGTTTGATTGCGTTCCAATGTGTGAGTCAAATGTACTTGTTTGTCGTACACACTTTCCTTGGCCCGCTCTGCGAGACCTGGGGGAAGGTGTACAGCAGCGTGAAGGTGATTTTACATAAGGAGGTGTAAGCTACTTTACTCTGACATGAAGACCAATTTCTGGACATTTCACTGACTTTTAGAGGATCCATAAAAAGTCAGGCCGAAAAGGTGAAAGATTAATAGTTGTTACTTTGAGCTGATTTTGTGTCTATTACTGGACTGAATTACAATGATGTCTTTTTTTTACCATAATGGTACAGCAAAATCTGAAAATTGTCTAACCACTGATTTCACTCTTTTTACCAAACTTTAAATAAAAAATGATTTAAGTACAATATCAATGGTTCTTGGCACTAAAACAATAGTAATTTCTCCCATGACAGAAAGATTTAAGCATCAGTAAATGTTGTGGTTGTGCCAAATGTTAGACTCTAATGACACTTATTGAAAATATATGTGAAAGTGAGCTCCCCTACTTCACCTCAAGGCGGCTCCCCCTGGATGTTGCCCAGAACCACAGTGTTTTGTTTGATAACCCTCCAGATCATATAAAATGAAAGAAACTTTAAAACACACCTAATAAGTCAAGGATAAACATTAACTGATCCAGATACTGAAATTCTCCACATGTTGAATATGAACAGTTGGCATACTGCCTCCCATCAACAGAGACAGCAGAAAAGCAGGACTATTTGTTTGGCCACTAGGGGGAGCCATTATTCCAGTTTGATCCCAGCAAGATTAAATGTGCTACCTCAAAGTCCACCTGATGTACTCCTGATGTACTCCACGAGTACCTGATTACCCCAAAACACCAACCTTCTGGGAAAACAGATGGATTTGATAAAACATGTAGAACTACATGAGTAGCAATGGAAACTATTTCATTTACTGAAATTCATATTACATCATAAAGGACAAACATGCTTGTGCATGTTTGATTTGTAGCACATGAAAGTCTGCTGGAAAGATTGAAAAAAGCCTCCTTGCATTCCTTATCCATTCCTGTTGTGTTTTTACTACTACTAGCACTCAATATTTAATAGCAAATAATCGCATGATTGTCCATGATTAATCACGATTAATCGCATATTAATCAGACATTTTTTATCTGATCAAAATGTACCTTAACCCTTTCAGGTAGATTTAAGATTTGCAAGTATTTTATATTCTTATTAACATGGGAGTGAGCAACTATCCAAATGCATGTCTATATTTATTATTGGAAATTAATTAACAACACAAAACAATGACAATGTTCACAGGTCCTGTATTTAGCATAAAAATATGCTCAAATCATAACATGGCAAACTGCAGCCCAACAGGCAACAACAGCTGTCAGTGTGTCAGTGTGCTGACTTGACTATGATTAAACTGCATTTCATTATCATAAAGTGGGCATGTCTGTAAAGGGGAGACTCGTGGAACCCATTTTCAATCACATGTCTTGAGGTCAGAGGTCAAGGGACCTCTTTGAAAATGGTCATGCCAGTTTTCCTCACCAAAGTTTGGAGCTTTATATAATTTTTTTTCACCACAAGCTAGTATGACATGGTTGGTACAAATATATCCCTTAGGCTCTCTAGTTTCATATCCAGTATCTGCACTGTAGCTTTAAAACTGAGCCCATAACAACTGCTGAAAGGTCCATTGCATTAAAGAAACTAGTGGCATTAAAACGAATTTGCATTAATGCATTATTAGGTAAAATGGGTAATGTCATTCATGCAAATCAACATTTTGATAATATAACTATAAAATGCAAATTAGCACACAAATTAATGCTGCTTTAAGGGCTAAGCAAGCATTACAGTAACTGAACTGGTGCCCATTTGCACAGAGCAAAAATCATTTGTATTGTGCCAGACTCCAACCTTTCTGTTGTTTTTGAGTGATTTGTCGAAACAATGTCATAGCACAACATTAATATAATAATTGTGATAATTTCTTCCTCTTTTAAGGTCAAATCAGGACAAGAACTTCAAGACTTACAAGACTTTTAAGGGAAACTATGTCAATTTCCAAAACTCATGCATGTTATTCCTGTGGTCTAAGACAGTCCAAAAAATATAATAAACGTCAACAACTATCTCCCAAATCCAAAAACTAGACTGCTAAAGCTCAAACTTGTGGTGTTATCGGGTATAAAATCTGGAGCTGCTCCATAGACAATGAAGCAAAGACTGATTTTATGGACCCACAAAATGTTTCTTCTCTTTTTTATACCCGACTGAGCTTTATTCTGTTGTCAGTTGTGAAGCTGAAAATGTTCCCATATACTCAGATTAATCCCCTGGGTGCTCTCAGAGTCATCATAACCTCTCTCCCCATTCACTGTCTATGGAGCAGCTCCACATTTTATACCCTACGACATTACAAGTTTGAGTTTTACCACTATAGTTTTGGGAGAGAGTTGATCATGTTTACTAATATTTTTTTGGATTGTCTTAGAGCATAGGATAACATATATGAAAATTGAAAATGGCCGCAGTCCCCCTTTTAAGGTCTTGTTGAAGTCTTGAAGTTGTTGTCCTGATTCGACCTTAAAAGAGGAAGTAATTATCTCAATTATCATATTAACGTTGTGCAGGGAAAGTTGTTGTAAATGACACTGAGAGCACCCAGGGGAATGATCTGAGCATATGGGAACATTTTCTGTTTCACAACAACACAGCACTGAAGTCGTTTGAGTTTAAAAAAGAAAACAAACATTCTGTGGGTCCACAAAACCAGCCTCCCATTCATTGTCGATGGAGCAGCTCAAACTTTAAACCATATGACATTACAACTTTTAGACTCACTTCTCTGGTTTCTGACTTTGAGAGAGAGGAGCTCATGTTCACACATACTGACTTTACTAGGATAGAAATAACTAACAATTCTTAATTTGGGTGGTGTTCCCCTTAAAGGGCAGAAGCATACAAACAATTTTACTTATGGCTGGAGATGTGCAAGGATATAAGATGTAAGATATAAGATGTGCAGGTGCAAAGGGAGTCCAAAAGGTAAGTGGTGTTTTGGGAAAGCCAAGGGCACACAGGACATTGTCTATTTAGCTCAAGTTTTTGCAGATGCTGCAGATGATTAAATGCCTGAAATGGGGAACTCGACTACAGGAAGCCTGGATGGCTTTCAGTTGGCTCTTCAGTGTCCCGGTCCCCCGGTGCTGGATGTGTGTGTGAGGCTCCTCTGGCTGCTGATCTCCTTGATGACGCATGTGGATGAATTGCTCTTGTGCGTGCACTGTCGATCACAGCTGCAGGAGGAGGCTGTCAGGTACTGTCTACAGCAGCAGAAGAAGCACTGCGTCAGGTCGTGGAACAGGTGACCAGCAAAGAACATGTAGATCCAGGGGTTACAGCAGCTGTTGAGACTGGCCAGCAACATGGCGATGATGAAGGCCGTGTCTAAGGACAGAGACAGAGAGGAAGATGTGCTTGATATTTTTGATGTGTAAATGTAAGACTAGTTTATTTTGAGTCAATCCCACATACACTTACTCAATAACACACCAAAACCTCAGCTAAAAATGATTTCCTCCTGTTTGAGTAACATTTATTGAAAACCTTTTTTTCATCTTTAAAGATTCCCATCCTCAGTAGGATCCCGTGGGTTTCAGGCTGTGTGGTACAGACAGGGTAGAGAAGTCAGAGAGCACTAAGAAATGAACTAAAACGCTGTTACTTTTGGTCTTTTCATTGGAATTGCTGACAAGGACAAAGACATAGCCAGCCTATTCTTTAAATAAACCTTGTCTATGACTGGCAACCTGGCAAGAATATACCCTGTCTCTCACCCAGTGCATGCTGGGATAGGCTCTGACCCCCTGCTACCCTGAATAGGATAAGCGGTTTAGAAAAGGAATGGATGGGTGGGGGCTGCACGGTGGTTAGCACTCTCGCCTCACAGCAAGAGGGTCGCAGGTTCGATTCCGGCTTGGGGCTCTTCTGTGTGGAGTTTACATGTTCTCCCTGTGTAAGCAAGGGTTTTCTCCGGGTACTCCAGCTTCCTCCCACAGTCCAAAGACATGCTGTTTAGGTTAATTGATGACTCTAAATTGCCCGTAGGTGTGAATGTGAGTGAATGGTTGTCTGTCTATATGTTGTCTGTCTCTATGTGCCCTGCGATGGACTGGCGACCTGTCTAGGGTGAACCCCGCCTTCGCCCTGTGCCAGCTGGGATCGGCTCCAGCCCACCCGCGACCCCTAACGGGAAAAGCGGTTGACGATGGATGGGTGGATCTTTAAAAAGCCTCTAAAGTACCAGCTTTTTCCTCCATTCTAGGAAGATGTAATCACCTGGTTGTGGGCTTAAATCAAAATTCAATGTGCGTGCGTGTGTGTGTGTGTGTGTGTGTGTGTGCTTTGTTTAGTTTTTCAATAGATAAATAAATAGCGTCAAGGCTGTAGGGATGGTCCAGTAATTTGGTCCAAACTTTGTCTCAATGGATATTCAATCTGTTGCATTTTGTTGTACAGACATTCGCGATACCCAGATGATTTGTTGTCTTGACTTTAGTGATCTCCTGACCTTTCCTCAAGTTGTCCTCCTCAAGTGTCAAGTTGACACTTTCAGTTTTTATTGAAACCTCTCAAAACATTTTGGATGGATTGCCATGAAATTTGGTACAGACATTCATGCTCCCACCTGAGGATGAATTACAAAAACTCTGACCCCCTAACCTTTCATCTAGCCAGACTTCTCTCATGCGGTGTTCATAAAGTAATGCACTGTAATTCATATATATCCCACAAAATCAATTTGTATGTAATCAAGATAATTGTGAACCAGGAAGAATAAAGTGCAACAAACGCTGCGTAGGAAGGAGGACGGGGCGGAGGGGTGGGTCAACAGACACTGGACTTTTGCCTTGGAGACCAGTGATTGTACCCCGTGTGAAACCTGAAGTCAGCGTTGATTTATTGTCACAAAACTTCAATACTTAAGTTCCATCACTTTCATAGTTATTTTAACCCAATCTGTAATCTTCTCCTAACTAAATAGTTTTGTTACCTAAACCTAACCTGTCCTGGATGGTTTTCAGTGAAGACGGACGTTTGAAAACACTGTATGCTTGTAACAAGCGGAAATGGTGTTGCTGGACATTCGTAGGAAAAAATGTAAAAAATTAGCAATCACTTTTTGTACGAACCGTTGTATGGGGATTTGTTTAACCAGTACTTTGGTTTATGACTTAAGTCTCAACTGCATTTTATGTTTAGTGCTATTTAGCATATGGTAGCATGCTAACAGGCTAACCACTTAAGTACATTAAGTACATTACACAGAAATGACATATCACAAGCCAAACACTTCCACTGGACAGCTCTGGACTCTGCATTTCATTTCTACTAAATAAATATCATTTCTTGCTCCAGACTGCTGCACTTGCATCGCACATCATTTATAGAGACATATATGAACCGACATACTGAAGCATTTCAGACAATTCCAATAATATTAGAGATTAGCCTATAGCTGAAAAAAATGAAAGGTTGATGGATGCCACACAAATAGGATTTTAAGCTGCCTGACACAAAAATGCTAAATGGCTGCAATTACAAGAGGCTGTCCTGGGTGGAAAATACATATACTGTACCTTCTTTTTCTCATTCGTTCAAGTTATTAAATTTCCAATGGTTAAAAGCCAACTGAACAATGGAAAATGGAAAACTTCCAAGTAACATTTCTAATCCTTAATGGAGTGAGAAAGATTTAGTGTGTGGCATCTTCTTCTCTCTGACCTGTTGTGTTCAAGGTGCTCTGACAGTCTGTAGTCCGTTGCTTTATTATGAGAGGTGTGCTGTGCGAAGTGTCAACCAAATGCCATGTCAAAATTATGAGGCTCGGTCAACAGATAAATTAAACACCCTGTCCAGAGTTGTGTTTTTGGTGCTATGAGGAGCATAGTACTCATACCGCATAATGACGGCATTCAAACTTTTTTTCTTTTTTCTCTGGTATAGTTCAGTTTGACTTATAGTGAATTCACCACTTTCATGTGCTGCCCAAAATGAAAGAGAAACATTTATCTTGGCTGCTTTTCCTTAAAATTATGATGTACAGCTCTGATTAAAGTTGGAAAAATAGAAACGGGGTGAAGGTGATTTCAAAAGGAGGACTGTGATGATATTGCCATCATTCATTTCATAAAGAATATGCATAAATCAAAGACAGTATAAAATGTTAAGCAAACATTCTTGAGTGCACAAAGTCAGCTTGTCCTCTGACATGGCCTTAAGCAACAGGAAAACTCACTAACATGGAGTCAACCTGAATGGCAAGACTTCAGAGAGAATGTAATAAGTCAGTAAAGATGTCAGTGACTACCAGTGAATTAAATTTACTGGGTTTGGACAGAAGCTTTTCTTTGAAAGGTTTTTCTCTGAAATTGCATCCATCCAATGACATTTACATTTTCAAACTACCACTTCACCTTTTATGACACTGCTCCAAATCCATAAATCACATAGATACATCTTTCCATCTCCCTTCTTCTCAATCCCATGTGTATAATGTAAACCATCTATTTGTCACGTCTTGCTTACTTCATTCTCCATTTACTTATTTGACATTTAGGTGTGCAGTTTTGTTCATCCAATAACAGTGTACAGGGTGTACAGCTTGTTTAGGTGGTCAAATATTGCTGCTTTGTCAAACCCCATCAGCTTCTTATACCAAGGCACAAATCCCACTTTGGATGCTTTGTGGCTGTATTTTATGGATGAGGACGGGTTTGTGACATCGCTGTGAGTTCCCCTGTTCCTCTGTTTCTCCTCTGCTATGTGCAGTGGCTGTTGCTTGCTGCTATCGGTGTGTCAGTTTGACCGAGGCTTACACAACAGGCAGAGAGGACGCCGCCCTTTCGGCCGCATTCACTCAACATCTGCACCTTCCCACAGGGTTGTGTGGAGGTGTTAGTTGTGTGTTTATTTGTGTTTTAGAACGGAACCAGTTGTGAAACAATTGTTTTCTGAAACAATCAGAAAATAATGTTTCATTTCTCTGATTTGCTGCTTTGTTCCCATTAATGCTGCTCTCTCTCTCTCTCTCTCTCCATTCATTCTCTTGACCACTGCTGTTCGCTCTCTCCCGCTCGCTAGTTGAGCCAATGTGGAGGTGTGGGCAACTTTGAAAGTGATGTGTTTACAAACACTGACAGCCTTTATATGTTTTACCTTTAAACAATAATACACTAACAAATTTACTGTAGTCTGCTGAAAAACATGCACTGTCCAGCGTTGGTGATCGTTCATTTTTAAACTTAAAGATGTTTGTGTTCCTTTATAAACTGAGAGGATTTTCATTCTTCTTCAGCTGAATAAAGAAATAAATACTGGTTTATCTGAATTTTCAAATATGCATTGCCAAAAAACAGCTGAAAACAGGGCAGTTTTACTTTGGTTTATGAGAAGTTGACGTCTGGGAAATAGGGGACAGCGGGGTCAGTTGGGACAGGAGGACATTAGGGACATTAGAGACAGTCCTTTTTAGCAAGTTAAGTAGTAACTAAGCCATTCACCCATGCTCATACTCTGTCACACCCACTTCACTTTCAGCTTCAATGTAGAGACTGTTCAGGTGTTTCTTCTGCCATACTGATTTTAGTTATGCCACATATAAAAAACATATTGTTGGAAAGCTTATTTTCTGTCCTATCAGTTGACACTAGTGTTAGCTGTCTGAATTTGATAGCTAGCAGAGAAGTGTGTCTGCTCTCCCTGTGATGGTTGAGATAGTATTAGTATTATTATTAGTATTAGTTTATAGCTCCTACCTTGGAGCTATCAACAAATTTTAAAAAAGCAGAAAAACAGGACATAGTCTTTTCCTAATTGAATCAGACCAATTGTGAAGTCACTGAATTGATGTTTATTCAAGTGGCAGCCAGTCAGAAAATTCCATATCTCAGTAATTTATGAAAATATAATGCTTTTAGATTTTTTTTCTCTTTGAAATGTGTTAACAAGGGACATTTTAAACATAATGTGTTCAAATTTTTCTCCATTTAGATGATTTTTTTAGTCCAGATCAAGGTGTCCCAACATCCTGGAGAGGCAGAATTTTGAGAAAATGCACACAGCTGCCGAATGAACAGCCAATAGAAATGAGCTCTCTCTCTCTCCCTGATGTGATTGGCCAAAGTCTCCCGTCATGGGCTAGTTTATTTAAAGCCTGAAAACAGAGCCATGAGGAGATGAAGAAGTCTAGTTTTCTCTCAGAACACTTGAATTACAATATATAATATAAGTGGCTTTTGAAGGCTTTGTGAAATAGCAAGTCTTGCTTAATGTTACATGATAATAAGAAAAAGACGAGCCATCCAAACAACATGGAGGCCCCTATGGCAACATACACTGCTGTTGTGTACAGTGAATGCATTCTTGGCTTTATGTGTTTATTTTCATAATTTATGCAAAACTGCATGGAAGAAGCCTAAATGATGTTTAGCTTGGCTAAATCTGGCCTATTTAAGATAGATTTAAATCTGACCGCTTTGAATGAACACACTGCTCAGATAACTTGAAAGGTTATGGAGTGTATGTGCTCCCCTGTGCTTGTCCACTTTAATGGCAAACTCAAAAGACATGAGGGGTAAATCTGAATGCAGTGAAATGGAAATTATATAAAGCACCTCTGGGAAGAGAGAGAAACTCTTTGATGTCCGGGTACATTTACTCTCCCAGTGTCTCTTAACTGAAAACCACTGTAAATGACACTCCCATTCATCTGTGCTCACTCTGGGGAAGTCTCACCATGGTGTTGCCTTGGAAGTGAAGTTGATTGATTACGTAGAGCAAAGATATTTTCTGAGGGGGGAAATAATGACTTTTGAGTCACTTAGTGCTGAAATTTTGCCATAAAAAATGATTTTTCTAACATCACATGGTTTATGCGCAATAAATTCACCAATATTAATCTTAGACAAAAATGATCGACTCCTTGTGTCACTGAACACTTGGCACACTACAAAAGATAGTTAATGTCTTTATTATGGCTGCAATTTGGGATTATTTTCATTACTGATCACTAAATTCCAAGATTAATCGATTAATCGTTTCGTCCACAAAATGGCATAAAATACTGAAAAATGTCCATCCCTGTTTCTCTAAGTCCAAGGTTATGTCTTTAAATGTTTAGTCAGTCCAAACCCAAAAATATCAAGTTTAATATGCTATAAACAGCAAATAACATATTTGAAAGGCAAAAAACAGTATTTTCTGCAATTTTGCATGACAAATTACTAAAAGGATTAATCGATTATCAAAATAGTTGCTAATTATTTTCTGCTAGTTGCCTTATCGATTAGTAGAAGCACAATCATTGCTTTTATGCACAAGAGATATTAAGATTATGATTCAAACTGCATCTGTTGTGCATTGTTAATGAAAAGAACACTGAATGTGCCTTTACCTTCTCTTGGTGCAGCAGGATCCCATGCAGACCACATCTGGACAAAGAAGAAGGGGGTCCAGCACACAATGTAGGCAAGAACCACCACAAATGTCATTTTCACTGTGCGGATCTTTGCTTTGGAAATGAGCCTCACACTGCTCACGCGACAGAGCGCCTGGGCGCTTTTGGAGGGCCTTGGGGTGAGAGCCAAGTGATCCCGTCTGCTTTTTAAATTGAAATTCTCCCATATTTTAAAGCATATCAAGCCATAGCAGATGCATAAAATCGCCACTGGTAAAATGTAAATGCTGAGACTCATCCATGTGATGTACGCTTTGGCACCCCATGGCTGTACAAAGTCCCCCCAGCAGTCATACACACCGTTCCCGACATCCCTCAGAGAAAAGATGTACGCTTGAGGAGAGCTGAATATCAGGCTGAGCATCCAGGAGGCGATCACACAGAAGTGATCCTTTCTCTTCTGCACGGAGCGAAGTGGCTGGCAGATTGCTAAGCACCTGTCGATGGACATCAAGACCAACATGTAGGTAGATGCGAACATGCCCACGACCTGGAGGTATTTGACCAGCCTGCACAGCAAATCTGGCCCGTAGAAGCGAAATGTGATATCCCAAATAAGTTGCGGTAAGACTTGAAAGATCGCAACGACCAGATCTGCTATGCTCAGGTGCTTCATAAAGTAATACATCCGAGACTGGCTGTGCTTGGTGGTGTGGATGGCCAACAGGACGCACATGTTGCCGGTCAGAGCGAGAAGCAGCACCAGGACCAGGACGGCAACTTCCACTTTGGCCACTTCTTCGTTTCGTTTTAAAGGATTCACTGTGGTGTTTCCCACATGACTGTCATTTCCACGACTTGAGTTGCTCCAGGTAACATTCTGCGCCCAGCTAGTCTGCTCGCGTAAAAAGTCCTCCATCGTGCGTAAATTTAAAGCGCCAATTTGGCGCAGCCAGCGATCACATCACAAAACTGATCCAGGTCCGCTACCGCTCTTTGGTGGTGTGGTTTCCCTGCGCAGTTTGCTGTCACCTCACTTTGTTAAAGTTGGTTTTGTCAGGTGCTCTCAGGTTAAAGTACTGTGGGCTATAATCCAAAAGTCAGCGCTCTCTCTGCAGAGGGACACAATGAAAGACTAATTGAAAACTCAACAGCACACTCATCTCAAGATACTGTTAAAACCTAATTAAAAAATAATTAAACAAATTATAACAACACTCACTTGATTCTGTTCGAACAATGCCTACCTTTTAAGCGATCCTTTGCACACACCTTTATTTGGGGATCTCGGGGCACCACAGTTCTGAGCTGTGTCCTGACTGATATCTGGTTTGCAGAAGCTCTGTATCCTACCAATGTCAGTAACCTCCCTCCCCTCATCTTCCTCTAAAGGAAACTGTCTGGGCTGAATATGAGCAGATTGCACGTTTCTACTCTTTCTTTGTCTCTCTCCTTCCCCGTGTCTCCCTCCCTGTGCGCTGAGGTTAGGTTTTGGTTGAGCGCAATTACATCTAAGACTGTGACGCTGTGCTGTAAGCCAGTACTTTATATGGAACAAGGCTCAATCAGGGATGATCACAGGTGAAGTCAAAAAGCATTAGTGCGCCAGGGTAGCCGTGACCATTCTCAGGTTAAAATGTTTTGATGATTGATTTGACTTCTATGGACCTTTTATTTAAAAAAAAAAAAAAAAAAAAAGAAAGAAAGAAGGAAAGAAAGAAAAAAGAAAAAAATTTAAAGAAATTAGCCCTCAGGTCCCTCCCAGAAATCCTTGATTTTTTTAAGGGCCAATACAAAGATGGCTGCTGATGCCATCTTGAAAAATAAACCCTAGCACCTAGAATCATGTATGTACTTTTTTGTGTTAGTCGACCACAAGAATTCAGATTCTGTCGTGCTTGATGTTATGACATAATATTGACCCAGAAATCCAATATGGCCGCCATCCAATAAAGTGAAAATGTAACTTTTGAATGGAACAATGTTTTTTTGTATACACCTTCCAAAGTACATTTTATTTTTAAACCATATTTGATCATTTCTTATGGTAGCTCAAGAGATTACATTAGTAGAAGACAACCACATCACATACACAACTACACACAAAAGGACCAGTTCTGGTTAATTAGACCAAATTTAAGCACAATAAGACCAGGACTAGGTAGAATTGGACCATAGCTGGTGATCAAGTGTGGGTATATTATTGAGCATCTGTTTTACCATGTGTCATCCCTTATCAAGGGCAGAGTCTTCGTCACATTATCAGAAACTACTTTGCACATGCAGCTTGGATTTTTCTCAGTAAAATGATCTCATCCTGAAAATCTATTTTGAATGTGAACCTATTACCCAGAAAAGTCTCAGGATTAGGTGACACATGGACTCTGGATTATATCCAAATCAGTAAAGGGTTATGTTTCTTACCATCAGATAAGCATTGGATCTCTAATGGCTTTCTTTGTACCTGGAGAGTGGAATGAGGTGTGACATCTGTCTAAATTGAGACCTGCAGTACATGTTGGCCCAACAGAAACAGAAACACTAATCAAACTCTGCTAATTTTGTCAGAGTACTCCAGAAATGTGATCTTCCTGCCTATTCAGTACTTTTCAGTGTGGCTCTCGTCTCTGACGCTAATGATTCCATTAACGCATCATTTATCCTCACAGTCACCCTTTTATAGGCCGTTAATTATGCTATAATATGAAGTATTTGTGTTGCACATGTGACCTGCTGCTGGGGATGTTGAAAGTGGCTAGTGCCGGTGTTACACCAAAATGTGTGACCACTGAAATCTGTGACCACAGAGAGCCAGCAACATATAAGGTCACCATTTCTGATGGCTGTTGTTAGAACATATGACCCCACTGCACCCATCTTTTGCTTATTTTTAAGAGCTTTGTGAATATAAAACTTCAACTGTATTAGATTCGTCACATGCATGTACAGTACATACTGTACATGAAATCTGACCTCTGCATTTAACCCATCCTAAGGAGCAGTGAGCTGCTGTGAAGCGCCCAGTGAGCAACTTAGGTTTAAGAAATTCTTTCAAGGACACTTCGCAAATAGACCGTAGGAACCGGGGATCAACCACTAACCTTGAGGTTAAAGGACAACTGCTCTACCCACTTAGCTACTTTTTAACGTAAAATATTAAAATACATTAATGTTTTTTAACAATTTATTTTTAGGTTTTTTGTCATGTACTGTATTTGCCTCTTTTATGGCACAGATACAGTGAGGTCACATTTTCTGACCACATGTGTCAGAAATAGTGACCATGTGTTGCTGGTCACAGATTTCAGTGTAACACCAGCTAATGAGAAGCTGTTATCTGATTGATTTTTATACTGAAATTTAATGAGAAAGAGAGTGGAGATAAATGATGCATTTATGGATTCATTAGCATCAGAGCCAAGAGACACACTGTAGAGTCCTGAATAGACAGGAAGGTCACATTTATATTTCTGTTCTGACAGAGTTTGCACAGTTCAAACAGAGTTTGTGTTAGGACAACATATAGGCTATGGCAGGTCACAATTTAGAGAGATGACACACCTGATGTTACTCTTCAGGTATAAGGAAATTTCTAATGTGACAGATTAGACTGTAGCTAATCTTAATTATCTGACAGAAAAAAACATAACTCTGGTTTGGATATAATCCAGAGTCCACGTGCCATATAGTCCTAAGACTTAAAAGAACTCTGGTATTTCCTATTTTACTCTGTCACAAAGAGACAGGTGACTTTTGCTTTTGATTTAGCACAATTATTTATTGTTATCAGCCATGTGAACATCACATGTACAGTGTGAAAATGTTTGTTCCTTTTGGTTTGTGTGACACACTCAGCTGAACACTTGCAGGTGCTGTATGTAAATTTCCCCACTGTGGGACTAATAAAGGAATATCTTATCTTATCTTATCTTATTATCAGTTGTTTGCTCAGCTGAATAGCCCTTGTGTGAGATGCCTTGCTGTATTTATGCTAGATACAATCTGACCAGACGCAATGGGAGATTAATGCGTCTCTTTTGTTTCGGTCAAACCACAAAGAAATTATGAAATGATTCAATTGGATAAAAGAGTTTGTGCATTTTAATTTACACAAAACTTTTACTGCAATCCTTTTTTCTCATCATAGATCACAGTGACATGACAAACGTTAAAATTCTAAACATCTTGATGAATAATTGAGTGCAAACCTACTGATGGTTGTTGCTATCAGATTATTTAACAGTAACAGCTTGTAATTCATACTGCATTACACATTCACAACAAACTCACCGGACATAGGTGCAATAAGAACTCATGTGCAATTAAAACCCATTTCGGCCGCTTGTACTCGCGATCTAGGTCTTTCGTTCGTGACCCAGCCCTCATGACAATAGGTGAGAGTAGGCACGAAGATTGACCGGTAGATAGAGAGCTTTGCCTTCCGGCTCAACTCTCTTCGTCACAACGGTGTGGTAAAGCGACTGCAATATTTTCTCCGGCCAATCTCACGTTCCATTGTTCCCTCACTCGTGAACAAGACCCCGAGGTACTTGAACTCCTTCACTTGGGGTAAAGACTCATTCCCTACCCGGAGTAGACAATCCATCGGTTTCCTGCTGAGAACCATGGCCTCCGATTTTGAGGTGCTGATCCTCATCCCAGCTGCTTCACACTCGGCTGCGAACCAATCCAATGAGTGCTGGAGGTCGCAGACCGATGATGCCAGCAGGACCACATCATCTGCAAAAAGCTGTAGCTCCTAAAGTAGTGTTATTATGGTAAGGATGGTCTCTAAGCAACAGTTACCATGGAGGAGTGAGCAGAGGGGTCCTCAATTGGTTGTAATCTGCAACCACACCACTAGATGCCGCCAAATCCTGCACACTGTACTTTTAAATCTGTTTTGATTGGCCACACAAAAATGATTACGGAGAAGTGTCTTGTTTTCAAATCTGGGGAATTACTGTCCTTTTTTTGGTGCCTTTTTAAAAATACATTCCCCAAAAATAAAAAAATCGAATTTACTTGTTAAACCATGAGGTTTCCAAGGTGACTTGCTGTTTCCAAGGTGATGTGCTGTTTCCACAGTGACCTCTTTTATTGCATGGAGATCATTTTGAAAAGCCACGGGTGAAATGTGCAAAGAGCAGAATGACGGGTAATAACTGACTGATTATGCAGCATAAATGAAAAAAAGTAGGAAGATGATGCCAGGTAGTTGACATGCATTATTTTCCTCAGTCAATATAAGGGAGTGTGAACTGCTAGACCTGTCATAACCAAGTTCTGGTTGATGAAATAGACATTTTTGGTCAATATATCATCAAACATTTCATTTCATTCAAAATTGCACTGTGTGGGTGACTGTGTGGTTTGGTCAGATTTGGTTGACAGTGACTTGGCAGTATACCTAAGCAACTGTCATCACATTTTGATTCACTGATACTACATCTTGCTTTGTGTACGGAAGTATGTACAATTAACCTTTTCCTAACTGAGCTCAGATAAAAATACCAAACTGCTGACATCACACATCCTCACACAACACAGAAAGCACTGACATACTGTACATGAAACATGGAAAATCTACATAGAGTCAAAAAAACAAAAAAGCAGCGTTTGAATCCTCCAATCCTGCAGTTGGTTTTATTAAACTTTAATGACTAAACTGCTTAAGCATAATAAGGTGTCAGACATTATGTAATTCCTTAATGAATAGCACCTTGCACCATGGCCCCTATTATTTTCTGAACAACACAGACTGTGACTTGCATACTGTACTCTAAGCAGCAGCAGCTGGAACCCCCTCAAGCATTGGCATCCTAACAGCTAATGTGTGAGATGATCTAACAGCATGGTCATAAACCATAAAAGTTATGCCATGTTATGTAAACTCATTGCAAAAAAGGTCTCAGTTATGAAAACACAACATAACCTTCTGCAAAACGTTTAGACAATAGGAATACCCACATGACATAAAAATCTAATAGGACATGTCAGGAGCTGAAAACTGTTGAACACTTGGAAAACCTTTCAATAATACCATCTCTGTTTTGGCTCCTGGCTCCTCTCACATAGGGGTTTGGTGTTCATTAGAAACCTTGTCTTAAAAATAAATGCTCTGGCCAGTAATAATTTGTATACCTTTATATGGCAGATCATCCATCTTAATAGGTTTGAAGAGATAAGATCTGTCAGACATTAATTCCAGTGGTCAATTAATCTGTTATTTAAGGATTTCTTAATATTCTCCCGTGATGAGAAATGACTTAATAGCTAATTCAAATTGGACTAAAAAGGATATATAATTTTGCAGTGATGTACTGTAGTGGTAGTAGTGGTAATTACACTACACAAACTGCAGCCAGACATCAGCTTTGACACTTTTCATAGCAATTGTAGTACGTAACTACCTGCTCTTTAATTAATCTGTCTGTCAATACCATGCTAACTTTGACCAGATGAATGGGGCTGGTAACATTTCGTACAAAGGTCCTAACTTTCCCACATGTCTTAAAACAAACTCATTGGGGATTTTTAGGACATCCCTTTTTAGGTTTTCAGGCAGGTTTTATTACATCTATAAGACCTCCTGACTGTTCACTTGCTACAGTCTCTGTCTGTCCAGTCTGCAACACATGATACACATTGACTCTGATTATTTGAAAATAACCAGAGCAGAACACAACAGAACGTACCAAAACTCTCCCTGACACCAAATGCTTTGTCAAGACAAAGCCAGAGCTGCATTACAAAACATGTATAATGTACTCTCTGACAGTAAATCGATGCATACCCAGTTATCTGGTTTCAATAGCATTTACGACCAAACACCACATTCACTTTACACGGTAGATCTTACAGTGTACATAGCATATGTTTTTATTATTTTGCCACACGCTCAAGGTTATTTTACTGTAACTCCATTAATAGCAGCACAGCTACATTACATTAGCACACCAGGGCACAGAACTAGAAAATATATGGTCAAAAAATATCTTGTTTCACACAAATACCTTGACATGAAACAGATGAGTGTCACAGTGAAGGCTCTCCTGCATTGAGACTGGCATGTAAACAGACAGAGACAGGGCCCTGCATGGCCACTTAAACTCTGTCTGACATTGATTCAAGTGCACTTGGCATCTATACACTGTCTATCAGTATATTTAAAGATCAAACTGGCGTGTTGTGACAGTCGCTTGACTTGGTGAGGTAAGTGTAGAGGCATCCTGCTGTGGGAATGCCTGAGCACAGGAGTGCCAGTGCAATACAAGGATAACAAACCGGTGTGTTGGTACAGCTGCCTCATGGTTTCTGTGCACTCACACAGGTATAAACCAGCAGTCACTCTCCTGTTGCTAACATAAAGCATGTGTGCGCTGGTGGAAGGTTCAGAAGTCACATGCAGAACTAAATCATGTTAGCGTGACTAACACAAGATTTGTGTGAACACTGCAAACCAAAACAAGCGTTGTCTCTAAAAGACAATCTTTTTTCACTTAAATGTGCCTGTTGTGTGTTAAGGATTGTTTTACAGTTGGTAATTTTTCTCTCTGGTGCATGTTTTTTATATTTTAGAATACGTAACTACAGCTGATTAAAAAAATACACTTGTGTTGTTATGGGCAACTGATACAAGTTTCTAGTCTGATCTCCATGAGAAAAGTAGTAAACACAATATAATTACACTTTTTAAAGTGCTAATTCTTAGGATTTTGGTCCATGTTGATTTGGCTACACCTGTGATTACCGGTGGTAAGACTTCTGATTATATAGGATGCAGACTTTTATCTGAAACATAGACTGTGTATAAGGAGTAGACATAGTCACCATGACGTCACCTATTGGTTTGCAGACCACTGTTTTTAAGCCTCGAGCATTTTGGCCATCACCATCTTGATTTTTGGCTGTCGCCATGTTGTTTTATTGCAGCCAGAAGTGACAGGAGATGTTGGAGCTAAAAGAGTAAAAGTTCTACGCTCAAAATACAGGCAACTCCCAGACCAGACAACGCTGTGGTAGCAACCTGTCAATCACAAGGTAGCCACGCCCTAAAGCATACCCTGCACTATGGTCTATTTAACATAGGGACCATACTTAACTAAATGAACATCATGCTGTATTGAAGAAGACTTGAAACTAGCGATTGAGACCATAAACTCATTTTACAATGTTTACTGAGGTAATAAATCAAGGGAAAAGTAGGCTTGTTTTCACATAGACTTCTTTCTGCAACCAGAGGAGTCACCTCCTGCTGACTATTCAAAAGAATGCAAGTTTAAGGCACTTCAGCATTGGCTTCACAAGTCAGACCCGGAGGTATCCCGCTGATTTCAATGACCCCTGTGTCGCCCACTGGAGACATGCCTGGAGCAGCAACTCTGTCAGACATCTAAGAGAGGAAGAGCAAAAATAGGCTGTGGGCTGACAGCATTCATTGCATCACAATCTTTTAATGAAAAAGACTAAAAATGAACAATGTTGTGCAACACAGTAATACTGGACTCATATATCAAATGTTGTTTGCACATTGTATGGTATTCTTGCATGTTTTCTGTCTTCTGGATGCATTGTTTCTAATTAGCAACAATGAAAATGACTTTATAGAAAGGTGCTGACTGAGTATCTAATGGCTACTGCTGAGTGGCAATAAAGTGGCAAAAAAGTGTAATGTAAAGGTAAGGCTAATCCACAACATGCCATGGTTTGTTTCCTGCTCTGGCACTTATTTCATGTGTTATGTCTTGTTTTACTTCCTGCCTTTGTCTTTTTCATGTCTGTTTTCTACCACACCTGTCTTGTATTAGTCTTGTTGGCTCTGCCCTTATGTTGGTGCCTACAGCACCCTTGCTGTCTCCATTGTTAACCAGTCACTAAGTTTCCCTTCGTATGCCAGGGCCTGGCAACTCCCACTTTGTCTTGTTCTTGTGATTAGATCTCTGTGTATACAGTATATACAGTACCTGTGTTTTCTGTTGTCCGTTGCCAGTTTGCCGTAGGTGTGTCCCACTGTTTGCAGCTGCTGGCGTGCTGCTCGTCTCTGCTCCTTGTGTTCTGAGTCTGGTAATAAATTATTATTCTTCTTCACTTCTTACCTCTGAATTTGGGCCCATCTGCCTGCATGACTGTGACATAACAACTAGCAGAGCTACTAACAAAATATGACAAAAGATAACTCTACTTCTATGACTTAAAGGCTAAAAAGAGTTTGACTTTTCTCATTAGATATTCAAAAGTGTACAACTATTTTAGTCTGAGTGAGAAAAATAACATCCCTTCAGAGCTAACAGTTTCAACAACTGCTCCAGCATATGGACACGATTTAGGATAATAGCCAAGTCCCCAGAGAATCTATAAGACAGCAGCGTATGCCACTAGCCTCTGGCACTATTTGTAGAGAATAGCATACTATCCAACTTGCAGCATCTGCAGTTGAGCTCTGGTAATGGAAAATCATTGACATGCATCCAAGGAGAGGGTCTGTATGCTTCCCTTTGGTGCATTTTGCAAAAGTGTGTCTTGTGTGTGAGCTCATAATTCTTTGGTATAAATGATTCCTTTACCAGGTACAGTTCAGTGAGAGAAGTTAGGATCCACCGATACCAGATTGGATATCAGGCTAATACTGACTCAATTAGCTGGATTGGCTGTCTATGACAAAGGGCCTGATCTATTAAATTCAGCTCTAGATTTATAGACCATAAACATTATAAACTGGAATTTTAATTCTTGTTTAAGTTTTGACCAATTATTTGCTGCCTTAGAAAGTTTTACACCTGAATTGAAATTCCTGTGAATTTTTAAAAAAATTGTACAATTTATTATTTTAATAATAAATAACAATTCACAAAATGTATCCATGTATTTATTTGTTACATTTTGGTTTATTAAGTTGAGCAGTGTTTAAGCCAAGCCTGGTGTTGCCTTACACATAACAGAATGATCCCAGTCACTTCCACACAGTGATTCATACAGCTTATTAATTTAACACTGGTATCAGATCAGTACCCGGTATCGGCTGATACCCAAAGTAGGTATCGGTATTGGTATCGGGACCAAAAAAGTCAGATCTTTGCATCCCTAGAGAAAAGGGTTTTGAGAGCATCTTCAGACTCAGATTTTCCTCAAATGTTTGGCAAGTTTCCAAAACATTTGTAAATTATCATTTCCTGTGCCGTCTAACCTTAATGGCAGATGTAGCCCCAAAACACATCATTTGTTTATTTCAGGTCAATTTGACTTGACATGGTATTATACTCCCCCCTGAATAAATTCATTTCAAGGCTGTGTCTTGTCAAACTGAGTTGGAAGAACACTGAATTGGCCGCTGCTTGATTTGATGACCTCATGTAAAGCGCTTTGTCATATCCGCAAGGAATAAATGTGATTTTCAATTTAAATTTTGATCAGATTTTCTCATTTTTAGAAAGCTGACAACAAAGCAGTGCAATCTGTTCCCAGATCCCTGTTGTAGAATGATAGCAATCTACCTTCTCATTTATTTGAGTGAGGCAAGTCCAGAAGGCTCCAGCGAAAAAAAGCTGATATAAAATAGCTACCATTGTAATAGCTTTTGTATTGAAGTTGTAACATCGTGTCTGATTACTATAAATCACTGTGCAGTGTTTGATAAGCTTCTAAATTCATGACTCTGTCACTCAAACTGAACTTCCTGGATTGTAAGTCACATCTCACCAGGACACAATGCAACACACCCCCTGAGTTGTTTTAATGCAGGGTTGTAGTAGAGTCAAATATTGACGCAACTTCTCACCATTTGTTTCCTTCACCAAGGTACAGTACTCAATGAGATGATATACTGTGCTTGGAGCAAAATATTGTAGGATTAAAACAGTATCTGTCAGGTTTAGTTTCTCAAACAATGACCTCTCATGGCTCTGACACATTCCCTCTGTGGTAATTTGGGAAGTATCACATCACACAGTAATTAGAGAGGATATAAAGTGCAGTTAAATTAACCACAGTCAGCCAGGAACGTCGACAATGCACATAAAGAGAGAAATAAAGTGTGAATTCAAATGACACAGATGTCTTGTACTGCAATTTAGAGTAATTTTTCAAGTAAATGATTATGGCTTCTCCTCACACAAATGCCACAGTTGAGGAAGTTCTTCAGGCCAATATTAATACTTTAGTAGTACCTGTAGGGAAATTCCTCTTTACAACTGTGTGGGAGCAGCGGGCAGCTAAAGCACAGACACTGAAAACTGTTCATTAAAAAGAAGTGCTTTGCTCAAGGACTATGGTTATATTATGCCATTAATCAGCGCTGGAGACAGCCTCTCAAAAATAAATGATCATACTTGTCAAAACTATATGAATTATGATAGCTGTTGAGATGTGGTTGCAGACTGTATAAAACAATAAGATCCATATTAGAGAGGGGGAGAGGTTAAAAGGTATCTGGTCGGAAATCAAACAGAGTTGACTTCACACCCATTAAATCATACCAGATGGAACTGAGAGAGGATAAGATGTGCTGGAGGTGTGGAGTATACTGTACCCTCTTCCATGAAATGTGGTAATTAGGAATGGAGAATGGCCTTGGGCAGCCAATAGCAAGCGCAGCAAAAGTGAGCCTGTAATGTGATACATCTTCACATAAAACTGAATCAGATTGAGTTGAAAATGTTATTGTTTTTAAGTTTTGGGTGAATCTACACCTCTCTCAATTAGTTAACTATTTTGTTTTGTTAGTAAAGGCTTGAATTAAATAATTCTTATTACTGTGAAAGATGTGGAAAGATATGTTTTACTGCCTTAGGACTGTAGACATAAACTGGTAAAACAACCACAGTCCCAGTTAATCACTGCAGTGGCAATTTGTCACAAAAATCAAAAGCAAACTTAAATCAAAAGGCCACTGACGCACCATGGGTATGTGGTTTACGCAGGCAAAAGAGTCCATTGTCCATGCAAAATATATGTTTCTAATGATTTCTTTATCTAAAAAGCAAGCAGGCAAATAAAGCATAAAGAAAACATGAATGTTGTTTCCTCTCTTGTTATGGTAAAAGAAAAACCATAAGCCCACCCAGGTGCATGCTGGTCCTTCCATCCTACCTACCTACATATCCGCGGGTGCCCAGAGTTTTTGCCCAGTTCACGAACAAAAAAACAAATATTAATTACACTAAAAAGTAAACATACCAGACAAGAAAATAGTTAAACTTAACAAATAACTACCTAAAGAAAAAAAAATCTAAATAAACATGTAGAATAATAAAGCAAACAATACTACTTATTATTAGTAAAACAACTACTAACAATTAAAGAGTTCCCACTATTATGTTTAGTTGTTTCCCCATAAATGAGTATATAATAATGAATTAATTCTTCCCAAGCATTTTATAGATATTATGACTTTATAAGTTGTACTTCACCTGTGTGTGGTACCATAATTTCTTTAGTCAGATTCTAAAACACATTTAGTTGACAGTTTTGCGATAAAAAAAAAACATGAGATTGATTTATGTTGATTGACTGACTGAGCACTTGATTTATTTTTTTAAGAGATCCAGATTGTGCTGCTTATCAGACTTCGTACTACAACAAAACCTCTGGCATCTGACTTCACACTGAGCACATTTCAGTATAATATAAATGTATTTATGCTGTTTATCTGTGACATACTTGTTCACATTGAGCAGTGTACATCATTAAGACATTCCTTTGCTGTTCACTTGTTTCGGTCGGATCTGTGTATTGTAGCAGTGAAAGATGATATGATGTTTACACATTGCATGGGGAGCATGTAAAATGGAAACAAGATGGAGACTACATTTAAATTCTTAAAGATATCCACAGGCATGAGTGTTAAACAAGACAAGGATTTTCCTTTTGCAATGGATCTGAGAGGTATTAGCTGAGCAGAGCAGGAATTTGAGTTAAAAAGCTTGGTCTGCAAAATAATCTTAATCCATAAAAGCAAAAATGAAATGCTATCCTAATCCATCCATGTTGACAGTACTGTAGTTTGACCTAATGATCCATTCCTTTTAACACCTCTGCACTTTACTTAAGAGAACTATTGGTTTGTGCCTTTTACCAACTGATGCACAGTTGATTGGCAAACATACAGTCACAGCTAAAACAAAAGCAACATACAAGATAAAACACTGCAGTTCATCATACAATAAAAAATACAACAGCACATTTATATACTGTATAGGCTACCTTGCCTGTGTTTACTATTAATTATTCTGGAATGATTCCTTAATTAATCTTATATATAATATAAAGTCCAGTCTACAAATCAGCATTTATTGGCAAGAATAAATAAGTGAATGTTAACAGTAAGAGCTGTTAAATGTTTTGAATTACTAGTTCATTTGCAGAGTAAATTAGACAAAGTAAATAGTAAATTTAAAAGGTTAAGACAAAATCAAACATATTTGTCACTTGTCAATAAAGTTAATTGCAGTCAGTTTACTTCCGGGTGTCAGACCAATCATAACGGTGTTGGGGCGGGATGTAAAACAGACTCCGGTGCATTCACAAACTGTAGGGAGACGTGACACCATAGGTGCTAGGCTAATCC
The DNA here is from genome assembly GCA_947000775.1 of Pterois miles. Lineage (NCBI taxonomy): Eukaryota > Metazoa > Chordata > Actinopteri > Perciformes > Scorpaenidae > Pterois > Pterois miles. The sequence continues at coordinate 1,565,909 of CAMQGK010000100.1, read as the reverse complement.
CACGCACAGGTGTGATGTTGAGTACTGTTTCCCGATGATATGTGTTTTCCCCTACCAAAATCTGAACCAACCTTTATCCCTAACCCGAACTACCGACGGTTACCCATGGTTACCGAGGAGGCACTATCACTTTAACAGGACGGAAAGACTATTCGACTGGGGAACAGACTTCACCACAACACCTGTAGGGCACGGTCGTTGTCAAAGCTGCGGGAGTTTTAGGCCCATTACAACGGTGGATATAGAGTTTACCGTCGGGTAAAGGACATTAAGAGGCTTGCAGAAGGTAATACTTGTGTGTAGTAAGTCTGAACTGTCTCAGTGAGATAAAGTGTGGTAAAATTTATATGCTAATTGCTATTAGCGCGCTAGCAGTGATAGCACGAGTTTCAATGTAGCTATCTGTGTATGCTACTCGGTGTTGTTAGCAAATTTAAAATTGAAACGAACTCACAATAAGCTTGTTAAGAGACTTATAGCTGGAAGTTGACTAAACTAAACCTGTGTGTACTCGCTAAATGACAGGACCAGGAGACACCCGTGGGCTCTGGCTAGAGGATCCTAGTTTCAGCTATCCGCATGACGGGTTGTTGCCACCAGTTGCTGGTATTTCCCCTCATGGGTCCCCTCATCCACCAGTTCATCTTCCAGTTCGTCCACCTAACATATCAGAGAGGTGAGTGATAAACTGCTGCACATGCTAGACATTTTTCCCTGCTTATGTTACAAGTAGGTAAAGTTTAATACCACTAAGTTCATGAGCATCAAGCGAGGCCTGCATCATTTTAATTATTTTAAAGGGCGATATTTTGTTAAATTGCAGTGTGTGAGAGTGTGTGTTTGTGTGTGTGAGAGAGAGAGAGCATATTATTTTATATGATGATGATTTAATGTCATGATGATCCTGGCCAAAATAATTGTGATTCACAATGTTATCCTGATACTCATCAAAATATGCTTAAAAACCCTTAAAATGACACAAAAACATACTGGAATCACTTAACAATACATTTCATTAAGAACCAAATATTTTGTTGACAGATAGGACACACATCTTGTTTAGTCTCCATAGACATAAACAGAGGAAGGAAATAACTCTGGATTTGGCTCTTTGTTTTACAAAGTTAGGACGTAATATCTTAAATAAGGGCTATTCGAGTGTTTGTACTGTGGAGTTGGTGTATCTCAAAAAATCTCACTGCGAACATTGGTATCAATGACCGACGCTCTTCCTGGGGGATTGGTTGTTGTCTTGTAGCATTTATTCATCGACAAATAAACTGTACACATACTTTCTGCTTCAGCTACGTTCACAGCTATAACGCTACCAACGACCCAACTGTCACCACTACCACATACACAAGGTCTGTCGGAAACTCGCAAAAGTTACACTGCGCTGAGAGAGCGTAGCAGGAAGCCTCTGTAAACGCTAGAGCTGCCAGCGTAGCACAAGATACTCACTATCATTTCACCAGGCACACACAGCTGACAGCCTGATAAACTAAACTAAATGTGCAGTGGAGACTTTTACTGGGAAAGTGGCTGCATGTCCGTGACATTACATGCAGCACCGTGGCTGCTATAGTATCACTCCTCAATGTTTGAACTTGGAACTCATTTGTCTGCTGTGCTCATATACAGCAGCTGATGCATCGCCGCATGTGAGGCACAGACCGGTTAACAGGTAATAATCGGTTAGAGGGTCAGTTAGCCATTAAATATTTTTTAGCATCTCCAGTTGGAAATTGAGTCTGCTAATGCCAACAAACAACCAGCCCCCACCAAAACTTAGACTTCCAAAAGACTAACTCCATAGCAGCACAAAAAACCCAGTTCTATCTAGTGAAGCCCATCTTGCTAAACAGGGATATGACCGACGTTGAGTGAAATCCAGTTTATGGGAAAATAGCAGAGCCAGTGTGAAGAGTATGTGTGTGCATGTGGGAAGCAAGATCGAGAGAGAGCGATGACGAGTGTGTGAGAAAACGACAGAGCAGCGGAGCAGAAGACAGTTGGTTTATCTTTGAGAATATCAAGGGATTGTACAATGGAAGCTGTAATTTTTGCAGAAATATGATAGAAAACAAAGTATAAATTTCAGTCTGATTCAGACAAGCCAAATGGACTATAGTTTGTGAAAGTACTGACTTAATGTACTATATTTCAGACTTAATATAATGGTATACAGGAGCATGTTCCAATAAGTGGGCTAATTGTACTATTGGCTAAGTTTGAATAACTCTGGGATCAGCTAATAACTGTATCTGCACTGAAAATCTATAATTATAATAATCTTTCTTGGTTTATCAGTGCTTGTCAATGCTTAATGTTTTTTGAAGGTCAGTCTAACTTTACTGGGTCCTAGGATATTCTGCGATGTTTTTCTTAGATCCAGACCCTATCCAAAATGGAAAGGAAAACCAACACCCACTGGCTCACCCAGCCCAAGAGTATGTGAAAAATAATCAATGTTATATGTCATATAATGTGTTGACAACACATGTAGTGTCGTGGGTTGATAAGCAAACATGCAAGATAAATAAGTGTCTGTAATCAAAGCATGTTCGCTTTCTTAACCTTTTGAATCCTGATTATCCCCTGAAAATGTCCCACTTTTAACCCCCTTAACTTAAAACAATATTTTCCTTGTATGACAGCATTACATATTTTGTATGTGCCTGTTCCAGCACTTCATTGAGTGAACGGTTTAAAGCCAAGATTACGTTTTTTGTTTCTGCACCATTACTTTAAATGGAAATATTGTTGTGTATGTTGTAATGTCTTGTACATATTTGTGACACACATATTTTTCGAAACAGTGATGTCTTAACTGGGACTTAAAATGTGTGCATGAACAAAGTTAATGTCCACAAAACATGAGTTTGTATTGTCATATAGACAACAAATCAAATGCATGCATGGAACAAGTACAAACTGCTATAAAAACAACATGAAGTTAGTCAGTGTGTTAGCTATGTGCTGCAGACAAACCAAACTCCGACACCAACGTTTTCATGGAGCAGATACACTTTGACAGCAAGCAGCAGCACTATTTTAACTGAACACTGGGATCTGTTCTTCTTTTTTGGGTTCATCAGTGAGAAGATTTTTATCAGATTATGAGCTAAAAATAAGATCCTGGTGGATCTATGGCACCCTCTTTAACATGGACTGATTAAATTTTAACAGGAAAATTCAATTCACAACTCAACATTTTGGGACTAAGCGGTTAATCTTCAGTGAAATCTCAAGGCCTGCTACATATGGTGCACATTACCCTGCCCATTTATATCCTTCTCTTCAGTGAGGCAGTGAGTTTCATGGCATTCCTATCATCTATCACAGTAAGCAAAAACCTTTATTACATAATGGAATATAATGTTTAATAAGGATTTGTGACTGACATCAATCTGATTCATTCTTTTGTGCAACAAGCAGAAGTGGTACCTAAAATAGTCATCATCTCTGCTTCCATTTTTACCTCAAACATCCAGAAGAGACTGTTGCTTTTATCATATGTTATCTTTAAAAGGTTTATGTTCTCAAATACAAAATTTACAGGCACTTGTGGCAACAAATAATCAGCTGTTTTGTGATGTTTGGCACTTCTGCAATGTTTATATTGTGCTGGTTTTCAGTAGTGAAGTATGATGCATTTTCCTGTAAACTAGTTGTGTCTCTGGGGTTCAGTGAAAAGCTAATAATGCAGATTTCCCACTGCAGGGAAAATGACAGATATGTGGAAACCACCAAAAATCTAGATAATCAACCTTTCAATTCAAGCAATGTGAAATGTTAGGCTATATTATGGTGGAAAGCTCTAACAAGTTCAAATATAAATTAAAAAACTATTCAACATTTCCAGAAAAATGCTCAAATTTTGCTATTGATCATCTCATCTCATCTTATTTTCCTAATGAAGAAATAAAAAGCAGTATGCATAAATATTTCATTGCCACTGTCAAACAAGATGACAGAGCCTAGTGCAACCTGCCAGCCTCATGCTTCATTATCTCTCCTTTAATAGAGTACAGTTTAATTGACCACACATCATTATAGCAGTTGAATGTACCACATTTTCTATTCTAAGGTATTGAAGAAATGATATGGTGATGAATATACAATAAATACAATAATGCCTGATGGAAATACAATACAAATTTGAATTATACCAGCAGGCATGTTTTAGTTTGCTTGTTTGTTACTGTATTTATTAGGGCTGTCAATCAATTAAAATGTTTAATTGCGATTAACCGCATGATTGTGCATAGTTAATCATGATTCATCATAAATTAAGCACACTTTTTTAACTGTTCAAAATGTACCATAAAGCGAGATTTGTCAAGTATTTAATACTCTTAACATGGAAGTAGGCAAATATGCTGCTTTATGCAAACAACATGTCTATATTTATTAGCTGAAATCAGAAACCCTCACAGGTACTGCATGTAGCATAAAAAATATGCTCAAATCATAACATGCATGTCTATAAAGGGGAGACTTGTGTGTACCCATAGAACCCATTTTCATTCACATATTTTGAGGTCAGAGGTTAAGGGACCCCTTTTGAAAATGGCCATGACAGTTTTTCCTCGCTAAAATTTAGTGTAAGCTCGGGGCGTTATTTAACCTGCTTCCACAAGCTGATATAATGTGACGTGATGTACCAATAGATTCCCTAGGTTTTCTAGTTTCGTGTGATGCTAGTATCTTTACTGAGCCTGCTACAACCTCTGAGAGATTAATTGTTATTGATAAGTTAAAGAAATTAGAGTGAGTTAAAAAGATACAACATATAATTATCAAGGGCATGTGGAGGAGAAGTGACTAAAAACTCACTAGGGCTTGAAAAATGGCATTCTCCAGGCAGCATAATGCAGGAAATAATTACAGTAATGTGATATACACAATTTGTATGTATCTAATGATAATTTTAGACACACACACACACACACACACACACACTAAGCAGACTCATCCATAAATCACTGTCATTAACAAACCAAGAGCATACAATCGTGTTATAGCACAGTTTTCACAAGACAAGAAAAGAGAGTGAAAATAAGCACAAATAATGAAAAAAAGAAAAAAAACAAATGATAATCATAATAGATCATTAGATGTATGACAAAGGAAAATATTGGTTGGACCCAACTTATTACAGGCAGTCCATATGGAAAATATTGGTTGGTTAGAAGAAGTGATTCAAGGCTCTTTTAAAAAGCTGTGGAGATGTTCAAAAAAATATGTCAAGGCAGATATAGACATATTTTGGACCCTCTGTGGAATATAATGAAGTGAGATTGGGAAGGTCTAAGGGGATGCCCTCACATCACAGTTTGCCAGTTTAAAGGCAGGGATGAACGATTTGTTTTTCCCTTGTTGTCAGCAAGCCTTGCAAAAGCTGCTGAACAAACATCGTGATTTAATTTAAAGTTTTTCTCATCAACTCTTGCTTGAATTTTGTGCCTGTAACTTATCACTACATCACGCTAGACTGGAGGAAATGAGAATTAGTCACAGGCTGTTGTTATTTTTATAGAATAAAATAAGACAGCAGCACACCAATCTGCACAGAGGAAATTACAGTTTATGTATTGGCTGGGAAGACTGCAATTTATGTGAATCATCTCCCAAGTGACGCTTTGCACGTCTTGATTTTTTTTTCTTGTAATTTATTGCACAACAAAAGACAAAACGGTATCAGAACAACACGAGGAAGAGGAGAACAGTGAATACAGGCCAATAAACAGGGCTTCAGATCGCAAACCGAAACTGAAAAGTAGAATGTGACTAAACCTTTTCATTGGTGCTGCTGACTTTTAACAGGTCTTTCTCCGTATGTATGTGAATTTGCACCCTTTACTCCTTCCTGAGCGACATCGCAACCATAAAACATACTGGTAAATCAAAGTACAATTGATGAATATAATCAGCAGTCTCAATCAAAATAATAGTAATTAGAGAACTATTGATTGTTTTTTTTTTTTTGGTTTTGTTTTTTTGTCAAAAAGAATACTGCGGTGCCTGTTACAGCAGTCCCCGACCTCAACCGGTCCAGAACCAACATCGTGTGTGGGTGCGTTTGTGTGTGCGTGCGTTTGTGCAATTGTGCGTGTGTGCGTGTATGTGTCTCTGGCACTCGACCACACACTCACTACGCACACATTTCATTGCGTTCCTGTTATACCAGTATATGTTATCACGGCCTTGGCCATTTTCACACGGTAATATTGCGAGCATCAAAGCTTGTGTTGGCGTTTACGTGACTAATAAACGCAGAAATATGTCTTATGTATGAAAATAGACACGTTCATTGAAAGTGCGCCTTATAGTGCAAAAAATACGGTATATTTATTATTGGAAATCAGTTAACAACACAAAACATCGACAAATATTATCCAGAACGCCTCCCAGGTACTGCATTTAGCATTAAAAATATGCTCAAATCATAACATGGCAAAGTGCAGCCCAACAGACAACAGCTGTCATCAGTGTGCTGACTTGACTATGACTGGTCTCAAACTGCATGTGATTATCATAAAGTGGGCATGTCTCTAAAGGGGAGACTCGTGGGTACCCATAGAACCCATTTCATTCACATATCTTGAGGTCAGAGGTCAAAGGACCCCTTTTGTAAATGGTCATGCCAGTTAGCACCAGTTTGGAGCATTATTTATCTTCCTACATGACAAGCTAGTATGGCATGGTTGGTACCAATGGATTCCTTAGTTTTTCTAGTTTTATATGACAGTATCATTACTCTAGCTTCGTAACTGAGCCCTCTACAACCTAAAACTCGCAAGTTGCATCAATTCCCTAAAGAAATTAGTGGTGTTAAAACGAATTTGCATTTTCACATTAACTTTGTCAGCCCTAGTTTTTCCATTTTCAGTGATTGTTGCAGGTTTGAGTTGCTCCGGACCCTTATAAAAGTGCTGGCCCATTGTGTTTCCCTCTCTTCAAATTTTTTTGGGGCCTTTTTTTTTTAGATTTTCCTTTTTTTTTTTTTTTTTTTGGCGGGACCCCCCCCCCCCCCTCCCCCTCCCCCCCCCCCTTAGAGGTCCTTTTTTTTCTTTTTAATTCATATATCTCCCCCCATTTTTTTTGTGAGATATGTGCATGTACATTTATTTCCTATTTAATGACACACTGACACACATTCAGACTACTGAACAGTATAGTGTTTTTTGCTATGAATCATATAAGTATGATTTTTTTTCCCCTCTGAGATGTAGATATACTGTAGATTAAGATAATTCACTAAAAGGACTTCAGACATGTTATTCCAAGCCAGGCCTTCGTACATGTCAGCACACTAAGATAAACAACACATCCATTTATCAGCTTGGTTGTGATGAAAGGTGGTTGACAGCTGATTTGTATTTGTATTTCTCTTAACAGTATAAAGTATATAAAAGTCGGATGTTTTGTTATGATATGGTATGATAGGCCATTAATGGGTTCAGAAAATATTTGCCATGGGGGAAAAAAAATTTTTTTAGAGGCCTAAAAGTCAACCAAAGCACAACTCATAGGGGAGAGGGTCAACTCTAAAACCACAGGCAAAATGTTGTGACTCTAGATTGAAGAAATAGATGTGAATATTTATAGTGAACATATGGCTTAGGATGTTGTCTTTTAAAGGGGCCCTATTTTGCCTGAGGTGAACAATACTGGATTGGGGTTAGGGGTTAGCCCCCTGAGCCTGCAATCCTGACAAACTTTACAGTATTATAGAGGCTGTAGCAGATTCAGTTTTAGAGCTATGACACTGCCATTTATCATATGAAACTAGAAAACTGAAGGAATCAAATGGTACCAACCATGTCATGCTAACATATCGGGAAGGAGGCTAAATTATGGTAAATATGCTGTAGTTGGGCTAAATTTTGCTGAGGAAAAACTAGCTTGGCCATTTACAAAGTAATCTCTTGACCTCTGACCTTTCGATACGTATGTGAAAGACAATGGTTTCCATGGGTACCCACAAGTTTCCCCTTTACAGAGATACCTACTTTATGATAATCACTTGCAGGTTTGGGCAAAAACCTTCAGTTTTTTGCCTGCAGTACAAATGTGGTTTTTTTTTTTTTTTTTTTTTTTTTGCTTGTTCCAAAAATGGTGTATTAATATTTCTGTATACTGGGGTCCCTAAACAGTCTTGGAATTACCTAAATTGCGTATCACTGTAAATCTGAGACTCATACACTTAAACATTGTCTTTTAATTAATTATTTCATATTTATTTCTGATTTATGACTGATTAAAGATGAACAACTTGACACAAAATGCTGAACTCAAATTAATCTTCAGGTTCCCAGCTTTCAGATGATGTACATCACTTCTGTGTGACACCCACTGTTGACCTGCTATCAACCCCTAAAGACTCCCTGTACCCCCTAAAAAGGACTAAAATGGGTCTATTGTGGGTCTCAAAGGGTTAAGCATTGGTGACACAGGTTAGCATATTGAGCTACACTGACACTGTAGCTGGAGAGTTTTTATTCATTTTAATATGCAAGAGAGTAGGGATGTTGGAAGCGTAATAAACAAACAATAAGGTTAATGTGGTGAATTTCCATTATCAGAATAATTGTGAATATCTTCTTGAGTGAATTTTTTGTGCATTCATCCTTTATTTAGGCAGGGGGACCTTATGCTTTATTACCTTATTCAAGTCTTTCACTTAAAAGGATGTTCACCAAAAATGAGTGCAAATGTTTATTTCTTAAAAAAATGTAAGGTAAATTGATTCCAGTATGTTTAGTGCCATTTTAAGACTTTTAAGCATATTTTGATGATTATGGGGATAATATTGTGAATCGTGACATTAAGTTTTCATATTGTCCCATGCCTGTGTGAGGCGGGAATACGACCAAAGAATTCAATGAAAAGTGACTGTGAAAGTCTGTGATGTATGCCAAGACTGCACTAAGGTAAAAACAGATAATAGTACAAAGAAATGTCCAAGTTGTATATTGTTTCTCACCATGAGACTAGAAATTGAAACATACTTTCTGTAGCTTGTTTTGGGGACTCTGAGATTTGACAATGCTAAACCTTTCTTTGTATGTTTACAATTCTACATGTTATTCAGAACTGCTTTTATACATTTACCATCATTGGTTGCATGTACAAGGTGTTCGATCAGATACTTTGCCCTAATTTAAGATCATTAGTCCGAGCCAAGCAAAATCCTTCTGTGATTTATATAATCTCCTTCAGTTTACGTGCAATGCTTCAATCAAAAACACCACAAGATATTTTTATTTCTGGTGTCATGTATTTTACTGAGCCTCTTCCCAGCAGATCCCTGCAGACTGGTGGCCACAATGAATAAACAAATATAATCAGCATCTCCAGTTCTGCCTCTTTAGATCTGAGCAAACAGATTTTGACACTGAACAGCACCCTACAGCTCTCAGGCTAATCATAACCACAGAGTCCAGATAAATCTGCCAAATTTGATCTGCTTTTTTTGCCGTCTTGTGATTTGATTTGATTTGTTTGGGGTTTTTTTTATATTTTTGAGGGGCGCACAACTCCTCAGCATATTTGTTTATAATACATACATAGAAACATTTACGTTCTTAGGGAAATACTGTATGGCATTTTTTAAGGTGAAAATGGAAAAAAATATGGACATTTCACGAATTTGAATAATTCACATGATGATACCAAATAAAATTCTTTCTTCTACATTACTTTTTACCAGCTGAATGGTGTGTGATATGATCTGTACTCCCCATCATGGCCACGAAAGCTTAAAGGAAACTATGGCTCTCTTTTTTTTTTTTGGCTTCAGAGGTCATTACTGTATACACAATGAAAACAGTTTGTTTGAGCACTTGAGTGCTTTAATGCAGCTGTGGAAATTTGAACATGAAAGAAGACTTAGATGTTTTTTTTAATGTTTCAAGGATGGCATCAAAGCATGGGGTAATTGAACAAACACAGTCAGGTCATCTTTTCATCTGTTAAAATTTAAGTAAATTTAATATTATAAAAATACTACTTTTCTGAGAAAAGCACCCTAACTTTTAGCTCGACCACTGCACCTTTCTGAGTTTATCCACAAAAATTGAAGAAAGAAGAGAAGGAAAGAAGAAAAGGTTTTAAAGTCATAAGGCTTTTACACCAGAGGTGTTTTTTGTGTGCATTTAATTCACACATCAGTATATATTTTCAAACTGTTGCTTTTGTCAAGAGTACTTTGACAATATAATTTTTTACAGAACAAGTTTCTGCGTGTTCGCATCACGAATAAAGGCATCAACCAAACACACTGTGCAGAACAGCTTGCATTGCGCCTTTAGTCATTGAAAACGATATAAGAGAGATATAATAGAGATATAATAGAGATATAATAATTGCAGGCGAGTATTTTACATTTTTATATCATTTATTCGTCACATTTAAAATTTTACCTGATGGTGGTGCTAGAGGCAAAGTCAAGGGATCACCAAAGTCATTAGGATTCATCCTCAGGGCACCATGAATGTCTTTACCAAATGCCATGGCAGTCAGTTTAATAGCTGTTGAGATAATTCAGTCTGGACCAAAATGGTGGAGCAACTGACATTGCCATCCACAGAGCCACTCTCTTTGTGTGCAAATTGGAGTTTCTTGTATAACGACTTGTTTTAAGGAGGTTAGTTATTTAAAATATTAAGCATAAAGGAACTAAATCTAATCTGAAAAAGTTATTTGCTTTGAGTATCAGCGGTAGCGTGTGTGGCTGTTTAAACACATTTAATCCTTCAGCCCTGATTGCTTTTTAACCATGAGACTCTTGGAGTTTGATGCCACTGTCCACTGTGACTGCCCACTTCTTGTCCACAGGAAGAGCAGAGGCTAAGCAAATAAACCGTCCCCCGCTGCAGTATTTCATGTATAACACATTGCATATCAAATGTGGGAAACAGATCCTACATCTGTATCTCATCTTAAACAGAGAAAGATGATATCCATGAAACTGATACTGGAGACATTCTCAGCAGTGTAATGTAGTAACAGGGCGTCAAGCTTTTCATTTCAGAAAGTCTATCCATATCAAAATCTCAATCTGTGTTGCCTCTGGCCATTCACATAATAGACCCACCAGGACAGAAATTCCAGTGATATGTTCAACAGATGGTGAGTGAGCACAGTGAGATAATCCCAGTTTCAAAATGTGTCAAAACACAATCTACGCTGACAGTGAAGATGTGTGCATCCCTGTTGAAATGGAGACTGATTCCTACTCCTGACCACATGCCAGCTGCTGAGATAATAGTGTGTCCCTGATCAGATCAGAAAGGAAGTATCACCTTAACTCCTTTCAAGGATACATGACCTTTGCCTCACACTTTACAGAAGTAAAAATAAACAGCTCAACAGTCAAGTCTAAAATCAAAAGTAGAAGCATTTATTTTTAATGATTCGCTGTGGGATTTTTTTTTTCAACTAACCAGAAATGAAAGAAGAAAGGAAGGAGAAGAAGAAACAAATGCTTAAACCTCCATTCATTGATTTTTTTTGCCACTTGGTAGTAGAGAAATAAGCTCACACAACACATTATCACCATATAAACACTTGCCCATTTAAACGTCCAGCAAAAACAGAGCAACATTTGCATTCATTTGAAAAGGTGTTTTCTGTCCACATGAATGCAAATCCAATACTTTCATCACACTCCTTTTTGCTCTTCTTTGTTGTGTCATCTACTCAGGAAATATCTGGCTGTTGAGCAGCTAAATGCTCCAACATGTTCACCAGCTAGCTACTAACTTTCTTAACCATTTGGTGCGGCCTGCTGAAGCAGCCTGCTGTGGCTGAAAACAACAATAGTGCCAGAAGTGAGTGATCCAAAACAATGAAGTTGCGAGCTTTAAAGCCACAACAATGCCCTGAAAGACGTGTCTGTTCTATAATGTGTTCTTTGTGGGATAATCACTATAAGCAACACCTTTAACATATTAATTTGATCAATTTTAAAGCAACTGTAATCAATTCATTATAGTGTCACATGATAATGTGAAAACAATGTGACATTGTAAACGGGTTCGCTCATGGTAATGAATTATCCGCTGAATCTGTAGCTCCCCTCGGCTTTACTGGGTTTAATATTCAATTTCAGCTCATTATTTAGCTGTCCGGTCTTAACTTTAATGTTTTTATTCACTCTCGCAGCTCTCATAGTGCAGTTTTCAACAAAAACAACCAAATGACCGACAAAGCTAGCAACTGGTTCAGCTGCTGAGGAGCTACAGTTGTGTTCAAAATTATTCAACCCCCACAGTAGATAAATGTTTTTGCAAGTTTGACATTTATTTTTTTATCTTGTTTATAATCACATTAAATAATGACATGTCAAATAGACAAATACAACTGAAATTACAACAAAAATGTTTGTTATATCACCATTAATGGCCTTTCTGTGATTACTTCTTTGACAAAATTATTCCACCCCTCAGGTATGTACAACTTTAGTACTTAGTACAACATCCTTTTGCAACAATAACATCCTTTAGACGTGAAGCATAGTTTGACACAAGTTTCTTGCAGCGAACCACAGGTATCTTTGCCCATTCCTCATGGGCAAAGGCCTCCAGTTCATTAACATTTTTTGGCTTGTGTGCTGCAACTGCCTTCTTCAAGTCCCACCAGAGATTTTCAATGGGATTTAAGTCTGGTGATTGCGATGGCCACTCCAGAATCTTCCAGCCCTTCTTTTGCAACCAAGCTGTGGTAGATTTTGAGGTATGCTTAGGATCATTGTCCTGTTGGAAGGTCCAACGTCTCCCAAGCCTCAGCTTTGTCACTGACTGCATGACATTTGCATCCAAGATCTCCTGGTAGTGAACTGAATTCATAATACCTTGCACACGCTGAAGATTCTCTGTACCTGAAGAAGCAAAACAACCCCAGAGCATGACTGACCCCCCACCGTGCTTCACAGTAGGCAGGGTGTTCTTTTCTTTATAGGCATCATTCTTTCTCCTCCACACGTACCGTTGATCCATTGGCCCAAAAAGTTCCGGTTTGGTCTCATCACTCCAGAGAACAGTATCCCAAAACCTTTGTGGTTTGTCCACATGGTTTTTGGCATACTGGAGTCGACTCTTCTTGTGCTTTGGAGTCAGCAGGGGGGTGCGCCTGGGAGTTCTTGCATGGAAGCCATCCTTTCGCAGTGTGCGTCTTATTGTCTGGGCAGAAACCTGAATACTTCCCTTTGACATGTCCTGTCGTAGTTCCTCAGCTGTCACCCGGGGATTTTTCTCCACCTTTCGCCTCAGGTATCGCACAGCAGTTGCAGACAGTAACCTCTTTCTACCACGCCCAGGTAGCGTTTCCATGGTGCCTTTAGCTTTAAACTTGCGGACTATGCTCCCAATTGTGTCTCTTGAAAGGTTTAGCCTCTTTGCCATCTTTTTATATCCATATCCTTGCTTATGAAGTGAAATGACCTCCTCTCTGAACTTTTTTGACCATTCCTTGGACTTCACCATGTTGCAAAGATGTCATTAACTGCCAAGAAGAGCCATGTGTCACAGTCCTTTTACATCTGCTTAATCGCTGCTCATTAGGGTTCCGTTCACATCTACAGGTGTTTTCATCAGCTGTTTGACAACACCTGATGGAAACCTCTGTTCTTAAGAGTGGTGGACTAGGGGGGTTGAATAATTTTGTCAATGAGGTAATCACAGAAAGGCCATTAATTGGAATATTCCAAAAAAAATTTTTGTTATTTCAGTTGTATTTGTCTATTTGACATGTCATTATTTAATGTGATTATAAACAAAATGAAAAATAAATGACAAACTTGCAAAAACACTTATCTACTGTGGGGGTTGAATAATTTTGAACACAACTGTAGATCCAGTGTATATTTGGTAGAGACCAAAAACACTGAAGACTGAATACTGGACTTTTCCAATTGGGCATAAACACTACTTCAAATGAATGATAATGTTGCTCAATGACAGCTAGATGTGTAAACATGCAACTGTTTAACAAGTTTGCCATATCAGCTTAAAAGGTGACGATATGTCAGTTTTGTGTTCACAATTTCCACTGCTGCCAAAAAAGAAAGTTTAATATAGAAATATTGTTTTATTGCAGTTTTAAGTACTTAGTATTAAGTACTTAGTTACTGTAAGGCATGAATGTTGCTCCATAGCAATTACCTGCTGTTTGGGTATGCAGAGTAGCCTGTCATGAAATCAGTTTCTCAATGTTCAGACAATGTTCAGTTCAAAATAGCTTGAAATTTGACTTGGAGGGGATTTTCTCTTTTGTATCCAAATCTATCCCTCTCACCTCCAGGATACAGATAACTTGCATTTTTCCATAAGCGCATTAGTTCCACCGGTGATGGATCCTGAGACTTACTGAATGAGATATTAATCACTGTGACCTGCCAGTAGTATTTTGGCACTTTGACGTCAGCCTGCGGTGATCACTTATTTTTCTCCTCCTTCCTCTTGGGCCAGAATTTCTGTCTTCTGAGAGATTTAGTTGATCAGACCGCTACATCTCCTGACAGTTACCCCAGCACCTTCCAGCTGTTGCTGCTAATATCTAGCAGAGCTGGGGAGCAAATGGGAGGAGGGTGAATCACCGCATTGCTGATTGGGAACAGACGCCTGGATGTTTGCACGCCTCGCACTGCAGGGGGAGTTGCAGCATGGCGGGGTTCATTCCACATTTGATTTCCAACTTGTTACTGGCACAATTTTCACACACAAGCAAGCTCAATATTTTCAACTCACAACTTGACGTGTTGCAGTTCTATGCTCTGCAAAGATTTTATCACATACTCTTCTGGGTTGGCGGTGGTTCATTAACAGCGCTCTGAGAGGAAATTGATTTTTTTCTGCCTCAGCTCGTCTGAGCTTCCAGCTGTCCTCATGATGATTGTCACTGTATTCAATTAGATGCGAAAAGGACACAATTGTACCAGCTCTGGTCCAGCATGTCGCTCTCCTATTCACCATGAACAAGTAAAAGTGAAGGGCTTCTGTCCCCCAAGCTGTTAGCACGTCTCAATGTTCAGAAGACAGTGTGTCTTCTCCCCTGTAATTAGTCTGAGCAGTAGATTTTGCCTTCACAAAATGTACCCTTCTGCTGCAGCTAATTTGAAGTAAAAGCACCAGTTAAAACACTTGTCTAATCTTGAGTAGCTGGTATGAAACCAGAAAAAAGCTCTCTTTTACCATTTGCTACAAAAGCTTGACCTCTTATGGTAAATGAGATGGAAAATGGAAACATGGCGCAGTGGCTACTGTGGTTAATGTTACATCCATATAAAGTAAATGGAAACATGGCGCAGTGGCTACTGTGGTTAATGTTACATCCATATAAAGTAAATGGAAACATGGCGCAGTGGCTACTGTGGTTAATGTTACATCCATATAAAGTAAATGTAAAGATTTGTGTTTCATACTTGTATGAATTACAGTTAATGACAGAAAATGTTTTGAAAGTTCAACACCGTTTTGAAGCTCACTATTTCACTTATGTCTCAGTTTAAGTCGTACACAAACAGAAATGTAAAAACAACAGTTTGTAGGTTTATGGGAAGTTACTGTATGTGCTGGAACTACTTCTTCACAACAGAAGGCAGTTGTGACATTCCTGTGTTGCCTTCACAGTAAGGTTGCTGGTAAGGGGATGAAATTATTGTTTTGTTAAGAAATGAAAGATTATTTTAATCGTCTCTTCAAACTCTTGGAAAGAATGTGAATAAGAATATTTCTCTAACTATGCCTTTAAAGTGGACATGTTAAAAGTTGGCACGTATCAAGGGGATGAATGCTGCTGTACTGAACTTTTCCACATCTGCCTCCTAGAGATGTGACGGTGAAGAAATTTTCTTCTTCATCATCTTCATCTTCAACCGCTTATCCGGGGTCAGGTTGCGGGGGCAACAGCTCCAGCAGGGGACCCCAAACTTCCCTTTCCCGGGCCACATTAACCAGCTCTGACTGGGGGATCCCGAGGCGTTCCCAGGCCAGAGTGGAGATATAATCTCTCCATCTAGTCCTGGGTCGTCCCCGGGGTCTCCTCCCAGCTGGTCGTGCCTGGAACACCTCCCTAGGGAGGCGCCCAGGAGGCATCCTTACCAGATGCCCGAACCACCTCAACTGGCTCCTTTCAACGCAAAGGATCAGCGGCTCTACTCCGAGTCCCTCACTGATGACTGAGCTTCTCACCTTATCTCTAAGGGAGATGCCAGCCACCCTCCTGAGGAAACCCATTTCGGCCGCTTGTACTCGCGATCTAGTTCTTTCGGTCATGACCCAGCCCTCATGACCATAGGTGAGAGTAGGCACGAAGATTGACCGGTAGATAGAGAGCTTTGCCTTCCGGCTCAACTCTCTCTTCGTCACAACGGTGCGGTACAGCGACTGCAATACCGCCCCCGCTGCTCCGATTCTGCGGCCAATCTCGCGTTCCATTGTTCCCTCACTTGTGAACAAGACCCTGAGGTACTTGAACTCCTTCACTTGGGGTAAAGACTCATTCCCTACCTGGAGTAGACAATCCATCGGTTTCCTGCTGAGAACCATGGCCTCCGATTTTGAGGTGCTGATCCTCATCCCAGCTGCTTCACACTCGGCTGCGAACCGATCCAGTGAGCGCTGGAGGTCACAGACTGATGATGCCAGCAGAACCACATCATCTGCAAAAAGCAGCGATGAGATCCTCAGCACACCAATCTGCAAACCCTCCTCCCCCCGACTACGCCTCGATATCCTGTCCATGAATATCACGAACAGGATTGGAGACAAGGCGCAACCCCGAAGGCCAACGCCAACCGGAAACGAGTCCGACTTACTGCCGAGAACCCGGACGCAGCTCTCGCTTTGGGAGTACAGGGATTGGATGGCCCTGAGAAGTGACCCCCTCACCCCATACTCCCGCAGCACCTCCCACAGTATACCCCGGGGGACCCGATCGTACGCCTTCTCCAAGTCTACAAAACACATGTAGACTGGATGGGCATACTTCCCAGGCCCCCTCAAGGATCCTTGTGAGAGTGAAGAGCTTGTCCGTTGTTCCACGGCCAGGACGAAATCTGCATTGTTCCTCTTCAATCTGAGGTTCGACTATTGGCTGGACCCTCCTATCCAGCACCCTAGAGTAGACTTTACCAGGGAGGCTGAGTAGTGTGATACCCCTGTAATTGGCACACACTCTCTGGTCCCCCTTTTTGAACAGGGGAACCACCACCCCGGTCTGCCACTCTTTAGCCTTCAGCATTTCTGGGCGAATCTCGTCAATCCCCGGGGCCTTGCCACTGCGGAGCTGTTTAACTACCTCAGTGACTTCCCCTAGGGAAATTGACGACGATCCCCCATCAGCTTCCAGCTCTGCCTTTACAAGAGAGGGCATATCAGTCGGGTTTAGGAGTTCCTCAAAGTGCTCCTTCCACCGCCCGGTTACCTCCTCAGTTGAGGTCAACAGTGTCCCATCGTTACTGTACACAGCTTGGATGGTTCCCCGTTTCCCCCTCCTGAGGTGCCGGACAGTTTTCCAGAAGCACCTTGGTGCCGACCGAAAAGTCCTTCTCCATCGCTGCTCCGAACTCCTCCCACACCCCCTGCTTTGCCTCCTTTACGGCAGCGGCTGCCGCCCCACGGGCCCGTCGGTACCTTGCAACTGCCTCCGGAGTCCTCCGAGATAACATATCCCGGAAGGACTCCTTCTTCAGTCGGACAGCTTCCCTGACCACCGGTGTCCACCAGGGTGTTCGAGGGTTACCGCCCCTTGAGGCACCTAAGACCCGCAGGAAGCTTTGAACATCGCCCACTCAGGTTCAATGCCCCCAGCCTCCACAGGAATGCTAGAAAAGCTCTGCCGGAGGTGTGAGTTGAAGATCTCTCGGATAGGGGCCCCCTCCAGACGTTCCCAGTTCACCCGCACTACACGTTTGGGTTTACCAGGTCTATCCAGAGTCTTCCCCCACCCTCTGATCCAACTCACCACCAGATGGTGATCAGTTGACAGCTCTGCCCCTCTCTTTACCCGAGTGTCCAAAACATGCGGCCTCAGATCGGATGATACGATCACAAAATCGATCATCGATCTTCGGCCTAGGGTGCTCTGGTACCAAGTACACTTATGAGCATCCTTATGTTCGAACATGGTATTTGTTATGGATAATCCGTGACTAGCACAGAAGTCCAATAACAAATGACCGCTAGGGTTCAGATCAGGTAGGCCATTCCTCCCCATCACGCCTCTCCAGGTACCTCCATCGTTGCCCACATGTGCGTTGAAGTCCCCCAGCAGAACAATGGAGTCACCTACTGGGGCCCCATACAGGACTCCATTCAGGGTCTCCAAGAAGGTCGAATACTCTGAACTGCTGTTTGGTGCATATGCACAGACAACAGTCAGAGTTTTCCCCCCCACAACCCGAAGGCGCAGGGGAGGCGACCCTCTCGTTCACCGGGGTAAACCCCAACGTAGCAGCACTCAACCGGGGATTTGTGAGTATCCCCACATCCACTTGGTGCCTCACACCTTGGGCAACTCCAGAGAAGAATAGAGTCCAACCCCTATCCAGGAGAACGGTTCCAGAGCCGAGGCTGTGCGTAGAGGTAAGCCCCACCAGATCTAACTGATAGTGCTCCACCTCCCGCACAAGCTCCGGCTCTTTCCCCCACAGAGAGGGAAGAAGATATTCCTTTATTTGTCCAAATGGGAATTATTTTTCCCTTTTTTTACTTATCATAATACAGAATGCACCAGCCCCCTATATACATACATTATAAAAATATTTATATTAAGGGGGGCTCCCCCTACCAACCCCCCCCCCCATTTGGGGTTTGGCCCCCTCCCCCGGGGCCCCCCCCCCCCCCCCCAAGAGATAACCCCCCCCCCCCCCCCCCCCCTTTCCCCCCTCTTTTTTTCCCCCTTTCGGCTTTTTCACCCGTCCCCCCCCTCCCCCCAACCCAACCCCCTACAGACTGAGCTACTGCCGCCCCAAGGTGATGTTCCACGTCCCCAGAGCCAGCCTCTGCCGCCCAGGTCTGGTCCGTCGAGGTCCCTGGCTTTCACTGCCACCCATATGGCAGCGCACCCGACCCCAGCGGTTCCTCCTGCGGGTGGTGGGCCCACAGGATGGAGAGGAGGGGGTCTCCACGTCGCTTTTTCGGGCTGAGCCCGGCCGGGCTCCGTGGCAAGCCCGGCCACCAGGCACTCGCTCACGGGCCTGCCATTTGGGCCTGGCTCCAGACGGGGGCCCCGGGCTGCCTCCGGGCTGGGTCACTCCTCCTCTGCCTCGGTTATTCATGGGGTTTTTTGAATAATTTTCCCACTAGTTAATAAACTTGTGACAACATCGGTGTTACAGATTACACCGGACATTTTATAAGAAAAGATGACGGTCAACATGTGTGCCGTATGTACTTTGGTCCTTACTGTTGGATGGCTATGTGTCTGGCCTCTCCGGTCGAGCTTTCGCTGCCAGGCTGCTGGTTCCCACCCGGCGTTGCTCTGCCCTGCACACAGGCTGTGACCGCTCTGCCTGCTGCTTGCCGATTACCTCATTAATGTTATGGCTCCCTTATAACATTGACTTTACATCCAAAATATTGCGAAATAGGTCCTTTTGCTTTTCACTTTGACACCAAATTCTCTGCCGTCGTCTTGTCTGTCAACTCTCTCTCGTCTTGTGTGAAATCCGACTCCTGCTACTCTGTGCTGAGAGAATAAGGAGCAGACACTGTAGCATCTGTTGTCCGACTATGTATTAATAACACAGCGCTCATACGCCAAATGAACTAAAGCAAAACAACGGTGGGGGCAGTGACAAGTAATGTAATCGATGTATGCCCGAACATATAACACTGGTAACACTGACTACCACGGCAAACCTACTGCCTCCTCATCTGTAGCCCAATATGTATATATTTTAGATTTTGAACAAGACTTATTAGTTTCATTACAAAATGTTTGCAACTACCTTTATGACCAAAGCTAAATTTGGTCGTACCTGTATACCTGTTTTGGTATGATACAGCTGCATCCCTGTAATTCACAACTATGTTGTATTTAATAGCATTTTCTTCACTTGGTGGAACCTGTCTGAAAATATCTCGGGAAGGGACATTTGTTTGTCTTTGTGCTTAACTTTGATAGGTCTTTTTTTTTTTTTTTTTTTTTACATTACATCTTATCTAGGGATGCACCGATACCGATAACAGATCAGATATTGGGCCAATACTGACTCAAATAGCTGAATCAGATATTGATGACAATGGAGCCGATATATTCAGTTCAGTTCTATGTTTATATATAATGCTGGAATTTTAATTCCCTTTTAAGTTTTGACCAATTTGTTGCTGCATTAAAAAGGTTTACACTTGAATTGTAGTTTATTTTTAAAGATTTTTTTGCCAAGGTGTTGGTGTACAATTTATTATTTTAATAATAATAATTCACAATATTTATATCTGTATTTATTTCTTACATTTTGTTTTGCAAAGTTAAAAAAGCAATATTTAGGTCCAGCCTGATGTTGCCTTACACATAATAGGATGATCCCAGTCACTTCCACACAGTTAGGCATACAGCTTATTAATTGTCTGGTATTGGATCAGTACACAGTATGGGCCGATACCCAAAGCCCAGGTATTGCTATAGGGACTGAAAAATTCAGATTGGCGCATCCCTAATCCCAAACAGAGAAGCAACAGATGAAAACTTTTAGTACTGGCAGCAGGTTTTCATCAAGGCTGACCCAGTCAGCTAGTTAAGGAGAACAGAGATGAAGGGAAACATACAGTATCCAGGCATGTTACTGTAGGGGGGTGTACCGGAAGAGCACAAAGACAAGGCAACAAGACAAATGTTGGCAGCTGTTCCTGACCATGAAGGAATATCATGCTATTACTCTGACCACCTATACAGTATAAAATACAGCCTTGAGAGAATATAGGGAATAGAGAGTAAAACTGTCTGCCAGTAAGGCAGACAACATCTTGAGTGTCAAATTAGAAACAGGTGAGACCTGGTGAAGCAGAAAAAATCCACTGCTTGTGTTTTTCTGCTTCATTGCTCCTGTCAGTCACCTCCTGTCAAGATAAGATAGAAGTCCGCTTTCCAATTTCAGGTCATTCAACCTCATATTCTGCATGGTGCAACTTTTCCAGGAAAAAACATAGGTTGTAATACTCACAGGGGATACAGAGAAAATATAAATACTGCAATAGATACTAACAGCAAAGGTACATCAAGATACATTTTTCTGAGTAATGAATGTAATGAATTTCAGAAGATATCACAACACTTCATCTTAAGAATGAACTATTTTATAAAACATGGACAAAGTTACCCAATCTGTCTAACCAGTCAGTGTGGAAAATAAACAGCAGACAAGGGACTATTTGTGGCTAAATATTGTGCAATTAAAATCTGCTGGATCCGTAGTTTATTGCCTTTGTTTAATGTTGTGTGGTAGTCGTCTCCTGATACACAGCAGTGCTAAAAACCCACACTGCTGATGTTGCAGTTTCTCAGCAGTTAGTTGATGTTTTACTTTAAGGTTGATGAAGTGTAACAGTGAGCATACAGGAAATGTAGAAGTTTGTAGTGAGTCAATTTACGTGGTTGGCCTGTGGTCTGTAATTAGTTAAGCTCAGTTGAATCTGTATGCTTTAATGAAACCTAATGGTGTGGAAGATGGGATGTGGAGGGGTTGGAGAACATGATTTGTGCAGTAAATAGAGAAATTCAGGCATACTTGGTTTAAGAAAAAAAAAAAAAAAAACTTCATGAAGTGACTGCCTTCAGTGTCTCCTTTAGAGTTGTGGTTTAGAGCAGTGTAGTTTGGAGACAAGCTTATTCAGCTCAATTACTTTTAACCCATGTGTGTGTGAATGGGTTTTTTCCTGTCAGGTTGAAGTTGTTAAAAATGCACTGATCAAACAGAAACATAGAGTTAATCACATTTATGACACTGAGATGACTTTCGGGTATTTGCACCAGCGAATGAACCAAATTGGACTGAAAGGAATTCAAACTGGGCCCATGTAACATGGAAACATAAGATGAAACAGCATAAGATAGTTACAGTTATGGTAAATTATTACCTCTGCCAAGTACAAGGACCTTGGGCCAAGGAGGTTATGTTATGTTTGTTCGCGATGGATTTGAAAGACATTTTTCTGCAGGGGTGGGATGTAGCACAATGAACAATCCATTACATTTGCGCGGTGTAACAACGGTTTAGGTGAGTCTGTCCAGTCTTTCTGTCCAGTTTAAATGAAGTGTTTTCTGATGCTCCGCTACGTACAGCTGATCTCAACATAAAAATACATGTGGATGATGGTGCAAGTTGAACCAAGAAGGGGGGCAGTCATACTTGGGCACCTTGGCAAAGCTCTGCGCTCTCCGTGTGCCATTCTAGTTTATATAGGACCTCTCATGCGTGTTTTCAGGAACAACCAATGTGATCATATTCTATTCCTGTAGTTTATTAAAAATAAAAAATAGTTTCTTTAGCTTGAGTTATCCTTGAGTCATATTTTGGTCAAATTTTCAAATAATGAAAAATACATACTAGATCACTGGTGCCAAACCAGTCATGCTGGATGATGTTACAGGCAGCATAACGTTCACCACAGTGTCTCCAGACACTTTCACACCTGTCACGTGCTCAGCGTGACCCTGCTCTCATTTGTGAAGAGAACAGAACGCCAATGGCGGACCTGCCAATCCTGGTGTTCTCTGGCAAATGCCAGTCAAGCTGCGTGGTGCTGGACTGTGAGCACAGGTCTCACGAGGTGACGTCTGGCCCTCATGCCACCCTCATGTAGACTTTCTGACAGTTTGGTCAGAAACATGCACACTGGCAGCTCACCGGAGGTCATTTTTGTAGGGCTCTGGCAGTGCTCCTCCTGTTTGTACTTGCATGAAGGAGCAGATACTGGTCCTGCTGCTGGGTTGATGACCCTCTACGGTCCTGTCCAGCCCTCCTTGTGTAATGGCCGGTCTCCTGGTACCTCCTCCATACTCTTGAGACTGTGCTGGGACGACACAGCAAACTTTCTTGAGACTGCATGCATGGATATGCCATCCTGGATAAGCTGGACTAGCTGTGTAACCTGACTGGGCAGCAGGTACCGCCTCATGCTACAAGTAGTGATAAGGGACACAAGCAGAACAAAAAACTAGAAGAATCAGTCAGGAAGGCTCAGGAGAGAGTAACTGTCTGTGGTCATCACTTGTAAAACCATTTTCTTTTTGGGTGTTGTCTTGCTGTTGCCTCTCCATTGCAGCTGTTGTCACTTTCATATGCACCAAAGCAGGTGACAGACAATCACTTGTGTTTCCTAAATGGACAGATTGATATCCCTGAAGTTTAACTGACTTGGTGTTACACTGTGATGATTAAGAGTTCTCATAATTTTTTGAATAGTGTATATAAGAATAATAAACTCCTATTCCTTCTGTTGTTTCTTAACCACACATATTATTGAACACTAAGACCAAAAAGTCATTGTAATGTGCAGATTACAGAAGTAAGTCTTAGCTGTGTTGATTTTGAATGAGTTTCCTATCAGTTAATTGCATGTTAAAGGACCATAATGGGTTGAATCGGACAGTTTCACTGATTGATTAAACACAGACCAGTACATTAAGTGAGCAGCAGCAACTGAAGTCTGCAACTGCTTGCCTTTGTTAAACAAATGATACAACAAACACGCCTACCTCTGACTCACACACAAACAGACCTGATCAAATGACAAACAGATTTGTTATAAATGGAGGAAATTAGTCCGCATTAGTAGTGTTTTACAAATTACATGGCTAAATATCTGGAATTATTTTGCTTCATTTCGTGCGAAGGACAAATTACACTCGTTGGCCACAAAATTAGGTACACCTTGCTAGTAAAAGGTTGGACCCCCTTTGCCTTCAGAACTGCCTTAATTCTTCATGGCATACTTTCAACAAGATCTTGAAAACATTCCTCAGAGATTTTGGTCCATGTTGACATGATAGCATCACGCAGTTGCTGCAGATTTGTCGGCTGCACGTCTATGATGTGAATCTATCGTTCCACCACATCTCACATCTCACCACATCACCACAGTGAACTCACTGTCATGTTCAAGAAACCAGTTTGAGATGATATGAGCTTTGTGACATGGTGCATTATCCTGCTGGAAGTAGCCATCAGAAGATGGTACACTGTGGTCATAAAGGGATGGACATGGTCAGCAACAATACTCAGGTAGGCTGCAGCATTTAAACGATGCTCAGTTGGTACTAAGGGGCCCAAAATGTGCCAAGAAAATATCCGCCACACTATTACACCACCACCATCAGCCTGAACTGTTGATACGAGGCAGGATGGATCCATGCTTTCATGTTGTTTACGCCAAATTCTGACCCTGCCGTCTGAATGTCGCAGCTGAAATCGAGACTCGTCAGACCAGGCAACATTTTTCTAATCTTCTATTGTCCAATTTTGATGAGCCTGTGTGAGTTGTAGTCTCAGTTTCCTGTTCTTAGCTGACAGGAGTGGCACCCAGTGTGGTCTTCTGCTGCTGTAGCCCATCTTCTTCAAGGTTCAATGTGTTGTGTGTTCAGAGATGATATTCTGCATTAATTGGTTGTAACGAGTGGTTATTTGAGTTACTGTTGCCTTTCTATCATCTCCAACCAGTCTGTCCATTCTCCTCTGACCTCTCACATCAACAAAGCATTTTCGTCCACACAACTGCCTCACTGGATGTTTTCTCTTTTTTGGACCATTCTCTGTAAACCCTAGAGATGGTTGTACTTGAAAATCCCAGTAGATCAGCTGTTTCTGAAATACTCAGACCAGCCCGTCTGGCACCAACAACCATGCCACATTCAAAGTCCCTTAAATCCCCTTTCTTCGCCATTCTGATGCTCGGTTTGAACTTCAGCCAGTTGTCTTGACCACGTCTACATGGCTAAATGCATTGAGTTGCAGCCATGTGATTGGCTGATTAGCTATTTGTGATAACAAGCAATTGAACAGAACAATATGAGCGGCTGTTATCTACATTTTATATTCCCAATGGGTCGCTTATCAGAACTTGAGTGCTCATAGTGAAGAACCCACAGAGAATTTTTCACCTGACTCTGCAGTCTCACACAGCTTTTTTTTTTTTTTTTTAATTTTACTATCTTTTAGTTAATTATTTATTTTTTGTGGCTTGCAGCTTTACTTTTCTGCTTCAGTGAAAAGGCTATATAAACTCATATGCTACCTGCCCAGCACAAAACAACAAACAGACAAGGCTAACAACTAGTTGGTGAACATAGTGGACCATTTGGCCAGCTAAGGGCCACATTTTGGTAAGATTTGGTGAAACAGACCTAAGAGAAGAGTAAATATTGGACTTGCATGTAT
Organism: Pterois miles; assembly: GCA_947000775.1. Taxonomy (NCBI): domain Eukaryota; kingdom Metazoa; phylum Chordata; class Actinopteri; order Perciformes; family Scorpaenidae; genus Pterois; species Pterois miles. Next base: position 1,540,522 of record CAMQGK010000100.1, on the reverse strand, counting down.
GAAGTGGACACAAACACAACTCAGAATGAAGACTAATGTTGCTCTGCATCTGCGGGTTTTATAAATGAGCAAATGTTTGCCAGCAACTTCACCATATCAACTTAAAAGTAGGTCAGATTGTGTGTAAGAGCTTGTCTCTGCTGTCTCCAAGTGGCCAAAAAATCAGTTAAATTGCAGGTTTTAAGGGTCAGCAAAAAAGGCTGTGAAACTATTGTAATATTCAGTGTTTACACTGGGCAATTTAGGATGGAAAGGCTGAACCTGTTTCAGACTATGATCTTTGTCAATAGGCATGATACACAAAGAAACAGGGATCAACATAAATCAAGTAAGTAATTATTATTAAAGGTGCTAAATTCAGTATTCAGAGCAACAAACAACAATTTGCTATATATGGATATAGTAGAGTCACGTCTACCTGAGCAGAGAATGAAGTCACTCTCCCTCTGTGTGTGTTGTAATCCAAGCTTCTCCTTCCTTTGTTTTCATAGCTGGGTCAGCCACGAATGCCTGTTATTGGGTGTTAGTGCATGCAAGCGTACCCCACTGGCTAGCTCATGGCTGCCGCTTTGCACTGCACTTATATGATGGTTACAGTTGATAACACCGTCCCTACCAGCGGCGTCATCGTGAAAGCGTAGCACCCACTCTCAGGTTTCAGGTAAACACTGTTAGCTCTGTCAGCACTGCTCGTCCTGTTAACAACATTTGCTGTGAGCTGCTGGCTCACAGATGTCACCTTTGTTGAAAGCCGTGGGGAGGCAGTAGATATAGAGTGACCATATTTTAAAACCCCCTTGCTGGGACCCTTGGTGTACCACACGTGCATGCGCTAATATGCACTCACCATTGGTGTTATCATCAGCATGTCTCACTTGGTGCACTTGTGGTGCATTTGAGCATGGGTGGGATCAGGCATTATTATAGGTGGGTGTTTTAGAGACTGTGACAGTTGTGACTTATCACATTCATTACTTTCACCCCCTTTAATCACAGGACTATCCCCGTCATGACACACTGACAGTTTGGGAATCCTGTAGAGAGTGTTCTTCAGAGACTATTTATTGTTGTCTGGGACTATGGAAATTATTTATTTATTTATTTATTTTTACAGACTATTACAATTAAAAATGCTGAACAACATTTTGGCAAGGATGGACACAGCGTGTGAAACTAAGACTGGAACGGATGGTCCTGAAGGAGTTATAAGTGGAGCGAAATGTGGAACTGTGTAATTAATTAAAAATAATTAATCAAAACAATATGTTTGATGTACACAAGAGCGGGATGGATCTGTGATTCAACAGTCTGGTCCTGGCTGCACAAAATCTAACCAGTAGATCCGCTGTAACCATGCATAATTGTGGATTGACAGCATACAACGTCACTGTAGTTAGACTGCAGTGCGTTGTATGCTGTGCTGTCTCTCTGTACACATCTTATCTAACTTATCTTATGTGCAAATTCATGAATGAGTGGGACAGAACATGATGAACATCTAACTGTAATATCGTTATCATTATTTTAATTGTGTTGAAAACTGAGACAATTTTAGTTTTTTATGGATAACTATCGGGACTCGGGACACTCAGGTTGAAACCAGGACAGTCCTGGACAGGACGTCTGGTCACTGTCAATAGATATGCTCTGAATTCTGTATTGAAAACCTTTAAAATACAATATATTGGAAACTGCAAGCATAGAGACATCCAAACCTTGTTTCAATTGCTGCTATTGAAAGTTGTGTGGTACTTGTGTTCTGCATTATATGCAGTATCAGAAAGCCCACAATGGGACTGTTGATTTCATTCCCACCTCATAGGAACTGTGTCTTGAACTGTTTGTATCAGTGACAACAGTTGGCTCCTAATGAATAAAAATTGTACACAGGAACATTTATGTTTTTGCCAGAGGGTCATTACTCTAAAGGGCTTTACAGAACATGGACTGTAACATATCAAGAGGTGCCTCAATAAACAAGTCCATGTTCTTTATTTACTCAAATGTGTATTACATATTATACTGGGATTTAAATGATGCATTGTTTAGAAACACTGAGAGGTTTGATAACACAATCCCCAGCCTTGTGTTAGCCACAACTCTGGTGGCCTTACTAATCATATCACAGCACTAATGAAAAGGCCTTTTGAACTTGGAAGCCACAGCCGGAAAGCTGGGTGTTAGTCCACGGGTGGTCCGTTCCCTCTTGGCGTCCATTCAGGCCTCGGGAAAGGTCATAATCTGATTATATTCCCACTTTTATCTCAATAAACACACCTAAATGAATTAAATATGGCTCTGAGTGCTGTCCGTGGAAGAAATAAAACCAGAATTACCTTTAAACAGGATAGGGAAAACAAAACAAGGCAGCGAAGACCATGTGTCTGTTTTATATATATTCATGTTTATCTTTATTTTATATATTCTTGTGTAAACCATGCTTTTTAGCTGTAGCTGATCTGAGACGACAACCATTAATCAGTTCTTTCAGCTCAGGATTTCTCTCAGGTCATTGACCTCCAAGTCATCCAACTGAAATGATCAAAATATGTATGGGTGAGCTTAGAGTGGGGGTGAGGATGGAGGGCTGCATGTGCTCCTCACAAGCCTTGCAGATTTAAAAAACATATACAAGCATGAACAGTGATTGAGATGCTGGTGACAGGTTTGAATTTGATTTCAAAGGTGAGGGGTACACAGTGATTAATACAGGCACAAATCCTCAAACAGAGCTTTAGTTTTTCAGATATCCCTACCCAAGGTAGAGAAAACACAACCATGTTTTTTCATAATTTTAAAAATACAGCAAAAAAGTGATGAAATTGATCAATATATTGACTCAATAGGCAAAAAATGCAGAATAAAACCACTATGGAGAAGTTGTTGGGAGGATATCTACTTAAAGTCAAGATGAAATGAAAAATACCTTTTCAACCCTTTGAGATCACATCCCTGGTCATATTGTGCACATTTTAACAATATAAGCAAACAATTTTTTTTTTTTTTTTTTTTTTTACATAAAATCTTATTCTTATTTGTATATCAAAATCCAATCATCCTCTTGTGAAACAAAATGACGTGTGCTTATGTCCACTAGTAACAACTAATGTCAGCCAATAATGTCATGACATCATGACATGTCATGATGTCATGACATTAAAAGTCCATCCATCTGCAACTTTTAGTGATGAGACGTGTGTGGATTTGCCATCCTGTAGGTCCATATCGTGGAGTGGGCTACCTCCTGTCCTTAAAAGTGAAGCCAAAACTGAAGTGCCTTAAACTTGCATTCTTTCTAACAGCCAGCAGGGGGCAACTCCTGTGGTTGCAGAAAGAAGTCTGATTGTATAGAAGTCTATGAGAAAATGAGACTAATTCTCATTTGATTAATTACCTCAGTAAACATTGTAAACATGAGTTTATGGTCTCAATCACTAGTTTCAAGTCTTCACCAATACAGCATGATGTTCATTTAGTAAATTACGGTCCCATTTAGAGTAAACTGTTGTCCGGTCTGATAGTTGTCCATATTTTTGCTGTAGAACTTTCAGTTCATGAAAGTTAATTATAATGTTTTTGGTTGTATTTGACTCCACTCTCTCGTGTCACTTATGGTTGCAAGTAACAAAGATAGCAACGGCCAAATACCAAGATGGCGACGTCCAAAATGACGAACTCAAGGGTTCAAAACGGCAGTCCACAAACCAGTAGGTGATGTCACGGTGACTACGTCCACTTCTTATGTACAGTCTGTAGTATTACACTGCATTTTAAGCCTGACCACTTTTTAGCTTTCCACTCAAATATGAAGGATTTGATTTAAATCCCTCTTTTAACTGTACACTGCTCAAATATTCTGTTGTCACAGTACAGAAGCTAAAGATGCTCTAACTTGCGTTTCACTGGGACTGGGCCATAGCAGTTTCCATTCAGTTGTCAAGCTCATTTAAAGTAACACATTTGAAATGTTGCAAAACAGAAATGTGAATTGGGCAACTTTCCATCAACTGGTTTGGAAGGAATAAACTCAGCAACAGCATTGTTTTGCAGAAGTTGGCACTATAGGCTACACATGGCTGTAATCTGCCAGTAAATGGTAGTAATTTCCATACAGCATTTTTAATGTGATACTTAAGGTATTTTAACTGGTTCAAAGGACTGGGTGGGCTATAATCCTTCAAATATAACTCACATCAAGTAATTTTGAGAAGGGCAAAAATTGCCGCATGACCCATACTGCTAATGCAGTCGCTTCTTCAAGAAAGTTTCTGAGGCCATCACTCTGGTACTATTTTGACAGGTTTACCCAGGTTGCACACAGACACTTTGTCTCCCTCCACAACAGTGAAATGCTTCTCCAGCAATGCCAAGGAGAAGCTGCGAGCTGTCTCTGGCTGTACTGGAGTTGCTACTAGTGCTGGCTGACGCACTCTGACTCAGAGATATCGCAAGACATCAAACACCGAACAGTCTTTCAGATTGACGCCATGCTGCCTTAAATGCTCGGTCAGATTTGATGTGCAGCCTGACTTGCAGCTTTTTACCTTCCCACCTGCATTGTACTTTGCTTTGAAGTTGTTTTCTTTACTAAAGTGAATCCACACTTTAGACCATTTACCGTGGTCCATCTTTCACACTGTGTTAGCCATGCATGCAAGCTTATATCTAAACAAATAGACATGCAGTTGTGTTGATGTGTGACATGGTTATGTAGACACAGACAGGTCCTTGGAGATATGTACAGTATGTAGCCTTTGTTTGCAGTAATAAAGGGTTATCGATGCAGTTTCTTTTCTTTAGTTGGAAGCATGTGGGTGTGTGTGTGTGTGTGTGGGGGGGGGTCTTATGTGGCAATTCATAGGCTACAATTTAAAAAAAAAAAAAAAAAAAAAAAAAAAAAGAACAATTGTAAAAAATTTTGTAATGTGATGCAATTGTCCAGAAAGTCTGACTATTATTCATAGAATGCTGGATCCTAATTTCACAGAAATAGGTCCTAGTGTTTCTTAAAAACACATTTTCATATAATGTATATAATCTTTTCATATAATGTATGTATGTATTTAAATTATTAATTAATGAATTAACAACAAAATAAATGGAAATTGAATGAAATGATTGACAATTTGTCATTACAGATATCCACTTTTTTATTTCATACACCAAGGTGGTTTGAATTTATGCAACATGGTTCAACTTGAAATGAATGCAACTCAAAATTCTGATAACTTAATTTATTTTGTGTTTCATCATATAGATGTTTACAAATGGACTAGTGTTTTCACAGTCCGTGGCAACTGTGGAGGAGTCTTCATGTTTGTACATTTAGTTAAAAAATTTTAACAGTCCATAATTGCTCATCAGCCACAGTTCGTACTGTAGCATCTAAGGCACTCAGATACTGGCATATTGTCAAAAAGAGGGAAATAAATAACAGAAATGTCTGTAATCTAAATATAACCCATGTCACAGACGGAACCTAACACTCTGTACCAAATGGTTCAATACAATTACACTTGTTGTTAACCACTGTTTTTAAACAAGGTGCTTTTATTTGTCACACACTCAGATAACGTGGCCTTAAAGGATGACCTCTGGGAAGGAGAGGGACGTTAAACAGACCAGCTGAGAGAACATGTTCTCTGAACTGAAGCTCTAAGGTAAGACGTATTCTCTCATTACCAGCTGCTTTGTGTTTAATATAGTTGAATACTGAAAGGATACAAAATATTGTAATTCAGTGGCTTCTTCAGCTATGTCATGAACTTCTTGAAAAGTCATTAATTAGAATATATTGGACTTTCAGACATCATTCAGTGCTATTTTACACTTCCTATGAATATCATTATCTCTGATGTCCAGAACTTCATGAAAAAAGTCATAAAAATGTCTTGATAATAGTGTGGTGTAGTGTCATAGTGTAGTATGTCAAAAAATATGAAAAAAGTCTTGATTTATCATGATCTAAGTCTATGGTATGTTGAAAAATGTCATGAAAAAAGTCATAGTATAGTATGTCTTATCAAAGTCAGAGTATACTTTAGTATGTCATAACAAAAATGTAGTATAGTATATCGGAAAATGTCATAGTATCGGATATCATAAAAAGTCATAGTAATAGATATCATGAAAAAGTTGTAGTGTAGTATGTTGAAAAATCCATTCATCCATTTTCTTTCACGTATCTGGGGCTGGGTCACGTGGGCAGCACTGGGCGTGTTCCAGTGTGTTCTGGGTCCACCGGGGGGCTTCTTACCAGTTGGATGTGCCCAGAAAACCTCCAAAGGGAGGCATCCAGGTGGCAACCTGATCAGATTCCCAAACCACCTCATTTGGCGTGAAGGAGCAGCTGCTCTAGTCTGAACTTGCTCTGAATGTCTGACCTCCTCACCCTATATCAAAGGCTGATACCTGCCACCCTACGCAGGAAGCTCATTTTGGTCACTTATATCCATTTCATTCTTTCTGTTACTACCCAAAGCTCATGACCATTAGTGAGGGTTAGAACCTAGATGGACTGGTAAATTGAGAACTTTGCTTTCTGGCTCAGCTTCCTCTTCACCTCAGCAGTCTTTTACAGCACTCACATAACTGCTGACGTCGTACCGAACAGCTTGTCCATCTCCCGGTCCATTTTACCCCCACTTGACCCAAGATACTTAAAAACTCTCTTTCTTGGGGCAGGACAGGATGGCTCGTAACAACGACCCCTTTACCCCATATTCCTGTGATTGTAAGCCTTTTCCAAGTCCACAAAACACAATAGAATTGATAGGTAAACTCTCACAGCCCCTCCAACAGCCCTGCAAGTGTAAAGAGCTGGTCCTCCGTCAACGACCAGGACGGAGTCCGCATTGTTCTTCCTAGATCCTAGGTCCGTCTGAAAGGCCGTCTCCATGGTCTACCCGAATGGTCCTCGGTTTTTTTAACCCTTCTGAAAGAAATTTTATGAAAACAGCCAAAGTATATTATATTGATAAATGTAATGGAAAAAGTTGGAATATAGTGTATTTTTTTTAAAAAAAAAGGTTATAGCATGTTGAAAAAAAGTCATAGTATAGTACATTAAAAAATGTCATAACGCATCAACATAAATTATAGTATGTTGAAAAAAGTCAGAGTGTAGTATATCGAGAAGAAAAATCATATAGTACTGCATGTCAAAAAAGAATCATAGTATAGTATGGCGAAAAAATCATGATATAATATGCTAAAAAAATCATAGAATAGTATGTTGAAAAAAAAGTCATGAAGTCATAGTATGTTGAAAAAAGTCATAGTATGCCGTAAAAGTCATTGTACAGTAAGGTGAATAATCATAATGTAATATGATGAAAAAAGTAAAAGTATTAGTTGAAAAAAATCACAGTACAGTATCTCGAAAAAAGTCATACTATAGTATGTCGAAAAAAATCCTAACTTAATACACTGAAAAAAGTCATAGTACAGCATGTCAAAAAAACAGTTATAATATGTCAAAAAAAGAAAAAAAAATTTGTGACAAAATCATAATATAATATGTTGAAAAAGTCAGTGTAGTATATGGAAAAAGTCCTAGTACAGTATGTTGACATAAAAGTCATAGTATAGGCTGTCGAACAAAAGTCATAGTATAGTATGTCAAAAAAGTCATAGTACAGTATGTTGACATAAAAGTCATAGTACAGTATGTCAAAAAAGTCATAGTACAGTATGTCGATAAAAGTAATAGTATATAATCTCAAAAAAGAATCATAGTATGGTATGTAGGAAAAAAATGTAATCATGTTATAGTGCTGTCAAAAAGTCATAGTACAGTATGTCGAAAAAAGTCATTAAGTTTGTCGAAAAAAGTTACCGTGTAGTATGTTGAAAAAAAAAGTCACAAACTCATACTGTGTTGACAACAGTCATAGTATATTATCTTGAAAAAAGTCAGTCTAGTATGTCGCAAAAAAGTCATAGTACAGCCTGTCGAAAAAAGTCAGTTATAGCATAGTATGTTGAAAAACGTCAGTCGTACAAAAAAAGTCATAGTATGGTATGTCTAAAAAAAGTCTAGTATTTCTAAAAAAAAAAAAAAAAGTCAGTATAATTTGTCAAAAACGTCATTTTATAATATGTCAATAAAAGTCATAGTATAGTGTGTCAAAAAAATATAAAAAAAATATTTTAAAAAGTGATAGTATGGTATGTCAAAAAAAGTCCTAATAATACACTGAAAAAAAGTCATAGTATGTCAAAAAAAGACAGTATAGTATGACGAAAAGAAGTCATAGTATAGTATGTCAAAAAGAAGTCATAGTATGTCAAAAAATCATCGTATAATATGTCAAAAAAGTCATAGTATAGCATGCCGAAAAAAGTCATAGTATAGCATGCCGAAAAAAGTGATAGTATAGCATGTTGAAAAAAGTCATAGTATAGTATGTTCACAAAAGTCAGCGTAGTATATCGACAAAAAAGGCATAGTATAGCATTTCGAAAAAAGTCAATGTATAGTATGTCAAAAAAGTCAGTCAGTATAGTATGTTGAAAAAAGTTATAGTACAGTATGTCGAAAAGAATTCATAGTATAGCATATTCAAAAACATCATAGTATAGTGTGTCAAAAAAGTCATAGTATATTATGTCAAAACAAAATCCTAATATAATACGTTAACAAGAGTCATAGTATAGCATGTCGAAATAAAGTTATAGTATAGTATGTTGAAAAAACTCATTGTATAGTATGTCAAAAAATAGACATAGTATATGTCAAAATCATTTTATGGCATGTAGATAAAAGTAATAGTATAGTATGATGAAAAATTCTTAATGTAATATTTTGAGTAAGTATAGTATGTCGACAAAAAGTCACAGCAAAACATGTCGAAAAAAGTCATAGCATAGCATGTTGACAAAAGTCAGTGTAGTATGTCGAAAAATTGACAGCATGCTATGTCAAAAAAAGTCGAAGTATAGCATTTTGAAAGAAAAAAGTCATAGTATAGTATGTTGAAAAAAATAGTCATAGTATGTTGAAAAAAGGTCGGCCATAGTATAGTATGTTGATAACAGACCTAGTATAGTATGGTGAAAAATTCATAATATAATATGTTGAAAAAAGTCATAGTATAGTATGTCAACACAACATCCTAGTATAAGTTGAAAAAAGTCATAGGACAGCATGTTGAAAGAACAGTCAGTCATAGCATAGTATGTTGAAAAACGTCATAAAGTCATAGTGCCAAAAAAGCCATAGTATAGTATGTCTAAAAAAAAAAAAAAGTCTTGGTATAGTATGTTGAACAACGTCAGTGTAGTATGTTGAAAAATTCATAGTAGAGTATGTCAAATAAATGGCATAGTATAGCATTTCGGGAAAAAAGTCATAGTATAGTATGTCAATAAACGTCATAGTATAGTATGGTGAAAAAATCGTAACATAATATACTGAAAAAAAGTTGTAGTATAGTATGTCAAAATACTAAAATGGCATAGTATAGCATTTTGAAAAAAAGTCATAGTATAGTATGTTGAAAAAGTCAGTTTAGTATGTTGAAAAAAGTCATAGTATGTCAAAAAATTGTCATTGTCTATGTCAAAAAAGTAGTAGTAGTCGATAAAAGTCATAGTATAATATGATGAAAAATGTAGTAAGTTGAAAAAAGTCATAGTATAGTATGTCAAAAAAAGTCATAGTATAGTATGTGGGGAAAATAGTCATAGTAAACTATGTCGACAAAAATGTCATAGTGTAGTATGTCGGAAAAACTCATAGTTTAGCATGTCGACAAAAGTCATTGTGTAGTAAGTTGTAAAAAAGTCATAGTATAGCATGTCTGGAAAAGTCATAGTGTAGTATCTTGAAAGAAGTTATACATAGTGTGTTTAAAAAAAAGTCACAGTATATGTCACAAAATAGTATATGTCAAAAAAGTCATTGTATATGTCAAAAAATGTCAGTATAGCATATCGAAAAAAGTAATAGTATAGTATGTCGATAAAAGTCACCGTATAGTATGTCGATAAGTCATAGTATATGGTGAAAAAACTCATTGTGTAGTATGTTGAAAAAAAAGTCATAGTTTAGAATGTTGAGAAAACATCATAGTATTTTCAAACTAAGTTATAGTACAGCATGTCGAAAAAAGTCAGTATAGTACATCGAAAAAAAAGTCAGTATATAGTATGTCGACGAAAAGTCATAGTATAGTACATTGGAAAAAAACGTCATAGTATAGCATGTCGAAAAAAGTCAGTGTCGAAAACAAAAGTCATAGTACAGTATGTCGAGATAAAAGTGATAGCACAGTATGTCAGGAAAAATAGCCATAGTATAGGATGTCCAAAAACATAGTATAGTATGTTAAAAAAAAAAAAGTCATAATACAGTATGTTGAAAAAAAGTCAGTCATAGTATAGTGTGGTGGAAAAAAGGTTTAGTATAGTGTGTCAAAAAAAGTCATAGTATGTTGAAAAAAAAGTCACAAAATCATTGTATAGTGTCGATAAAAGTCATAGTATAGTATGATGAAAAAATCGCAATACAGTATGTTCAACAAAGTTGTAGTATAGTTTGTCGAAAAATAGTCATAGTATGTCGAAAAAAAACACGTCATAAAAGACAATGATGTAGCAATACATTTATTTCACAAAGTGCTTTTCATATGAACTGAAAGACACTACATTAGTAAACGTCAGCATAAATATATGAAAAACAACACTAGTTAGTTTTACAATTTTAATTAAGCATTTGTGATTTTAATGTGGACAGGTTGGTGCAGTCTCAAATGTGTTTCCAGATGGAGGGGGCAGTTGTGGAGAATGCTCTGTCGCCCCAGGTGCAGTGAGTGGCAGCGACAGGAGGTTGACATCCAAGCAGCGGAGGCTGCGGAAAGTTTGGTGTTGGAGAAGGTCAACATAGTATAGTATGTCGAAATAAAGTCAATAGTATAATATATATCTATGTGTATATATATATATATAGATATATATTGACAAAATCATAATATAATATGTTGAAAAAAGTCATGGTACAGTATGTTGGAAAAAAAGGTCAGTATAGAATTTCAAAAAAAAAAACTAGATAGATAGATAGATAGATAGATAGATACTTTATTGATCCCAAGTTGGGAAATTGTGGTGTTACAGCAGCAGGTTATCAGCACAATATACATGAGAGAATATACACATCTATGTACACATAAAAAAGAGAATATACACATCTGTACGAAGTGTGAAGTATATACAGAGAATCTTGTTATAAACTAATCTAATTCTAAGAAATGTAGACATTATACACTATAATAATAATAATAATAATAATAATAAGATAATAAAATAATAAAGATAATAAAATAAAAAAATAAATAATAAAATGCTACTTTATTATGTTGAAAAAAGTCATAGTATAGTATGTCGAAAAAAATCCTAGTCATAGTATAATGTTTGAAAAAATTCGTAGTACAGTATGTTGGAAAAATATTTATAGCATGGTATGTCGACAAAAAAGTCATAGTATAGTTTGTCGAAAAAAAAGTTATAACATAGTATGTTAAAAAAAAAAGTCATAGTGTAGTATGTCACAGAAAACCTCATGGTGTGTGAAAAAAAGTCATAGTATAGTATGTCAAAAAAAGTCACAGTATAGTATGTCAAAGAAAGTCATAGCATAGTATAGTTTAGTATAGTATGGTTAAAAAAATCATAATATATGTTGAAAAAAGTCATAATATATTATGTCGAAAAAAAATAATAGTATAGTATGCTGAAAAATGTTGAAGTAAAAAAAACGAAAAAAAAAGTCAGCGTAGTATGTCGTTAAAAGTCATAGCATGGTATCTCAACAGCAAAAGTCATAGTGTGGTATGTCCAAAAAAGTCATAATATAGTATATAGCATAGTATGTAGACAAAAAAGTCATAGTATAGTCTGTCAAGTAAGAAAAAAATCAGAATATACTATGTTGAAAAAAGTCATAATATGTTGAAAACGTATAGTATAGTATGGTGTGTCGAAAAAAAGTCAGAATATACTATGTCGAAAAAAAAAGTCATAATATTCTCCCCCAAAAAAAATCCACATTTTATTTTTTAAAAAAAAAAATCCTCATGTTGAAAAAAGTCATGACGTCATAGTATAGTGTGTCAACGGTCATAGTACACCCAAAAAAGTAGAACATAGTATGTTGAAAACAAGTCAAAGTACAGTATGTGGGAAAAAAAGTCATAGCACAGTATGTCCAAAGAAAAAGTCACAGTATAGTATGTCAAAAAAAAAAATCCTCATATGTTGAAAAAAGTCATAGCATAGTATTTATAGTATAGTAAGTATGATGAAAAAAGTATATATATATATATCATATATATATAGTATATATATATATATATATATATATATATAGTAGTAGTATATATATATATAAAGTATAGTACAGGATGTATAAAAAAGTTTGTCAAAACAGAAGCATATATATATATATATATATATAAAAAAAAAAAAATCTTGGTTTAGTATGTAAAAAAAGAAATCATAGTATAGTATGTCAAAAATGTTCTAGTATAGTATGTTGGAAAAAAGTCATAGTATATGTCAAAAAAGTCATAATATAGTATGTCGATAAGTCCTAATATAATATGTTGAAAAAAAGTCATAGTACAGTATGTTGAAAAAAGGTCATAGTACAATATGTCGAAAAAAGTCAGTACAGTATGTCGAATAAGTTATTTAGTATGTCCAATAAAAGTCATAGTATAGCATGTTGAAAAAAGTCGTAATACAGTATGTTGAAAAAAGTCAATAGTATATACTATGTCAATTAAATAGTATAGTATAGTATGTTGGAAAAAAAGTCAAAGTCATAGTATAGTTTGTCAGTAAAAGTCAGTATAGTATGTCAGAAAAAAAAGTCATAGTATAGTATGTTGAAAAAAATCCTTATATAATACGTTGGAAAAAGTCATTGTACAGTATGTTGATAAAAGTTATAGTATAGTATGTTGAAAATATAGTATGTCAAAAAAAAGGTCAATAGTATGTTGAAAAAAGTCATAATATAATATGGCAAGAAATATTGTATGTTGGAAAAAAAAGTCATAGTATAGTATGTCCAAAAAAGTCACAGTATAATATGTCAACAAAAGCTAATATGATAGTAGAAAGTGATAGTAGAAAATCATAGTATGTATGTCAAAAAGTCACAGTATGTTTGTCGAAAAAAGTGTCAATGTATTATGTCAAAAAAGTCATAGTATGTCAATAAAAATCATAGTATAGTATGGTGTAAAAAGAAGTTATAGTATAGTATTTTGATAAAAGGTCATAGTATAATATGGCAAAAAAAAAATCATATGTTGAAAAGTCATAGTACAGTATGTCGAATAAAACGTTGTCGTATAGTATGTCCAAAAAAAGTTATAGTTTAATATGTTGAGTCATAGTAAAGCTTGTTGAATCCTAGTATAGTATGTTGAAAAATAAGTCATATAGTCGTATAGTTTGTCAATAAGTCATAGTATAGCATGTCGGAAAAAAGTCATAGTATAGTATGTTGAAAAAACATCATAGTATAGTATGGCAAAAAAAAAAAATCATATGTTGGAAAAAAAGTCATAGTATATTATGTCGAAAAATAGTAATTGTATAGTATGTCAAAAAAGGTCATCGTATATTATGTCCAAAAACTTCATAGTATCCAATGTCAAAAAAAGTCATAGTATATTGAGAAAAAACGTAGTATAGTATGTCAAAAAAATAGTGATTAAAATCTCATGTGTTGAAAAAAATAAATATATATTGAAAAAAGCCATAATACAGGGTTTAGAAAATTAAAAATAGTCATAGTATAGTATATTCAAAAAGAAGTCACAGTTTAGTATGTCAAAAAAAAAAATAGGACATCAAAAGAAGACATTGGGTAGTAAGTTTAAAAAAGTCATACTATATTATGTCTTATGTAATTTTGAGTTAGGACTCTGATCACATGGTAAAGAATGCCTCTGTTGTCCAGAGAGATACCATACTGTGTCCTCTGTTGAGGGTTCTCAGTTGTACGGCTCCATCCACAGGGCACTGACAGTAACTGCATGTCTTGATGTAAGCCATGAAAACAATGACATTACTATCAATGATGGAACAAGTAATAAGATGCTAGTAGAAGTCTAAAATACTTCATTAGTAAAAGTTAAGCATTCAAGTGCTTAGGAGTAAGTACATTAGTATTGTCAGCTTAATATATTTAAAGTAGTAGTAGTAGTATTTCATTTGTTCACTGTATTTTTTGCATGTAAAATTTTAACCTGCAAAGTACCTTGTGAATAAAGCTGTGAGATGAGTGTAGTTGAGTGAAAATTACAAGATTTCCCTCTGAAACATAAAATAGAAAATACAGCTTGTGGTGCACTTTATGGTGGTATTTCATTAATATTTACAATATTTCCTAATATTTCCTTAACTGATTGTAACAAAAATCCATGCTGACCAGTAGATGGCACTGCAAAACCACTTTGGTAAGTGCATGTGTGAATGAGCTGTGCTGTGTGAAGTCAGAGGTCCAGATCCAGTCGGGTCCCTACATCCTCCCACTCTGTGACTCTCTTTGAAGTCACACTGACTGCTCAATGAAGCACCATTCTTTAAGGCGTAGGGTATAAATACAGTGGCGAGCTTTGGGATGAATTTCCCTCCCTCTAGTGGGGAAATTATAAATAAATATCAGAATCAGAAATACTTTGATCACTACACTACATTTGCGCAGAATCGATCACCGCCAGTCGCTGGGCAGTGTCTGACTTGATGGCGACTTGCTCTGACGTCAAGTACACGATAACCTCATGAGACTGAGGTGGCCGCAGATTTTAGAGCCAGGTGCCGCAGTTGCTCTCCACTGACCGCAAGACCCAAGGCATTATGGGAAAGGCCTGGCTCGCGCCTGATCAAAGAACTGATTGTATAAACTGTCAAACTTTCTGTGCAATTGTAATATTTAACACTAGATTGTAGGTTATTAGTCTCATATTGTGCAATGGTTTCATCTGTTAACAAACATCTTGTGTGGCTGATGATAATAATAACAATAATAATAATTCTTATTAGTATAATGAAGGTTATTTATATAGCATTTAAAAAAACAAGTACTCATTACGAAGTGCTTTACAAGGCGGACATAAAAACAATAAAGGACAGAATCCAATGCCAGATACATGCACATTTCCGCATAGATTTACAAATAAAAATACTTGCAATAGCTTACAGATTGGATCTAACGGGATGTCATTTTTCCTGACTTCCTTTAAATTCTTTTAAGGTGGCAGGAAGCTGTCCAACTAGACTGCAGCTTTTTTGTCTCCATGCCCTGCTGCTGCCTCCTGATATTGTCTACTTTCCAGGCGGGGCGCAGTTCAGCTCTAACAAGCCTATCGTTGATACCAGTGGATTCCTTAGTTGTTGTTTTTTATTCGATATGATACCAGTATCCTCTCTCTCGCTTTAAAACTGAACCTGCTACAACCTAAAAATCGCAAATTGCGTTAATGCGTTACAGAAATTAGTGGCGTTAAAACGGATTTGTTAATGCGTTATCGCGTTAAATTTGACAGCTCATTAATCTGCGAGCGCTTATCCCGTTAGGGGTCGCGGGAGGGCTGAAGCCGATCCCAGCTGGCACTGGGCGAAGGCTGCGGGCAATTTAGAGTCCGCAATTAACCTGCATACCTTTGGACTGTGGGAGGAAACCAGAGAACCTGGAGAAAACTCACGCTAACACAGGGAGAACATGCACACAGAAAGGCGCCAAGCCGGATTCAAATCTGCGACCCTCTTGCTGTTAGACAGCAGTGCTAACCACTGCACCACCGTGTAGCCGTACTTTGACAGCCCTAATGAATATACAGTATACTGTATGTTGTACAAATACACAATACTCAATCAAATAACATGTCTGCTTTTTTCTAGACTAGTTTATTTGATCCCAGAGTAACCCTTAAGTTGTCTCAAAATGTCATTTAGTTTGAGCAGTTTAGTTTTTTGTTTGTAGCGGTCGTCGCATGGAACTTTTTGTACAGAGCGTTTCTTGACAAACACAAAACGGCATTGTACGTTAGTGCAGTAAGGGCAGCCGGTTAATTCGGCATCG
This sequence comes from Pterois miles, assembly GCA_947000775.1. Lineage (NCBI taxonomy): Eukaryota > Metazoa > Chordata > Actinopteri > Perciformes > Scorpaenidae > Pterois > Pterois miles. The sequence goes on along the minus strand of CAMQGK010000100.1, from coordinate 1,524,426 downwards.
ATGCAGACTCGCTGTTGGTTTTTGAGCCTCCGCTCCCCGCTAATTGGTTTGGGATGGCGGACCCTCTACGCGAGTGCAGTGGATAGGAGCTGCATTGAATTGGGCCAGACAGTCATCAATGTTCATACAACTTTTCACCACAGATGTTAAGTACAAGCACTATGGACATGAATATGGTGTACCTTACGTTTGTATTGAACGTAAATGAAACGAGACGTTTCTGTGAGGTTTCACTGATTTAATGTTTTGTTAATGTTTGTGCAAGGATAAGAGTTACAAAAATCTACAGACTAGACATGATAATATATCCTGTTCCTATCATACAATGTTATTTATACAGGTATCCTTTAACAGTATGTATATATTCAATCCAATGTACCTATTACACTTTAAAGATATATTGATCATCCTTATAAGACAGACGACAAACACCACCAACAGTAAACAAGTTCATCTAAACACCCACACAGCCTGAACGGACCATGTGCAATCTAGACATTATGTAAGTTTCAATGATACTGATGTGCTATATCATGTTTCTAGAACAACTTCATCAAAATGAAAACACAGAACCTACAAATGCAGCTCAGTTCCCTGCAGTGTTTAAGTGCATTAGTCACTTGAATTGTAGGAGAACGTTTTACTTGTTTATTGAGGTAACACAGCTAATCTTTTGATATAGAGAGATGACTATTATAAGAATATTTTGCTGATATTAATCTTTATTTCCATGTATTAGTTATAGGGGTGGCATGTCTATAATGTCCACAATAATTGTCAATGTTCTCTGTATAACTACGTAGCCCTGCTGCCTGGTTTACTACTGCCGTCCTCTGACGTGTTTCGAGGTTAATGAAAAACATAGTTTTGGCTGAAGTAAGTTTCATTATGTTGCTTGAGAAGTACGTTTTGGAACAGCTTGCATGCAGCAAACACTATGAATTTATCAAATATCAGAGTCATAAAGAGATTGTAAGCAGGGCTGGTCCACTGCTGAGAAAATGCAACAAAGAGAGGCTGACTCTCAGGTTGTTGCTGATTGTGCTGCTACGCCGCTACCAGTCAACCTGGCCCGAACCGACCAGTCAGACTGGTCACTAAGTGGCCAGACGGCAGCAGCACCACATGTCGTGAACCAAGCACCACAGCTGCTTGGTGAGTTTTACTGGGACCCGTTTCTTTGGAACTTCTTAGGGGGGGAAAAAAGAGCATTTGAAGAGAGAAGTTGGAGGCTATTTCCATTTAATTTAAAGCAATTAATGTATGGGTGTTTTTTTTTTGTATTACTGTATCATTTTTTAAATTATTCTGCTAAATGCGTTTGTAGAAAAAATAGCCAATCCCAGTGACATTTGTTGCCGTCTGAGTTGCTTTCAGTTCTACGTGCTCAGGTTGGATTGGTGTGGGGTGTAGCAAGCACTGCGGTCTGCCACAGTTTTGTTGTTTTTTATACTATAATTTTGATTTTGTGTCTCTAATACAGATGCTACTTCCTTGGAGACAGAGGCCTGTACTACAATGTGAGTTCAACATACCCAGGGCACTAACAACCCTAACAACCGCGATCCTGCAACGCTGCTGTCAACTCGGTAAATCAACCCAGAGTGTCTCAATCTGGTTCTGAGCATGTTCACGTGAAAGGGGCGGGGTCTGCAGCATATGACCAATCACAATCACGGACAAGTCTACTGTCAGCAGCGTCGCACATTTTTACAAACAAAGAGCAAACTATAATATTAGACATACTAAGAAGTTAAACACATAATCCAGACTAATAGAAACAGAGTGGAAGCTGCCAAATTCAGGAAGGACAGCTGGCAAAAGAAAAAAAAAACTGCTTGTGTGACTTATTAAGACATTAATTTAACGGAATACTAAACAGTCAGATATTCATCTAGTTTGGGCAGTGATATAGAAATAGCTTTCAAAACGGTAGCCTACATTAAGCCCTTTAGCAATGATGTGACGTGTGTGACTATTTCAGCCTTCTTTCAGCTGCATCCTCAACTCCAGCGGTATGAAACAGACTTGAAAACAAGTAAAAAAATAAATATAAAAACATAATTAAAAGCAGTAAGCACCCACAGCATACAGCAAGCTGTCCTTCCTGCATTTGTCAGTTTAAACTGTTGTTTTTAGCCTGGATTATGTAAGTAATTTCTTCATATGTGTCTAATATTAATGTAATGTGACATACATAATGTGCTATTATAATACGATCCACGCCTCAAGCTCTGATTGGTCAGTAGACAGTGCTTTTATATGAGTTGATCTCTTACCTGAAACATAACCTGCTCTAGAGCAGGTTAGGTGTTCAGCATAAGTTACCGAGGCGATCTGCTCTGGTAAAAAGTGAACCACTGTTGTGGGACCGAAAACCCAGGGTTAACCCTCAAGGTACCTCGCTAATCCCAAATCCTGCTTCGTAGTACAGGCCTCTATCCTGGTTTTAGCATTCATCCATGGGCTGTGTCTAAAATCACTCCCTCACACCTCCCTATAAAACACTGAATAGTTTACTCTATAATTAACTACAAATATGTCCAACACTTAAGACTCAGCATCACTTTGCGTCACCATTAACAGGTGTAACGTTGCACAACTAGAATTTTTGCATCTATAAAATGTGACATGTTGCATTGTTGGCAGAAAAGGCTTTACATACCATGCACACTACTTTCTTTCATTCCATTAATTGATTTTCTTGAGGGCACATCATACAGTACATGTACAGTACATTCCCCACTCAGAATTTGGATGCTGAAATAAGTTAATATAGTGCACTACATGGTAAACAGAGTGATTTCAGACACAGCCACAGACTGGTATGATATGCTGGCACTGTGGGACAGGCTCTCTGAGGAAAATGATACCCAAGGAGTAAGTTTAGTTTTAACAGACTACATCAACCACCAGCACAGACTGGATGTCTGTAAAATTAGTGGTGAAATAAGTGTTCCTTCGTAATGGAACCAAAGCTTACAGCATTTTTGTAACCTCATAACTTGAAATGTTTCATTGTCAGATATCCAGTGCATCTCTTTTTATCCAGCATGGCTGTTCAGCACGTTAGCATTCTAGAAAATTACTCTTGTAGATTTAAATCCTATTTCTGTGTAATATTGTAATACAGTACATCGACTTGTCCACCAGCAAGTTAATGTGTGGGCGCACAGTTTGTCAGAAACCAGCAGTAGCCATCCTACACTATAGAAGATTAATGGTAAATATTCATCATACAGACCAGGTGTCAATGTTTGTTTTGCTGTCAAAAAGAGGTGCAGGGGCGTGATGGTAATCACAATCACTTGGTATCCACAGTGTTCTTCAACCACTTGGCTTGTGACTGATTGGAGCTACATGTTACCTTGTTTGTCTGAGGATGAGGAGGAGGTGGATGGTGATGGGGAGGGAGGCTTGGGAAAGACCCTGTCAGTGGGTGTGATGCTGGGGCTGCCCAGACCAGAGGAACTAGAGCTGCTGGAGCGGTGTGGTCCCTGGCCCGGTCCAATCACAGGAGCAGGCCGGACGGGTCTGACGGGAGGGGGCCTGAGAGGCGCGCTCGGTCTACGTGCTGATATAGCAGGTTTAAAAGTGGTCATGGTCTCGGAGGAGGAGCTGCTGCTGCTACGACGCTGGGCTGCATCTGGATCCCTGATCACCATGGTGTGGAGGGGGCTGCCGGGCGGATCCTGGGCTCCACCCGGGTGTTTGAGGGGTTCCAATGTGTCCAAAACAACATCAGGGGCATGTTTGGCTACATTTTGTCGCTCCAGTTCACGCAACTCATGGAGAGCTGTGTTCATCGTTTTCTCTATGTCCTGACAAATGAGCAGAAGGAAAATACATTTTTACATTTTCAAATTAATATCAAACATTCATGCAACAAGTAAAGGAGGGCATACACTATGATTTTAGAAATGTTGTTGTATAATTCTTACTCCTACTGTACGAGTAGATCGTTTGCAATGTAAAGCCAAAGCTCACAATTTATGTGCTCGCACTGTTCGAGCCAATCGTCAGTCACGACCTGAGTGTTCACACTGTAGATGTAAAACACAAAAAAATATGGCTGTTCTGGCTGTTGTCAGTAAAGGCTGGTTTGAAAGCTCTGAGGCAGGTAAAGTTTGTTTGTTAGCAGAGGTCTGTAAAGGTCACAATACTAACAAGACAGAAATGTGCTGCCTTGATCATCTGTCCCATCCTGTCTGTTGAAATGTCTAGGGAAAAATAAAAAGTGGTGCTGGCGTATATGGACTTGCAGGTGGTGATGAAGACATGGATAGTAGGCTCATCCATTTTGCAGAGAGAATCGGACGTAATCTAGCTATGTTTTACTGTATCTCTATCTACATTGTTATCTTGATAACTACGCTCTGACTAGCGTAAAAAGAGGAGAAAATAGGGACTGATGTTGGGGAATCGGTTTGTGGCTCTGCTTCAATGGCGCGAGAGCCTGTGGACAGAAATTCATCCGACTGTCTGACGGCCGGTCGGTAAGAGTTAATTGGTCCTCGGCCCCCACCGTGCACTGCACGGCAAACAACACACAACGAAGATGAAATGGTGTCCACCTCTAAAATGAGTCGTGCAAAATCCGGGGCAGAAACAGGCTAACATCATACAGTGTATGCCCAGCTTAACTAAAACCAAGATTCAAAGAGGATGTTGGAGACATGTCCCCCCTCATTTTTACAGTTCCAGTTTGATTTACACGCTAAAATTTCTCTGTCCTGTTAGTGTCCAGTCCCCACAATCCAGATAGTGAGAATATAGATAGTGTGAATGAAAGGCAAACTGTTTTTAGATAGATAAATGCTTCAAATTCAGTTAGTACAGTGTCCTCAGAGCCGCAATATTTAGGTGCAGCAGCAAGTGAACCTTAATTTCTTTACCTCAGGATTTGCCTCTCATGCTACACAGTCTTACTTCTGATTGGTGGAGGTCTGGCTAAACAAAAAAAAAAAAAAACTGCAGCCTCCACTGCATGTTTTTCCCCCCCAGGTATGAAAATCATTAAATCTTTTTTATTTACAATCAATATCCTCTTAAAAAGATGCTAGAATTCAATATGAATTAAATATTAGATAAGGCAATAAAGGACGGTGTTCTTTTTAATAAAGAGCGACGTGTAATATTGATCAATCAACGTTTAAGGTCTCCATTAACAAAAACTAAATGATTTTAAGTAGGGTTAGTGTATTAATATTCATTTTATTTCAAAGTCTGTTCCAGTATTAACACTCACCTCAGCGAGAGCTTCAGCCTCGAGGGTTTTGTGATCTCCTAAACTTGCATGCCTTGTGGTGCTGGGTGACGACCGTTGAGACAGGCTGTCCACGAAGGCCTTTCTGTCCGGGTGGTTGATGCAGCCGGCGCTGCCAAATGTGGCGAGACGCCGTTTCTCCGGGCTGTCTGCGGGGCCCCTGCTAACTGCTATTTTGTGTGGGCTGCAGGGCCGAGGCAGAACCCTGGGGGGCTGGTCTGCAGCTCTGGTGGGGCTGTGACCGTCAGCGCCGTTCCTGTGGCGCGGAGCTGCAGCTCCATCTGATCGCACCCTCACCCTGAGAACAATCACAGTTTCATTCTTTCAGTTTGATTCTCTTGACTCAGAACACTTGCACGGGGATTTAAAAGGATGTCCACATCATGTATTGGACTGTATTGTGTGGGCCCGTGGAGTCTTAACTAACCTTCCCAATGCTGCTCCAAAGCGGCGCTCAGGTGTGTGTTCGCATGTAGATTGGTGGTCATTTCTGGACGAGGCTCTTTCATCGTGGTGCGGTCCACTGCTGGACGCGCTATCGGTCCTCTGAATGCTATCTGAGAATGCATCATCCCTGATACGGACAGACACAAGAGATTGATCTCCATTAATGGCTCCCGCCCTCGGGAAATGTTAATATTGGCTTTTACTTTGAGAGATCGGACATTGCAAAAGTTTAATCTCTCGAACGGCGCATAAGAATCCTGAACAATTACTTTCTTGTCACAAAAATGTCATGACAGAATGAATCGCTTATCGGTCCCTGGAAGCCTCTGTTGGCAGTACATGCATCACTCTTTTTAATTTAGCTTTAATTATGTTACCTGTGACGCAGCAGGAGTGGTTATCAGGCAAGAGGCCAGAGCAGAAAGGCTGCATTTGAGGAGTGACCTCAGTGCTTGTCCTCCTTACAGCCCTACAGCTAATAGCTGAGAGGGGCCCATTTGTTTTGTTTGCATTGCAACTAATTGTTTCAAGAAAACAAGAAAAATATGCAAAAAAAAAAGGAGCATTTTATTCACACTGATCCTCACGAAGGTGCACATTTTATAATGCCAAGCTTTGTGAAAACACAGCTTGCGAGGACGTTAAGAATAGAAACATGAATTTTGGGAAAATAGAGCGACATGAATAATGACCAAGCCCAAAGTAGCTGTTGTCCTGCAGCAGAACCAAGGCACTGACTTCTTGACTATGTCACCTTTCTGATGCAGTTTTATACTTAAATAGTCTCTTCGAAATAACAAAATTTTTATTGTGGGCTTCACACACCATATGTACGTAGCTACTCACATGTCTTGTACCACAATGTACTGATGTGGAATCAGCCCATCCACGCCGTTGTGTCGGCCCTCCCACCAGTCCTCAGAGGCTCGCAGGTACAGTAACAGAGACGCTCCCTTCTTGAAGGAAAGCTCTCTCGGACTTCGACCCACATAGTCAAACTTTGCGATGGCCTCGATCTGCTCCAATTCTGCAAAATACAAAGAACACAGAGAATGTGACCGAATCCAGTCTGAGACTTGTGATTATTTTATCTCTTACAGGTACGGCTGCAGTCTGTGTTCGATGACTCACCTTCATCACTAGTGTTGGGTCCGGTACCATTGTCTGCCTCATCTAGAGCTCCTGGCTCACTGTGGGGGCTTTCACTGAATGGAGATATACAGTCCTCGTATTTAATATTTATGCAAAGTGAGATGTTTATTTAAGTGAAAGACAAATAAAATGTGTGACTTGATATGCAGTTTTTACAGTTGTCCCTTCGCTTAAATTTCATACCTTTTTTCCCCAAATCACAAACACAAAAAGTAAATACAGAAAACAAAAACAAAACCGTAATCCAAATAATACATGCACAGTACCATAGGTCTTTGGGGAAAAAATGGAATAGCAACAGAGGAGGGATCCCCTTCCTATCTAGGGCTGCAACTAACCATTATTGTCACTGCTGATTTATCTGTCGATTAGTTTCTCAATTAATTGGTTAGTTCTTTGGTCTTTAAAATGTCAGAAAATGGTGAAAAATGTTTCCTAAAACCCAAGGTGACGTCCCCAAGAGTAAAGAAACCAGAAAATATTCACATTTAAGAAGCTGGAATCAGAACATTTAGATTTCGATTATCAAAATTGTTGCCGATGAATTTAATAGTTCTCGTTAATCGATAGTTAATCGATAAATTGTCGCAGCTCTAACCATATCATATATCTATCATATATCATATCATATATCTTGGGTTTCTGTCTGGCCACAAGATTTTTTTTTTTTAACCTGACTAAGCAGTAGGTTAAGTCTCACCAGGTATAATCTGTCCACGGCCCAGTTTTTCACTCTGACCGGAAGCGCTTTCTTTTTCTTCATTTTTTTTCCAAGATTTTTTTTTTTTTTTTTTGACATTTTAGGCTTTATTGATAGGACAGTGGATAGCTTAGAAAGTGGGAGGGAGAGATAGATAGATAGACAGAGTGAGAGAGAGGTGGGACGACACGCAGGAAGGTCCAGAGGCCAGATTTGAACCCGGGCCACCACAGTTAGGACTCGGCCTTGTTATACTGGGACCCACTCTACCAACTGAGCTATCTGGGCGTCCCAGAAGCACTTTCTACATCACCAGAAGATATTTCAGCACTGAAGATTGTGCTAAATGTACAGAATTAAGCATATTGTCTAAGCACTTCAGTAAAAGAAGAAAAAATCTTTTTATCCAAGTTGTTAACTGAGAAAATTGGACAGTAAGCGGCTGCCTATAAATAGCTTTTATCCAAAGTGCTTCACAATTTGCCTCTAATTCATCCATTCAAACACAGACAGACAGATGTTGGGGCACCTTTAGTGCTGCATCTAACCATTATTTTCATTGTTGATTAATCTGTTGATTATTTTCTTGATTAATTGATTAGTTATCTGGTATAAAATGGTGAAAAGAAAAAAAAAAAAATCAAGAGGTCGATCGGTGTTCAGCCAAACCCAAGATGACGTCCTAAAATATCTTGTTTTGTCCATAACTCAAAGATATTTAATTTACTGTCTTAGAGAGTAAAGAATCCAAAAAAATTCACATTTAAGAAGCTGGAATGAGATAATTTTTTCTTAAATAACTTAATACGATTCATTGATTATCAAAATAGTTGACGATTAATTTAATAGTTGACACTTATTGATTAGTCTTTGCACTTACCAGTACTCTTCTCCACCAGCCATGCACTTTTCATACACAGGTCCGTCCAACTCACGCTGGGCCGGGAAGATGACCTCATGGTGGATGATAACGGTCTTAATGATCTCATTAACATGCGCCTGGCAGGCCACCGGGTCCTGGTCATCTGGTATTGGCATCAATGTGGGGCCGAAGCAAATGGCCAGGTTGTAGGGGTCCATCATGTTCTCATCACTGTACTGAGAGAGACTGGGAAGATAGAGGTAATTAGTATCACTTCTTGAGTGTCAAACAGCTGAAATGTGTCGTGGTCGGACTTACTGATTTAGAAACGCAAACAGGTATCTCATGACGATGATCACGGGCCGCTGAAGAGTCACAATTATCTGCTGAAGGTGATGAGCTCTTTCTGCACCAGAGTCGAGCTCTGAAATAAAGAGAAAGGAAAAATACAGAAAGCTGCAGTAAATAAAAAAACATGTGGTAGATGTTTTCCTGGAATGTGACTCACTGGTTGTGGATATGAGGTCGAGGAAACGCTCTTTAGGGAACAGCGGGTTTTCCAGCCCCCTGAAGTAGAGCTTAAGAACTCCAGCCACAGAGTTGATGTCATGATCAGCCTGATCATCCACCAGTGGGTCCTCTCCTATAGACACGGCATACATTTAATCCATTCAATCATTCATGACTATCACTGTTCACGTAACATGCCACTGATGCAATTTTTTATGCATATTTCAAGTTGGGAGGTTAATGTAAACATTGAGAGTGCAGTTATGTTTCCTCAATTATTACGTCTCCAGGATGCTGATCTTATGTATTATGCATCTAAAATGGTTTACATGTCCATTACATGTGACACACGGGCTCTTTATTTGCACTTTAGAGGCCTGTGGAAGAGACTGTGGCTTTTGAGGTGGACAAAACGCAATTTAAAATCAATCAAGAGAAGATGGCCAAGCGCACTGGGACAAACCTCTTTCAAATGCATTTTTAATATCATTGACTTCGACCTGGGAGCCTGGTACTCGAAATATACCTTGCTGCTGAAGACCTGAGGACAGAAGGACCAGTTAGTGTTAAATGTACACGTGACCTTTCATTTCATTTCTTTACAAATTTCAGTTTAACAGCAGTAACCAGTCTTCGCAGTATGTGCATAGCACTTAAAACCTGAAGGTTTAAGCACATAAACTAATGTGTGGAGATGTACCAAATCTATATGACAAAAATGGAGCAGAGCCGTGTGCAAGCAGCAAATAATAAATGAGAGAAGGTGTCCTGGGAATAAGGCTGACCCCTGCTTTATTTATAGGAAATTAGTCATTACGGTTATTTTTAGTGAATTTGTTGGTTTTTCTGGTTTTGTTATGTGAAACTCAGTATTTGTTTTAGTCAGTACTGTCAGAAATGATAATCACAGGTCTGTCTTCACTATAATATTCATAAACATGTTATTGTCATTAACAAACCCTTGACTTGATGGGATCCCTTAGTACAACTGTGTTCTGCTGCAAAGGAACACTGAATTGATATAAATTTGACAGATTTTGTCATCAAATTCAACAAACTGCTTAGTCTAAAAGCCAAACAGTTCCAGGAACTGTGGAGCCAAGGACCTAAACGTCCCCTATGGTGTTTTCATGTTAGTGTCACATCTGAAGAACCATGAAGTTCAAGCAGATGAGTCTGTAACAGTCTGTAAAAAGTGATAGCTGCTATCCACCTTTCGTCCTACTATTGACACAAGTGGCATCCAGTGTTTTATTATTGTGCGGAAGAAGCTGGAAAGGTTTCTGTGGTGGAAAAGGGCTGTTTGTAGATTAAAGTCTTTTCAGTCTAGGACATTCCTATTGAAAACATGAGCAATACATAGTATTACACACACACACAGCAAGAGGGTCGCATGTTCGAATCCGGCTTGGGGCTCTTCTGTGTGGAGTTTGCATGTTCTCCCCGTGTTAGCGTGGGTTTTCTCCGGGTACTCCTGCTTCCTCCCACAGACCAAAGACATGCTGTTTAGGTTAATTGATGACTCTAAATTGCCCGTAGATGTGAATGTGAGTGTGAATGGTTCTATGAATGTCTATGTGCCCTGCGATGGACTGGCGATCTGTGCAGGGTGAACCCCGCCTTCGCCCAATGCCAGCTGTGTGTGTGAGTAATAATATTAATAATAATAATAATGTAATAATAATCTATAAACCCCCAAATACACCATGATATAAGGAACAACATATGAACATAAGATAGGAACCTACCATACAGATTGATATATCGAACGCAGCTCTCAACCACCACTGGTATAGGCTGCCCTGAGTCCTACCAGGCAGATTCAAATGATCATTATTATTATTGTTATTAATATTGGAAGCACATAAACAGAAAATAATAAATAATAGAGAACAAAAGTCATGCCAGCAGGGTGTTATCATCAGAAGCTTAGAGAGGCAGCCCCTCAAATGAATTAAGTTCACAAAGTTGAGAGAACATTGTAAATCATTTAAAGGTCCCATATTGTAAAAAGTGAGATTTTCATGTCTTTTATATTATGAGTAGGTTTAAGTGCTTCAGTATATGAACGCTGTAAAATTATCCAAACGCCCGATTATGATGAATGATGGTGCCATCTAATGAAACTTGCGAGCTTGTGTTTACAACATGGGAAGTCATGTACACGACATGCTTGGTGTTCAAGTGGTTAAGACGTGAAGAACGCTGCTGCTAAGCAACAGCGATATTAACGTTACTGTTGGCATGTAGAAGCCATAGAGGCTAACGATTTAGCAAGCTAGCAAGTGGGTAACATAACGAAGGAAATACAAATACAAACATCATCTAACAACATTTTCCTCAGACATTATAAAATTAAGAAGAAAACAATATATGGCTAAAGTTGCAATATATTAATTTATTATGCACCACTAAATAAACTTCCATGGCCTCCACCATTTCTGACAACGTCAACAAACTCTCCCCTTACAAAATAAATATGAACATATGAACTCATCTCGTAAAAACGGTAAACACGACCAAATTTAAAGGCACCACGACACCAGCTGACAGGAAGTAAACATGAACCCAAATTGTTGCCGAGCAACGCAATGCCATTGCAGTTCCGCTGGAATGCACTAAAACGGTAAATACATGTATCTTCAGACAGAGTATGAGGGAAATTAGTGGGGTTTTTTTTTAACATTACAACATGTAAACGTGTTTTCCAGTGTGAACCTGAAAACGAGCACAATATAGGACCTTTAACGTTCTTCAAAATAACTGATGTTAACGTGTGTGGAACAAAAATAAGCAGAACAAAATTGTGTTAGTGTTTGCGCCACCATGTGTTACTATCACTGCAGTATTTTCACAGGAATGCCAACAGGACAGAGGCACAGAAATGTAGATTAGTACAGTGAATACAGTGCGATTATCCCGCCCTGCTATAAGACCGAGTACCTGACTCCTGGCACGGACATTCCGTCTTCCCCTGGGCAGAGAGCAGAAAGGCACGGAGACAGAGGAAGAGAGGCAACAAGAACCACAACAGGTTAGTGAGAGAGACAGACCGTACAGAGAGAAAGAGAGGAGGCCTGGCCTCGGAGAATAGCCAAAGCATCAGAGCCTTGTGGGGTGTGAAACATGAGGACACGGCTCGGCAGGGGGAGTGTGTGGGAGGGAGGGTGCTACTCGAGAGGATGGGGGTGACAGCTACATGCATTTTCCTGAGCCTGCAACTAACCAATTATTGTTCATCATCCATTAATCTGCCCATTAGTTTCTCCATTAATTGGCTGAATAATTTGTTCTGTAAGACGTCAGAATAAAGTGACAAATGCCCATCACAATCTCCTAAAGCTAAAGGTGTCATCATCAAATCACTTTTCTTTTTCGTTTTTTTTAGCCAGCGCTCTACAGATATTCAGTTTATTATCATATGAGACAAATAAAAGTAGGAAATCTTTCAAAAGCAAGAGAACCTGGATTTTGAGGTGGGTTTGTACAGAAACAGACAGGAGAACTGACAGCAGAGCAAAGCACTACAGTGCTGTGAACGGCAGAAAAACATATTTTAGCCGCCTAAAAGAAATGCCCACCTAAAAAAAAATCAATATCCATTTAGGTGTAGGCTATATTTAGAATAATTTCCGACAGCAACTGAACTGAAAGTGAAACATATCTATACTGTTTGTAATGTAAGCCTGCTGGCTTTGGAGAGAGCATAGGTAAGAGTCACTTAAAGATCAGTTCTCATTGCAAAGGAGACGACTGGCAGTCTGACAGCAAGATAGACCGGTGAAAGTACTCTAAATGCAGCGTACACTGAAACAGATATCTTTCTTTTTGCCTTTGTTTTAGGTGGCTGAAATACATTTTTCTGTCTGTTTCTCCAAGCTGGGGGCATGTTGACCATCATCAACAGTAAGTAATACATCTACAATCAAAACCTCATACAACCCCACTTCAAAATACCCAAACTATCCCTTTAATGATCATTTTAACTGATCATTTTAGCGGTACTGCTCCAATGCTTTAGATGCACTCTGTCTCGCCTGCCCGTTTGGTTGCACATTCGAGTGGATGAGGCCATGAGTTTATTTGCATATAGCCTGACATGGCTGGTGCATGGCCAACTGACATGAAGCCAAATTAATTCAGTGTCTGGAGGCTGGGGCTCACAGGAGAGATGATGTTGAGAGCAGACCCAGCACCGATGCAGTGCTTATGAAATCAAACCATCTCCAGAATTTGTATGATTGGTATTCACCTCACCCTGTCTTTCCTAAATGTCAAGACTGAACACAAGGCAGTGAGCAAGAGGAAAGTCAGTGCATGAGTGAGCCAACATTTGGGTAAAAGAGTGGTCAAAGGCAAGAGAACCCCCAAGGACCGCTAGCGAGACAGCTGAGCTCACGGAGAGACAAAGAGCACAGATGGGCTAATACCTGAATGAAGGCCTCCATATTGCCGTTAAACAGCTTACGGTTAAAAATGGAGCGAGGTCTAGACTTCCGCATTCTCTGGGGTTTAGGGGGAAGAGTTGGGGGCCTGGGGAGATGGTGGGGGTGTACGGTTGGTACAGGGTAAATATGAATAATAATGCAGTTGGTGTACACATCAAAATATTTTTTTTCTAAAATGTTATTGCTGCTATCTAATTACCTCTAAGTTGCACCTCCAAAAACACAATATTAATAACATTCTTATATCTGTACAGTAAATATGAAGCTACAGCCACTAAATTAGTTAGCTTAGCTTAGCACAAAGACTGGAAACAGGGGGAAACAGCTAGCCTGGCTTGTTTGTTTCATCCATACAAAAGGTGAAAAATATGACATGGTTTTACTAGGTATTTTGGGTTAATTGTTTCCACTTGTTTCCAATCTTTATGCTAAGTTAAGCTAACGGTCTGTTAGCAGTAGCTTCATGTTTAGCATAAAGTCATGAGAGCGGTAGGCCTATAGAGTGCTGCAGGAGTCCTAAAACCCAGAAATGAGTTCGCATTTTAGCACTCTCGATTCCCTCGTCTGGAAATCAATGGGGTTTTTGAATGAGGTTTTTTTGTTAGATGCCTGATATAACATCTGTGGTTAAGAGCCTAAGAGATGTTTTTTGCTACGAATTAAATATGTCAGTAAATATCCCGCTTGTGAATTTTGAAGAGTATATATGTCTTAAAAAAGGCGGTTGCTAACAAGTGGCTAAATGAGACCACTAAATGTCATCACGCCAAACAACAGTCCAGCTTTAGCTTCGTGGTGGCGACGCGAAGTCATGCAACCGTATCGTACCGTACCGTAAATCATTAAAGTGGCGTTGTTGTTTGTGGAGATTATCTTACACAACAAAACATGCAAAAGCCAAAGGAAAAGTCCCATTGGATTTTTGTCGAGGGAACAAGGGCGATGCTAACTTTCGGGTCGGCCTACAAAAATACGTCATCCCTGGAGCACTCTATTGATCTTCTAAACTCTTGGCAAGAAAGCGAATAAGCATATTTCCCCAAATGTCAAACTATTCCTCTAAATTGACGCTTAGACGGAGCTGCTGTAGCAAACTTTATCAAAGATAATAGCGACAGAGAATTATCACAAACACAATTCAATAAGACTTGATTGCATTTATCCGAATGTACTATAGTTTAATATAGGTAAGCCAAACACTTGTATTCAGTTAGTCACGAGCTTGGCTTGTCAATATTTGTTCATGTTGCACTCACTGAATTGTTAATAAATAAAACAACAGCAGGACATTATCCATCTCTGGGGCATTTAATTGTTAATATTTTTATAGATGAAAACTGGGAGGAACAACTCAGAGCACCGCCTTCTCTGATTAGGATCAAACCCTTTCTTCAACTACATTCATATTCCCACACTGTGATCTCATTCCTGCCACATCCAGGGACACGGGACGGATTTTACACACCATCGCCTACTTTATTCACCCTCTTGTCACTGGACATCTTACCTTGTTGTTCCATATTCAGCCCTCTCCCCTGTGAGCAAAAAACAGCAGAGACAGAGCCAGAATTAGTATACGCTAGTTTTACAATCACAGAAGTTAGCAGTACGGTTGAGTGCTGGCCGAGTATACAAGGCTGGCAGATGGAGACGGAAAGGGGTGTTATGAGAAAACGGGCATCTATTCAGGCAGGCTGAATGGGGTGAACGCCATGGCTGCATTTGACTCACCGCCAGGCAGCAGTCATTCAGCGGTTGCCCTAGAAACGGCACAAGAGCCCCAGAAGGGGATGGCTTGTCTACTCGCTCTGCAAAGTGAAAATGTATCCAGGGGCAACAAGAGTGGGAGGTTTGTGGGAGCTGATCTGTACATTGTGGTGATTTCATGATATCTGTACCACACGCATGCACGCACGCACGCACGTGCACACACACACCTCACTGTATGCAAACTAATTAATGCTTCACTTTGATCAGTCAATCAGAAATGTTTGTCTAAGGATTAAATCATGTGTAAAGCAGCTTCAAGCACAATCCTGCTTTATGTCAAACACACATAATTCCAAACCTAAAGCAGACGTTTGCATCTGAAGTACGTATATATATTTTTATTCAGTCTTGTGGCTCACGTTAATGCATGTTAAATATGAGGAATATATGAGTACGCTTCACTACTAGTCCCAAGTTATTTTTCTGTCTTTTCTACCCACTGATCTCTCAAGCTGTCAAGTGAATGAAAACTTCACAGTTTTGTATTGAATTTCAATCAATCAAATTTCACCACATACGCGTGTGTGCTATATATACTGTATATCCATAGAGTCTGAACAACTATGCACTGACCCACAGAATAATATACAGTATAACCAACAGCAGATGCTTTCAAGGTTTAATAGCAGCACACTGACATACAGTAGGACTACATATATCTTTATTCAAACATTTGGCTCTGGTTAATGTGCATTAAATATATAAACAAACTATGCCATGCCATAGCCTTTAAGCAGAGGACTGCTCATCATGAAATGTAAGTTTTTTTAGACAGTTACCCTGTTTTAAGTCTAACTAGAATTACCACCTTGCAGTTGTATGCTTATTGTTTACATCCATCTTTGTCATTATTTTATCCTATTAGACATTTGTGTGAAATTGTCTTAATTAGCCTTGGAATTCTTGAGTTGTGAGGTTACAGTGACATTTGACCACTAAAATCTAATCAATCAATCCTCAAGTTTAAGTGGACTTGCGCAAAATTTGTAGAAATTTACACAAATCCAGCCTAACATAATTTTGTATTTGATTTCCAAAAACAGAGAGGGAACTCCAGATAGGTAATGTATTACTGGTGTGTTTAATGGTAAGTTACACACTTGATACTAAACTTAATGTAAAAGACAGACTCACAACTATTACCACCACTTTCCACAATAAGTCTCACCTTCTCCTAGCGTCTGCTTCAGAAGGTCATGCTTGGCCTGCAGTTTGATAATGAGATTGCTGCCATTCAAGAACTCCTTGTATTTCTGCAGACAACATAATTAAGAAGACAAACAGCGACATGGTCATTTCTAGTTATAATGTATGTGCTCCGTGTCGCAGTGCTCTCATTTGTCTGAGAACTCACGGTGAAGTAGAAGCCCTCAGTCTCTTGCTGATTGGCTCGTCTCTTAACGATGTTTGCCTTGCTCATGTAGGAGTCAGAGGAAGCCGATTTGACCGACTCGGTGGACTGACTGTGCTGGAAGGCCTCCGAAACATCGAAATCCTCCACTGTGAGCATGTCCTGAAGAGTCTGCATGGTGGCGTCAAGAGTCTTCCTCACCTGACACACACAGCATACAAACACAATTCAAACATGACTTAAAATCAAAAAAATTTTTTTATGAAGAATGCAGAATTATATGAAATCAGTATGAACTGACTTAGTTGAGTTTTACACAGCAAAACAACAAAGAATATTGTAATTATATCTAATGTACATACTTCCAATACATCGTCTCAGTGTCACAGACAAGCTGTATGGTGTAAAAAAGCCAGCACAGTCTGAGATTATATCGCTGCAGGCCATTTTCACAGCAGTTTGACTGACACACCTTAAACAACTCAGTAATTAGCTACCTAGCATGAGGCATCGTGACATGAAAGATTAACTATGTTCCTTCCATGTGAGGCAGACAGGAAGGCGGTGTGCATTTCCATATTCATAACAGACAGCCAGTGACACACGCACACACCCTGGTAACCTTTAAACAGGTCTATGTGAGTCACAGTGGCCTTGGTGGCTCCAGGCCAGCAGGCCAGGGAGCATGCCGGGGTGGGTGGCCCTCCGGTGGATGCAGGAGACAGGATAAGAGACGACCCCACAGGTCAGAGTCAGATTAAAGATGAAGATAAATGCAGGGCGACAGTCCTGAAGACTGGTTGTTTGCTGCTGTTGCATGTTAGTGAGACAGAGATGAGGGTGTTGGCTGCCAATCCCAGTTCAAAACAGCGAAGCCAAAGAAGGTATTGAAACGTTTAACGCTTCAGTTGTTTTACATAACAGCCCTTTAATGAGTGATAAGTGAAAGAGTGGTTATTCTTCACACTAAGGTGGCAAGCTGTAAAATTTTATGGTGTGATGAATTTTATTTTAAAACCTTTTATTGTGTTGCAATGTGTTTGCGGTTGCTTGTTGTAGCTTACGTAAGGAGGGAAGGAAGGAACTTTATTTTGACATATACATAGAGGTACATAAATGAAATCTGACTTCTGCATTTAACCCATCCTAAGCATTTGTCAGCTGTAGGCTGCTGTAAGCACCTGGGGAGCAACTTTGGGTCCAGTGTCTCAGTCAAGGACACAAACATCAAAAATGCTCAAAATTCTGAGTTTTGACTTGACCACATGTAGTTGTAAGCATGGTGTGACGTTACATGCTAGGTTTCTCCACCAATTACATGTACATATCTGGCCAATATTGGGCCCCTTGCTAATGTCTTCTACCCACTCAGTAATAACACACAGATGTGGGAAGTCAGTTTGTTTAGGTTGCATTTGTGATCTTTGGTGGTTCATGCCCTTGCATAGCTTCACAAGCTACTGCATTCCCAATGTGAAACAGCAAACTTACATACATCATAAGGATGCTAGTTTTGAAAAATTTTCACGATAACTGACCCTCGTTAACCGATTATTTACTGTTAACCAACAAGAATTGTGCCTTGCATGCAGGGGTGTGCCAGCTGTAATATATAAGCACAGAGTCGCCAGTTCACTGTCCGGGAGTGTTAGCAGCCACGGTGCTGCGTCTAGTGTCGCGGACATGCAGCCACTTTCCCAATAAAAATCTCCACCACACATTCAGTTTAGTTTAGTTTAGTTTAGTTTAGCAGGCTGTCAGCTGTGTGTCTGCCCAGCGTAACCATAGTGATTGTACGACAAACACTGTGTGTGTTTGGGTTACGTTAGCAGCTGCTAGCTGCTAGCGTTGCCGGTGGCTTTGTGCTCGCTGTAGCGTAACTTCAGCGAGTTTCTGACAGACGGTGTGTGTGTGTGTGTGTGGTGAATGCGGGTTTGTCGGTAACGTTATAACTGTGAACGTAGCTGTAGTAGTATACAGTTAATTATGTCGAAGAATAAATGCTGCGAGGCTACAAGCTACAACTCCTCGGCTGGAAGTCCCTGTTATCGGTTAAACGATTAATTATTAACATCCCTAGTACATCATAATTATAAAAGGGTCTAAGAACCACTAACTGAAACCGCCTTTCAAATGAAGTGTTTCTGTTGTTTGACATTTTGGGAAATGCACGTATTCTACAGAGATTAATGAGAAGATTCATATCACTCTCACACCTGTACAGTGAATATGAAGCTACCACCACGTAGCTTAGCTTAGCATAGGTACTGGAAATGATGAATAGCCATCCTGCCTCAGTCCAAACGATATAAAATCCACCTTCCAGTGTCAATGTGTTCCTATAACTCTGCTACATTTTGGATAGAAAATCTAAAAAAATCTTTCTCAGAGAGCCCAAAGTCTGATAACATTGTTTTATAGACTATCCTACATATAGAGCAGCAGATATGCGTCTCCCTGTTCTGCAACATGCAGTCTCACTTGATTGATAGTTTGAACAATAAGACATTCATTTCCGGCCTGTATTTTGCAATAACCTTGTGCTATACAAGGGCCACTGCATTTGTAAATGCGTATGACTCAGACTATTACAGTATGTGCTGTACACCATGTTACTCTACAGCAGAAAGTTTGTCTTTTTATGTTTCATGCTTTAAGCCATCATCTAACTTTCTCATCAGAATGTCTTTGTGCTTTGGTAGATGCAGCCGGGGCACAAGATGGCTCTTTTCAATTTTGCCGTCTGAAAGTCTTATTATATAAATCATTTCATTGGTCAAAACTACACCTTGCTTTGGGAAATTTTGACAGGGTCGTTGCACAAAAAAAGAGCAGTGGAGAAATCTGAGAGCACACAGAGAGAACATTTCACAAATGCACAGAAGAAGCCTGAGTGTGAGGTGAAGGACTGAAGTGCAGGAAATCTCAGGCATACAATTTAAGAGAAAGCAGAGCAAATCCAGGCACAAGCAGTGACTATTTGCATTAAAAGCACTGCAAAATCTGAAAGTGAAATTGATGAGTCATGCTCTCAAATTGAAAGAGCACACTCTTGAGTAGAGATAAAAAAAAATAAAAAATCCATAATCTGGGTGGCTTAGCACCTTGGCCAAACAGTTTCCTGGAAAACCCTGTATTTACTGTATAGTCTATGACTCATAATATAGTATATTTGGCCATATGTCCTCTTCTGAGTGAGCAGAACAGCACATTACTGAGCATTTTGAAATGAAACGCAGACACTGGCTACTTTCAGCTCTGTGAGACTTGGGTGCAGTCTCACCTCTTCATTTTCTATCCTCAGCGTGGCCAGGCGAGACTGCAGCTGGTGGTAGCGCATCAAGAGCTCTGTCTGCACAGGCTGCTGTGCACTCACCTGACACACCTGGGATTAAGAAAGAAAGGGAAGTTTACCAGGAGGATTTAACATCAAGAACATCAAACACGATGAGATGCACTTTGTATCAAGTAGTAAGTCCAACAAATGAACCAGCTCTGTAGTTGCTCACCTCATCTCCCATGTGAGGCTGATAGTCAAAGCGTGCTGGAGGACAGAAGATCTGGCTGTGTGTGTCCATAAACTTCAGCTTGTCTCCTCTGATATCCATGGCATCTACTGCTCCCTCCAGCAAGTCCAGTCCCTCGTGGCGAGAAGTCTCCAGACTATACTCTGCAGACAGGTAGGTTCTCAAGGTGCGTGCCAGGCTTGCATGGAAACCTAAGTCACAACACTGAGGACAAGAAGCAAAACATTTTTTTTTTTTTTTTTTTTTTTAAAGAAATAAAAACCAATTATTTCATTTTGTGTTATCAATACAAAGTCGGACGATGGACACTACAAACTGACAGTGAATGTGTCTGCTCCATATGGAGCCTCAGCTCAGAGTAGCAGGTGTCTTATTTCACACAGGGGGCGAGACAGAGTTGACAGACAGGAAGCTGCGTAGCGAAAAGCAAAAGCACCTATTTGGCAATATTTCAGATTTAAACCCAATGCTATCCCTAGTATAGAGCTCATAAAAGACGCTCTGAGACGAAAAGCTAGTTATTTTGACATTTGTATTTTTGGCTCAGACGGTAATTACTCACATCTATCATGTCCGAGACATCGTGGATGTAGTATTTGGCCACCAGGGCGTTGGTAGCTGCCAGATTGAGAAGATAGTCGTTCCGGGCTTTTGTGCATTTCAGCTTGTTTTCAGAGTACTTGGCTTGTCTCTAGGGAGGGAAAGGAACAGAGAGCCCCATCAGTGCCAGGATGTAAAATGCATTACTACATCTATCTGATTTCCTCTTATATAATTCGTCAGTATATGTAATACTTGTTCAATATGGAGACAGGCTCCTTGTAGCTTGTGAAACTCCTGTAATGCCTGTAATATCCAACACATTATATATCACGTTTAACCCAGTATCAACCAAAACTGACCTTCTCCTTCATTTTCTCCATCTTCTTGACGGAGCTCCGTCGCTGTGGACGTTCATCATGGCCGTACCGCAGCAGGCCGGAACCGATGTCGTTGGCCTTGCCGATGTGCTTCTCTTCCTGTTTCTCTGCGTCCTTCAGCTTGCTCTCAGCACTGAGACTCTCCGTGTGGTACATGTGGTACGTCTTCATCACCTGGAACAACACATGCATCTCCTGTCAAACTCAGTGCCAAGGGCGTCACAGTTAAACAAGGACTTGTTAGGAGGGATGTGACTTTGAGGATGAATAGAGGATGTCTGCAGAGCCGCATGCTGAAATGTTATATTGATAACTGCTGTTAATGATGCAAATTTTTAAGTATTACCGCTATGACTTCCCATAAATATTAATTAAAAATCTACCTCATTATGTCATTTTCCAGTTTAGAGCTGCAAGCTGCAGCGATTAATCAATTAGTTGAGTAATTTTGTAAGACAAAAAAATTTAAATTCTCTGATTCCAGCTTCTTAAATGTCAATATTTTCTGGTTTCTTTAATCCTTTATGACAGAAAACTGAATGTCTTTGAATTGTGGACAAATGAAGATATCTGAGGACTTCATCTTGGGCTTTGGAAAACACTGAATGACATTTTTCACCATTTTCTGACATTTTATAGACCTGACAACTAATCAATTAATTGAGAAATTAATGGACAGATTAATCTGCAATGAAAATAATCGTTAGTTGCAGCGCGAGTTCAGTCAATTCAGAACACTTTACTTGTCCCTAAATGGTCAATTCTAGGCAAGCTGGTTAGCAAACACCAAAGAACAACAAACAATTCATAATCGCACACAAAAATACTAAATATAAATAACAGTAAACGGATGCATGGGTTAACGTCACTGGCCGATCCATAACTGTCCAAATGTGTCTGACACCATGAAGGCAACAGAAAAATAGGTGGTTTTAATAAAATATATATGAAATGTTTCCATGGATCCAACCATACAGGAATATTACATAGCTGTTGAATAAAATTAGGTTATCAGTTTTATGACCAAATAATCATTATATGGTTCACAAATGTTTCCCAGCTCTAAATGCATATTATAAATGAACTAACGTAAGCATAGAATATATACGTTTGTCATTACACTTATGAACAGGGAGTGACGCGTACTCACCCTGCTCATGGGAGCGTCACATTTTGATTGACGTTTCCCAGCTGTGCCGGAGGCATTGTGCTGGGAGTGTCAATCTATTGTCTCTACATTTTTGTGTTTGTTTGTCTTCACCATAGCATTGTAGCAGATTAAAGAAGGTCAACACAATGTAATGCAAGTACTGTGTGTTTTACTACAACCGGGGTTCATCACTGCTTCAAATACTATATCTACACACTACGCTCAGACTGCTTTAGAGGAATTTGTTATAAACAGATTCATGTTTTGTGGTGTTGTTAAAGAGATCACATGTAAATGTTTAACGAGTAACCCTGAATCGACTACAATTAAACATCTGCCCCTCCATCACTCACTCTCAAGTTCTGGTTTCCTAGCAACCCTGTCTGAAGCGGACGTGCAGAGGACAGCGAGATTGATCAGCAGGGGAGGAAGGAGGTTACAAAGTGACAGTGAGCAACCTTCCCTGCTACCCGTGAAACAAGAAACTACTTGGTTTCCACAAAAAAAAAAAAAAAAAAATCCAGCAGCAGATCAATAGCAGAGACCAGCAGGCTGACAAAGATGAATCTACCTGATTTCACATCTAACTCATAACTGATAATACAAACAAATTACACAAGTTAATTTAAGCTATATAACTTTATCTAGATCAAATCTTGATAGACTACTGCAATTCCTTCTGCTGTGATCGGGAGCTGCAGACAGGCATTTAATAATGCATGAATCAGAGAGAGGAAAAATCAATATGAGTAAAGCAGCAAAGTGCTGGATAGTGTTACATATGTGAATGTTTCTCATGTGGTATATTACATGCAAGTATTAGCGATTTGGTGCACTTTCACTCAAACATCCTTTTAACACTTTTTAAAAAAGGTTACAGAATCGCTTGTACGGTTATTTGCTAAATTCTGCAAAAGATCATATTAACACTACGTAGCTTTCTGTTTGCCTTCACTATAAAATTCAAATATTTCACTTAAAAGCATCATGGAGCAATTATAGTTATAGTCAGGGTGTGATTTGCTGGAGGGATAGGAGGGAATCACCCTCCAGGGTACATATTCCTGCCTCTGCTGAATTATTTTTATCCCTGGAGGTACACCATGTAATACTGATTAATGCTACTTTACCTATAGACCATACAAAGTTCCTACAAAAAAATTCAAAATAAAACTGCAAAGTGAGAAAAGTCTACAGTGCAGAAATGAACTGTCAGAAATGGGCTTTCACTGTCAGCGCTCACGCTAATAGATGACCCATCATCTAGGCTGCTCGATGAACATCTCCACACTGAACAGTCTGCTGCTCATCTCAGTAAATGGACCAAAAGCTGTATACAACATTGGTATGTATTCAGGGGTTCCCACCTTCTCTGTCTGGAGATTTGCAGGGATATGGGTGAAAAAGGGGCGAATCACTGCAGATGACCCATGCTGATGAGTTTTTAAAAAAAATAATGAATTAAACCTGCAGTAGGCAGAATCAAAAAAAAAAAAAAAAGAAAAATCCATTATAACCTTTCATCATATTGTAATTCAAGTGTTCTGAGAGAAAACTAGACTTCTGCAGCTCCTCATGGCTGTTTTCTCTGGCTTTAAAAGATGTAGTCTGTGACAGGAGCCTTTGGACAATCACAAGTCATTTCAGAGAGAGAGAGCGTTCCTATTGGCTGCGCTCCAGCTGGTGGGCGGTGCTTGGTATTTCCTCAACTGATCTCAACATGGCTGCCGCGTCACAAACCTTCTCGTTTTACAGCTAAACAGTAACGACAAGATGTTTCTGAAAACATTTGAGGAGAGTAGTAGTAGTAGTCATTACAGTAACAGAGTATTGATTCATATTTGATCAGTGCTGCCTAGTTTGACCATTTGATTGGAGTTTGTGAGTGACTGACAGCTGCTCAGAGACAGCAGGCTCCAGCTCGGCTCTGATTGGTTGTTTTCCTTCAGTCTGTGAAATCTTGCAGATGCCATTAGGAGCACCAGGGGACACAGAGGAACATGATTTTGTTCAGATTACCTGTCTCATGCACTACTGTCAAGATATAGTGACCTTTAATTGAAGTGACCAATTCTACCTACTGCAGCTTTAATCTGAGTGTACACTGAGTATCATAACATAACAATATGGTCTTTTTTATATTGTATAGAATTAAATTCTATACAATGCACAACCAAAGTCAGAATAACAGTATAATCAAATTCTGATACATCTGAAAATTTTAACTACTGCAAAACCTTTGAAGTATCAAAGTGTGACTCAGCTTATTGTGATGAAACACTTATTAAACTTAATGTTAAAGAGTTTATACGCTATTGTAAACTACGGTTAGAGCCACATAAGGCCGATTCTTACCTAAGGATACCTGTACTTTTGCTTTCATTATCATAAGTAGCTTTAAATGAGCTCAGCTTAGCAATGTTGACTTAATGCATGTTTTCAGTCATACTAACTGATTCTCTTTGTAGATTATCTGTTGAAAAATAACTAACGGTCATGATATCACTGAGCAATAAGAGCCAGAAGGAAGCACTCTGGTGTGTCCCACATACAGCAGATGATATCACTGCACCAGTTAGTTTCTTCAGCCAAATGAGGAGGCATCAGCACTGAACACAGCTGCTGGCTATCCTCACCACCACACAAGGACTATGTTTAATACCATGTGTGTACGTGTGTTTCCACATGGGGTGTCCATTGTATATGCAGAACAACATATAACAATAGACAGAGTGACAACACACAAACAGATGTGTGTGATTACATGTAGCTGAAACTATTCCAGCAGCTCACGTGTGCTGTGAGCACCGAGCACCTCTGCAGCACAGACTGCTGAGTCTGCTTGAAGCACTGCCAGCGGCAAGAACGCTCTCCCCTTCAACTGATGTAGGCATTCACAGTGGGAGGAAGAATGCAAATTTTCTCCTTTCACGACCTCAGGAGATGGAAGAAATGACCTGTTAGAGGCTGCACTGCTGATAAGGCATATCTGCCGTGCGCAGTGTCAGGCCAGCCGCTTCACAGGTTACAGGTTTGGGTCTGAAAAAAGCTCTGGTTCAGTCAGGACTGATGATACACAGGCTAACATAGGGTCACATAGGCAGGTTGCTGTAGACAACGAAAGGTTAGGCATGAAGGAGCAGTGATAAATGTTCAACTCACCGTATAGAGCTCATTGGTGACTTTCACCAACTCCTCGTGCATCTGCACCCCGATGTCTTTGCTCTGTAAAAGAGAAAAATGACAAATGAAGTCAGCTATTGCAACATCTTAGACTACGAACTGGGTTAATAGAACTGACTTCCCACATGTGAAAAGGCTGTGTGCCAGTTATATTTTGAATGTGAAGGATGTCAGCGAGCATTGAAATGCTGTCATTACGCTGCACCAGAAAAGATCTAAAACAATGCCCTGAGTGCACATGCAGACAAAAATAGAACAGTGCTGTAACTGCAGCACATTTCCCAAGGAGTTGTGTCACAGTTTCAGCTCAGTTACAGGCGCAAAGAGCCTATGATGAATTGGACATGTCCCATGATAGGGCTTAGAGCCCGAGAGGAGGAATGGGGCCAGCGGAGAGCGACTCTGGAAATCCTGTTGAGGGGATATGGAGCGATGCTGAGCCCAATCAATCCTGATTTTTTTTTTTTTTTTTTTTTTTTTTGCCACCTCTTAGGGACTGCTTGTCAAAACAGCAACCTTGCATTTTCACATGTGACAAAAATTAAATCTCAGTACATTCAGTACATTTAAACTTTGACTTAACACACAGCAGAGCTGATTCATTCCCTTCCTGGCATGTGTAATTCATTAGTAGTGAGACTGCACTGCAGCTGAACCGGGATGCTACACCATAACAGGATTATTGTTTTGGAGAACTTTGTCACAATTTGAGTTAACTTGTGGCAGAGTGGAAGAGAGTTTTTCTGCAGGCAGCTATTAGACCTCCTCTTTCTGCTGGCTGCAAGCCATCCCAGTCTCATAGAGGCTCCCATCGTGACAGTGCAGAGCCCCCTAGAGGGCATAAATTACTGTAGACTTCTGCCGCTGTCAAACAATACTGATCTAGGATCCCCAAGGCAGATTGTTCATCACTGCCCCTGAACCACAGCCACTCTGACACTCTCGTATGCAACATACATTACATACTGCATATATGCCTTATGAGATGCAAGAATAAAACCAAGAACAAGACATTAACATTTTGAATAAAAGAAACAAGTTGCATCTAATTCTATCTTTCTCTCTGCAGGTAACTGAATGAGTCCTAGTTGTGAATTTAGTGTGAAATGGAGTGGGAGTACGGGCGATGAGCAGGTGATGAGGTGTAAAGAGCATCAAAAAAAGGTTAGTGATCTAAATAGGGAGCGGACTAAGCATGACATTGAGAATGACAATACACATGATGGATGGGGGAGGTTGAAGAGACACAAAATCTCTCACCAGCCACAGATAGACACATGACACTCTCACAATAGCCATGGTCTACTGTAAGGCTACAGTGGTGCTACTTTAGGTAGGAAAAACCTCAGTGATAGATGGGAATTAGGGCGGGGGGACATAAATCAATACAGCACAGTACTGCAATAATTTGCATGGCAATGTTGTATTGCTACAAAGACTTTTACTATATAAACTATTAACCTTTTAACAATCAAAGGGCCCGTCGGGGAGCCTAGTATGGCAAGCCGTTTTAAAAATAATTCAGCATATCCCTAACTCTGTTTTGACAAGGCAAAACTCTTATTTTAGATATCAGTAATAACATTTTGACTAGTGCAATTCAAACTACTTTTGCCATTCATGTGTATGGAGTTTGTCATTAGGAATATCCATAATTCAGTGGCAGATATCTGCAATGTGAATTACCGAACTGAATTATGCTCTAACTAGTCAGATTTCCAGTCGTTCTTAGATACTGAAAACTACATTTTCTATATGTAAGTTATAATGATGTTGTAGATATCTCAAACTGGGTTATGGGTAGCCAAAACGTAATTACAGGTATATTGTATTAGAGATTTGACTAGGTGAAATTATGTTGAACATATGCGTAATTACGTCAGAACGGGTTGGGATGGGATGGAAGGCGAAGCTATTCAAACATACTATGGCGCTGCACTGCCGCCGTATGGGTTTATAAAAAGTGTCTGGAGACAATAAGTCTATAATAAGCTGTAAATTTCTACCACAACTCTCTAGCGAACAAAGCTCTTGTTTGCCACAAATTCCTTGATGATGAGCTCTTCTATTTCATGTCATTTTCTAACTATCTGATCCACAACGGTCCGTGATCGCTCGTCTCACAGCCAGCTGCTCACATGTTGAGTGTCCAGCTAGGGGGACGGCTCGGTTTGATTAAAATTACCTTGTAGCTTGTTGTCTACCTTACTACGGCTAGAAAAAGCCACCGTTTGTGTTTTAGCATTGTTTTGCTTATGAGATAGCAAAGTTTGAATCTGTGAAAATCTCTTCAACTTTACCAAAATATCCAAGTTAGTAAAAGCTTCTGCTAACACCGTTCAAATGCTTTGTTGGACCAATATCCAACTTGTATGATCAACATCATGCACAACAATTCTGACTAGTCATAGTGATGTTTGAGATATAGGTAACTGTTATTTAGGATAGTCAGAACTGAATTACAGGTATCTCTGTCATTTATCATCTCTGACTAGTCACAATGTACGGTAATTACGGCTGGTCAAAATACAGAAGTGGATATCTCTAATGTTACTCTCTAATAGTCAAGCTTAGCTATTAAATGTTTAAACAGCTTGCCATAACCCCAAACGCTATTCTGTCTTTCAGAGGCTCAGTCTGATGACTAGTGTCTTATGATGCTAGCTTGTCAGCAAGAATGATAAATAATGCTCCAAAATGAAGATAAATTTTGGTGAGGAAAAACTGGCCGTTTTCAAAGGGGTCCCTTGACCTCTGACCTCTGATCTACATGAATGGAAGCTCAGAGATGAACAGAGTGAAAACTATATCTTGTTAGATAAAACAAATGTTAACAAACTCCATCATTTTCAGTTGAAAAGGGCAACATATCTTATTGCAGTATTCAGCATATTGCAAAATATTTAAAAACTGCAATACAATCATTTGGTGAAGTAAGGACTGTGATAGAGGAAACAGTCAACCTAATAGCCATTATTTGTAACCAGGCTGTAAAGTAGCAGGGAAAACCTTCTATTCAAACAATATACAGTAACTGAAGTACTGATTAGACATTATGGGTCATGACAAGAGACGATGACACAGTTAAAGTTAAACACGAGTCAGAATTAGCCCTCAGAAAGAATATACTGTATGAGAACCACGCAGCATTAAATATACCGTACATCCAGATACCATTCAACATATTTTCACATACTTTTGTTGATGTGGCGTCAAGTTCTCAGCTGTGGGCATCAGTCATGCGGTTTGTGTGTTCTGTGACTGTGTGCGTTAGTAACGGGTCAGAGTTGCGTGACCTCATCCATTTAATTCAGATTCTGACCTTTTTGAAGAGTCTGATGACATCCTCGCCCACGTGTGCCAGACGGACAATGACGTTGTTGTTGTAGATGTCGCTGAGAGTGGCGTGGTCTCTGCTCTCCCGTCTGGTCTGCTCCAAGACCAAATACCAGCAGTTCACAGTGGACAGAAGATTCTGGTCCTTTCTGAAAAAAGAGAAGGAGAGACTTCATGAAGTCTGTTTCAATAAGCAATTTCTGAAAAGCTGCCTGTGTAGACTAATACTGCAATATTCAGACCACACAGTGTATCGCCCATATGTTAGAAAAATGAAGTTATTGTCTCCAACTCAAACTAAACAAAGCAGCTCAAGCCAAACATGCCAAGTGTTGCATGATTAGTTCAACTCTTTATCAAAGTACTAACAATAATCAGGCTTCATGTCTGTGTACTTAAATATAAAACATGATCTTACAGATAGAACACATCTTACATTTGATCCACTGCTACAGAGACGTACGTATTAGAGATAAAGGGGTCACAACACATGTAGTAAGGAATCAGCAATAAAGGAGGCAGCTGTGCACACACACGCGCACACACACGCGCACACACACGCACACACACACACACACACACACACACACACACACACGCACACACACGCACACACACGAAGGCATGCTGACTGCATTCGCCTCCTTGCTCGAGGGAGCATGTGAGTTCAATTATCCTCACACCGAAGAGTTTGCCTTCTTCTTTTGCCTTTAGAGAGACTTAAACTGCTTTTCGGACCTCCAACGATTGTGACTACAGTATAAAAATGCTGCATCATACTTTTTGTACAAGTACTGCTTGAAAGCTATGTGTAAAAGGAAAAAAAAAACTTTTGCTCTTGGCTGATATCTGACCTATGCTGGGATCTGGGATTTCTCCTTTAATGGCTGGCGAAAGGAGAAGCGTGAAGTTAAGATGGATGATTTTAATACGATGCATGTCTTTGCTGATGGGGGAGAGAGGATATTCAAAAGACAGTTCACACACTGAGAGCCATCTGATTAGCTTTCATCATTTCACACAAGCAGTCAGTAGCTGTCAGAGGAGTAGTGAACTGTTTTAGTTTGTAGAGCTGACACGGGTATGTCTTTAACTGAGAGGTAGACTAAAAAAAAAACAACTATTCTCTTTAAGTGAATACCATTATGTTGCTTGTGACTTGTAAATATATTATGCTTAAGGCTGCCTGCTCTCCTTGTTTGGGCAAGAAACCAACACACACACTAAACGAGCTCCACCAGCATCAGTATCCTGACCATCCCAAACCTCAGGCAGCAAACTCAAACAAGGTGTACACGAGCAAAGATGAGCGATATGGTGACGCAATGATTATGACGTGGTGCATTATGGCTAAAATCTTCTATCATGATATAGGTCATTTCTTATATTAATACCAATATTTTTCTGGTAATCCAATGAATACATCGTCTACATGGTATAACCACATGGTAAAGTAGCACAATGTTTTTGTATACTCCTGTGTGAATTAAATACATGACAAATAAAAAGTACTTGGTATTTTAGAATTTGCAAATGAACATAACAGCTCTCTGTGAAATTAGAGGAAAAATAAATAAAATATAGACCTAGCCGATATCTCAATAGAAATGATATAGAAAATACATACAATAGATATTTTTATATTTTTTTGACAGTACATATCATCATATTTCTCAGCCCTACCGATAATCATAGATGGTGAGTTAGCGATTACCTACATTTATACCTCACTAGCTACAGTATTAGCAACACTGACAGCTGCCATCAGCAGCAGTGGTACAGGCTTACACATCCCAAACCAAAACATAACACCAGAAATAATGTACCAAAATAACATGAATTACACAGCGACGGTGGTGTTGAAGAAGATGCAGCCACAGACAGACATGACAAATGGATTCTTGAATTTAGTAATCATTTTAAGATGAATTCATTCTCTGTAGTTCCTACCAACATACATTTAAAACAGTCATGCAGCAGCTAATAAACATCTAAATGAAGAATCTGGCCTCTGCAGGACAAACATGACAGAAACAGCTCTATTTACCACAGAGTTCTGCCTTTCACACAAGCGATCATAATACTTTTAACAGCTGAATTAAAAAGCATTTTGTTGCTCTAAAAATGTCTTTTTCTATCAGACATCTTTCAGCTGATCCAAGTAATAAAGCATTCTTCATTGCCGTTTTCTTATTTCTCTTAAAAACTCGATGCTGCAGTATCAGATATTGCCTAGAAAGCAAGGTCTAACAAATTATCCCAAAATGAATTGTTTCTGCAAATCATCTGATGAAAGACCGATCCACTGCAGCATCTTAGACTGTAGCTGAGTCAGAAATGCAGCAGTTATTCTTGACTCTAATCTCAGTTTTGAAGATCATATCTAAAGAGCAGCCCTGACTTGTTTTCTGTCAATTACTTCAAAACTTTGATCATTTTATTCTTGGAGACTTTTACTCATGCTGAAGTGAATTCTGGCTGTTTTTCTGATGTTCAGCTCTGCCTCCACAGTCCACACTGTAAAAAACATCACACTGTAGATCCCTCCATGTATCCAAAACAATGCTGAAATTTAATCAGAAACTGGCCTTAATACCAAAATCTGTTGGGCTGCACTAACATTTTATCAGCAACTCTCCAGGAAAAAACAGTTTTTCCATGCACTGGTCAATTTAGAGATTTTGGTTTCAGACTAGTGGAAAGAAAACATCCAAAATACATTTAGGTGTCTATTTTACTAAACTTTGTCTATTTGTGCAGATTTCTCCTTAATTCGCTAAAAGTTAGCATAAGATAATGCCTCGTTTGCATATTGAAATAGTAAAATAAAAAAAACTTGTAATAAAGTTTCATGGTGATATCTATTACTTGTTTTTTTACTCTATTCCCTCGTAGTGTCACATGTCAGTGACACGATACATATCAGGCTGGTTTCTCACAATTTATTTTTCTCAGACTCAGAGCCAGAAATCTCCATTTCAGTAGCACTTACATACACCAAACTCTCCAGTTTCCTTCCCATCTATATTCTGAAGGTTTTTACTGAGGGGTTTGTTCATATATCAATAATAGCCTGATTTATAGAACATTTTATTACTAAAAACATTATTTTTTAATGGTTTGTTTTGACCATATATGGAGTGATAAATAGAGATATCCAGAGTCCCCTCTGTAAAGACCTTTGACTCTAACATGTCAACACAATGTAACACGATTTTGTAACCTGGCTTTAGCCAATGTTCACATTTCTGTTCTAGAAGTTTGTGCAAATGATCAAATATTAGATAATTCCTCATTTACATATTTAAACATATTTTCAGAAAACTTGTAATATCTCTCAGCTCATTTTTGACCCTTTTCATTTTGGGTGTCTCCCTTTAAAACCACATTCAGATATGAACAATCATTTTTGTTGTCTGTTATTTGTTCCAGGTCTGAATGCCACATTTGCAATCTATACTCTCAAAAGTTACTATTGGACTCTCATGTTCAGTGTTGACTCTCTAGTCCAGCTGGTGACTCTCTCCTATCTAGAGTAGATGAATGATGTTGAAAAAGTAGCACAATCTCAGTACAACAGGACAGCAATCTGAAAAGTTCGGCGTCGACGGCGAGTTAAAAGAGTTGCACTCGATGCTAAAGGTAATCCAGACTGCTGGGCATCAGCATCTTGGTTCCTTTCATCCTTTAACACTTTGATAAAAAACATGAACAAGCTCTCCCTATAGACGCTCCTTTCAAGCAGAGCAGGTGTTTGATCCTGTACATGGGATGCCAGGAACCTGACTTTTAAATCTTTGGCTGTTGGCTGCTCTTGAATACGGATGAGACTGTAGTATTCAGGACACAAAGGAGTCGATGCAGAACTGAAGATGACAGTAGAAGGTTTTCTACCCGACAGCCTACAAAAAGTACAACATCTGTTTCACGACAAGGTCTCTGCATCATCAAGTAGCACCAACCGGCTGAACTACAACGAA
Organism: Pterois miles; assembly: GCA_947000775.1. Taxonomy (NCBI): domain Eukaryota; kingdom Metazoa; phylum Chordata; class Actinopteri; order Perciformes; family Scorpaenidae; genus Pterois; species Pterois miles. Next base: position 1,491,824 of record CAMQGK010000100.1, on the reverse strand, counting down.
CTCAACTGTTGTAAAACAGGTTGGATATAAATTGTCTTTTCAAAACAGCAGACAGTGCCATGTTCTCTTATAATCACATTTTTGCCATTACTACAGGTGGTTTTGAAAATGCTCCTTGGTGATCTCCTGCCAGCCGCTTTATTAGATCTGATATAAGAAATGAAAATCTGAATGAATCCCAGATAAGAAAGAAGGTCACTGAGGTTTTGCCGTTAAAAAAAAAAAAAAGGTAAAATTAAACGAGAGATTGCAGAGCCGGAAGATCACGCGGGATTATTAATGATAAAGACTTAGTCGGCCCATTGTAGTCTGTGAGTGTGTGAATCTAGCCTTTGACAGACAGATATAATGATGGCCATTTGATGTGACGGGGGAGAATCTGGGACAGCAGGGTGCAGAGAGAAGTCATGCAATGCGAGTCTCTTCCGGGGTCTCCCTTTGAGGGTATGCTCCATTTATCAACATCCCAGAGACGGGAGCTCTCCGCCACGATTACGCTTTATGTCCAATTGGCCGGAGAGACTGAAAGAGAGACGGAGAGACCTCTCCTGAATAAACCAACATGTTTGTTACGAATGACTGATTCGGCCAGGTCACATGAAAGGGTGTGCAACTGCCTATCAATTATGCCATCTTTACTGTAGTGCTTTATGAGCTAAATTTGATTTCCTGCACTGTGAATTCAGTACTATTCCACTGGCTGTTAGAGGGAAATAGATTTTATCTTAACTCTATCTGCAGGAGATTTTAACCACATTTGGCCTGTTTCCAAGGTAAAAATCAAACTTTTGTACTTAAAATTTTCATTGAACTTACTCTAATTTATTCATATTAATTCTAGTCATTCATTTCCATTTATTTACAGTATAACCACTGATTCAAATCAACCACATGGCCATGGGCAGCATATAGTTAGAAAATTATCTAAAAGTCACAACGAGCTGCAGGCTGGTCATATCATCTACTGTAAGCTGCAATTCCTCAACACGCCGTAGGGTACGTTCATACCCTTCACGTTCCTCATGACCACAGATCTCCTTTACACAAACATTAAAACAATCTAAATCAATCTGAGTAAAATAGCCCATACTGTGGCTTTCTTCAGACTCCTAACTGAAGCTCTAATTGGTTTTCTGTGTCCATTGAGAAAATATGAGTGTTTGGGTGGCAGACTAGCGTGAAGTGTAGTGTGAGAATGGAAATGAAATGACAGCCACATAGAAAAAGACGGGGGGATAAAGAGTCTGACCTAGTTGGGAGCAACACAGCAGCCTGAGGCCACAGGCTTCCTTGGCCCTGGCTTCATTTCAGGTCATTTCTTCTGCTTTTATCCCCCCCTTTCCTTTCTGTTGCTTATCCCTCTTCTGCCTCCCTCTCTTTTTCCATCTCTTCTCTGTGCTGTGCCAGTGATCAGTATGAAATATGTAACGGCTGTTTATCGGTCAAACGTATTCAATGCAGACGTTCCGGTGCTCAGCAGGCAGACAGACAGTGGGGAGACTCACTTGAAGTGATGGTGCTCTCTTGAGGTGCGGATCTTGGCAGAGTAGCGCTCGGCCAGTTTGTCCAGGCCTCTGGAGTACTCTAGCTGGAGTTCGGCCTTCCGACGGAAGAACTCCTGCAGGTCCTGCAGCAGCTGCAGCCGGGACTCGGACTGCTGCTCCAGACAGCGGAACTGCTCCACCAGCTGGTTACGGATCTCTGCAGATCAAAAAGAGGGAGACCGCCGTCAGAATAAATAGATCCTCTCTGGGGGCGAGGGCTTACATGCTGGGCCGCACATTTAACCCACAGTCCTTCAGTAGGAAAGACTCATGTGGACACAATCAAGCACGAGCACTAATAAAATAACAAAGTCATCATAATTGGATAAAACTGGATGTCAAAGTGCATTTATCCCTGTGGATGTGTGTGTGCACGTGTAGTGGGAGGGAGTGTGGGGATGTCTAAATGCTGGGGTAGCACGTGCACATGAGATGCGTGTCTGATGATTGCAGCAGACAGCACGGAAAATGTAAAATAGGTCAGCTTCTCAAAATGCATTGTGCTGACACTGCTGAGAGAGCCTTCAGAGAAGTTTGTCTTGAAAAAACAAATTGCGGGCATTCTTTCGATTATAAGATTGCAGTGGTTTTCTTCTTATGAGGTTTGGAAACTCACTGCTCCTATTCATAGTCTGAGAATGAGGAAATATGTCTCAGTCTAAATTTTGAAAATGTGGTTGATCTGGCATTTACGAAGAGATTTTTTTAACAATATTTTACTTTAAACAGAGTTTTTTCTGTTTGTCAAGGTAATGATTCACCTTTAACCTGTGCTAAACATTTCACTGCTGTAGCTTGTGTGTTAAGAGTTCATTTATTTATTTTTTTCAAAATGACCAGGAATAAACATCCACAGACTCGCTGCATGGCAGCTGGTACTTGGCTGTTCCTATAGACCTCTGGGATTTCAGGTGATAAAAACGTCCACTGAAGTAATAACATCACTTTTACGGTCTTACATTAACACTGAAAAGGAATACAAATAACATTTTATTTCATCCATATATACTGTTTATTGCAAGGCCATCATAAATCCAGTGGCTAAGTAGCTGCTGAATGTGTGGCTGCAGACGAACCATAAATCATCAAGGCTGAGTGATATGGTTGACATCACTACCAGGATATAGATGAGGATTTTTTTTTACATCACGATATCTGAAAAAAAAAAAAAATACTGAAGCAAATAACTGAAAAACTTCAGATACTGTATAACTTTAATAGGGTTGCAAATAATATTTATTTGCATTGTTGATTAATCTGTCGATTATTTTCTTAAGTTGTTTGGTCTTTAAAATGTCAGAAAATAGTGAAAAATGACCATCAGTATTTCCTAAAGCCCAAGATGACGTCCTCAAATGTCTTGTTTCATCCACAGCTCAAAGATATTCAGTTTTTTGTCAAAGAGGAGGAAAGAAACCAGAAAATATTCACATTTAAAAAGCTTGAATCAGAAAATTTAGTCCTTTTTTTACTTAAAAAATTACTCAAACTGATTAATCGATGATCACAATAGTTGGCAATTAATTTGATAGTTGACAACTAATTGACTAATCATTGCAGCTCTAAACATTAATAGTTTTACTAAAAGTATAATCGTTTTAATCATGAAATCATCGGTTTGGAGGACAGAAATTTGTAGATCAATAACACCATGAAGTCATATCATCACAACATAATTCAGAGCTCACATCTGTGGATTATACACACTAACACACTGGCAGAGAATAAACAAAACCTCACTCTCTTCAAGACAATAAGAAGCAATATTGAGATGGTTGAAGACTCCATTATGACAGACTGTTTCAGCCATGCACATGATTGCTGCACACTGAAAGACACTCTGTAGAAATTTATCAATGGAAAAGATGGCTCGGCAGAAGAAAAGCCCTTTTGTTCACTTCTAAATGCGGTTTCTGTATCGACAATAAAAGGATTTCGAAAATGCTTCCCCCATTGTCTGAGAGTGTGTGAGCGAAAATGTGAATGAAAGAGCGAGTGCGAGAAAGACTGAGTAAATATGTAGTCCCTTGCTGTTTGGAGATGTACCCCTTATGGTCCCCATAGTTGCCCAGTTGCCTGGTTACATGCCTCTGGAGGCATCTCAATGAGAGCCGGCCAGTTCCCCGTTCTGACAGTCGCAGCAGTCAGTCTGTTTAGCATAATGGCCAAAGACAAGGGCAACTTTCTCTGCTTTGAAATACTCAACAAACAGCCTGTGCTGATGAACGAGGCAGCAATCAAGTTCAAAATAGAAAGAAATGCTACTGCAATGTACTCCCGTGCTAAAATAGGGAAGCTCAATTTGTCGGCCTGTGCAACTTTAATCTCTCCTAAGCATGCAGAGGCAGCATAAAAGAATGAGCGGACAATATAAATAATGAGCAAATCTAAACTGATTTAACTGCATAATTTTATCAACGAGACATCAAATAGACTCATGATATTTGCATTTGCTCTCCTGTGAGCATGTTATTTTTAGAACGTATACTGCTACTAGGGACTGTGCGATACTGCGCTTCATTCAATGAATGATTCAGGCCTTTGCAGAGTAATGCATAATTACGAGGAAGCTGGCGAGGAGTTCAAGTGAATAAATATGCAGACAAGTAAGCCTCAAAAGCTAAATGCAGCCTCTTCTCTGTCTTTTTATTGATGACACAATAGTGCAGATGTCTTTAAGCGAAATACAGAGTCGTATGCAACTCCCACCAGGTTCTCTGCCTGGGAACAGTGTGCAGCCAAAATGAATAAAATGTTCCACACCCAAAGGCTTGTGGAAATTTCATTAATAGGACTTTACCCATTTGTAATGCTTACTTTCCTCCCATACGGTTAACATCCTGGCATGTTCTGGTGACTTTTATAAGCATTTTGAGGGTCATAAATTAATACCCAGAGTACAATGAAAAGAACTTCTTTGTGAATCTGGTTGTGACTGAGCATTGGGATAAGAGATAAGATAAGATAAGATGAACCTTTATTAATCCCCGTAGGGAAATTCAGTTTTACACTCTGTTGTTAATTTCACACAGTACATATACATGTGTCAATGGAGAGATGTCAGAGTGAGGGGGCTGCTCCTGACAAGCGCCCAGAGCAGTTAGGGTAAACTGGCACCTCTCCTGGCACCTCTTGGTCAATGGGGGACTTGAACCGGTGACCTCCGCCTCCTAACCCAAGTCCTTACGGACTGAGCTACTGCCACCCCCATTATATATTGGTTACGTCTGAAATACCAATCTTACACACTGTTTTAGTACGCTAAAACAGTGTGTAAGATTTTTTAGTATGTACGTGTAAAACCAATCGGACGCAAATTGCACACTATGTCAAGTGAAATATTACAGTATGCAATGCTTGATAATACGGCAGCATAAGTATCCCACAATGCAATGTCGTGGTGATGACACCATTCATAATAGACATTGACGGAAAGCTCTGTAAAATCAATAACAGTTCAATTTAAGTGTTAGTGTAAGACTTCACTTTTAGGCGTAATATAGTTTTTAAATTAATTCAGGCTTTAATTCTCACAAACAGTCATTTTGGTCACATGAGGATGACACGGGTTACCATGGTTACACATCTCCGACCAATAAGGAGGCTCTCAGGAAGTGACGGCATAAAATACTACTCAGTGTGCCTGAAAAGATTCACACTACTGTTCTATTCACACAAAAGTATGTTTAACTAGAAAAGCACTCGGAGAGCGCAGACCTCCGCCAAGCACCATAGTTTCCCCCCTGGCGGTTTCTTCTGGACCTGTCTCCTCAAGTATTAAAGCTAGATCAAATTCGTTGACATACTTCAGATGAGGGATTGTCTCAGCTACACGATGCCGCTTGTTAGAAATCTCTACCTCTAATATTAAATGCACGGTAGGCCAAAATGTAAGAGTACCCCCATTTTTTATATAAAATGCTATAAAATCCGCCATCTGGATCAGATCTGGATCAGCCTTTGGGATTTGATAGAAGTACACATTGTAAATCCCTGAGTCAAATTTCATGAGCTTTGGGCAACAGTTACCAGAGATATTGAGAAACAATTTTTTGGGTCCCATTTACTCCAGTGTTAACGAAAATGTCCAAGTGGTCCAGAATCCAGGATTTCTTCCGGATCACACCTAAAATTAAATCAGTTCTTCCTTTTCACATTTTCGACACACCCCGAAAATTTCATCAAAATCCGTCCATAAGTTTTTGACTTATCTTGAACACAGACAAACAAACAGATAAACGCCAGCAAAAACATAACCTCCTTGGCGGAGGTAACTATAGTACACCATTAGGTATGGAGTGCATAGTATGTGATTTTTGGACAAAGCCAACATAAACATAGACATGTTAAAGTTTCTGAATACATAAAACTAAAATCAGGCCACCCGAATACAGAATGTCCATCTACTGAAACATGATCGTTCACATCGCCCACATTGTTTAGTCATGTCTGAAGGCTGAAAAGGAAAGTACCTTCCTGAGCTCAGCTGTTGCGAGCTGCTCTTTTGTCCTGCACATTCAAAACGACAAACCACATCTGCCCGCCAAGTTCAAACACAGCTCCATGCCTGGATCTCTGACAGATATGTAATGAAATAGGGGAAACTATTGGTCACTGTTGCCTTGCAGGGTTGCCAGTTAGGCTCCTGTCCTGTACTGCCGCAACAGAGAGCACAAAATATCACATAGCGAGGAGTCCTTGTCGCCAAGGTAGCTCATATTAGCCTAGCACAGCTATTGCAATGGCCAGCAGCAGTCTCCGGGGCCGTGTCTGCAGTTAGCCATGCGTGGCCAGTCACATGTGGCCTAACCCAGACTGACACGTTGACATAATTTGGTACAAATCAAGGCTGTGTTCTGTGAACACTTGTCTTCTGAGTGCAGTAATGGCTATGGTATGCCTTTACAGTCTATCTGCTCGAGTTCACATTTCTCTCTCTCCATAAAAATATCTCTAACAAGGAAAGGCATTGCTGTTTGTACAACCACGGGACAGAAAAATCCAGGATGTAGTGAGCAGAATTCAAAGCGGTTCTATCTTTCTGCCTTATATCACTCAACTCTGGGGTATGTACCTGTCATCACAGTAACTGTGGTAGCAAGACACTGGAAACAAAGATATTGTTTCACTGTCGCAACACTGACATTTCCAGACAGTATCAGTCCAAGCATTCTTTCATTATGATGAATACACACAGAGGGCTGTCTACACGCTCCTCGAGGAATGCATCACTACAGTGAATATGGTGGCAGTAGGAGTGAGATGTGACTGTCAGATTGTCACCACGCCAGTATAAGCAAATCAAATCACTACAACTAAAATATGACAAATGTTACATCATGGGCTTTCTTATTTCACTTATTTTTATAATGTTTTTGGGACAGATATCCATGTGAAGTCAGTGTTACACAACTTCTGCATTGCCGTATGTTCCCTAGCAACAGCAAATCTTGCAATAAACAGTTTACCCTATTAGAGAAATTTGTGCACAAGACTTAAACTACTAGGCTCCAAACAGATCAAATAGCGTTAAAGATAATGTGGCCTATAGCTAGAGGCACAGCATGATGCACAATGACCGGGATCCTCATTTCATTAGGTTTGGTTTTGGGATCAGCAGGAAGTTTAGAGATACCTTAGGCTGGTCACCTACACTCCTTAGAGGGAAAAACACAAGCCTGTATTTAGTGTGATTCACGAAGAAAAGTCACACAAACAAGAAAACATGATTTCAGCTTCTGATAATGACTAAATGATGACGCTACGTTGATACAATGCAGCATCTGAGTGACTATTCAGTCATCGATAGATCAGGAATGACATGTGACAATAATCGTAAATGCAGGCCCAGACCTGTAAAAGCTTTGGGCTCACAGCAGCACACCAACAATCATTGCTCGAATGTGACCGAGACCCCACTGTTCGCTGAAATGTGGCGTGTTGAAAAAACACCGTAAAGTGCATTAGGTTTGTGCCCGATTGAACTGCTGTGCAGTCAGCAACTCAGCATTATTGGAGACCCGTGTCGGTGTCAGAGTAAAGCCCCCACAGCTCCAAACTGATCTAAGCCCAGTTTGCAAATGAGCTTAAGATGTCAGCTTAAAAGCTTTTCCTGAAACTGAGACGAGAGACTGTGATGGCTCTCTCACAGCCACAGAAGAGAGAGAGAGAGAGAGAGAGAGAGAGAGAGAGAGAGAGAGAGAGAGAGAGAGAGAGAGGAGGCAGCGAAGGAGTCAAACAAATAAACAGACAAAAGGGAATGACGAGGAGAAAATAAACCACACCTCTGTCTAAAAATGCTAATCATACTCTTCATTCCAGACACATGCTCACAAGGTTTGGTCGTTTCCGCTCTATGAATGCTACAACAGCAGTGAGATCTAAATCAAGTCTGTAAAAGGAGAGCTTGCCTTTGATGAAATATTTATAGTATTTACTATTGACTACTATCATATCGACACCAGTATTGTCTTCTGTAGCGTCACAATTTCACCAATTTCCATAATAGGTTCACACTGGTTTTTGCTGGGTTGACACAGTGCTGTTATTTAAAAATGAAAAGCTGTACAAACATTTGGTAGAAACTTTCATTTAGTTAAACCCATGTCAGGCCATGCATGCAGGAATGTACATGTTAATAACCACCAAATAAAAAAAAAAAAAAAAAAAAACCTGCTCCACCAAAAAGGACGGACATTAGCTTCGATTTAGCAGCAGGAGTTATTTCTAGTCAGCTCAGCTCATAGAACCCTTTGGCTACGAGCTACAAAGCTAACTTTATGCTAGCAAGATTCAAAGTCAATAACACTGCGTATGGTTGAAATACAGTACATATTACATGATGGTATTAACAAGACAAGCTAACTATCCAGCCCCATCATTGACCCCGAATCAATATCAAGATTTTCAGAAAATCTGGATTTTGCATGAAGCTAGCGCTATGCTACCATATGGTTGAAACACAGTAAATATAATTTGATGGTATGAACAAGACAAGCTAACTATCCAGCCCGGTCACTGACCCCGAATCAATATCAATATCAAAATCTAGATTACTTTAACGCTAGCATGAAGCTAGCTCTATGGTAGCAAGAGTCTGAGACAAAAACGTTGTGTATGGTTCACAAACAGTAACTATAATTTGACAGCATGTTTAGTGACAACACTAGCTAGCTATCCAGGGGGAGAGGCACTGAAGGACTAACATTACAGAGTGTAAATTAACGTTAGATATTCAGATGTGTGTGTAGCCAGCACATTCACTTTGAACTGTGAACAGGACACTTTCATCTGAACTACTTAGTGGGTGACCGTATCAGAAATTAATGGATACGTCCACGTCGAGTGAGTTACCTCGACGTGGATGCCATATTGGACAGGGCAGGACTGACCTGTAACCCTATACAAGTGAACGGGGGAGCTGCCGTCTACATTTCTCAACCGATTTCAATGAGTGATTATTATATTACAGGGGTTATGATCTACGACGAGTAAAATATAAAGTTTCATCTTGAGTTACTTAGAATCTCTATAGTTCAGCCATAATCGCTGCTAGACGCTCAGGAGACGAGTGTGTACCGTAGGCTTCCTGCATTTTAGTGATCATGCTACAGCAATTACTATTATGTATTAAGAACAATCAGAATATAACACACAAATATAGTACATACATAAATAGTGGTAATAAATATTAGTTTAATAATATTAGTTATGATCTGAATTTATTGACATAATGATAATAATACAGAAATTATTAAAGAATAATAATCTAATAGCGTAATTAGCTAGCTCTTATCTAATGTTATGGAAGCAAATGTTTTGTAAAGATGCAACATTAACTTGAACAGTTGATAATATAAAAAAGGTTAAAAGGAAAATGGGATAGTTTTGAACGAATTACCTAATAATTGATTGAATCCCACCATAATCAAAGGACAGACTGGTGATCCATGAACTGGAAGCAGTGATGTTAACTTAACGTTACTCCTCATAAATCAAAAACATTTGGATAAAAAAACAACATATAAAATTACCAAGAAAAACACTGACTAAAATTACAATATACTATACAATATTAAACTTATCATGCACCGATAATTGAACTTCCATTGGCTCCACGTCACAAGTCGTAAACTCTGAGTTTTCAGATACTTTGCACTTACGAGGTCGTGAATACATCACGAGGGGGTCGTTCATATGAGCCCAACTCATAAACACGGTAAACACGACCCCACTTGAAGGCACCATAAGTCTACGACCCAGACGATGGTAACGGCATAATAAAATCTAAAAGGCAGTTTCCACATTTTAGATTCTGCATGATCTACGTTGCATTTGTAGCAACATCAGTTAGCCTACACGTCCACATGGCAAGTATTCAATACAAGATATGCTACCAATGCTACAGTATATGTATGGACTGCTCTCTGAAGGAGCTCACAGTGGACGTTTTAATTGCCGTTTTCTCTGCCAAAGTCAACTTGGGTGTTTTAGAGTAGGACTGTGTTCCTGTTGGGTGATTTTGAACCAAAGTGTCTGAGCAAAAGCACCCTGCAACTATACTGTATACTGTATAAGGATAACCCGAGTTGGCCTGTTTTATACTGAAACTGTTTTCATCATAACAGACAATAATTATAATCCATGAAACAGGATTAATATGTATAGCAGTGTCATCCTGGTTTATAACTGACTCAATAGATAGCCTTTCTGTCTCTGTGAATACAAGCTGACACATAACACTGAGTAAAACCACAACTGAGAGGGTGATGCTTGCTGATGCACTAACGTGTTAAAGATCACACTGCCTGCAGTTGTCTCTAAAAGACTGAGGACAACCCACTTCTATACATCCATGTCTATTCAACTAGCCTACAGTGTCACTGTTCTTGACTCTCTTCCCTCTCTGGGTGGTTCATCCAGTCACATATTTAGCAGCAGACAGTAAAATCCTTTCATGGTTCATAATTCATACAGACAACATACATTATTTATGGACTTTGTGAACTGTTTGCTGTGTGATCTTCTCAAGCATTCCCTTCCCCTTCAGATACTACACACACATAGTACTGAAGCGTCAGACGAAAATCATTTCTCACTATATTTTCTTGTAAAATGATATCACCACAATGTAATCCGATGCACATTTTTGAACCTTTGTTTCTAGGAAGAAGTTGTAAAAATGTACCCAAATGTCTCCAGGGTACCTGAGGCGCATGACCTCCAGTCTACTGGAGGGATTGTCCAAGGTGAGCTGGTACATTCCCCTGTTGGGTGTGCAGCATCAGAAATACCAGCTGCACTTTGAAACAAACCATCAAGCTCCAGCAGCTTACATGGCCACACATGCAGGGCTTGGCATGTTAATGAGCACACATCTCCAGTAGCAGAGAGACCAGACCAGCCAAGTTGCATCTTAATGGGTTCAAATAACAGCCAATTAATGACGTGAATTTTAACGAGATGTGTTTAAAAAACCGTCTGTCATCTTTTAGTATGCTATCTGTCCCGCCCCACAGCACTGCACACTGAAAGCCATATAAAGCTTTGTGGTAAAGTTACGCAATAGTGCCTTGACACACAGAATAACAATGCGATCAGGCCTGCACGTTACCAACCTTTCACTTGGGTCTCATATTCGGCAATAATCTCTTTGTCCTTCTTGACTTTCGCATGAGATGACATTTTGGGGGGAGCGGATTGTGCAATCCTCGGGCAGGAATCAGCGTCTCGGTTGCCACAATGCAGCGATCGCCCGTCCGCAGTCCTCTCCGGATAGTTGAGCAACAATCAGATGCGAATCATCGCCCGCTTGCTTGACACAACTTCGCAGATCAAACGCACTTGAAAGCCTCTTGCGATGTTGCTGCGCTGCGTTCAAGGCGCCGTCGAAGCTAAAAGTGCATAATGATCCCCGGTCCCTGACCACTCCTCTTCACCAGCACTCCTCAGTGAATCGGTAAACAATTCACGTTTGCTGTACATTTCATAAAGCCCTGAACGGAGCAGCTACGGCAGCCTCGGCGGGAACAGCGCTGAGCTCCTTCAGCACAACAACTGTCCAGTCTGCTGCCTGATTTCTCTCTCTCTCTCTCTCTCTGCAAGTTCAATGCTTCTGCAGAAAAGGCTGAATGGATGTTAAAGTCAATCTGAGACTCCTCCCCCTACCCCCTCCCTTCGTCGCCACTTTTCTCCTCATGGATGATTTAAGATTTGTCTGAGGGAACTGATATGCAGACCTTTGCCAATTGCTGTTGCTCCATAGCTGAAGGAATACATAAATAGTTTGTTGGTGATTAGGATTTGATCAGCTGTTACATGAAGCTAACTGCAGATCACAGGATTAAACCTGCAGAATGTTTTGGCATCATTGGAGGAAAAAAACCATAATAACCTTTTTATAATTCACGTGATCTGAGAAAAAAACACTTCTGGCTTTAAGAAAGCTAGCCTGAGGTGGCAGACTTTGGCCAATCACAGGGCATCTCAGAGAGACAAAGCATTCTTATTGGCTGTGCTCCAGCTGGTGGGCGGTGCTCGGTATTTACTCGACTGATCTCAACATGGCTGCCGGGTCACAAACTTTCTCATTTTACAGCTAAACAGTAACAACAAGATGTTTCTGAAAACACTTGAGGAGAGAAATAGTCATAACATTAACAGAATAATGATTCATATTTGATTAGTGCTGCCTAGTTTGACTGTTTGGGAGTTTGAGTTTGTGAGTGATTGACAGCTGCCTCCATTGAATAAACAGCCAATAGTAACGCTGTCACTCTGAAATGACCTGTGATTGGACAAAGTCACCCAACACAGGCTGGATCTTTTCATGAGGAGGTGCTGAAGTCTAGTTTTCTCTCAGAACACTTGAATTACAACATGCTGAGAGGTTATAATGGGATTTTGGCCCAGTGATGCCAAAAATATTCTGCCTACTTCAGGTTTAATCTCATGATTATTTTCCCAATTGATCGATTATTGGGTTTATATAGGAAATGTCAGAAAATAGTGGGAAAATGAAGGACGCATCTTCAGATGTACTGCTTTGTCCGACCAAGAATCTAAAACCCTAAGATATTCAGTTTCAAGGAAAAGCATCAAATCCTCACATTTCAGCAGCTGGAATCTGCCAACGTTTGGCATTATTGCTTAAGAAATGACAAAAACAATCAAAATAGTTGTAGACAAATTTTCAACTAATCGATTAATCAACTAATCCTTGCATCTCTGGATAAAACATGGACCGATAAGAAACACTAAAGATCTGCTGCTGCCAATGCTGAGCTGTAAGCTCGTCACATTATCGCTGATGTCACTGTGCAGACTGCATGCTGTGCAGATCATGAAATAACACTCCAAAACAATGATTTTGTGTTTAAATTCAGCAAAATAGAGCTTATTATGGATTCTGAACAAGAAGACTAACTGACATCACAGAAACTTTTTTTCTGAGTGGGAGAATCGGAGGTGTTACAAATGACTGACTGAAGCCATTCTCCAGTCCACAGCTATATATAAAGATGATGGATCGTCTCCCCTGAGAAAGTCACGATGGCTCCATGTGTCACTCTGCCCTGATCTTCCTCCCTCTCAGTCTTCACTGCAGCACAGCTCCCTGACAAATGCTGTCAAATAACTTCCTGTGGCCTCTCAAGTGCAACGTCGATCTAATGCGTTTCTGTCTCAAAGTAATGTAAACTGGTGTATAGGGCAGGGATAATGACCCACTCTCTGCATTTTGAATTGTGTCAAGAAATCCCGCTCTGCCTTTGAACCCATTTCTCAGGGAATCTGTGGGCTACTATTAGCCTGTGACAACTAGGAGAGAGCCCAGGAGAAATCTGCAGGAGAAACCGCTCAGTTGTCACCATGCGGTCTCAGAGTTAGCCTGATAAAAGTTGTGGTGGGTGGGAAAAAATCATGTGAAAAAGCTGTGTCTAACTAGGCTGTGGAAACTTTAACACCATCCACTTAAAGGCCTTTATGGGAGAACTGATCATTACATGGTCCACCTAGAAAACATTACTTTCCTTCAGGAGGCTAATAAAGATTCCTTGCTGTGTAAATGTAAGAATTAAAGTGGCCTTTGTGGACTTATTCAGGCTGTTCACTATGTCAATTTTATAATTCAAGAAGAGATGATTTTAAAATGACTTGTGTGTTTACTATTTAATCATCAACCAAAGTATTGTTGATGTATAATTGCAGCTGCAGTGGGTAGAATTTGAGCAAATATGATTTAAAAAGTTATTTTTATAAAATGGCCACTATATCCTGACAGTAGTGAATGAGACAGGTAGTCTGAAAAAATCTGGTTCCTCTGTGTCCTCCAGTGCTCCTAATGGGATCTGCAAGATTTCACAGACCGGAGGAAAACAACCAATCAGAGCCGAGCTGGAGCCTGTCGTCTCTTATCGGCTGTCAATCACTCACAAACTCTGATCAAATGGTCAAACTAGGCAGCGCTGATCAAATATGAATCAATATTCTGTAACTCTAATGACTATTTCTCTCCTCAAATGTTTTCAGAAACATATTGCAGTTACTGTTTAGCTGTAAAATGAGAAAGTTTGTGACCCGGCAGCCATGTTGACATCAGCTGAGGAAATACCAAGCACCGCCCACCAGCTGGAGCACAGCCAATAGGAACGCTCTCTCTGAAATAACCTGTGATTGACCAACGTCTCCCGTCACAGGCTAGGATTTTAAAATCATAGATCATGTGAAATAAACCACGGGCACGTTGACCCTAAAATCGGTCAGTTATTTAATACACCACCTAGAATGCCATTCCGTCGAGGAAAGAATTTGAAAGTTGGTACACGCCGACTGTCTTGTTCAGAGATCTAAGACTGACCTGCCCCTCTAAATGATGGCAATTACAAATGTGGGAGATGTGCTGTAAAGCTTATGTTAGAATGACAACAGGAGCATTAAAAGTCCGTATAGAGGAGCACCAGCCAGTTATCTGCAACAATAATTTAGATAAACCAACAGCAGTCCATTTCAAACAGGCCAATCATCCAATCACAGCTTTCAGCTACTGTGGGATTGACAAGGTGCTCTTGTCTAGACGTGGAGGTGATCTAAAAAAGCCTTTTGACTAACAGAGCTCCAAACCTTTGGGACCCACTTTGAGCTCAATGATGTTTTAGATTTGAGTGTATGTCTGTGAAATATAGAAATTCTACTTAATTGTAATGATGATGGCTTGGCATTTTGAATTGCTGTTAGTAAATTGCTTTTTTAATGTGGAGTTTTGTATACTTATGCTCATGTGCCCTGATAATTAATGGTAAGATAATTATTTTTTGGTTTCCTTCAATAGTGGTGTACAGTATGTTTGATGTTCTTTGTCTGACTTTTTCTTCTCTTCCTGTTTTTTCATGGTGCAATGGATATGTGATGATGACACTTCCAATCATCCAATCACACTGATGTGGTGGTATTTAAAAGAACACACGCCACCATTTTATCCTCTTAATGTCCTGATGAAGGCCCTTGTTTACTGAAATGAACAGAGCAAGTCATATTTTTTATTTGGAAAAGTAAATGTGTGAGGGCATCCAGTCCCAGCACCACAAACAATGTTGAGTGTGCATGTTGATCTCTCCTTGTAGGCTTTTAAACAGAGCCATGAGGAGGTGCACAAGTCTAGTTTTCTCTCCGAACACTTTACAATAATTACAATATGCTGAAAGGTTTTTATGGGATTTCTGCCTACATTGTGCCTACAGCAGGTTTAAGTACAAATTCTACTTGCACTTTACTTGAGTATTTTATGTAACTTTATACTTCTACTCCACTACGTTTCATGAGGTAAATGATGTATTTTTTACTGCACTACATTTGTATGACAGCTGTCGTTACTAGTTACTTTTGCTTTTCCTTTACAGTGGCGACCAGACCAAGGCACCCTACTGAAGTGTCTTCAATAGGGTACCCTTCCAGTGGAGGAAACATGATGCAGTGCCATATAGGCTGCCCTACATCCAAGAAAACTTTCTGCTTGCTGTTGCCCTTTCTATTGTTTTTCAGCCCTGCTCTTCAAACACCCCGAGTCCACCACTGCCTTTGACAATTAGGTGAAGGGTGTTTCAGAGTCCGTTCAACATCAGTGGCTGTGGCACACAACTGCAATATACTGTAAGACTTAACTGTAACATTCAAGTCCAACTGGCACATGTGAAATCTTGCAGATGCCATTAGGAGCACCGGAGGACTCAGAGGCACATCCGAATACCGGTCTCATGTACCACTGACAGGATATAGTGACCATTTAAAAAAAAAAAAAAAAAAAAAGGTGATTATTTTTAAAATCTTATTTACTCCATTTCTACCCAAAATAATATCAAAAATTTTAGCACTGATAGCCAAGCTCTGCCGCTTTGACGTTATTATTACTTGTCATTTTAAGGTGAAATGTGATGGCTGAGAAATGTCTTTTTGGGCTGCTTGCTGAAAAAGTAGACTGGGCGGCACAAGGGTGCAGTGGTTAGTACTGTCACCTCACAGGGTCGCAGGGTCAAATCCAGCTTGGGCCCTTCAGTGTGGAGTCTGCGTGTTCTCCCTGCATTAACGTGGGTTTTCTCTGGGTTCTCTGGCTTCCTCCTACAGTCCACAGACATGCAGGCAGGGAAGACATTCACACCTGTAAGATGTGAATGTGAATGGCTGTCTGTCTCTATGTGTCAATCCTGTGACGCCTTCGTCCAGCATCAGCTGGGATCGGCTCCAGCTCCCCCGCGACCCCGAATGGGATACAGATAATGAATGAATTGAATGAAATAGTAGACTGACCTCAGTGTGTCCACTACTGAACTTTTCTCCAGCTGCTGAGAGCTGAGACTACTATAAGAGCATGACTACCCTCTGCTGGTACAGTGTAAAGACACACCAAGCCACCAACAGCTTGCCCACATCATGCAAGCTTTATTTACTTATTTTTACCACAATCATAAGAATTGAATATATATATATATATAAGACGAAGTGAATGAATTATATCTATTGTAACACATTGACACAGTAATCGTTCATTCATTTTCAAGTAAAAATATTAATAGAATCACAGTGTCACATAAACAGCTGTTATTCAGAGTTTAATGAATCATTGGTTTCTGTGTGGCAGACAATGTCGTAAGTAGATACTTGTGTCTGGAAGTCATCTTAAGGGAGGTAAAAATAAACATTTCACAATGTTAAAGGGAAACTGAATGTTGTCATAGGAAGATTTCACATCAACAAACCCAGAGAACTTGACTTTATGACACCCTATATGAAATATGTGTCCCCTGACATCACACCTCTCTAAATGAAACCTGAGTCCCTTCACCTTGATGATGTCACTGCTCGGAAATGTACAAGCAGGTGGTTTTTCACGCTCTGTATGCAGAGTAACAGAAGGGTTTTGTGCAGTCTGTTCGTTTAGCCTTCCTCTTCTTCTCACTGTGAACTGTGTTCAAAATAAAATGGTAAAGTGGAACTTCGAATGCTTTCAGATTGTGCCATTTGCTCAGAATGTGGTGGTTTTTGTGGTGTGACACTATGTGCTGTCGAGTGTTGTGTAACACTCGGTGTCACAAGCCACACCTTTTCCACGCCTCCTAACAAGCAGTGGGTGCAGTTGAGCCGGCCTCAAACATATAACTGAGTTGCCAGCAGCTATGCGGTAAATTACCTGCGGGACTGGACAAGTATCAGACATTAGCGAAACATGTTATGGACAATATTCTTACTACTCAATGGACTGCTTATACTAGTTCTCCTTTATTCCACTCGCAGAAGGTAAAGCCATTTATTAATATATTGATATTGTCAGATATTGGATAATTAACAATGATGCATTTCAGAGATTGTAATTGATTCTAAAGGGCTGCAAAATACTGCAAAAGCATATTTTGAAAATATTGTACTGTAATTTAGAAAAGCTTTACTATTGTTATTTTCTAAAGGTAATTATATTAATCAGAGACATTAATGTAAATAATAGTAATTATATTAGAATACCTCTTCATTCATATAATGGTATTATCTGACTGATAGAATTTGGATGTCTGAAAAATGCCGACTGTTAAACACTGTTAAACACTGATTCTCTTCCCATTTACAAACACTGAAGTTTGGTCTTTAAATAACACAAGAGACTGAGCTCGATGATTCTCATGGCTCATACCGTGGCCTATGTTCCAGCCACACAATAGAAAGCTGTTGGTTAAGTTACACGAATTAATGAAAGGTAGATAAACTAACTCACACTGATAGTGGCCTACAGTTAGGGAAGCCAGTGACTGGAAGGTCATCGGTTAAATCCCCCGAACAGACAGAGTTAATCTGGTGGGTAAAGTGAAAAGCAACACTTGTCCCTCATTACCACTGACTGTAACTGAATAAGGCTCTTAACCTCAACGTGTTTCCTCATACTTGACAGACAGAAAAATGAGCCACCTCTGGACAAAGGATTCCTCCCATGGTTGGGGCACGCTCTTGAATTTGGAAAAGATGCTGCAAAGTTTTTGGCCCGGATGAAAGAAAAACATGGGGATATCTTCACAGTAAGTCCCGATAAAGACGGTGTAACTGTGATACTGATGCATATTTGACTGTCAAATAGGGTGAAAATGAATAGGGAATGGTTTGGAAGAAAAGGGTCAAAGATGTTTTTGCATATAGATGCAAGAAGTCTGTCAACAGATCTGATCTCCGATCTGAAATTCAAATCAGGATTTCACATATTATAGCAACAAAATATTCCCTTTAACAATCATGCATGTGTGGTGACAGCAAGCTAATTAGTCCCCCATCATAATTTTAATCTGAATATATTTCAAATTAGTTCTGCAGAGGCTATGGCAAACCATTATTTTTCCAATGTAGAACAAAAGGTTTCATTGAATAGAAAAACTGGTCATTCCACATAGCTTCAAATCAACAGAAAATAATAAGAGTTGGTTAAAAGAATACAGTCAAAAACAATGAATATTGTACCAACTAAAATGATGTCCTTCTAGGTGCGTGTTGCTGGTCATTACGTGACGGTGCTGTTGGACCCAAACTCTTTCGACGCTGTAATGAATGACACGGTCTGTTTGGATTTCACTCGCAACAGAAACCAGCTCATAAAGAGGATCTTCAGTCTACAGCTGCCGAGCATCGAACCGAGAGCAGAGAGGAAATGGATGGAAGGGTAATGAATGCAACATTTAAATATAGTGATAAGGGAAACTCTGCTGCATTAAATGAGTGTTGCAAATGTCAGTATCTGTTTATGATTTCCTCAGGCATTTTCAAGGTCTCAGTCTCTCCAAGCTCAGCAGCTCCATGAACGCTCAGCTCCAGAACCTGCTGCTGAGTGACCAGAGAGGCTGTGAGTGGAGACGGGACGGGCTCTTCAGCCTTTGTTACAGCCTGCTCTTCAGGTAACACACAGCATCTAAAACCAGACAAATACTGTAAATCAGGGGTGTCGAACACACGGCCCGAGAGCCAGAAACAGCCCGCTAAAGGGTCCAATCCGGCCGAATTGATGACTATGAAGAGTTGCAGCAAAGACATTAATTCCAGTTAGTCTGCTGGGTCACACTGTCCTAGTAAGAGTAGCAGGCCCTGTGCTGGTTAAGCTGTTATAAATCCCAGTGTGTTTATGTATAGACTATGTGACAAAACACTGTGGAAAAGGAGAAAAGAGTCAGGTTTTCCCAGAAAAAATGGGGCAGTTCCTTTGTTTCACAGTAAATGGGAAGCCAGTGTGTTTTGTGTGTTCACAGCACCTCTCAGTGCTCGAGGAATACAGTATAATATTCAGCGTGAATTTTCAGATTAATCATGGCGAGAAATACTTGCTAGGACAACTAAGAGAAGATAAATGAATTGCTGTTTGTTTTTGGTCATAGCCAAGAAATCAGCAAGGCATCTCTACCTGCTCATCTGTTTTGAGAGTGAATTGTTCATCAATTGTGAACATTTTCTGAATGTACTTGCATGCCTTTACATGAGTAGAAAGGGAAAAAATGGAGGTGTTGTTATTATCCCATGGTTTTACTGGTTCGGCCCGCTTGACATCAAATTGGCTGTATGTGTCCCGTGAACTAAAATGAGTTTCACACCTCTTCTGTAAATCTAATGACACTGATTTTACTGCCAGGAGTGACAGACAGGAAGCTCTCTAACTGTATTGTTGTGTTCAGGGCTGGATATCTTACATTGTTTGAGAGGAGAGACAATGCTACCGCTGTCTACAAGGAATTTCGCAAGTTTGACGATCTTCTCACCAAACTGGCTCGTGGCTCACTCAGACGAGGTAAGCTGCGCAACAGCTAATAAAATTAAAATGATTTTGCTTTCAGTTTCTTATCTGACTTCATGTCTATATATATATATATATATATATATATATATATATATATATATATATATATATATATATATATATATATATATATAAATATATATATATATATATATATATATATATAAACAATCACAGGCACTGAGAAACACAAATAAGAAAATTAATAATAAATAAAGAAATTAGAATTTAAGGTAAATCTATCAACTAAAGCAAGAACAAGTGGAAGTGAAGTAGAATGAATGAAATTATAATTTGAAATTTCCCTTCATGAGGTGAGAGCGAGGTAAGCTTTAGGTTGTTGTGAATGTTACTCCATGTTGCAGGTGCACAAAGAGGAAAAACTGGATTTTCCAAGCTCAGTAAAAACAGCCAGGGCTTGCAACATAATCCAAATCATTCGAGCGTGCTCAATAAGGGCCCACATTAAAAGACAACAACATGAATGAACATATGTATGAATTTATGTCGGATCTTCAACAGGGGAAAGCAAAACAGCTAACTCGTCTCGGGAGCGACTGTGGGAGCTGCTGTCCCCAGACTGGCTGAGCGGAGGGTCCGAGTCAGACTCCTGGCAGCAGAGCTACCATCACTTCCTGCAGGAGGAAGGAGTCGAGGCAGAGATGCAGAAAAGAGCTCTACTCTTGCAGCTGTGGACCACACAGGTGAGAGCTGGTTGACTGTCTGTCTCTCTCCCACACCCACAGTACTACAAACATGAGTCCACACAACGATGCCAAAACATGCAAGCTTTCCACACCCAGACTATGCTTGAATTGCCCTCCATGGTGCAGCCTGCCAACACTTCCTCTCTAGCAGTTACTCAGAACAACCTGCCTCAACCTGTAACTCTGAGCGCAGTTTTGCCAGTTGTGGTTATGTGAATCGGTTACCATGACAACTCATCTTGCTTGAGATTTAGTAATTACACAATGCGTTAGAGAGCTGCGTTAGTCAACTGAAGTCACTTCCTCTTTTTCCTGTTTCTAACTGAAACTACAGTTTCAGGCACACAATCAAGCTTTCTACTGCTGTTTAACCTGTGTGCACGTTAATAGTGTATCAGATGGGGCTTGAAAATTACTGTACTTTTCATAATTACACAAAATTACCACTATAAGTATTTGAAATTGAATAAACGTATATAGTACACTGAATAGGTTAAAATGATTTTATATTAAAGAGTATATTTTGTAAGTAAACTTAAATACACTTCTACTGAAATAAAATGGTTAAATGCACTTTAAAAAGCATATAATGGTGGATTATAAGGGACTTAAATAATTATGCTTTCTATAAGTACACTAAATTACCACAATAAATATTTGACATTAAATATACTTTTAAACTGTACACTGAAATATGGGTTAAAATAATCTTATATCAAAGAGCATTTTTGTAAGTAAACTTAAATACACTTTTAATGAAGTTAAAGCATAGTTAGCATATAAATAAAGCATATAAAAGTGCATTATAATGGACTTAAAAATAATTATACTTTTTAGAAGTACACTAAATTAGCACTATAGTATTTTCAATTTAGTATGCTTTTTCAAAGTACACTTATGTGAAATTTAGAATACACTTATAAATAAAGTACACTTTTTTAAGTACACTTTGTTACCAAATGAGTATATTTATTTTTAGTACACTGGAGTTGAACTTAATGACTTCTACTTTGAAGCACTCTTTTCAAAAGTGCATGTTAAATATACTTTCATTTAAGCACAAAAAGTAAAAGGATGCCTGTAATAACTTTTGTATAATTAAATTATATTTCTAACACACTGAATTTTACTACATTTTGACATGGGCTCACATACTTAAATAAGGTACTCCATCAAAAAGTAAGCACAGCTACAAGCAAGAATGGCAAGAATACTTAATTATACTTTTCTTAAATATATTTCGATCAAAAGATTAAGTACAAGTAAGACTATAAACCAAGTATACTTAGCCTTTTCTGTATACTTGTCCATATGACCCAAGTATACTTTTATTAAGCGGATATCTGATAAGTATATAAAAGTAAACTGAAAATTTACTCTTATTTTAAGTTTAAAAGAAGTAAACCAATAGCACACTTGAACAAATGTCTTTTTGGTAAAGGTGTAGCAGTTCAAATGTCTACAGAGTTCAAAGTTTCCATTATTTCCAGCACTGACAGCGGTGAGCGTACAGCCTCACGAGTTCAGACCTGTCCAGATCAACATGGTGTCATTGCTCTGTGCTGCCAGGTGGGGGAGATAGCAAGTTGTTTAAATGTCTGCTGTTCATCTATGCTGCCACATCTTATCTGTAATAGCTTCAGCCCTCTGTTAACCTGCCAGTCTCACTGGATCAATGATTGTTCACCCAGTAGCACCACAGTATTTAAGCGAGGAGAAACCGCCCACTACAGGCTCTTCTCTGATGCTCTGCTGGTTAGGGGAATACCGCTGGTCCTCCAGCATGTTTGTTTGTGCTTCATCACGTCTGCTGGGAGCTACAAGCATACAGTCTCAGTCTGGGACGGAAACTGGAGCACCACTGCAGAGAATAGAGGCATTAGATGCGAGTCCGGTGGGATGTGCCAGAGTGAATGTGGCTTATACATGTGTTACAGGCAGACTGAGGTATTTCAGAGTGCAATGCTAGGATTTCACTAAAGCCACCTACCACCTCATCATCCTGAGGTCTGCACAAGCTGGTGGATGCTGTTTTCATAACATTTATAAACAATCAATCTTATTGACTGTAACATATATAGACTGAAATGGATTTATTAATTTATTTCCTGTTAGGGAAGATGGTAATTTAATGTGGAGGTGTCTGTACACTCTCACCCCAACACATATGGAGAAAGTCACTTAAAGGGATAGTTTTAAAGGGTGTTTTAAAGTGGGGTTGTAATGAGGTACTTATCCATTGTCAGTTTATTACCTACAGTAAATGACGGTCGGCACGCCTTCAGCGTCGGGAAACAGACAGGAACACCGGCACCGGAGTAAAGCAATGTACAGCTGTGGATGGGGCCGGCAGAAAAACTCTTCACGGGCTTTTCTTTGAGGTGGCTAAAATAAGTATTTCTGTTGGCCCTGACCCCATTGCTTTGCTCTGGTGCCAGTGCTATTGTCTGCTTCTCAGTGCTGGGGACACTGGGGCCAACTGTCATCTTTTGTAAGTAAGACAAAGACTATGGAAATACCTCAGACAACCCCACTTCAAAACAGTATACTTCTATACAGCTAAATATGTAGCTGGAGCCAGCAGCTGGTTAGCCTGGCTTAGCATAGCTACTGAAAACAGGGGAAACAGCTTGCCTGTCTCTGTCCAAAGGTGACAAAAACTGCCAACTGACACCACTAAAGCTCACTAATTAACAAGTTACATCTCATTTGTTTACAGTAACTACATATTTGGCACATAGACTATTCCCTGGGTTAAGGTAACCGGTCACATATCTGAGGCATCAGATTTGCTGATCTGAAGATCTAAGAGGGCAGAAAGTCACTGTGTTGCATCTTTAGTCACTTTTGGGCATTTGCCCTGGCTGTCAACAGAGGGCTGACCTGAGATGTGTAGAGGGAAGAAGAACAGCTCCCTTAACCTGCAGCAATTACTGTCTGACAGGCTCTCTGTCTCTTCAGCAGACACCTGAGTGGACTGTTTCACCGACTTCCCCTCATATCAGTCATATTCAGACAGCAGCATTATAGGGAGCTGAGGAAATACTATATTCCCAAAAGTAAATGATTAGAATTATCTCTATATTTTATGCATTGTATGTCCACATATACAAAATGTATACAGACATTTGCAGATTTTCCTAGAGGTTTCTATAAAAAGACTGAGTTTGTGCTAAATTGGGTGTTTTTCCTTTCAGTGCAATGCCGGACCTGCTGCCTTTTGGCTCCTTGGCTTCCTGCTCACTCACCCTGAGGCCATGGAGGCTGTTAAATCAGAGATCAGAGGGCTGACTCTCCAGGACACATCCTTACAGCATTACCTCATCAACCCGCTGGAAGCACACAGCACACCTGTGACTGGTATGGAGCAGCTGCTGGCAGACTCTTTTCACTGACTCACTCACCCCAGCTAGGTGGAAATAATAATAACAATGATTGTTTTTTTTCATACATTCATATCTGTGCAAATGTTTGTAGCTCTCCAAATTAAGCCCAAGGGTGCTGCTGATTTATCTCGCGCTGACACCCCTCTGACATCACCCGCTGTGCTGTCCTCTGTTCTGCAGATAGCGTTCTGAGCGAGACCCTACGACTCACCGCCGCGGTAATGATCCGCAGAGAGGTGGTGCAGGACAAGATCTTGCACATGGCCAGTGGGCAGGAGTATCACCTCAGACGGGGGGACAGAGTGTGTCTGTTCCCCTTCCTCAGCCCCCAAATGGACCCACAGATACATCAAGAACCACAGGTACTTAACTGTGCACGAAGAAAGGCAGTGACCAAAGCATTGAAGGGGACCTATTATGCTTTTGTGCTTTTTCTCTTTCCTTCAGAGTATTGTATAGTTTTTTGTGCAAATTTATTAAGCCCAAAGTTCAGGCCAAAGAGAGTTAATCTCCCCCACAGCAACACTGCTCCTGAACTGCCTGAAACGCCTCGCTTGAAGTTCTGCCTTTTCTTCTGTAACGTGGTCGTGTCCCCCCGTAACGGTCCACAGGTTACGTCCTTTTGACGTCTCACATTCATTGTCTATGTAAGCAGTCGCGCAATGTGCAAAGTGCATTCTGTTCTGAGAAATGGACCTTCATGTCGCCTGTTCCTCATTTGCATAAAGCTGAGGTCCAGGCTACTTTGTGCAAATTAGCAGCGTCCGGCGTGACTCGCTATGACTGGAAACTGCTGAGAAACATTTAAACAAAGCGTTGTCGATCCAAAATTCAGACAGATTCAACAACTGCATGGATTGTTTCAGAAAGATTTCGGTGAAATATTTTTGTGAAATAAGAGAAGAAAGGTTGAAACCTGGGAGCAGCAGCACACAAGGAAAAGCTTTCGTCCAATCAGGTGCCTAGTGTCTTATGTCTAGCGGCAGCCCATCAGGTGAGGTGATGCCTCACAATAAAACAACACCCCTGTGGACATGTACCATGACATATTTTGCCTTGCAGCTACTTTGGCATTCCCCCAAATAAAGCTAGTTAAAGTGGAGCTGAGGCGGAGTCCGAATAGTTTGGTTCGGCTGACCAATCAGAGCAGACTGGACTGTTTGGGAGGGCGGGGCAGGAGCAGAGGGTGAAAAGAGGTGCTGCAGAATGAAAAAAATAAAGCATTTTCTTTTGTTTACCTGTAAAAATGTTCAAGTAGAAACCCAAAACACAAGTACGAACCTGAACTAAGGTCCTCTTTAACAACACAAACATGAACAACTGTGATAAGTGCACGAGATACTGTAATGACAGAACATTTTGTGGGATCCGGAGCCTCCACCGTCATGATACATATAGTTGCGTATCTCCACTGTGATGTTTTTAAGCCATATTACTGAGCACAAAAGAGTCTTGAGGAGGCAGGATTAAGCAGTGTGATTTAAATTACTGACAGAATACATCCTTTGGGATGAGCTGCTAAATGCCTACAAATGAAACAAGAAGGAGATGACTAGCAAGAGTGTGAGATCAATTCCCAGTGTTAATTCTGGTTATTTGTTTTCAATGGTTAGAGGTTATAATTACATATTATGTAAATATGTATATATGCAAGTATTCTGTATTCCTAGAGGTGAAAATTACATATATTTTCAAAAGAAGGAATGGAGCAAAAGACATATCATCAAGCCTATTTGCATGATATTATAATGCACATATCTTATGCCTTCATGTTGATTTTTCTTGTCTCCTCTCAACAGATTTTCAAGTATGATCGCTTCTTAAACGATGATATAACAGTGAAGGATAAATTCTACAAAGATGGAAAAAGACTGCAGTACTATACCATGCCCTGGGGTGCAGGGGGAAACATCTGTGTTGGGAAAGAGTTTGCCATTACAACCATTAAACAGTGAGTGTAAAGATCCACTGCTTTAATTTAAATTATATCTTTCCGTCTTTTCGTGTCAGTCTTGCTTTCATGTCCTCTGTCATTATTAGCAACAAGCTGTACTATAGTAATTGCTTATACATTGTGATGTATGAAAAATGATAAGGGTAATGGGCAGTCAATGGGGAGGGTGTGTCTTTGTCAGACATCATATCCAGTTGCAAAGGTTAAAAGGTCAATCCATGTAATCTACAGCACACAAAAAGGGGTAGTGGTTTACTTAATGTTGATGAGAAGGCTGGGAAGACTTTGGGAATCTGTTATTTTCAGGCTTTTTTCTGTTCATTTCATATTTAATGTGATTCTCACACAGTTGCTGCATTTAACTGAATGTGTGAAACAGTAATATTGTTTAAAAAGTCATGTTCATCAGTGGGCGGTTTGTCACTTCTTCTAAATTGCTTTTGCCTCTTGTCTCTCTAGATTTGTGTTCTTGCTCTTGACCCATCTTGACCTGGAGAT
Organism: Pterois miles; assembly: GCA_947000775.1. Classification (NCBI taxonomy): domain Eukaryota; kingdom Metazoa; phylum Chordata; class Actinopteri; order Perciformes; family Scorpaenidae; genus Pterois; species Pterois miles. Next base: position 1,465,428 of record CAMQGK010000100.1, on the reverse strand, counting down.
GTGTGACCCCGAGGCTGCCCTGCCACCAGTTAATCCCAGCCGTTACGGCTTCGGGATGCTCCAGCCAGACGGAGATCTGCAGGTCCGATATAGACTGAAGAGGACACGGCGTGAAATGTGACTTGATAATTTGCTAAAAATGTTGATAAACTTTTTTTTTATATGTATTTTAACACTATTTATACTATTTTTTATTCACTTATTGTATCTATATATCATATTTAACTTGTAGTTTGCTATTAATAGTTTCAATAAAAAAGTAAAAACAAATTAAACCTTACATTTCTTGTTTTTATATCTTTGCCTCCATACTTCAGGCAACACCTAGTTGAATGAAGTTGAAGTGTATTAAATACTTGACAAATATCACTTTAAGGTACATTTTGAACAGACTGACAGCTCTAATGTTTACCCATCTTTTTATGTGCTCTATCATTACATGATGCCTTTATCTACCAGCACACCCTGGCCTGAACACTACAGCACAAGTGTGTTAGTGCTGCGTTAAGGCGTCCGGTGCTGAAGGGGTTAATGAGCTGTGGGAGAAAGCGCTGAGCTGCCATGGATCCTCCTTCAGAGGGATGCGGCGCCTCCTCACACAGCTGACTGAGAAACACAGGTAGTCTGTCCGAATGGGCTCTCTCCCTCCCGGCAGCGTACTTGTTGATCTTCGGAGCGAAACGCTGCTGCGATATGCGGAGCAGCAAACCGGCGGCTCGGCTGTAGGATCGCGCAGCGGATCTCTCTGCCATGTCGGAGGCAGAGGAGGGGGAAATGGATTGGATTAGACCCTGGCAATAGTAAACCAATAACGGCGCCTCGTTTTATTTTATTTTTTAAATTTTTTTTTAATGCTTCATCTCGGTTTGTGTCAGCGGATTGATCGTTCACAGAGCGGTACGTGCTGGTTTGGTTCAGTACAGGATGACAACAACTCACTACGGTATTTTTTAAGCTTGTTTGATTTTGAATCATATGTAACCTGTCAGTTGTAACAGATTAACAGTGGAGTATGATATAGGAGTAATATGAATTTAAAAACTGCACCGATATACAGCAGGCAGTCTTTGGAAAACAAGGCACGATGGAGGATTTGCATTGACAACATTGCAGTTGGATGATTAAACATCACAATGAGCTCAGTTTAGCTGCGCCTAGCAGTACAGTGTGTACACAGGGAGCAATACTGTTTGTTTAGAAGGCTCGTTTGATACTAAATGATTTAATCGAAGCATTGACTTTTAATCAAACAGGAGGGTGGAGGCTGCTTCAAATTAACATTTCTTTTTACTGCCTCCCTGCAGCACTGCACATCCAAACAATGTCTCCACCTTCGGTTATACACGCCGTGCTCATGTTTTTATTTATCTTCTGTGAGCTTCGTAATGCACGTTGGCATAATGTTCAGGCCTAATTGTGTTTGGGAAGTGTGAGAAACTTTGTGTGACAGCGATCAATGATCAGAGATCTGCAGGCCCGTGGTGGTGTTGGAGCTGCCACGCTCCCATCACACGGACATAAACACGCATCCAGCCACGTCTACAGTCAGAGATAAAATGCTAGACACCCTTTTGTCAGGAGATGATGTATGCAGGCTATATATTTTCTTCTCAGAGTCTACCTTCCTTTCTTCTCCCCCCTCAAGGGAGCTCTCTGTGATTCAGGGAGCGAGCAGCGCTTCCTGGTGTTTCAGCACCATTAGAGTGGACAGCGCTCACACATCACCGTGCGTCCTGCGTCCTGCGTCCCCACCCACAGCACCGCATGGGCGTCACACCGGCACCCATCAAGGCTAGGGATGGCAATAATTAATCAATAATTAAATATTTGTCTCATTGAGACAAATATTTAATTATTGATCATTATCATCAGTCACCACAGAGGCGATATTTCCAAAAATAAAGTCAGCGCAAGTTAAGTTTTGGCGGGAAGTTTTCAACATGTTAGTTCCCAAATATTTTTCTTCTTAGATTCCCAAATAGAAATGTATGATTCTGCAGACCGCCATCAGGTGTGAGTCATCTCAAGAACCCACTGCGCCCGCTGGTGTTTATTGTAGATTCAGGACATAATTGAAACCAAATCTGAGTAGAGGTGTAAGAAAATGTCAACCAAAAAATATCATGACATTGTGTTTTGTGATACAGCACAGGTTCTCAAAAACACTGTACCAGTTTTTATTTGTGCCCTCTGAAAGTAGTGCTGTGATGAGAGATTTAACAGGGACTTTCACAGGGACTGTGATAAATGCAAATGCAGATCTCACTGGTCTGTGTGTTTTATGATTTCCTGAAATTAGATTGAAAAAAAAAAACCTGGAGTATATCGGCTTACTTACGGTAGCACAATATATCACAATATATTCAATCAGAACCACTGTATTGTGATATATATTGTAAGACCAATATACAGTCCTAAATCTGAGGGTATATTTATGGTGTCAAAATATAATTTAAAAAACGATTAAAAGAAGATGGCAGTGAAACGTCCAAAGATAATGATATAATTCTTATCTCTCTCCCCTGGTACCTAATGAAATTGTGATTTTCAATTACTGTCTTCAGTAAACATTTGGTGGGAATTACATTCAACTGGTTTCTGTCCACAATTGTAACTAAGGACAACAAGACTTAAATGTCTTGAAATGACAGTATATTTCTCATACTTTCCTCCAGTCCTTTCAAAGCAGGTGTAGGATTTGGCAGCATCTAGTGCTGTGGTTGCAGATTGCAACCAACTGAGTAGTTTGTTCCTCCCTTTCCAATACTGTGGTAACGTGAGACGTTGAGTGCAAAACTGCGGTAATGACGTTCGCCCTGCCCAGAAGCCATCCTAACCATAGTAACACTACTTTAGCAGCAACAGAAGTCAAACAGCAGCTGGCGGTACTACAGTTTTGTGACTCACATTACTGCAGTTTCACAAGTGTGTCAGAGAACTACGGTGGCCTTCAGGTAACATAAAATGTGAAAGACCCGCTCCCTGTGTAGATACGAAGGGCTCATTCTAAGCTAACAAACACAATTCTCAGTTTCAGGTGATCATATACTAAATGAAAACATAGTTGTGAATATTATAGTACATTTCTGCTCATAGATCCCCTGAAATGTTACACACCAGTTTTAAATCAGTGATTCTGAAAACTGGTGTTGAGCACCCTGCAGTTACTTTCCAGTATTCAATTAATCAGTCAGTCAAACTAATCAGGGACTAGCATGACAAACAGGACCATGATTGGACTGCTTCAAACCAGTGGTTTAGCCTTGTGATCCCTCATCATGTGGACATGAACTGTGAGCAGTTCAACCAAAGAGGGATTTTGCCCTCTTGGATTGTTTCATTTAAAGGATTTTCTCAGGGCTAAAGACGTCAATACTTCACAATGAAAAGGCAAAAATTTGGAAATCAGAAAAATCTTAATTATTTTGTGTAACAAATATTTTTCTATTTCCTTCCTTTCTCCTGAAATCCTCTTTTAGCATGTCAGATTTGTCTTATACATCTTGAATCCTGACCCCCACGTTAGGAACCTCTGCTCTAAAATACCCCTGGGGTCTTGGCCTAAATCTTTTATATTAGCTCGGAGTTGGATGATTGACGTGTGGGCCTTGACATTTGGGGCTAATCCTAGAATACTAATGATTTCTTTTTATGTTTTAATCCTTTAGATACAATAATGGAAGAAAACAGGACCAACTGTAGTCCATAGCCCTGGATGTTTCCCTGATTCCTCAACCTAAAGTCATCATGGAGAAATCCTTGGCAGAGTTAAATAAAGCTGGCTCCCGCTCAACAACATCACTGCCACCTGAACCGGTGGACATCATTCGCAGCAAGTCATGTTTCCGCAGAGTCAGACTAAATGTCGGGGGTCTCCCACATGAGGTCTTGTGGCGAACATTAGACAGGCTACCACGAACACGTTTGGGAAAGTTAAGAGACTGCAACACCCATGAATCTCTGATGGAAGTGTGCGATGACTACAACCTCGAGGAGAATGAGTACTTTTTTGACAGACATCCGGGGGCGTTCACGTCAATTCTGAACTTCTACCGCACTGGAAAGCTGCACATGATGGAGGAAATGTGCGCTCTGTCGTTCAGTCAAGAACTCGACTACTGGGGCATTGACGAGATCTACCTGGAGTCGTGTTGCCAGGCGAGGTACCACCAGAAAAAGGAGCAAATGAATGAAGAGCTCAAACGAGAGGCCGACAATATGAAAGACCGAGAGGGGGAAGAGTTTGACAACACTTGCTGTGCCGAAAAACGAAAGAAACTTTGGGACCTCCTGGAAAAGCCCAGCTCATCCGTTGCAGCAAAGGTAACTGCCATTGGATGTTGGGTATAACAGATGAGGGTACAGATACATACACAGAAACCTGCAAAACTAATGACATTCCTGTCATCCTTTCTTCTTAGCAAATGTTATACCTGTTCACTGTAAGCATGTTAGCAAGCCGACACTAACATTTAGCTCAAAGAACCACTGTGACTAAATACAGCCTCACAGAGATGCTAGCATGGCTGCAGACGCGTAATCTTGTTTTATAGAGCGTTATACTTTGACCAACCAGGTCTCACGAGAAGGCATATAGAAAGCACAACATTACTTGGACATACAGTATGTCATGAGGATGCATTTTAGCCGTCTTGCATGTCATTTGTACACCGCTTTTTCAAGTGTCATTTGTACGCCACGCAACTAAACTACAGTAACATCCACAGTTAGGTTTAGGAAACAAAACCACTGTTAGGTTTAGGAAAAATGCCATGGTTGGGCTTGAGTATGAGTATGTAAACCAAATAAAAAATGTACTTAATGTAACATATGTACAGAAAGTATGTCACAAACATCACTAACATGACTTACAATACAAAACACTGGTCTTGAAAACCGTGATTAAAAGTCACCCCCCTTGCCCGCCATGAGCAGCCCTTCTTGCTTTTTATTCTACATCATTAGCTCTGAGCATAGCATATTTATGCAGATATGTTTACATTGGACTCAGTGCAGACTGCATTGCATACAAATAACATGCCAAAAGCAAGAAAGGTGTTCATAGGGCATGCTAAATGCCTGATGCATTATCATAGTATTCATACGCCCTTTAATGTGAATGGGCTGCTTTGACATATTGATTCATGACATAGTCTCTCTTGTGAAGTAAGTAATTGCCTTTGGATGTTTGTGGTATTTTGAAATGAACTAATATGGGATGTTGTATTTTTTGGACAACTGAATCTGTATTAATAGGCCTACACCATAAAAACAAAATATGAAACAATAGTTTTGCGCCAGTGAAAATGTGCCATTTTCAAACCTACTGACACATTTTTAAAAGACACTTACAGTTGCACAAAATGAGTCATTTAGGACATCTCTGTGTGTTGTGTGCTTTTGGTGTTTACTTATGTTTTGATTGTTCCAAGGCTGGAACACAAAGTAAAGAGTGGAAATTATAGAAAAAGCTGGCGGATGTGATTTTCATTGAGGGATGTGTATGCTATTATCTGCCATTATGGGTGTTGAAGAACTAGAAAAAGCGTGTGTTAGTCTCACAGTGAAAGCAGCTCTTTGTATGCATCGCTGGTAACCATCTTTAAAACATGACACAAGGTTCAGTATCTGTTTCTCCTGAAATGCTTTTAGTACTAGACATGTAACAAAAGTCCATTGCTATACTATTAACCCGCTTCTGAAAATACTGTATGTGGGCTATGTCTACCTCATCATATACACGCTCACAAATACACCTTCAAACACACACATGTACAAATGCACAAGCATCCAGACATGCACACATGCTTACACTTTGTCTGACCTTGACCAATAAATCATTTAAATAGCACTTTGTTGCCCTTGCATACAACATGAAATGCCTACCTACATTTTTGATCGCCCTCTGCATCGTCAGTTGTTTGTTTGTGACAACCCCACCCTGCTTCATCCTGAACCAATTGAATTTGAGATATTCTGCACGAGGCTGGGATATTGAATTATATCTTTGTGCACGTAAACAATGAGTCAGAAATGATTTAGGATTGTTTGAATCATTTGGATTAATCGATGCTTTGGGAGGAGCACTTTCAGATCAATAGTTGGTTGTGGCATGTCATTATTGTCCATATTTCAATAAACACCTACAGCAACAGAGGAATGTTAGAAACACAGAAAAGGTTAGTTTGTCAGTATGGATTTCATCTCTCGATTAAGCCAGATAAAGGGTCATTTTGATATTTTTCAATCGGGGCCTATTTCCTCAGCAGCCGTTAAACAAGCTGCGATGGCAAGTGAGCAATTTCAATGTAATGTTATGTCCACTAAAAGTGTGTGGACAGTCAGAGCTGACAGGCTCAGTGTCTGACAACATTATGGAAAGGACCCTACAGAGAAACAAAACACTCTTCTTACTTTTAGCTTGATCTGATCTGTTTGATATTGTGTCCAAGTCTCGCTCATGGGGAGGACTCATTGTGAAATCTCAAAATCTGTATACTCACATAAATACGGGCGACCATTGAATTCAAAGACCTCATCCACATTTCATCTAAATAGTCAGTATTAGAGAACACTAAGCTACGCTTTCTGCACTCGCATTTCCACCCTGAATGCATTCCACTGTCTTCAGACAAAACGTCATGTGAGATTTCACAATGAGACTTCTCCCTGAGTGAGACTCTTTCCATAATGTCAGACACTTATAATAACAATCACAGCCTGTCATGGCAAAAATAAGCACTTTTAGTAGAAGTGGATGGCGGTGCTAGCTTGCAGCCCATGAGCGGCTGCTATCTGCAGCACTCTCTATCAATACTGGACCGATTTCAACAATTGTTGTCCCTATTAAAACATGGGAAAATAAGGTCCAGGTTGACAAATAACAGTTAGCCTGTAAGAAAGCAGTCAGACCATATTCAAGCCATTTATTAATGATGAATTTAGGAAAAACAAAAGTGACAGCCACGCAAGTGTGTTAATAATATTAGGCACTATTTGGTTGAATGAGCATGCAACGCTACATTTAGTTTATAACATCTGCGTGTTGAATGCCCCCAGTCATAATTAGATGTTGAAGTTTTCACCCTGCTGCACAATAGTTCCTTATCTGAAAGCATGCCTGAGTGTGCTGACTTCCTTCAGCCCTTTAAACAGTGTAAAAAGACAGAGTTGGCCCTCAGCGGAGAGAGAGAGCCACACCTGCAACCGCAACTTGGGAGACCACAGCAGTGTTAAACATGAGCATCCCTTGATCGCACTCTTCCAGGTTTGATTGGAGGGCTCAAAGGGGACGCTGTCTCTGTTTCCCACACTGTTTTTAAAAGGGAGCAGAGGGCCTTGTTTGGGAAACGTATGGGAAATGAGGTGAGGATTTGTTGAGAACTGCCAGCGCTATACTGAGATGAGTGCTGCGAGTCTGTCAGTGAAGCGTCTTCCTCATAGGAATCAAAGGGATGTAAAATCAATGTTTATTGTATTAGAGCTCAGAAAGTGCTGTTGCCTACAAAAAGGAGATGACCACTCTGAGTCCACCATAACGTTTCTGTCTCCATTATCGCACCCTGTTATCTGCAATTTATCAAAACATCACTGGAGAACAGTTTTGAAGTGCTTAACCAAGATGGGTGCTCTTCCCTTTGAATAATGACACAGCAAAGTACTCATGCTTATTGTTTCCTGCAATATATCGCTCAATAACCACCGACTGATGAGTGGGTGCAGTGCTTGCTATTAAGAGTTCATCGTCTCTTCTTTTGGCATCATTATAAGGCTAGAGTGGAGGATGGCATGCCAGAAAAAAGAGCAACCTTGACACAGCTAGAGGCAGAGTTTATCAATTCCTAATTAGCTTAAGAGGGCAATGTGAAACCACAGACCAAATTACTAAAAGCACTGACAGAGGGTTGATGTATTGTCTTAGTCATTTTTTAACAGGCTGGAGAACACTGTGGGCTTGTCGAGCGGTCCAGCTCCGACCACAGATTGTCCCAGCGTTCATCAGCTGTGCTCTCCTATCCTGGTCGGAGATGGAAATGGATGTGTAACAGCTCATAAACAGATGGTGAATGGTAGAGTTGAGCACAAAACAAACGGTTGCCAAGCAACAAAAATATAATTTTATCATCACTGAAGGAGTGGGTACTGAGCATTAGAGTAGGTCTATTTGTGCTTCTGTGTGTGTGAGAGTCTAATGACATTTCTGCTTTCTGTATTTTAAAGAGGGCCTATGATGCTTATTTTCTGGTGCATACTTGTATCTTTGGTTTCTATCAGAACGTGCTTACATCCTTTAAAGGTCCAGTGTTTAGGATCTGGCACTATCTAACGGTGAGGTGAGGAGATTGAAACAAACTAAGGCCCTGTCTAAAAGTGAACAGATATTTTTAAAAACATATTTTCCCTCCGTTTAAAAAAAAAAAATCTGTCCTCACGACCTTCGTTTTACAAAATATCTCTGTCCACACACAAAAGCAAAAACGATCCCGAACAAATTTACATGTCACCACAAGTGAGATCAAAAGTTAAGGGTCAAGGAATTTTGTTACCAGCCTTATTGCTCCATTTCCTTCAGCTTCATTACAGTCAGTCTGATGACAGTCATTGTTGGTGTGGGGTTGAGATTCTCGGTCCAACTGCATGACTGTCATCACTCTGCTGTCATGAACTGTCTCTTTATGTGTGTAAAAGACAAAAAGGTGGTCATTCAGGTTTATGTCCATAGCCCTTCTGAGTGTTCTGCACCTCACCTTCAGTAGCCCAAAAACACATTCAATCACCACTGGGCCTTGACATGTTTAATGTGTTGCCCGCGTTGGCCTCCTGTGACTGTAGCATAAAGTAGTAATTAGTCCAAGCAGTGCTAACATAATGTAAAAAAGCCAGCAGTCTGCCAACCTTGTTATTGTTTCAATGCTGATTACACAAAGCAACAACAGGCATGTGCAAAATGAGGAGAGGACGCCGTCGTTTCCCTAATGCGCCGTTTTACACGTCCACACAGATACAAAGTAACCAGAGTTTTTAAAAAGCCTCGTCTTAGTAGCCGTTTTCAGAAATATTCGATTTTGTGATCCAAAACTCTGTTTGCATGTAGACAAGAGGCCAAAAACTTAGAGGAAAATATCCATTTTTAAAAATATCTGTATACATGTGCGTTAGCGTCTCCCGTGTGCCGAACGTGTTGTAGAGCTACGGTGGGCTACTGTTGAAACATGGTGGTGCAACATGGTGGACTCCCTGGAGAGGGGACCTGCTCCCTATGTAGATATAAACGGCTCATTCTAAGGTAATGAAAGCACAACAATTCTTATTATCAGGTGAAATTATACACTGAAAAACATACTTATTCATATTGTATTCCATTTCTGCCAGTAATTCCCGTAACTGTTCCACACTGTCTTTTAATGTTCAAAACGCTTCACTTTTCTCATACCGACTGTCTCACACCTCTTTTCACCCATTAAACGCTCTGTTTAGCCCCTCACCCCCTAAAACCCAGCGGCTCTATTGTCAGCTGCCCACAGAAGACTGTTCAACTAACCAAACTCTTTGGACTCTGCTTCAGCTCTGTTCTAACTAGCTTTGTTTGAGGGTGTGCCAAACTAGCTGCCAGGTGTGCCAAACTAGCTGCCAGGCAAAGTGTACTTGGTGACATTACCATGTCATAGAAGAAAAGTCAAGCAAGGCTTTTCAGGCAGTTTAGGAGCTGTGTGAGTCTCTTTGGCCTAGACTTTGGATTTTCTAACTCTGCAGACCTTTTACATGCACAAACAACTATATAACACACTAAAGGAAAGAGAAAAAAGAACAAAAGCGTTAAAGGGGTTAATGTCCACGCAGAGCAAGGCAAGAAAGCGAGTATAGTAGCTGAAATATTTGTCAAGATGTGCAGGGAAAAATCCTGCCTGTGTTGTTTCTGCCCTGTCATCCTTCCTGTCTCTATTTTTCCTTCCCTGGCTCATATCTCTGCTTCCTTCCTCCCCTTCTTCAGGCTCCTCCACTATACCTCCGACTAAATGTCAGGGAAATGTCACGTTAATTATTCTCCAGGAGACTCCGGGCCCAATTTAAAGCTTTCCTCTCTCTCTCTCTCTCTCTCTCTGTTCATTGTCTGTCTCTCACTCAAATCAGATTTGAGTCACTGTAAAATAAGATTGTGTCTGTCCGCTGGCAAAGCAATGCCAAGGAAGGCCCTTTGTCACCTGCAGTGGCATTTATGTAATGTCATCTCAAGCTTTGGTGTTTTTTGGTCATTAACAATATTAAATAAAACCAAAACAATTGGACGTTACCGGATTAGGGTGCTGTGACTATCCTTCTTTATGTTGTCACTTACAAACAAAGCATCAATTTAAAAAGAAGTGAATCTACATATTATTTATATGATATCACAGTGTAAGATTTACAATTTAAAATTTGGAAATTGTTCAAAAATATTTCCCTCTCCCAGGACATTCAATAGTGAAGATCTCAGATACACCAAGCCCAATGCAAATAATCGAGTTCACTAACATTTTTTATATTATGTTTGATGCTTAGCAGAGAAATAGAATCCACTCTCAATATGGATTTGGCTTCATCCAATTTATAGAAGAAACCAAAGCCGAACATGAATGTTTCTGTCATTTTTGTCTTTTGTGAATCCAAAATTGAGAATTACCGGTTCCTCTTCTGTCAGTGGGTTTTGTGCATCAGATGGCAGGCAACAAATTCCAATTATGCTCCTCTCATGTCACACTTAAGGTGACATATACATGCAGTTTGGCGATATTCCTACTCATAAATCAGTCTGCAACAAAATCTGAGACGTGAAGCAACCAGACTAGAATCCATCATTATTTCTGACAGCTGGAAAGTCACAGCCTGTCAAATTGATGACAATGATGATGTACTGCTATCAGTAGCTCGCTACCCGTTTCTGAGCCTCTTTGTAAACCTGTTTAAATTTCTATCTAATCAAATTCACAGACATCCTGCCCCCTTCTGACACAAAATGATTATTTGCCAATCAATTGTCAATTCAACGAGTTACACTGCTTTCAAGTTTGGTTACATCAGTGACGCCATAACATTAGGTGATGTTAGCAGAGGTCAGAGCATTCAAGCAGTCCTCATGAACTGTTTTTAGTGTCTTGAAGTGTCTCTAGACTCTATCTAGCCTCATCTGGTGAGGCACAGGTACAGTCTTGCCTTCATTACCTTATGAAGATCTGGCCCTGAATTGACCGTTCGCTAAGTCCTGCCCCTTGAATACAGATTGGCCAATCATCGGCCAGCTCTGACCAGGGTCCGACAGCTATCTGGCTCCATAGACTCTAATGCAATCGTTTCAGATTTTCTTCATTTTTATGCTGGTTTTGTGGATTTCGAGCTAGTCATGGTTAGATGTAGGACATATACTTTCTAAAATGTTACGTGTTTGCGTAAAATCCCGTGGAGATTAGCAGAGCACGTTTGCACATGCTGCTTTTGCTTTGTGATGATTGTAACAGTGAATAAAGACCTAGCTGTCTTTACAGCAACAGTGTTGTTCCTTAATTTCATTGATCGCCAGGTGACGTGGTGGTTCACTTTTACCCTGTGATCTGTAGGCTTTAGCTTCTCTCTTTATCATTTTGACCTGTTTTCGCTGCTGAGTCTGTTTGGCATCCTGATATATCCTCAAAACACATATTGTAGACTGTTCTGTCTGGTTCTCTCTGAAATCACGTTTTCGTTTTTCCAAATTTATGCAGGGAGTAGCAAGCTTTGTTCAGACCTGGTATTAACATGTGTCCTCAGTGATCAGATCACAAGTGGACAGCTCTAAGTACGTCTGTTGACACCTGCATCAAAATGCGTCTCCACATGTGTTGAGTGGCCACTTGTGATCCAATCTCACTTCCCAGCTCTATATGCAAATAAATACATAGTAAACACATGGCTGATACAGCCACGTAATATTACATGAATGTCAGTGGTAATATCCTAAAAATTTGTAAATTCAGGTACATTTTATTAACATTTTTATAACCTCCATGCCACTGGCACCGCTAACTTTGCCAGGTAACAGCGGGGTACAGAGCTCCAGAGAGCCGAGAGGAGAGAGTGAGCGGGCGGGTGGGTAACAGCTCTGCCCAAAGCAGCAGAACAAAAACACTGATACATCTCCGACAGTATGATAATAATATACTTCCTGTGCCTAGTCTGATAGTCTGTAGACTATGTAGCCTATAGATAAGATGCATTTTAATAAAATACAGCTGTACCAACAGAATACAGTAGAGCAAAGAGGCTGTTTCCATGCTGTGAGGCAGACAAGCGTTCACGTCTGCCTGTGTATTCACCTGAAGAGTGCATTGATCCCAGTGATCCCAGCAGGATGTCAGTTGAGTCCTTAATGTGGCCCAGACCACCTCTGAATGTGGTCTGAAAGATCCAATCTCAGTGTGTCCTCAATGCATCTTGACTGCGTTCACACCTGTACTTAGAGCTGTCCACTTGTGATCCGATCACTGAGGACGCATGTTAATACCAGGTCTGAGCAGGGGCCTAAGTGACAATGTGGGCTCTACGGTAGCTCTGACAGCTTGACGGAGTAGCAGCAGGGAGCGAAGCTGAACAAAGGGTCAATTGCTTAAAAAGTCTGGTTTTAGAGCCATAGCACTGAGGCGGCCTCACCAAGGCCACCAATGACCGTCTTTTGACAGTCTTTTTAGTACTGCTTTTGACAGATTGATCACTCGGATTTCCAACATCATCTAGAAACTTTGGTAGGTCTTAAGGGTACGGTTTTAAACCTTTTGCATTCATATCATACCTTTATAGCACAATCTTCTCTGTTGTTACAGCAGACTCATGCTCCTCTGTAAGATAGTTTAAGTGTGGTGTTCCCTAAGGGTCCATTATCGGCGCACTTGTGTTTTACATACTTTACCTCCATCTAACTAATTCTTCTTGCCTGTGTTCATGACATCAAATACCCAAATCTTTAAAAAACTTGATGTTGACAAATCTGAGATCATATGATATTAACAGGGCTGCACAATTTTGGCCAAAATGATAATCACAATTATTTTAATTAATATTGAGATCACGATTATTTGATAGATTGATTTTAGTGACAAAATATTTTGACTGTATTTTCACATTTAAATTTAAAAATAAAAAAAAATTAAATTTAAAACAGAGTACAGTTTTCTCTTCCATGTTGGGCTACATTTCTGCTAATGTATAAATCTTCGCATCATAATCAGACGAGTCCTTATTCACAGAGCATATCCTAGAAGCAAAATGAAACTGTACGATAACTTTTGGGCTTGGAAGTTGTCCATGTTTTTTGTTCGTCAAGAACTTAAACCCTTTCACTGTGTGTTTTCAGTTCATCTAAGTTAATTCTAACATTTTTGAAAAAAAAAATGTCTTACTCAGCGTTCGGCTCTACTTCGGCCCTTCAGCTATTTCCAGCAGCTAATTCAACAGTTAGAAATGAAGGTATTTAACAATTACCTTAATCTTGAAAGACTGTTGATGACTTAAGATAAAGAGATGTTTACTTGTGAGGATTCCATTTACGCCCTTGGATGGTGAAACAGCACCAGGATGTAGCTTTTTGTAGACCTATATGTTCCAAACACCACAGAGGAAGAAGGCAGTAACACAGGGAGTATCACGTTTCTCATGTAACTCTCTGGCAGGAAGCTGCAGAGTGACCATGCCATACTGAAGTCACAAATGTGTGCTCGATAGGGGATTATGGGGAAATAACATACCAGACTTTCACAGGTTATTTGTGTGTTGGGTCTGTGTGGTCCAGAGATATAAGAAGAAGAAGAAGAAGAAGATCTACCTTTATTAGTCCCACAATGGAAATTCAATTTACACTCTTTAAACTCATACATGGACATGCAGACCTAAACACACATACATGCATTAATGGAGAGAGTCATAACTGGTGTACTTGGAGACTGAGTACCTCAACGACTGCTTTAATGGCGGTGGCTCTCTCGGCCTGTCAAGGAAGAGCTGAGGGAATTGATTAACAACTCTCATCTATGACCAATTTTGTTATCACATACACACCCACACCTCTACTGTATATTTGCATAGTTTGTATAGTTTCTAATGAAGTGAAACATTATCCCGGGAGTTTATAATGGATTCTCATGATGAAGAATCCTCCAGACAGACTGAAAATCCCCAGGAGATTAAAGCTGACATTCAGAGTAAACCGTTCGTAGTTAATAGTGTTACTTACATCATCATGTGTCAAAAAATGTATTAATGAAGAACTGTGAAACATTGAAAGACTAGAGGGCTGAGGTGTAGGAAGCTCAGCTGCTGTATTTTAGACTCAAAACAGTTGAACTGTTTAACTAAATGTATTATTTCACCAGCTGAACTTGACCAGACCACATTTTTTGTTCTGATCTATGAAATCTATCTATGTATTTTCTCCCCAATGTGTCCAAGAGCGTTGTGAGCCAGACAGTGACCTTACATTTAGCCAGATGGATGGGGGCACACTGAGGGTTTTGTGTATCTGCTGAGCGATTATGATCAAGATCTTTTAATGCATGAGAGATGGCTCCCATCCTCATCCTGCATCCTCATTACAAATTCAAGTCACAGCCAAACACTTTGGAGCACCAAAATTCTGTTTATATACCACGATGGAGGCATCCAGAAGACTGTTTTCCTCACATATGGTGAAGATTGGTCCAGTTTTGTGGCAGAATAAGTGAGTTTTTGTGTGGCACCCAAATAACTTTGGTGAAATTTGATAAAAACATATTTGCTGGATTAAACTTTGTCTGCATCCAATAAACTTAAACCTGGATTGATACGTTTTTTGGCCTCTTGGGGGTTTAAGGACCATCACTGTATAAAGTTGATATGGCAAACATAGTTTTTCATACAGCACAGTTGTGCATAGTATACTTGCATTAACCAAGATCCATTTTAAAGTACAGGCTCTATCTATTTGCCGTGGAGAGGAGGATGCGCTGCTCTGGCTCTATCTGTTTGGCGCTGCTGGGAAGCTGATTAACATCCTCCTGGATCCACATTCTCACACAATTCTGTTCACATTATATGTGTTTGTTTTTGTTATATGGATTCCCTCTGTTGTATTTTCATTATGTTATTACTCTGTAGAAACGACATCTATTGCACGTCTGTCCATCCTGGAAGGGGGATCCCTCCTCTGTTGCCCCCACTCTTTGCTATAATAAACGGAAATATTTAATCGGGATTAATCACATGATTGTCCATAGTTAATCACAATTAATCACAAATTAATCACACATTTTGAATCTGTTCAAAAGATTTTGTCAAGTATTTTGTACTCAAATATGCTGCTTTATGCAAATGTATGTATATAATCTATTATTGGAAATCAATCAACAACACAAAACAGATATTGTCCAGAAACCCTCACAGGTACTGCATTTAGTATAAAAAATAATCTCAGATCATAACATGGCAAACTGCAGCCCAACAGGCAACAACAGCTGTCAGTGTGTCAGTGGGATGACTTAATTATGACTTGCCCCAAACTGCATGTGATTATCATAAAGCGGGAGACTCATGGGTACCCATAGAAGGGATGATACGCAGCAAAGGGCCGCAGGTTGGAATCAAACCTGGGCTGCTGCCAAGGACTGAGCCTCTACGGGGCACACTCTACTGGAAGATTTTAGGTTATCCAACTTCAACTGTTTCTAACTTTTTAGTAGTTCATGGGGTGAGAATCATACAACAGTATTGTCACGATACAACCATGCTGCGATTTTATAAACATTTTGCAATATGCTGAGTATTACGAGTGGGTTTTTCCAGGTTCTACGGCTTCCTCCCAAAGTCCAAAGACATACAGGTTAATTGATGACTCTAAAGGTGTGAATGTGAGTGTGAATGGTTGTCTGTCTCTATGTGCCCTGCCACGTACTGGTGACCTCTCCAGGGTATAACCCACCTTCGCCCAATGCCAGCTGGAATCGGCTCCAGCACCCCCGGTTGTAATAAAGAGAGGCCTCCTGGAGGTCTCAAAAATCAGTGTTTCTTCTTCTAAGGAGACCAAATGCTCGTGGCAAATTTCATAATTCAGTCAAACATAAATAAACAAATGAGGGAGGGAACAGAGGTGGTAACAAAACCATACTGGCAGTTGTAATTATCATTTGATGTGTTAGAGGGTACATTATGTGATAAAACATGAGATTGCAGGCCATATAACCAAGGATAGAAAGACCAATAGATTATTAAGAGTATGATCATCAGTCATGCTACATATGTCTTTTCACTGTTTATTTGAGTGCTATTCATCTGTATATGTGCTTAATTTTGGCCAGAGATTTTGGAAAATATTTAGTATTTGTCTGAACATTATGCTGCATATTTTAACGCTCATTCACTGTTAATGTGCAGAGGTCTGATTTTTTTTTTTAGTGGCTGAGTCGTGCTTGTGAGTATTGTACTTTGTCATGCATTTTGTAGAGGATAGTTCAGGATTTGTAGTGTCATCTCATCCTTTCAGGCTTGCACAAGGGCACAGCTTTAGTATATTTACGCTGCAGAAAAGGTTTAGTATGGGCAGTTTGTTTATTTTGCTCTACTCGCTATTACAGAATTTATTTCAGTGGACGTGTCCTGTCTGTTTGGTGACTAAAATTCATAAGTGTGTTATAAGTTACATAACTGTGGTCATCGGAGCAACAATCCTTGAGTTCATGCAAAATGATTACACGCATCTGTTGAAAAGGGTTTAACAAAAAAGAAATGCTTTTGTCAGTGATGAGCAGAATATTCCTTCAGTCCACAGCAACGGCTCTGAGATTGTGTCGTGGATGACAAGAAAGTGGAGGTGGTCAAGAATAGTGCACTGCCACTGCAATGCTTGACAGCTCCTTTGTTCATTCAAGTTAGAGTTGAGCTGTTACGTGAGCGCTGAGCGAAAGACACTAAGACTCCACTGTCCCCGAGAGGAGGAAGGAAGCCTGAGGAGCAAAGGCTGTACATGAGCAAAAAACAGCGATGGATCAAAAGACCTGGAGAGTTGGGGACAGTAAATGAAAGAGAAAATTACTGTGAGACGGGAAGGCTGAATCAGAGAAACTGAGAATGAAGTCAGTTTATGACTAAGGGGAAAATCTAGCACATGATGATAGTTATTCACTCTTCTTTAGCCTGCAGGAACAACACTTCAGATTCTGGGTTGTCAGCGTATGACGTTGTATATTGCTCACATATCTGTTTCTTATACATATGGGAATCAATATGCGTCATAGGATTGTGTCTGTAGGGCCTCAAATAACATGCAATCTTTAATATTCCACTACTCCAAATTATTACCCACCCTTATTAGGGTGAAATTTAAGTCATGCTGTTTGGACCTTCACATCACACAGAGAAATACTCCTGTATTATGAAAAAAACAACATAGTCTTATGGTAAGAAAACCATACTTTTAGCATTCTATTGGCTTTTTATTCAGATATTGTACATGGGATGAGTTTTCTTTGTTATTATTATAAAAAGGATGTTTCAACTTAGTAATAAACCATTCAGGTGTACAACTCCTAGCAGTGGGAGAAATATGGAATAATCGACACAGCATATTATCGCAATATTTTGCATGGCAATATTGTACTGATGCACAGATGTCAACGAGCAATTTTTATTACATAAACTACTAACCTCTTAACAATCCCGTCCACTATTCTGTCTTTCAGAGGTTGTAGGAGGCTCAGTGTTAAAGCTAGAGCGATACTGGTATCATATGAAACTAAAATCAACTAATACCAACCATGTCATGTTAGCTTGTCCGGAAGAACACCAAATAACGCTCCAAAGTAACGCTAAGTTTTGGTGAAGAAAGACTGGCATGGCCATTTTCAAATGGGTCCCTTGACCTCTGACCTCAAGATATGTGAATGACAGCTCTGAGATGAACAGAGTGAAAACTGTATCTTATTAGATAAGACATGTTGACAAGCTGCATTTGCAGCTGAAAAAATGTATTGCAAAATGTTTAAAATTGCAATATGATTGTATCGGGACTTAAGTATCGTGATAATACTGTATTGTGGGGCCTCTGGTGATTCTTACCCCTAACAACTACTAAAAAGATAGAAACAGTTGAACTTGGATAACCATGCAGGCTGAGTCCTTGGCAGCAGCCCTGGTTTGATTCCAACCTGCTGCCATTTGCTGCGTGCCATCCCTCCTCTCTCCCCCTTTCCTGTCCTTCTCCAGCTAATCTAATAAAGGCAAAAAAAAAGTCCTAAAAAGTAATCTTTAAAAACAACTGAGTGATCAGGGGAAAGTCTTTGATAATCACTTTCATGTAGAGTATTAGCCATTTGAGTTTGTGCTTGCCTTCAAACCAGATTAAATTGTAAAGGACGAGCCGCATATGTGGGACAATCACCCACATATCCAGAGGCTAAAAGAACAAAAGCATCTGGTTAGTATTTTGGTTCTGCTATGAGAGCAGAAAGTAGGTCTATAGTTGAAATAATCATAAAACATTTAGCATTTTGGAAAAGCTAAATCAATGAGCATGAACAAAGGACATGCATCATCAGAAAAAACAACAGTGATCAACCTGTCTCTCCTCAGTGTGAAGCCATACACTTTGCGGTTTGTGTTTCCTTTATTAAAAAGGACCTGGGCAGTGTAGTAGTTAGTATATTTCATTGAAGACAAGGTAGTTTTACAGTTGGAGGGACATGTAGTCTCATTCACAGACTCACAAGTATGATCTATAAGTCAGTAAGTGAGTCATTAATATTGAATATGCGTCTGTTCTCCTGAATCAGTGCCTACCCTCAAGGAGAGTGCTCATCAATGACTGGACCATACATGAACATATGATGCAGTGTACTGTAAAACCCTGACATCATTTGAGCAACAATGCTTCCTTTTCTGATGATCAGCAGGGAAAAATATCCAAACTGAAAATGTTTTTTTTGGATTTCACAACTCTGGAGAGTTAGCATGGCAGCAATAGTTTTCTCAGTGACTGTGATGTAAATGGTAAATTAGCACATTGCTACAGGTGACAAGCAACAGCCCAAGGTGTGCCTCCTGTTTTGCAAGACAATCCTGTATTTTTGCTGGAACCCTCTGGTAAAACAGTGGTCCCATTTCAAAGAAGGAAGAGCCTATAAAAGTAAAATAGTGCTGTCATTGATTGTGAACACAGACTGAGTTAGCAAAGTAGATTTTCAGGCAATTTTCATACACCATTCGTAGCTTTACCTATGAACAGTAATGCTCCGTAAATTCGTAAATACCCCACAAATTCTCTTTGTATGTAATCCATGTAAATGTGAACCAGGAAGTATAGGGAGCGAAGGGAGGAAGTCGAGGTGGATGAGTGTTGCCCAGAAGACTGGACAGAAGTCAATGTTGACTTATTTCTCACATAACTACCATATTTAAGCTACGTCATGTCTGAAGTTATTTTAACCCAAACCACAATCTTTTCTGTAGACTAACCAAGTTGTTTCCTGTGGAGATGGAAGTAACAAGCTGAAATCGACACGTCCGTCACGCGTTGCTGAACATTCATATAAAAACGGACAAACACTGAGGAATAACTTTTCGTAAGATATCATACAAAGCGTTGTATGAGGATACATCGAGAAATTAAATGCAAAACAAAAGACAGAAGAAGGAAAAGCCAGTTTTATGTGAAGTTCACATATAAGCTAGAATTAAGGAGTATATTTACATTTAACTGGTTTTATTTTTATCATTTAAACTATAGTCTATAGAAAATCTCTGCTATGCCTGTAAATATGAGTCAATACAATGAATAAATCACCTGCTCAGTGAATGACAAGTGTAGACATCCAGGCAAATCAAGGTGGCTTGGTTGGTGACAATGATCAGAATGATGGATATATGGATCTGACATGAGACCTTTGTCACGTCACTCCCCACAGTCTCCCAAGCACATTGTCCTATGAAATATAAAACACCCACTTCAGTCAGTTAACCCATGTGGAACGGTGTATTTTAGTATCTACTGTATATTTGGTGTCCAGCCTCAGGCCCCCTAGGTGTATATCATGCCATTTTATGTCTATGCTATGCAGTTTATTGGAAATACAGTAACAGGTATATGTGATTTTTCATTTCCTTTTTTCACCATCTCTTACACACACATACACACACACACAAACGCACACACAGCAGAGTGGCCCTGACGCGGCAGCCAGCCACTTTGCCATTGCTGTGATATGCAACCCTGCACACCATATCTAACACTCAACATCTATATGATGCACAGAGCAACAGGGTCTATAAATCAGTACTCTCTGGCCCAGAAGCGGCTCCACTTGTAGCTTTCCTCATTGGAGGATTTCACTCCGCTGCGCCGGGTGTGTGGCGAGGTGGAGGAATGACTTTGAGCAAAGTGTGAAGGGCAGAGGCAGAAATAGAATCCACTAAAGTGAAGGAGAAACCTTCATCAAGCCCACGGGCGATTGTGAGAGTGGGGAGAGAGCACTTGACTACTGGTGCGAGACGCCTTTCACCTTGATGAGTACTTTCACCTGGCCTACTACTACTACTACTATGACGACTACTACTACAGGCACACACACAGTCACACTTAGCTTAGTATTTTTTGCATTCTTATATTTCTTTTTACTAATTATTACTTATAATTCTACATTCAAATTGACTCTTTGCCAAGCCCCTCCCCCAAACAGTGCTTGTCCAATCATAGCTTAGCAACTGTAACTAGGCACTGCAAATCTGTCAGGTTTTAGATTTCTGGGCTGTCGTAAAAGAGATAGCTTTAACAGTTTGGATTGTGGTGTCTTTTTTTTTTTTTTAGTTGCTTCAAAACCAACAACACAAGGAAATAAAACCACATTATTGTTTTTGTTGGGTTAAAGGTTAAGGCTTGTTTGCAATAGCACAACCACTGTGTGAAAGCCGCTACTGGATGCTACTATGTCAGAATTTAGGGTAACATTAGCATCTTAGTCCACTCCGATTGGATTTGGGTTTGTTTTCACCCCAGCAGCCCCAGCCAAACTTGTTATCCAAGAGATTAACCAATCACTCTTCATCCTAAAGGTCTTATCTCTTGTAATGATAAAAGTGAAACATAAAATGCAAAGCAATAATATAACCTCTGAAAACATGCTAGTTTCGATTTTTTTTTTTCTGACCAATAGCCGATACTCGTTAACCAATCGTTAACCGTTAACCAACAAGATTAGCGCACTGCATACAGCGGTGCTGTAGTTGAAGTGCCAAAGAAGTCGCCCAGCTGCAACAATAAGCTGATCCACAAACAGCTTAAATCCATCATATATTGCCAGCTGCAGTGTATGCACAAAACAGCCAACAGCTGTGTGTCTGCCTGGCGTAACGTTAGCGAGTGTCTGACAGACCACGTACATGACGACGATGAAGTTATCAGTAATGTTATAGCTGAACGTAGCAGTGCGGCGTGTGTAGTTTGTCGGTGAATAAATGCTACAACTCTTCGACACCCAAGCCAAGCTCCTGTGTCTTGCTCGTCAGCCACCTGCTGATTGAAGTGAAGGCAGTTAGCCCAAGCTCCCAGGAAGAGCGCAGATTGTTGATGCTAATTTTCATAGTGGCCAAACGGTGGTACTACAACTTCTGTGTCCGACACGTGATGCCGCTGGGCCCAAAAGGACTTTTTCCTGTAGACTTACATTTGGAAAGAGATATCTGTAACTCAGGATTAACAGGATTGTGTTACAACAAAAGAGCAATTTTATTGTACATTTTCCTTCATCATACCTTCCTCATACATACAAAGAATAATTGCAATAAAAGAACAATGCAGTTTCTTTATTGTCTTCAACTTGGTTCATCAACTGGTGGTGATGCTAACTTTTTGCATCACACGTGCAGCTTTAGACTCAGCCTTTTAGTACAATATCATGTATGTATGTATGTATGTAGTATGTGGGTAAGCCGTGGTTGACATTGTCACCTCACAGCAAGAGAGGTCCGGATTCAAACTCACTGGCTGGCTTGGGCTCTTCTGTGTGGATTTTGCATGTTTTCCCTGTGCTAGCGCAGGTTTTCTCCAGCTTCCGTTCAGTCCAAAGACATGCAGGTTAATTGTTGACTCTAAATTGCCCGTAGGTGTGAATGTGAGTGTGAATGGTTGTCTGTCTTTATGTGTCAGCCATGTGATAGTCTGGCGACCTGTCAAGGGTGCGCCGCCTTCACCCAGCTGGGATGCATAAGTGGTTACAGATAATGGATGGATGGATAGATGAATGTTTTCCATTGAATTGTTGTGTTTTCTTTACTTCAGAATGACCCGTTTATATCTACATTGGGAGCCATGTTTCAACAGAACGGACAAAAGAAACACTGCTAACTTTTCCTGCTTGGGCCGGAGTCGATAACATTACTCTCCTGTCGCCACCGCTCCCTCGCTCTTGCTTCAACACTCACTTCAAACATACAACTACGCTTCTCTTACAAGAACTGGCTCCTGACAGGGCCATTCACATTTTCATGTCAGCCACCGTAACTCTGCAATACGACTGCCACACAGCAGAAGCTTCAGTTAGTTGCAATCTGCAACCTCACCACTAGATGCCGACAGATCCTACACACTACACATTTAAGAGATTGCTATTGCAAACTGAGTGAGCCAGAGATGGTGTTTACAACTACATCACAGAGCTAATGTTAGCTTAATTAGTTACCGGCTGATCAAATCTGGTTCCTAGGAAGCAGACAACTGTTTTGTCTCTTTCTTTATCTCAAATCAGACATATACCATCATTGTTTCAAAAATCACAAAAGAAACACAAGTGTTATATCGGTCACTGTTTACATTGTAAACCTACTGTATGTGCAATGTGAGAACGGAGTGGAAAGCTTGACAGGCAGAGCAACAGTAACTAAAGGGGGTGCGGTTTGTGGTCAATTATCCTCTTGCATTTACATTAGTACAGCACAAAGCCTTCTGTGCATGCTGCAGTAATTGAATTACACATTGTACATGCATATTGTGCTCATCCTTGAGGAATGCTACAGTGTGTTCTCACATATTCCCTTTGGCCTGACAGGTAGTTGCAACAGTCAGGATAGTTACTGAATTATTTCAGGACCATTATGATAGAGGCTGTTTAAAGTACAAAAATCATATGCTTATACATGTCCAGTTACAGAGGATTTGCATGTTAATCTGAGTATAACTCACTAAGGGATTAACAGCATGACACTGAAAGGCTACTGAGCTCCCACAAACTGTGCGATTTGGATTCAATGTAATGTTACGCCGTTAGTAAGTAAACTATCTGCAGTAAGCAGAGTTCAGGATTAAGAGTAATCTTGCTTTGTGTTGCTCTTGCTCTGTGAATACAATACGTGACATTCACATCTTCCAGTCAAAGTCGTCCAAGTGTTGTTTTCTCTCGGTGTCTGAATGGTTTTATGCTCCCTCCATTTCTCCCTTTTATTTTTCGCTACCGTCACTAAAATGTTTAAAGGTTCACTGTCGCTATCACCATGGCAACTGTCATTTCTGTGATGCTGAGACTTGCAGCTGCTTTCTATTCAGACATTATTGTTGATTGACTGAGTGTGTGTGTGTGTGTGTGTGTGTGTGTGTGTGTGTTTGAGAGGTTGTGCGTCTTCGTCTGCATCTCTCTTTGCGTTTCAAATCAATGCTTCTCTAATGTTTACATTCTCCTTCTGTGCTGCAGTCTGCAGAGTATACAGTGACGTTCTCTGGTTTCTAATAAACTATCATGGACTGGAAGACTGCGTCACACGTTCGTTATTAGACAATATAAAGGCAATATCCCTGAACAACCTGTCTCTTTACATAGCTGGTAATTTCTATATACTATTTAATGACTTCTCCATTGCAAAGGACAAGTTATTTTGAGCATTAGGGAGACTACCAAGGGGATAAGACCTTTTTTTTAGACATTTAATGGACAGAAGCAGGTTAAGCTTACCTGCCATAACTGCTCTCTGATATTTCCTCAATCCAGAAATGCCTCTACACAACACTGAATCTGTCTTTCATCTACCTCCAATAAATGCAGCATACTCTGAGTTAAAATTCCTGATGAAGACAGCCTCCTTTGGTGTGCCAGCCCAGACCCTATACTGTTTCTATTTATACAGCCACCATGGACCAGTCAGAGTTTAAATATAGATGCTGAGTCTGGATTCTCTTCTTCATCTGAAATGCATGAATAATTGAGAGGGAGAGGAGATGAGGTGGGATTCATTCAGGAGATGGATGGTCCAGGCATAGATTCATACCTACATTTACTGAATGGGGTTGTGGTGCACTTTGTGCATGCAAGCACTGCATGACTTAGGGAAAAGTTGGATGAAGGGCCCAAAAAGTGGCTTGTTTCTGACTTCTCTATGACCTCAGTATTTTAGGGGGATAAATTGGGAAATAAGAAAAGAAAGAAGAGCCAATAACATACAGGGGCTTGCAGATAATGAAATTGAATACTCCTACCTATACATCCAATCTTATGAAAAGTATGCAATAAAAAATATAGCAAATATATGAAATAAACTCAGATGTGAAGCAGAGTCAAAGAGCATATAATGTATGTATTTTCACTTTAGCTTTTGACATTTCTTTGTAACCCCTACCCACTTCCCTCAAGAGGCTTTGCCTTTTGCCAGGTCGCCATTGTAAATAATAATTTATTCTTAATTGACCTGCCTGGTTAAATAAAGGTTCAATAAAACAAACAGAATAAATTTACAGAAACCAAGCCTTCTGTAGGAGTAACTGCTGATCAATAAGACAAACAAGGAGGTTAGAAGTGCCTTAAAGGTGCTAAATACGAGATTGGGAGAATTTCTATTGCCTCTGTATGGTTCTCAACATGGCGACAGCTGACCCGGTGGCTAGCAGTTAAAGTTGCCAACAGCGCTAACACTGAAAACAACAGCAACAATGCAGACAGAGCTAACAGTGTTTAACTGGTTGGGAATTGAAAGGTGGGCGCTACTCTTCCGCAACGGCACCAGTCGGGGCAGCATCATCAGCTGTAACAGTTGCAACAGCACAATCTGTTCAACAATACACATAGAAGCTCAGATTACAACACACACTGAGGGAGAGTGACTTCATTTTCTGGTCGGGTAGACATTACTCCTCTATATCTTCATAGAGCAAATAGTTGTTTGCTGCTATATTACTGCTTTGGATATCATGTAGAGCACCTTTAACATTAGAGAAGCAAGGTCATAATGATCAGAGGTCACTAGTTTGAATCTACAGGTCTGTGTATTTGTGTAGAAAGCTGAACTGGCAGCAGCTCACTTGAAGAGCCACAAAATACAACTTATTCATTTTGGCAAGATGTGGGAGGTGAAGATGAACGAGGTTCTGCAGTTCAAAGTTACAAGCAGAAGTGATGTAGGGTGGGGAGACTACAGCTGAGCCACTGCAAGTGTGTGTGTGTGTGTGTGTGTGTGTGTGTGTGTGTGTGTGTGTGTGTGCGTGCGTGGTGCGTTTCGAGCTATCATGCTGGGGGAAATGTGGAAGACAGTCTCCTCCCGTCTCCATGGAAACCCCATCTCTTTCACAGGCAGAGAGGCAGAGCCCTTCTACATTCACAATCAGGGGTGTGAATTATTCCACGTTATTTAACGCTCATATTATTACTCCCATACTATAATCAACCTGACAATAACATCTCGATGAAGCTGAAGATGAAGATCAATACTTTGGTTGGGTGGTGCCTGTTAATCCAACTGAATGATGAATGATGTGACTGCAAAACTGCCGCACACAATTTAAACATCTGCTCCCGGAGATGGTGTCTGTTCTTTTTTAAAGACTGAAGAGAGCTTAGTAATTGAATACGCTTTCACTTTTAGGAAAACAATGTTAAAAATGCATGGAAATAAGACAACACAGCACCTGAAATACAAACGGCAATCTGACACAAATAGGGGAAAAACCTTGAGACAGAACAGACACGAGAGTAGTGCAGATGATTCAAAGCCGGATGAGCTTTGAATAAGGTACAAATGAGGTAGAGAGGGAAGGAGGGAGGGAGAGACAGAGAGAAGGAGACTCTGTCAGACTTGCTTTTCACAAGCAGGTCCACGTAGCCACCTCCTGTCGAGCTTCAAGGGGGTTGTCATGGTGACAGTGGCTGGCAGTCGAGGCTGGGAGTGTTGCATGGTATCCCTGTGGCCTCGGATGTGGCTCAGGGGATGATGGGAAAGCAAGTCAGCCAGTCAGGGGATCTTAGTGATCAAGCGAGACCTGGATTTACTCACCCGAAAATAAATACACCTTTTCAGTTCATACCTATTTAAGTGTTAAATGGAAATTACATGTCATTTTTAGGTAGATCTAACGTATTTCCCAAGGAGAGTGCTGGCAGAGTTAACAGTCAATGGTCTTGGGATTCACAGGAACAGGAACATCCACTACCAAAGCACAGCGGTATGTCTGTTGCTCCTGTTGCTGCTAATGAGAACGGTGCCAGCTGGAGCACTGGGACTCTGGGAGTTCCTGAAGTGTCACTTGGGATGCCACCAAACTTAATACAGTGGAAGAACACTAACCTGAGCTGCACCAGACCAGAGGTGGCTGAACCAAATAAACAACTAAATCTAACCTAAAACCAAGCTAACTGACAAACCATCAAGAGTGCAGAAACCTTTAAAAGGTATGTAACTTTTGAAAGCAGATATAACTCAATCTTCCTCTTACAACTGAAACAAACTCATAAGCAATAAATCACACTCCTGCTCAATCTGTTTCTTTGGTACTACTGGTCAGTGCATTATGGTGGCTAACACAAACTAAAGTAAATTTTAGATAAATTTAGATATTGCTGTAGAAATGTGTCAGGTTACTTATTGTGTACTTCACTATGGCTGTGCAATTAATCAAATTTCAATTACAGCTTCCAAAGATTATATATTTATCAGAACTCTGCATCCTGATTTGCAGTGGTGCTCTCGTTTGGTCTTATGTTATAAATCCAGCACAACCCCTTTCCTTAGCAGCAGTGACTTTTGCCACACTCTGGCGTATTTGGTCCCTGGTGGTGCACCATGCTCGGCTGGTGGTGAGCTTGGAAAGGCCCAGATGTGACTTTTTTTTGTCATGACATCACCATTCATCTCTATACACCCAATGGGTTTATGAGTAAAGTATTTACTAGAGTACAAAGTTCCTCTTAGATCTAGCCTCATCATGTTGCCAAAGTAATTGTGATAATCAAGCAGCCCTAATCCATTACTACTACTAATCTACTACTAAACTATGTTTTTGCATTTACCATTATCCTATAACTGTGACTTGCGGCCATAGTGGCTGCTGTGTGAAAGTTAGTCTCATTTTACAGACTGTTCTTAACTGTGATTAATTTGCATATCATTTCGAACTGTTGTTTTGGTCACACAGAACGCAAGTACTATGTGGTGAAAAGGTGACATATTTTTTCTTCGGAACAAGGTTGATTTTCGGAGTTTTCACGCTCTTAATAAAGGCATCAACCAATCACGTTGTGCGGAACGGTTTGAGTCGCGCCTACATTTATGTAATGACATGGAGGCTCCGTTGTCCGAGCTACAACAGCAAAATGTATTACTCCTTTCAACCTGGACAAAGGCAGCGCAGACCAGATCCACTCCTTCTGCTATTACCTTTCACAATAAAAGCCCTGGACATGTAATATTTGCAGGCGAGTATTATGATATTTTTACATCCGCGATGTGTAAAGACCTTAAAGCGGCATTATTCTTACAATAACAATATTCTTATTGTAACAATATATGTCTTCTATGTGTATTCTAACAATGAATCAAATAACTGTCATGTGAAATGAAACGCAGAAAATGATCATCTGAGTCTGCAGTTCCCCACAGCTTTACAGAGCATTTCAGCATCTTTCAACTTGTTTTGGTTTTATGAACCACAACTTTGTTTAGTTCACTCTTACAGCTCTCACCAACCTTGTTTCCAGCCACAGCAAGCAGCTGTTTTCGAGAAAAGTCTCTGATAGACCCGTTGCACGCCACCAAACAGGAATTGGTGTTGGGATTTGTAAAGAAACGTGAATATTGGTGGTGGTGTGGCCATAAACACAACTCCAAAGGAAGGCTAATAGGCTAATAGCTTTAAAACAGCCCAAAATGATTCTAGATTTGATTTTTTTATTAGATGATGTCTCAGTGACCACTAATTTCCCACATGCCCACATTAATGGTTAACATTTGATTTATTACACTACTCATTTTTATAAAGTCAGTGTAAAAGGTGCAAAGGTTCAAGGTTCCCTCCTTGTTGGACGGGTGCTGAGGAGGAGACGGATGAATGGAGCCGACCCTGACAAATGTAGCACAAAGAAAATTAATCACAGCTGCTGGGACACAGCCAAAATAAAACCAGGCCATCGTATCTGAGCGAGAACTGGTGGCAGAACAAACAGCAAGTGCAACTACAGTAAGCACTAACTGTAAATGAATGAGTTTTTATTCTGCACCCAAGTGTGCATGCCCTCTGGAGAGCTGAAATTGTTCTGGTGTATGAAGTGTATGAGCCAATAATCCCCGTGCAATGAGGGCTTATTCCCTGTCCCATATATGAAATGATTTATCTCCTATATGTAGCTCAGAGGAGAAAATCACAGGGATGTTGTATGCATATGTGTTTGGGTGATGACCGAGGGTGCCATTCACACCAATTGCGTCCCGGATATCTTTTCAAACAGGCTAATGAGGGCTGGTGTCACCTTGTCCTGTAGAAGATGGAGATCTGTTGTGTCTGCTGAGCCACACGGCGAGAGACACGAACCAATGTGATCTGGCTTTGTTTAGAGCCACAGAGGGATTTCCTGTCATTCTGCTCTCTCTCCATCTCTTGCACACATGTTGTCTTTTCTTCTCCTCTAGATAAAAATATCCCTTCATGTTTTCTTCCCTTTAGTAGGCCACCAAGGAGCATCTGCTGGGAGTCACTCTCACTTTTTGTGTCCCATTAATAGAGGACTCATCATACCTAACATGCATGACATTAAAAGGACATAATTTAGGGTGTGGTCCCCATTAACATCTTTGTTGTTCTGTGAGCCTCCGGTCCACTGAGAGTCTATAAATAGCCTGTAATTGTGTCGAAGCCATTACAGTCACGTCTGGGGCTCCATTCAACCTTTTCCTAGACACCTGCTTGTTTCTGGTCTCCTTGTTTGTGTGCACTGAAAGGTTTATCTCAGATTCACAGTGCAATAGTTTTATGCAATTAGCGCCCTGTGACATTAAACAACCCAGGATAGAAAGAGATAAAGAGGAGCAGGGCAGTGTGAGGGAGTGCAGAGTGCGTAGAGAGGCAAGGGGCAACAGGGCCAGTGTGAAATGAACAGGGTTTCCTTGTGGAACTTGACCTCATAACCATAATGTTACACAGCAGCACCAGTGTACCTTCATTAGCAGCCTTTTTATAGCTTCTCTATCCTATTACCTCTGCCATTTTTGTCTCTCTTCTGTAGTTACAATCTCCCAGGGCTTCAAGTTCACGGGATTTGTTATCAACAACCTTTTTCTGACTCATTACAGTTCTGTTGCATCTGGTACTCAATGAGCAAACTGTTTTACAAAGATAAGTACAACCCACAGACTGTATATAAGAAGTGGACGTAGTCACTGTGACGTCACCCATATGTTTGTCTGCCATTTTGAAGCCTCAAGTTCTGCATTTTGGCCGTCACCATCATGGATATATAACGAGAACTGGATACAGAGTTGGAGGTGGGCTCCTGTTAATTCCTATGAAATTTGCTCGTTGGTGCATGAAGCCAAAATTGCTCGACTGCCAAGTGTATAAAGTACCCAGATCATCTGGCGATCTTCTGCCCAATTGGGCCTGTAGAGCAGGACTAGCAGCGTTCACAGCCTCGGTCTGGGTCTCATGGAGGGAGGGAAATAACTATGGATTCAGCTATTAGTGCATTTTACAAATTTAGGACCTCATGAGTCTGCTACAGATACGTTCACAACTATAACACCACCAACAAACCCACACTCACCGCCGACATACACGCACGGTCTGTCAGAAACTCACGCCACAATGACAGACTGTATGTGTGTGACGTCTGTGAGCACGAAGCTCCCAGCAGAGCTACAGCTGCTAACATAGCACAAACTATCGTTGGAGACTCACACTATCGTTGGAGACTTTTCTGCATGTCCACAACACTACACGCAGCATCGTGACTGCTAACGTTCCCAGATGGTGAACTGGAGACAGTGGACGCAGCATCGTGACTGCTAACATTCCCGGACAGTGAACTGGAAACAGTGAATGCAGCATCATTTCTGCTAATGTTCTCGGATGGTGAACTGGAGACAATGAACGCAGCATCGTGGCTGGTAACGTTCCCGGATGGTGGACTGGAGACAGTGAACGCAGCACTGTGGCTGGTAACATACCCAGACGGTGAGCTGGCAACAGTGAATGCAGCATCGTTTCTGCTAATGTTCTTGGACGGTGAACTGGAGACAATGAACACAGCACTGTGGCTGCTAACGTTCCTGGATGGTGAACTGGAGACAGTGAACGCAGCACTGTGGCTGCTACAGTAACTCTCCTGATGGTGAACTGTTGACTCAGTAGTCTGTTGCGCTCATACACTGCAGCTGGCGTACCGCTTCATACGAGGCACTAATCTTGTCAGTTAACGGTTAATAATCGGTTAACGAGAGTTGGTTATTGGATTGGCTTCACTTTTCTAACCCTGGAGTAGGTACAACCTCACACAAGCAAGGCACCCTGTTATTTACTTTGAACATATTTCTCCTCAACAACATCATAGTTTCCCATTCCTGCTCACTTTCTATTCATTCAGGTTTTTGCTGCACTCATCAGCTCCACCTTCTCCGGTCTCATGCAGCACCTCTCTGCTCTTGAAGTGTTTGATTCAAATAGATTTTCTCGAGGGCAGTAGGAAAGGAGCACGGAGGGGAAGAAAATAAACAGATAGGGTCATTATTCATGTCTGCCATGACGCTATGGCAACAGTGTCCTCCTGCTCTGATTGGTCGTAGATAAGGCTGGCTCTTTAGCCCTCACTTTTACTCTTGGGAGCAGGCTCCGAATTATCAGGCCGTTGTCAAGGCGCCGCACGGTGAATCACCTCCTAACAACCGTTGCTATTGCCCCAGTTCTGCTGCTGGGCTTTAATTTCCTCTGGACGATACAGAGGGAAACCCCACATCATGTGCTTAACACTGGCCTTTGGTCTGTTTGTTTACACAAGCGACTGTGTGTTTGACCAGTAGATCTAGTTCATGGATGGGGTTTTTACATTGAGCTTAACAAGGGAAGGGAGGGGGAAATTATTATATTTGCACCATTTTATGGCTAAAATTAAATCCCACTGACATAATTCATTTCATACTCATGTATATTAAATGATACATGGGTGTCTTATGAATATTATTTATGCCTCTACTGCATTGTGGTTACATTTTTGAAGAGTTTTCTTTTACTTCTCTCTGTTTTATTTCATCATATAACATCCTAACCTCATCCGTGTGGGCAACTGCCAAAACAGGCTCTGTGTTCCAGCTAAATCCTCCTACTCTTCCTCCAAGTTGTGCCATTTGGCCCTGTGTCAGGATTTCTCTGTCATTCAGGGTTAATGTAACAAGTGCAGACTATAGTTCACGAAGTAATCCTGTCCTTGGTCCAACTAAAGGAACAGATGCTCACCTGCTGCCACATCAACCGAGCTGAGTTCACTGCTCTATAGTCAGGTTTGAAGCCTCCCACAAAAGGTGCATTTAGCGTGAATTATGGAGGCACGGTTCCACAAAATTTGAAGCTGTCTAGTCAGGAGTCAAAATATGTAATGCTTTGTTGTGTAATACCTGTGTAGAAGCATTAAAATAAGCATATGTTAGTTTATGATAAATATACACTGCTGGATTATGCTGTCTCTATGAATCATCATCACTCAGGTCAGCCAGGAGCCCTGCTCTTATACCTCGGCACTAAGATCAAGAGAGAGCTGTTGAATTTGTGCCCTTCATTCCGATAGTTGAGGAAAGCTGATTTACCGCTTTATAAAACTATTATCAGTGGACTGCACACAGCGGTAGCCAATGTCTGACATGGATACTTTCATAGGACTCATGACATAAACCTTTAATAGAAACTGCATAAACGCAGCCCAAATGGCTGCGTTACAAATCTTCCACTGTATACAATTTTGAAAGGGTCATTTACCCAAATAATATTACAGAAAATAGCATCAAAAAAGAGAAAAAGAGAGACTTTCTCACATATTCCACGGGTTGTGTATGCAAGAATCTGGCGAAACGATACGCATCATGATACACGGGTATTGATTATATATATATATATATATATATATATATATATATATATATATATATATACAATATATACACAATACTGTAAGCAAGGTGATATATTTTGACTTTTTTTAAATAGAATTTTCAGAAAACTGTAATGCTATAAGATAAGATAAGATAAGATATTCCTTTATTAGTCCCACAGTGGAGAAATTCACATATTACAGCAGCAAAGTGGATAGTGCAATAAAGACAAGAAGCATAGATTTAAAACAGTATTAATACAAATAAAATAAAATAGTATATACATAATAGAAAATTAAAGCTAAAATATGTCCAGCATATCAATAAATAATTGTCCAGTTACTATAATTGAACAGATGATATAATTGCACATATGTGTTTGTTATTGCACTTGTGTCCGGTCAGTTTGTTGTGAGTGTTTATGTGGTCTACTGGGAGCAGTGCTGGTTGTGGAGTCTAACAGCTGCAGGCAGGAAGGACCTTCTGTAACGCTCCTTCGCATACACGATATGAAAGAACACACCAGAAATACATAGAACAGGCAAAAATAACACATTTGTACTGCATGCAAAAACTGCACTGTTTTTACCTCAAACTATGTGATATTTATAAAGTGGGCTTGACTGTGGGTAAAAAAACAATTTTCATTCACATATCTTCAGGTCAGAGGTCAAGAGAAAATCGTCATGCCAGTTTTTAGATTTTCTAGTTTCATATGATTCAGGCAATGACAATGTCAGTTCAGGAAAAACAAATATTTTTCTCCACTTTTTTTCCCAGTGTTTTCAGTAGCAAAATTCTGCTCACTTTCCTGAGGGTGCCAGCTAGTCTTGGTGGCTGATATGTCAAAACTTGGTCAAATACAACCCAAATATTTGTATGTGTATGTATCTGTAAGCGTGATTTTGGTAAACTGACATTTAAGTTTGTGATGTGACATCAATGATAAAATGGATTCAAGCAATTAAAACAGCACACATCAGTAGTGCTATCAGTTTTTTACCACAACATATGCCATATGAACATAATCTCATTCTGGTGACGCTTATCTTTTATATGAGCTGTAAGTGAGGTTGGAATGATGTTACAAGCTGGATAGCTGTGAAACATTTCCTTTGGTATTTCTCACTGTGGTATGAAAGCGTCGTCACTTATTCAGATCAAACAACCTCAGGCAACAATAATAGTACGCTTCAAAGCAAATACAGTGATTTATTTCCTTACACGGTGAATGCTAGTTGAGAGCTGTCACACGGTCCTAAAAGAGGTATAGTCAACCAGCACGTATTCTTGCTTGTTAGGATGATTGGTGGAGTGTGGGTGGGGTAGTCTAGTGCAGTGGATTCTGGGGACACTCTGCTCCTTTGTGACTATTGCATGTTAATTTCTATGTTATGGTGGTCCCACAGCAGGGGGACCACAGGACAGGCAGTAATAGGCTTGAAAGGATAATGTTTTTACTCCAGTGCTATGATCACAGACAGCCCCGAGGCCTTTTCACCTGGCTACTTTATCAAGCATTCATTATGTGACAGATTTGGTGAAAACCCAGTATAGGGTCAGCACTGTGTGAAAACAGAGGGGTTGCCTGATTATCTCTGTAACTTGCAATTTTCAGCCCTGTGATCATAGACCCGCAGTTACAGGTCATAATTAGTTCTCATTTATCATCTAGCTAGACCAGACCAGACCAGATCTAGCTTTGACCAGACTCATTCTTGACTCATTATTTTTAATGCAAGTTATTTTGCTCCTTCTAAATCTAAAAAGACTTCTTTAGCAATTATTGTGGCAGTGGATGGGTATAGACATTCAAGCCTCCCTAAGAATAAATTCAAATAACTTTACCGTTTCATCTAGCGTCATCATCAGGTCAAAATTTCAGTACGTTGGTTTATGACTAAATACCTGCAAAACTAATGACATTTCCATCACCATCAGCTGTACATTGTGTTAAATGCAAATTAGCAAATGTTAGCATGCTAATACGCAAAGCTAGGACTGTGAACATGGTAAACATACCTGCTCAACATTGCCATGTTGGGATTGTTTTTGTGAGCATGTAAGCATTACTCCAGTTTGGTAAATTTCTTTACATTTAAATTCTAAAAACCTTCATCCACCTATAAAGAAAAGTTTTTCATTGTTTATTACATATTTGACAATTGGAGACATTGAAGAAGATTTTCAACAAGTCACATGTACTGTATTCTGTAATGCTTTCGGTTTTGTTTATTAGTTGCTAAACATTATTTTTTTCCACTCAAGCAAACTCACTCATGGATAAGCCTGATAAGTGAGTCCATGAATAAATAAGTGGTCCAAGCCAAGAGTGAGCCAGAGTATAAGGTTATTGGATTATTATTAGCACTTTAATACTGTAATCACAAGTAACCATTATTAATACACTGAATGTGCATTTATTGTATTTTGTGTTGGGTGTAACTGTCTAATCAGAATAAGGAATTAAAGGGAAAATTCACCACCTTTTATGTGGGTGTCCAATCAGTGCTAATGGTAAATGCAGTCTACTGAAGAAATGACTTACCCAGTGTGTGCTATATTGATCGTGAAAGCTGATTTCCGCTGCTGGCTGCTGCGGAGCTGTGACGGCAGTGCCTACATGCACCAGGATGCATTGCACACAAGCAGCCAGTTTGCTACATCTGATAAATAAACTAAATATATTCACAAAGTGTCAACGAAGGAAATATTCTGACACCTAGTCAAGTTTCTCTCTTACACCCAACTAAGATAGGCTTAACTGCCATGTTAATTCATCATAAAAACACACTTCATTCCATATTCAAACTGGACAGAAACAAAATAAAACTCACCAAACCTGTCTTGATTAGTCTTTCAACTGTTCCAACAATTAGCAATTCTGGTTTGGTCAAAATAAATCCTTAATTCATTGAGTAAAATACAAAAATATGCCAGATCTACAAGCTCTTTCACACCCCCTGTATCTGTATCAAGGTCATATCTTCCACACAGCAGCTGTAGCCTTGAATGGCCTCTGTCTGGCTAAATACGTCTGAATATCCAAATCAGTCAAAACACTGTAACATATACACTGTAAAAAATCCTTGTCCATAACATCCTCTGCACCAACAAGTAGCTTGCGAGCAACCAGTAGGTCACTACCTGTTTCTGAGTAGCTTGCTAAAGGTTCAAAGAATATTAGATAAATTTAATAAGCAATTCCACTTTTAAACCTGTTAAATTTCTATCCAATCATTCTACTGGTAGCAGTCTAAACAAAAAGTAAATCAACTGTTCCAACAATTAGCAATTCTGTTTGTCAAAATAAATCCTTAATTCATTAGTAAAATACAAAAATATGCCAATCTACAACTCTTTCACACCCCCTGTATCTGTATCAAGGTCATATCTTCCACACAGCAGCTGTAGCCTTAATGCCTCTGTCTGCTAAATACGTCTAATATCCAAATCAGTCAAAACACTGTAACATAACACTGTAAAATCCTTGTCCATAACATCCTCTCACCAACAAGACTTCAGCAACCAGTAGGTCACTACCTGTTTCTAGTAGCTTGCTAAAGTTCAAAAATTAAAATTTAATAAGCAATTCCACTTTGTAAACCTGTGTAAATTTCTATCCAATCATTCTACTGTAGCATCTAGAACAAAGAAGGTAAATCAGCTGTTCCAACAATTACAATTCTGGTTTGTCAAAATAAATCCTTAATTCATTAGTAAAATACAAAAATATCCAGATCTACAAGCTCTTTCACACCCCCTTATCTGTATCAAGGTCATATCTTCCACACAGCAGCTGTAGCCTTGAATGGCCTCTGTCTGGCTAAATACGTCTGAATATCCAAATCAGTCAAAACACTGTAACATATACACTGTAAAAAATCCTTGTCCATAACATCCTCTGCACCAACAAGTAGCTTGCGAGCAACCAGTAGGTCACTACCTGTTTCTGAGTAGCTTGCTAAAGGTTCAAAGAATATTAGATAAATTTAATAGAGCAATTCCACTTTGTAAACCTGTGTAAATTTCTATCCAATCATTCTGACTGGTAGCAGTCTGAGAACAAAGAAGGTAAATCAGCTGAAAACACAACAAAAACAACAATCACGCTGTAACTGCAGAAGAAGGCCAACTCAGCAACATAGGCTTAGTTTAGTGCCGTACATCCTAACAAAACCCCAAAAGTCCTTCACCTATGTTGATTGTAATAGAGGCAATGACTGCAGTGGCTTAAACACTATTAAAGGACCATAAATGTATGACATAAATTATATCTGCTATTGGCAATGTACAATTTCATGCTATGAGTAGCTCTTGGCTACTTTCATTTTGTTAAATTTGCTCTCAGAGGAAAAAAAAGGTTTGAGACCCCTGCTCTGCACTTATATTTTAGGATGCCATTTTCGCTGTTGGAAATGTAGCCCAAGCAAAAAGAACAAGGATATTTTTGAATGGCACTGAATGCCCTACAGTTACCAAAGCTGAAGTAGAACAGTTCGTCCTTACCTCCAGATGCCACGGTCACATTACTGGATGAAGGATGAACAACAGATTTTGCAGCTGTGGCCAGTTGCATCCCAAAGAACATCAGCAAGAACTGCAGGCCTTTTTCACACTATATCCCTAATTTAGATAGACAGAGATAAATCTGAATATCTGTGAATTTTCCCTTTAATGCCTAAGTGTATATATGATATCCAATTTTAACTGATTTATGTAATTCCCTAATCCTGCAATCCTTACTCATATTTCTTTTCCGAATTTGTCTTTCAGATCCTGGCCATCATCTCCATCCTTTTCATTGTGCTATCCACCATTGCCTTGTCTCTGAACACCCTTCCAGAGCTGCAGGACACAGATGAGTTTGGCCAGTCTTCAGACAACCCCCAACTGGCCCACGTAGAAGCTGTTTGTATTGCCTGGTTTACTATGGAGTACCTGCTTCGCTTCCTCTCCTCCCCCAACAAGTGGAAGTTCTTTAAGGGTCCACTGAACGTCATTGACCTGTTGGCCATCTTGCCCTATTACGTCACCATCTTCCTGACAGAATCCAACAAGAGCGTGCTGCAATTCCAGAACGTTCGCCGAGTGGTTCAGATTTTTCGGATCATGCGTATCCTGCGTATTCTGAAGCTGGCTCGTCATTCCACAGGTCTTCAGTCTCTGGGCTTCACTCTTAGGAGGAGTTACAATGAGCTGGGCCTGCTTATTCTTTTCCTGGCCATGGGAATCATGATCTTCTCCAGTCTGGTGTTCTTTGCCGAGAAAGATGAGGAGGATACAAAGTTTAAAAGCATCCCAGCTTCTTTCTGGTGGGCTACTATTACTATGACCACAGTAGGTTATGGAGATATCTACCCAAAGACCCTACTGGGAAAGATAGTGGGGGGGTTATGCTGCATTGCTGGAGTACTGGTAATTGCCCTACCTATTCCCATTATTGTAAATAACTTCTCTGAATTCTACAAGGAGCAGAAGAGGCAGGAAAAGGCACTTAAACGAAGAGAGGCCCTAGAGAGGGCAAAGAGAAATGGTAGCATTGTCTCAATGAACTTGAAAGAGGCATTTGCTCGTAGTGCAGAACTGATGGATGTGGTGGTAGAGAAGAGTGAGAGGCCTCATGACAACCATCTCTCTCCAAGCCGTTGGAAATGGACCCCCAAGAGAGCTGCATCAGAGACAAGCTCAAACCGTTCCTTCAATGCCCAGGAGTTAGGCTCTCCCAACAAGACCCGAGTCACCAGTCCCCAGAGGCTAAATGTTCAGAAGCTTGAGGAGATGTACAACCAGATGGCCAAGACACAATCCCAGCCAAACCTCAATGCTAAAGACAGGGGCTCCAGAGCTGGCAAACAGAGGGATGAGATAGAGCTGGGGGCCATCCAAGATCATGACCCATCAGTGATAGGAACAAGAGAAGGAGTGGGGGACATGAAAAGCTTGTCCAGCATTGACAGCTACATCAGTTGTGCTACAGACTTCCAGGAGAATTCACGCTACCCCCACAGTCCAGCAATGGACCTTGGTCTTCAGGAAAGCAACCGGTTCTCCCACAGTCCGGCTATAGCTTTCTCCCAGCATGGCAGTGCAAAAACAGGCCAGCAAACCACTGGGGAGCGTGAGCCTATGCTGACTCCCATGACTATCACAAAGCCCTCATGCTCAGAGAATGCACGGAGATTCTTCTTTTCTGGTAACTCCTCAAAAAGCCTTATCCCCAAAGGTGGCTGTCGTAGCGATGGGGGCTCAGGCCCATCCCCGCTCTCAGACAGCTCAGTCCTGTCAGACCACTCTCTGTTAAGCCCTGAAGTTTCTGTCTATACCACTGCCAGCAGCAGAACGCCACCCAAGTCCCCAGAGAGCACCACCCTGGCTGCAACTGTCTTCACCTTCCACGACTCCTCCATCAGCAAATACATTGACGCTGATACAGATGATGATGAGCACCTACGCGACATCTCTGACGCCAGTCCCTCAGAGCGTCTTTTGGCTGGTTCAAGCCCAAAATGCAGCATCAACATCAATTACCAGAAAGGCGCCAACCATTTAGAAGCAGCCCAAAAAATGCTGGGCCAGAACTGTCTATTCCCCATTGAAGGGATTCATGGGTTAGCTCATGAGAATCACATAGGACCTGAGATGGCACGTAGACCAAAGGTTGAGAGGGGGCGTCAAAACACTTTGGATAAAAGCCTCTGAGGTAGAAGAACAACTGAAAGGAACAGGAAGCTGAAGCCAGAGTGTTAGTGATGGAGACACCAGACAGACTAAAAACACTCTATAAGCCAGAGACAACAAAAGAGGGAGAGACAGAGGGTCTCACCAAAACATTTCACAAATTACCTGAGCACGCCATTGGGCACTAAGCTCAGGGTCAACATGTGTGGTGAATACTCTGGGAGAAAAACACTTCTAAATTGGAGAATGTCACTGCCCCTCCTTCGACTCATTCCTATTAGTGGTATTAAACAAAACAAAGCGCACTCCCAGGTAGCCGACGGGTCTGTTCAGAGATCCACATGGAAGCAGAGTCGAGAGTGAAATTGAGATGTGGCTATAACTTGTGTAACCAAATTGAATGATGGTTTCAGCGGCAGGGGATATCTCAAAACTCTCCATGAAAAAAACCCAGCTGCCCACTATCCCATTACGGAGTCCCACTTCATTTTGTAGTCTTGGAGATACAGGAGAGGACCTAGAAGCCTATAAGCTACTTACTTGTGCCCTCCATTCCCAAAACTGGCCTTAGTCATTTACATTTGTAGGGATGTGCATGTCTGCATATACCGTGTGTGCATGTGTGTGAGTGAGTATGAATGTTGATGGGTGATCTAATGATAATTCATGTATACACGCTCTTGAGATTGTCTTACCTGATTTATTTTTATATAGATAAGAGAAAGTTCCTTATAGAAATATGTGATTTGCTAGTCTGCTGTGTCATATGTGAAGAGTAATCCTGTGTAAGGTTCAATGTCTTGGCACAGAGGCTGCAGTTATCGGAGGCTCCAGCCCGTCATCCATCATAATGCGTGGTCTTTCTTAAACAGTATTTTACTATCCCCAATGTTATCATGTCACGGTGAGAATGGATTTCACATCTTCACCAGTGAATATTGTCTTAGCACCTCAGTATCCTTTTAAAGGGACGGTAGTGGTAGTGGACCAGGATTTTTTGATATGGGCTAACAAAAGAGCCAGAATTAATAAGCTTGATTGCTGCATAAAGCGCACATTTATGAAGCATGCATGCACCCAACCGGTCAACATACAAAAATGAGAATCTTTTGAAAAGGAAATACATGAAAATCCTCTAATATAGTTTTTATGTTTACAGCATTACGATTACCATCATGAAGTTTAGATTTCAGTAACGTTCTTTTAATTATCAAAAAAAACTATAATGGCTCTAAATATACATATACTGTACATGTCAATCATGTACACCACAAGGTTAATGTTATCAACCCATGCATGAGCACACACACCCACGAACAATACATAAAATTATCAAAGACAATTTTCAGGATGCATAGATAAACTTAGTTTCCATGGTGATGACAAACACAAAGGCTGGCAGCAGCTCAGCAGCGCTTTGTTAATTGGGGTGAGAAGGTCAGATTGCATGTAACGTACAGTATGTTCAACACATATACAAGAACACACACTTGCATGTTCCCATAAAGAGAGAGGTATGCATAGCAGTCACATGTCAACAGAGCCACTCCTCACTGTGCATATTTATGAGTGAAAGCAACATTATAATGGAAGGACCTCATACATTGTTATGTTTATGTCTAAAATCTCTGTGGCATTTCATAAATACTACAATTTCCCAGAATGCATTCTCTACTATCTGTTTATATTCACATATATCAGAAAGAAACAGTCTTAACTATCACGTGTCACTTACCACAGAATATTGAGGGACAAAGGTCCTCTAATTTAACCATGAATCCAACCATAAAAATGTGAATTAAATTAGGGCTGGGCCATATGGCCAAAATCTTCTATCATGATATAGGTCATTCATATCTATAATGATATGCTGTACATCACAATATAGCATATTTTCTGGCAATTAAATAAATAGTCTATATGAAATAACCACATGGTAAAGCCTATTTTGTATTTTTTTTTACTGATCAAATGAAAAGTACTGAGGAGGACTATTTTCTCATTTGAAAAAGTCGAGTGCAAAATGACCATTATAGTTTTAAGTGAAATTATAGAGTAAAAATAAAGAAATATCGGCCCAGCCTATACTGTGATAGAAACATTTAAAAAAATATATACAATAGATATTTTTATATCGTTTTGATGGCATATACTGTATAGTCATATTGCCCAGCCCTTAAATCATATAATATTGGCTTCATAGCCATATAGACCATGAAAACATGAGCAGAGTTAGTATGTAGGGGATAATATACAGCAAGCTGGTAATTGTTGTGAAATAAGC
The DNA here is from genome assembly GCA_947000775.1 of Pterois miles. Classification (NCBI taxonomy): domain Eukaryota; kingdom Metazoa; phylum Chordata; class Actinopteri; order Perciformes; family Scorpaenidae; genus Pterois; species Pterois miles. The sequence goes on along the minus strand of CAMQGK010000100.1, from coordinate 1,424,120 downwards.
CCCAACAGGGCAATGCAACAGTAATGTCCAGCTCACTGTCCATTATCCAACTTATTACACACCTACTTACTTAAGAAATCAGTAATTTGACACAAAAACATCCCGCCAGAGTCCGACATCAGAACTGCGCCCATAGCAACGGTCTGTTAAACATAGCAACGGTCTGTTAAACATAGCAACGGTCTGCTATAATGACGATCACTGTAGAATTGCCATGATTTAACAATCTGAATCAAGTAATAAAAAGAGTTAACATCCCACTTACTCCCCCAGCCCCTTGAAATCTAATTTCAAATGTGAAGGTACAACATTTTTATAATTCCTTTAAAGAGTCCAAGAGTAGGTCTTATATCTTTCTCTAATGTTAACAAGGAGAGCGAAAAAGACCCTCACTGCCAACTAAACAAATTCCTAAAGACAACTGACCAGATTGTAAAAGCTAACATATATTGGTAAAAGATACAAATAAAAGTGGTCACTGCACTATTATAAATGTAGGTGTCAAGTACAATTTTAGTCAGAGGTCAACAGAAGGTGATCGGCATACATTTTTTCGTGTTGTGGTTAAGAGTCAAATCACAAATACTGATTGAATTTCCTGTTTTAATCACAGAGTTGAACCATTTCATATTGCTCTCCCATAGTGAGAGGAGCTGAGGTGTGAAAGGAATAGCAATGACCGTGGTGAGAGGCAGTGGGAACTGAGTGTGTGTGTGTGTGTGTGTGTGTGTGTGTGTGTGTGTGTGTGTGTGTGTGTGTGTGTGTGTGTGTGTGTGTGTGTGTGTGTGTGTCAGCTGTAAAGCCCGGGCATTAGAGCAGTGCGGCTGCTGCTTAATGGAAAAAAAAATGAACTGTTTATGAATGTGTGCATGATGTTGGGGGGAATCCTGCTTCTGTTTTCTCCATATTCGGTCTGCAGTTGTGACTCTCTCTAACATGTAACAGTAACACATGTTGTACTCTACTCAAATGAGAAATTAAGAATACTTTAGTGCACATTTCATTTTTGAAGTTGCAGCTTCATTTACTTCTGACAGGGATGGGAGCCACATTTTATGGATCTTATTTAACATGCATCATATACTTAGGTGGTGATAAATTAATTTCATGCAGATTCATACACTATGTATCACAATATCCCTTTATTTATTCAAGTGAAATGTCTAATCATTGTCCTTTGTTGCACATAAACTAAAGTAATATTAGAAACTAAATTCACAAATAAAGAAAAATAATCACACTCAAAAGTATATTAAATATAGACCTAAATTTAAGTATCGCATGCAAAGAGGTGTTAACAGATGAAATGATTGGATTTTTAAAATGAGAAAATGTCCTTTGGCATTACAGTTGACTGCAGATATTAAACATTTTCCAGATGGCCTCTGGTGAAATTCAGATTGAATAATTTTTTAAGTCTCCCCAAAACTGTGCTGTGAATGGCTACTCCTTTGGTTATATTCATACACTGATGAATTATTCCCACAATAAACTTCTTCATATCACATTATGAGGTGGAAGTGACACAGGTCCAACTATACAATGAAAACATGATAAACATGCAAGCTTAGTCCCTTGCCTAGTCCCTAGTCCCCCATTTGTTTTTTGTTTTTTTGTTTTTTTGGGTTAGACAACATCAGTCGCAACAAGAGAGGCATTTGGTTAAGACCAGTTGGATGTTCCTTTTCATTGCATATTTATCTTTATCTTAAGAAAAGTCAAGGCCAATGTATGCCAACATATTTTACCCTGTTACACCTAAAGGTCCATGGAGATTTCAAAATGTTTTCTTAAGTTGTGACGAAACAAATTTCAGTCAGACATGTCCATCTGAGTGCGTTATGTCATTAAAAAAAATATATCGATAATGTAGTTCCATTTTCAGCGCTATGATAAAGGGCATTCAGCTCACACAACCTCCTGACTTCTCAACCAAACACCTATACTGCCAGGAGTGAAAGTCAATTGTTCGTTCTATAGGAACATCAGCGCCTAAAAAGAGCTGCACAAACGTAATAGATAATTATTTCTATTCTATTGTCACATTCTACCCAAATGGCCAGTGCTAAACAATTAGTGCCTTCAAATGGCGCTATGTCTGAGGTGTTTACCAGTTGGGAAGTCCTGTACAGGATATGTGCTGCGTTCAACGCTGCTAAGCAACGGCAATATTAACGTTACTGCCTGCATGTGGAAGCCACAGAGGCTAACAATTTAGCAAGCTAGCAAGTGGGTAACATAATGCAGGAATGAAAAGGCATAAAGACAGAGGGGAAAGATGAAGTCGCTGGGAATATCAAGATTTTCCTCTGACACATTATAAAATTACCAAGACAAAAAATATACAACTAAATTTACAATATATTAACTATTATGCACCGAAAAATGAACTTCCATGGGCTCCTCTATTTCACACAACCTCAACATATACGTCACAAGTCATGAATGCCACATGAGGGGGCATTCATATGGACTCACTCTTAAACACCCTATCCTAAAACCCCATTTGAAGACACCAAATGATATAATATATACATAACAAGAGTCCAAATTGGCAGCAGCGGCTGTTATCAAAAATAAACGAAAACGTTTGCGTCAACAGTGCGTTGCTGTACTCACCTGTGTGAACGGCACTGCCAAGTCCTCGACAATCTGCTCCGGGTCCAGTTCTCGACTCGTTTACTCTCAAAGCATAATATAACCAGTCCACTCGGCGTCTCTGTCCCAACATAATCACTCCACCCACACCTTCACATTAGGGATTAACAGTCTCAGACAGCAGAAAGTCCTCACGCGCCTCATTGAAGGGAGAAGTTCCTCAGTGAATGCAGCAGTCACCACTAGCATGTTAGCATTTAGCATGTTAGCCAGATAAGACCCCATTCAGGTCAGGTCATAAACATCGTGAGCGTGTCACTTAGCGTGCTCGCCGGGGTCGGTCATTAATCAAGATAGATGCAACATTTGTAGCTATCCCTGTGTATGATAACTGTATTATTATCGGCACACTCCATAGATTAAGAACAACTTTAATTTAAGCTTGAATTACTAACCCCAGCTCTTGAACTCGACCATGAACGCCGCAAACATTTGTGACGTAAGGCAATGCGCAATACCCAATCACAGCACAGTAGTACTAGCCAATCACAGCACAGTAGTACTAGCCAATCACAGCACAGTAGTTACTAACCAATCACAGCGCAGTAGGGCGGGACTAGGCGGAGTTCCGACGATCTCATTTTCCAAACTCCTGTCCAATTGGTGGCGGTAATTTAAGTTGGTTTGCCAACCGCCAATGAACACCAAAGAAGAAGAAGGATAACAAAAAGCAAGTGCAGCTTCTTCTCTGCGACAACTGACTTATATGTTCCATTCATACAGTTTATCAGGGCTTTTTCATTTTGCTTGAATTCTGATGCGACTTGAATGTAGCGAAGTCATTAAGTAAGAGTGAAATTACCAATTTCAAAAAATACTCACAAATGCACAAAAACGACTTTGTCACAGTAAAGGTATTCATTACTTCCACCCCCAGGGACCATGCTTCACTGAACTCACAACAGTAATGACAATCAATATCCCATGAATAGAAGCAAACATTGTTTTAGAGATTTATTATGTGCAAATATTACACAAACGTGCACCCATGCTCATACACACAAACACAAGTATTTAAATCCTGACACTAGTATTGAGCCTTTTAAGCTTTTAGACAGGGTAGCGTAAAAGGAACATCAAGCATGGTGTTGTGATTTTATACCAGACTGTGATACTGTGACATGATACCACCATAATACAAAAAATTATAGTCATTTATTTTTAGAAGATCCTTGGTTTCATTTCATTTGGGTATTTTACTACCCTCCATTACCAATGGAGCCATTCAAATTAACAATCTGGCTGTCTAAAAGAGCTTTTAATTTCACTGACATCCCTGTGGAGTGATTCACAAAACTAAACCATCACGCTTTATGAAGAAAACAGTCAAGATGCTTTGTTTCTCGTTTTTTGATACAAACTATGATGAAGAGCACAGATTCTCAAAATTTCCATAACAAGACTCCCAACTGTAATGTAAATGCATTTAGTTGAAACCTATAGGAGAACTTGGTTGTCATGCTAGCTGCTAAATAAAGAGGTTCAAGTTTTTTCATTTTTTGTTAGAACCCCATAGGACCCTTTCAAGGTAGTTTCCAGAACCCAGTGAGAACCAGTGCTTTAGCAAGTAGCCCAGTTCCATATACTCTGAATCGAACACTGTATTACAGGGTTGGGGTCGATTCAGGATGCCTTGATGGAGTAAAACACACATCACACTATAAAAGGAACCAGTATTAAAGCATGAGGCTAATTAGTACAAATTAAAAACACAAGCTCTATTTTTTTCCTACGTTTTAAGCTCTCAGTGGAATTGACCCCAACCTTGCCTAAGCCATCAGTCTTTGTAAAGTACACTCTTTCCAGGGAATTGAAAAAAAGATATTTGAACGACCTTAGCCAGCTCTTATACAATGTTGTTTGTAGGTCCCGAGGCTGTCTGTTTTGTAAAAGAAAAAACAACTCATTTTTACCTGTTGACTTTCTATGCTGTTGTTTCTGTATAAATGTTCTATTGTTCAGTGCATGTTGTAACTGTGGCGTTGTGACTGGTTGTGATTCACACAGAGCCAGTTCTTGTCATGTAAAAAAAAAAAAAAAAAAAAAAAACAAGTGTCTCAATGTCCCAAGATATTTCTATTTCTTAAGAAATGCAACATTTCCCTTGGATGACTAAAATGAAATAAATCAGATCACTTTACATTTTGATTAGGAATTTCTGACTTTTATTTTGCTGTTCATTTGCAGTGTTTGAATCCAACCAAAAATATGTATTATTTAACTTTTTCTTGACCAGTAAGGCCAACAAATGTATGATATTCTGACTAAGAAATAGGATTTTTCATTGCTACACATTATATTAATAAAAACATTTACATGTAGTTGCATTAATCTGGAGAAGAGGGCACAACTGAGTATTGAGCAGAACTCTGTTACAGAGAATGTCTGTTTATTATTGTGGCTGGTTTCTAATTGTCCTGGCAGATTGTCCTGAATACATAGAGTCTGAGAGGCGAACAGGAGGAAGGTGGAGGTTAGATGAAGAGGAAGCTGTGGGCTGTTGGGCAGGAACAGGCGTCCAGCCTCCCCACACGCCTCCACACCCCCCTGCATCGAGGGTTTCCCACCGCCTGCCACTGGAGAGACTGTTGTCTTCTGCAGGGAGGAAGGAGTTAGTGCTCACAAGATTTCTCTTTAAATACAAGTGGTAATCAATGTCGCCATCTAGTGGTAGTCCCCCTCACTGTTACCAATCAGATATATGAGACCTATCACAACTGATCCACTTATCAGTACTCTCCTTCACTGCCTGTCTCGTACAGACAGAGGTATTATGTCAGAAACACCGACAGGTAGAACAGTTCTGTCTATGTTGTAAGTTGGGATGAATGTGTTTTGGGATTAAAGGTTCCCTGTGGCGTTTTGGACCTCTGGTAGCGCTATGGAGCAGTTTTTCTATGAATGGGTCCCCATTCTATTTGTCTCGTGCAAGCCACCCACTCGACTCACATTTATGCCAATGGCGTCACACTGACCTACCGGTGGCGGTAATGCTCCGAGATATGCAGCAATGCACCAGTAACGGCCGTAAAGAGGAGGACTTCTAGTAAACATGGGTGCAAGTTTCAAACATTTAATTTCCAAAAGAAGAAGAAGAAGAAGATCTACCTTTATTAGTCCCACATTGGGGAAATTCAATTTACACTCTGTTAAACTCGTACATGGTACATGCAGACCTGAAACACACACACATGCATTAATGGAGAGATGTCAGAGTGAGGGGGCTGCCCTGACAAGCGCCCCGAGCAGTTGGGGGTTTGGTGCCTTGCTCAGGGGCACCTCGGCAGTGCCCAAGAGGTAAACTGGCACCTCTCCAGCTACCAGTTCACACTCAGTTTTTGGTCCATGTCGGGACTTGAACCGGTGACCCTCCGGTTCCCAAGCCAACTCCCTACAGACTGAGCTACTCCGCCCCCAAAGGTGTGGCCCGTACGGCTTTGGAATTGTTTTAGGAGGAAGTAAATGCATTCATCACTTTTTTTAGACCCTAAGGATACACACAATGTGTTCTGGTGACATAAACATGACGTAAACATAACCTTTGTCTGTTCATAAGAAAACTCCACAGGGCACCTACAGTATGAGTGATGTCTGCAAATGGACTGCTCTCAAAAACAACATCGTCTTTTTTTTCATATATTCAATATTGTGTAATCATTGTTTTCCTTAATGCAATTACATGAATTACCTTTTTTCTCCAGTGATTATGTTTTATGGAAAGTGGGCAACAGTGATCCTAACCCTGATATATAATTAAGTATATCCTTAAAGGACCAGTTCAACATTATGGGATAATCTGCTTTCTGGAATCTTCTGGTCAGAGGGAGTAGTTTGACAACAATGTAGGATTCAGTATCAGATTGTGTCCAGAATACAGTATGATCACATTTCTTAACCATAGTGTACCAAACAAACAAATATACAGTATACACATATACACAAACAATATTCAAAACATTTAAACCAATTTCTGATATTTTGTAACTCACTTTTCTGTGTAAAAATGATTAACTATTATTAATCATGAAGGACAAATGTGTTTTTAGTATGAGTAAGTATGAGTAATAACAGCTGCAATTGCTATCTAATTTACTTGTGTGTTATACACTTTTTAACCGGTAATTACAGAATACTTGTCTCAGACAGAAATGTTGCCTCTATTAGTGAAATTGTGTGCAACACTGAGGTTCTTTACATGTGAGCAAATTCAACTCCAAGCCAATTTCATGGTTGACTAAACCTCTGGTTGGGTTTTAAAAACAAATACCATCTCTATCTCTTCTGGCCAACACCATCAAGCTTAAATGTGTCAGGCTTTCTAAATTCCAAGCATGTGAGCTGTCAAACATGATTTTCTTTTTTATTATTTTTCCAATCATCAAGTTGTGATGTGACAATGTTTTCATGCAAGAAAATAATAGCCTTATGATGCATGTTCTCCATTCGTACCTGCTCTCGCTGTTTTCCTCTCCGTCTCCGGCACAGTGTGTCTGTCCAGCGGCGAGAGCGGGCGGCTGGCACTCCACACACACCCGGTTCCCCTCCCTCAGGTGCTGCATCCACTGGGTGTGTGCGCCCGAACTCTGCTGGCATCCTTCTGTCAGAGAGGTCAACTGAAACTGGACACAATACCTATTTTACACACACACACACACACACACACACACACACACACACACACACACACACACAGTCGTGTTTCCATGGCTTCTGAAGACATTACATTGACTTACATTCATTTCCTGGAGACTTAACCCTAAGTGTAACTATTACTTGCCAAATCCTAACCCCTACCCTAATCTTACCCTAACCCTAAACCAAGTCCTCACCCTAAAATATAATGCTTTGCATTAATATCCCCACAACATATAGCAATACACGTCCATACACACACACAAACACACACACACAACCCAAATCCAGACTAGAAACACATGGATGATACATGAGAACATATCATAGGTGAGGGGACTCTTGGAACATGTTACCCTATAATGTTGCTGCCGTCAGGGATGTCTCTTTTCTTCCTGGCGTTGCCATAGCCACCCGTGATAATCAGCGCCGGCACTGCAGAGGGAGCATCCGTGATAAGAACGTTACATGTGACCATATGTTGCAATAGCGCATACATTTAAAATGAGCATGTGTTGGGAAAATGTTCAGGAAAATGTGATTCTCTGGTGCGAAACAGCCCGGAGAACTGGAGGAAACAGCTTTGCTCGTGCTTCATCAGATATGTGCTGGAGGGGCAGTGGCTATAAATCATACTGCATATACCACTACAGCATGTCTAAAGACCCCATACATCATATCAGTATCCCTATCACTCTTTTACAGTGAAACATACATCATAACAACATACTGTAGCTGCAGTCTGTATAATTGCATTTATCCTGAATAGTATGGGTAGTTGTCAAAAATCAGTATTTCTGCTGTTTTTACTCCTACTTTAATGCCAATGCAGCATATTATGACGTGTATTAAATCATTAAGGGGAGATACCTCGGGTGGATAGGGTAAAAAAAACTCTAATAGATTTTGCCAGTTGATTTCTTACATTGAGATGATTATTTTTTGTATTACATGTTTTCTTGACATGTATGTTTAAATATGTAATTGATGCATTATGTTACCAATACATACTAACAGAAATGTGAACACTGGATAAAGCCAGGTTCAAATGTATTATTTCATTTTGAAGACATGTTAGAGTCAAAGGTTTTTACACTGGGAATTTTGGATAGATAGTTTTTATCACTCTATAAATGAGAAAATACTGTCAACAGCTGTTTAAAAAATCCATTTTCACCATGTTTTAGGAATAACATATTATATAAATGTGGCTATGAATGATTTATATTTATAGATGTAATATTTATAACAAACCCCTTGTTAAAAATGTCAGAATATAGATAGGAATTAAACTGGAAAGTTTAGTGTATTTAAGTGTTACTGAGGTGGAGAGTTCTGGCTGGGAGGCTGAGAAAAAACTCATTTTGAGAAAACGTCCTTCAAAGATATGGATTGTAAAATTCCTTACATTTTTTTTTTTACACTGCAAGCGAATAAGGAAACATCTTAAACTAATCCATATCACCATCAAACATCCCCTTGATTACTTACATTAATACTTAATTATTTTTTGAATCACAAGTTTTATAAAATGTTACGCTTAAGTATGTGAATGAGACATTATCTAATGCTAACTTTTTGTGAATTTAGGAGCAATCTACAGAGACAAATAGAGAAACTGTAGTAAAATAAACATCTAAATGTGTATTTAGGATGTTTTTTTAAACTAGTCTGAAAGAAGACATGTTATGGAAGAAAAATAGCCCAAAATCTAAAATTGACCAGTGCATGAAAAACAATGGCTTTACCTGGGATGTCTCCTCTTACAGACTGCACCTGTAGGATTATCACAACTTTTATACTATCAGTCTAAATTTCTACCGTCTAACTTTGGTGACATATCTAAAATAATACCAAAGCAGTTATTATAAAAGCCCTAGTTTTCATGTAACTCTATGTTTCACTAATAAAAACCAGAACGAAGTGAATGATCTCTGATCAGTTAATCAGATACAGGTGAATGAGGGGATATTTTAATGTGATTTTCAGTATTATGTGATCTTCACTAATGTGTCTTTACAGGACAGTTTATAATCAAGACATGCTTTTTTTGACACTGCAGTCTGTGCCAGGTATTATAACCTGGCCTAGTCACATTTTACAGTTACCCTGTTTACTTAAGCAGCCCTTTAAGCCAGCCATATTTTTCATTAAAGCAACAGTGTATAACATTGTGATGGATCTAATATCAGAAATAGAACAGAATATTAACAACTATGTTTTCGTTGTATAATCACCTGAAACTAAGAATCGTGTTTTTGTTAGTGATCAGCGTTACCATGGCCACACGTTACCGCAGTCTTGGAAAGGCAGTGAGCTGAGGGGTACTCAGCTGGTTGCAATCTGCAACCACACCACTAGATTCCGCCAGATCCTACACACTACCTTTAACAGCTTTCAGTGTCACTAAGTCTGCTGTCTTTAGGTGGACAGGACAACAGCATAAAGTAATTCCACCAAATATCAGAGAATAATGTGATGATCACATGGATGAGGATGTGTGGGAGGATCCAGGTAGGTTTTCCTCACCCAGTGGGTTGTGACAGTTCCCTTGCTGGGACCAGTACTCTGCACAGCCGGCGTGCTCCTCCAGATGGGGACAGGGTTTGCCTGCGTTGAGCGGCTCCTGTAGGATCTCCCTGCTCCGCCGGCGGACTGTGGCCCTGCAGGGCTCCGCACAGCCTGACCACGGCGTCCACTCACTCACCACACAGGACAGCGCTGAGGGACAAGAGACGGGATACAAAACCAGCATCACAGACATAACTTAAAGGTACAGTGTGTAGGAATCAGTTGCATCTAGTGGTAACAATGTTCATCTTGCTCAGAGGCCATCCTTACTATAATAGCACTACTTGGTAACACTTCATTTTACAGGTCCGCAAATTTCATGGTTATTAGGTGATAATTAGTAAGTAACTTAATTGAAATTTTCTACCCAAAATGTATTGAAAATAACTTTATTATAAACATTATTTGAAAATTACAGTCCGCTATTTCCCAATAGCTGAATACAAAGTTAACTGATATGTTTTATTTACATGTCGGCTTATAAATAGATAATAATTAGCAAATAAAAAACTTCCTGAATCATTGCATCAGCTACCAGGTTACATTTGTGTAGACAATAAGTCACAATGGTGAGATTTGTGTCTGATCAGAAGTGTCTTCTATTAGTTTTGGTTTTCTACCTCTGATGCAGAGCAGCCGCTTCTCAAGGCTAAGAGCCCTATTTTAACCATTATATGCTATATTAGCATATAATCATTAAATCATGTTTATAATAAAGTAATTTTCAATATATTTTGAGGTAAATATTGGGGCAATTTGGCAGTGATTCCAAAGAAATTTCAAATAGGTCACTTGATAATTATCACCTAATTACCATGAAATTTGCAGAGCTGTAAAATGAAGTGTTATCAACTACTTTAGAAGCAACAGAAATCAAATGGTGGCTGGCGATACCATGGTTTTTCACTCTGCGGCTCACATTTCTTCAGGTAATGTAAAAATGTGTCACGCTCTCTTAAAAGCCATTGTTTAGTTGTCCGTTCTGCGCTACTGTGAAAACATGGCAGAACACCGTGGCGGACTCCATGAAGAGGACCCGCTCCCTATTGGCTGGGCTCTGTCTGGTGGGCGGTGCTTGGTTTTTCCTTAACAGATCTCAACATGGCTGCTGGGTCACAAACTCTCATTTTACAGCTAAACAATAACTACAAGTTGTTTCTGAAAACAACTGAGGTGAGAAATAGTCATTACAGTAACAAAATATTGAAAATGGAGTACACAATAAATATATAATTAGTATATACTAAACAAATAAACAGTATATAATAAACAGATATTGATTTATATTTGATCAGCGATGCCTAGTTTGACTGATCAGAGTTTGTGAGTGATTGACAGCTGATCAGAGACATCAAGGCTCCAGCTCAGCTCTGATTGGTTGTTTTCCTCCAGTCTGTGAAATCTTGCAGATGCCATTAGGAGCACTGCAGGACACAGAGGAACATGATTTTTTTTTTTTTTTTCAGATTACCTGTCTCATTCACTACTGTCAGGATATAGTGACTGTTTTATAGTAATAACTTTTAATTTACTTTAAATAATATTTGCTCCAATCTCACCTACTTCAGCTTTAATATCAAAAAATCAGATTATTTCAGTGACACTGCTGGCCTCTTGTTAATAGGATAGACTCACTATGAACATCTGCAAGTTTGGGGGGATTTTTTGAAGCCATGCAATGGCATACAAATTAGGTTTATAATTCAAAACCACAATATAATTTTGCAAAAGCAATTTTATTAGTTCTATTTTTGTTTAGGTCTGTTTATGTTTTCCATGATGTACCCTATCCATATGATGCAATTTATTGAGAAAACTCAAACATCATTAATATCAACAGAAGTCACCTGGGCAGGCTGTCTCATAGTCGTAGCAGCAGTCCAGGGTGGACACACAGGCTTGGTCGCAGTAGCAGGTCCCATAGGAGCGGTCAGACCTCCATCCTTTGCTGATGCATGTCGGGTCGCGGCCGGTGCAGCACAGACCTGCATCCCGACAGCCCGACTGACCCGGACCGACCAGGAATAAAGTCACCCCGAGACAAACCAGAGAGACACACCTGCTTGTCCTCACTGGCATCACTGCGGACCGCGCAGCAGCACTTCAACACGTTTAGTGCTCGGCTGTGCGACAGTTTAGAGGGTTCAGTGTTTTAAAGTACTGTCCTGTTAGAGGATCATCTGTGGTCAGTCAGGTCAGCAACGCGACCAGCAAGAGTTGAAGCAGGTCGGTGAGTTGGAAGTTATTCATGTGTCAACTCTGTGTCTCTTAAAGGAACAGTTCACCACTAAACTGCACAAGATTGGACCACAAAACTGAATTTTCTATTGGTTATGTAAGATCAGTTGGGCAAGCTGATATGCAACTTAATAATTAGGCCATTACAATACAAATTTTACAAGATTTTACAGTTAATTTGGTACCTCATGTCCAAATGCATTGCTTAATCTTGCCAAAGCATCGGTACAGAAAACAAAGAAAAACTTTTCCTACTGTATTTTAATGTTAGATTTATTTTTGCCCTGTTTTACAAGATATTGAAGCTGCAGTAGACCGAATGCACCTCCTCATGGCTCTGTTTTCAGGCTTTAAAATATCTAGCCTGTCACAGAAGACTTTGACTAATCACAGGTCGTTTCAGAGAGAGAGAGAGAGAGAGAGAGAGAGAGAGAGAGAGCATGTTCCTATTAGCTGTGCTCAGTCCGGTGGGCGGTGCTTGGTATTTCCTTAACAGATCTCAACATGGCTGCCGGGTCACAAACTTTCTTACTTTACAGCTAAACAGTAACTACAAAAATGTTTCTGAAAACATTCGAGGAGCGAAATAGTCATTACAGTAACAGAATATTGATTCATATTTGATCAGAGTTTGTGACTGATTGACAGCTGCTCAGAGACGTCAGCTTCCAGCATGACTCTGATTGGTTGTTTTCCTCTGGTCTGTGAAATCTTGCAGATGTTATTAGGAGCATCAGAGGACGCAGGAGGACTGTGATTGTTTTCAGATTACCTGTCTCATCCGCTATCGGCAGGATATAGTGACCATTTTCTAAACATTTTTCTCATATTTTCTCCATCTCCACCCTATTTTGCTGCTTTAAATATTAGCCTGCCTTCATTAGATCAAGTCATCAGATGTAATTGCTGCTGACTGGCAGAGACAGAATAAAAGTAAGATTTCGACCCCTTCTGCATTTGCATGGCGTTTTACATTTTCTAGAAGCCATCAGCACCATGTAGCCTATAGGAAAAAAAAACACCTTCACTTGCTGAAACCACAGTAGAAAAATGTCTGTTTGCCTAAAGTCTCTCACTACCACTCTCTCTCTCTCTCTCTCTCTCTCTCTCTCTCTCTCTCTCTCTCTCTCTCTCCATATATTGGTGAAGCACCCGGCTTCCCAGGCCCATGTGAGCCTCAACATGTGAAAAGAGTGGATTAATGAAACTCGTATGGCTGAGGTTATTCATGCAAAAAGAACAACAGTGTGGACAGTGCAGGCCTCCGCTCGAACTAAGATTCCCAGTAGCCTTCTGATGTGTATGTTGAGAGAGGAGATAGGAACAGACGAGGGGGACTGAAAAGATTACACTGAGAGCGAAAAAGCATACGACAGTTGTGTATCTTTTTCCCTGTGTGTGGCCCCACCTTTTGGGCCCCTGCAAAACTGCTTGCAGAGACGACAAGCATTTACTGCTCCAGTAAACAGTCAGTACTAACTGGATACAGGCCCATACTGACACCACTCACACCCTCTCTCCTGCTCTTACAATATATATCTCTTCTTATTTCTTTTTTTTTAATCAGGCAACTTGAAGATTTTCTTTTCAAAATAATATTTCTAAAGTATTTCTCACAAGAAAATGGGTTGTGTCTTAAAAGTTGCGCAGATTCGATAAATTCAGCTCTGAAAAGACAGAAATAGTCAAGCAGGGTTGGATGTCTTCCCACCAGTAGAAAACACTACAGTCAAAAATACATCATTTTTACCGCATATCCAACGGCTGGCAAACTATCAGACACAGCTCCACACTGGATCCACATCGCTTGAGCTGCATGCCAATATTCAGGTATTACCACCAGATTTAAGGCTCTGCTGTTTCCAAGTGTTGCTCAACAAGTCACAGAAGGGCAACATTCTTGGCAGCATTTAAACTGACTTCTTTCTTACAGCCTCGACCTATTTCTGTAAATATATTCTGTATTTGTCTGCACATCATGTTGTTGTGAGATAAAAAGCTTTAAATTTTGTCAAATTTTTGGGAACACTTCATTTTATAGGTCCGCAAATTTTATGGCAATTAGGTGATAACTAGCAAGTAACCTATTTGAAATCTCTTTGGAATTACTGCCAAATTACCCAAACATTTACCTAATCAATTATTGAAATTATTTTATTATAAATGTATTTATTGAATACATTTCCAGGAAAAGAATACAAAGTTAATTGATGTGCTTTATTTCCATGTCTACTGATAATTAGTAAATTAAAATTTCAATCATTGCATCAGCTACCAGGTTACATTTGTGTAGACAATAAGTCACAATGGTGAGATTTGTGCTTTTCCACCTCCGATGAAGAGCAGCCACTTCACCATTATATGATGTTTTAGCATATAATTATTAAAACGTGTTTATAACAATGTAATTTTCGATACATTTTGGGGTAAAAGAGCAATGACATGCTTTAAAACTAGAACTGGAGTGAAAGTTTGAACCAAATTTCAAGAAATTTGCTAAAGGGGTTCCGAAGTTACCATGAGAACGAGACGTATGTGAGGTCACAGTGACCTTGACCTTTGACCTACACCAAAATCTAATCGGTTCATCCCTGATTCCAAGTGGACATTTGTGCCAAATTTGAGAAATTTCCCTCTAAGCGTTATATGTTCCTGAGATATCCCGTACGCAAGAATGGTCCAGATGGATGGATGGACGTATGGCCGTGTGGCTGTATGGACGGACCGATAACCTGACAACATAATGCCTCCGGCCTCAGCTTTTGCCAGCACAGGGGCAAGAAAAAGTTTAAATGCTGACTGAATTTAAATTCAGGATTTATAATAAGTGGTTTGAAACAAAAGCAAATTTGCTTGTGTAATTCACTAAATACAGCTCACAGGGAGTAAACAAGGCTGCCAGTGTTCACCTACAAAACAAAAACGTGATACACAACCAGCAGCATTCCTACACGACATAAGAAACAACACAGAGACTTATAGTTCACGTATACATAATCTGCTTATGTTCTCATTTAATAGCCTATGACTGCAGGGCAGAGGTAGAACTGGGACTATAGATTGTCTTTGAACGGTGAACCGAAAATGTTATCTCACTGCTTATCTACAGCTTTGCTGTGAGAGCAGTGCCAACCTCTGAGCCACCGCACTGTCTCTGTGTACATCTATGCGGTTCATTGCCAGGGGGCCAGGCATTTACATTTCCTATATCTGAACTGCAAAGCTAGGAATTTAAATGTGAAACGATATGCATTTTTAATCTTAGTCAGTTATTGTTCTGATAAACACTCACTCACTCACATGTCGTCAACAGGGTCGGGTCACGGGGGCAACAGAAGATCACTGCATGTACCTGTAAAGAGAGAGATCTCCCTGCTTAAACAGCCTGGGTTAAAACATTTTAACAAAATAAAGTATTTCTGTGCATAACTAATGAATGGGCTAATTAACCTCCAAATAAAATGATGATCTTGTAATAAGCAAACAATGTAAACACCCATAAACTTAGACTGTTGGCAGGTTATTTATATAAAAACACAATGATATTGCTTTTAACAGTTAGCATGTATATAGTAGTAGTAATAGTAATAGCATGTACGGTCACATTGATGAATGGGAATAAACTCTCTTATTGGAAGATTTTTTAAAACTTTTTTCTTATTCATACTTTTTCTAATTATTATGGGGGCTGTAAACTAATAGAAACTAATAATGAAACATCAGCAATTTGGCCCATTTATTCTCTTCACCTCATTGTGAGCATGCACAGTATTATCCCTCCTCATCTTTGTTTCCTTCAGTTCATACTGAGAAGTCTGAGAGATAAACTGACATATAATTCAGATATTTTATATATAAAGGTGCATGTTTTTCATACAGTTATGTGTAATAGTATTTAGAGGTAGACTATGTTGAGTTTCACAGGTACGGTGTGTGCAATCAATGAATAATGTCCTACAAAGACCCTGAAACTTCAGGAACAGTGTCACATGGCACATGTTATTTTCCTCAGTAATAGTGAAACAGCATATATTCATGTTCACAGCTCGCAACAACAGTAGTTTTATGAGGAGCTCAAGGTATTTCCTCTAATCCAGGAGGGGAGAGTTTAAATAAACCTGGGATGGAGGCTGAGGGCCACAGACGGAGGGAAACACCAGCTTGGCTGTCTGCATCTGTTTCACTCCAACACTTAGTCAGTCGTAGGAAACACACTTTCACAGATAACAGGTGTCAGGTCTGATCCACTGAGCATCCGCGGTGAAGCAGATCAACATGATCTTTCTAATGGACCTCCAGATGATGCTGCTGGATGTGATTTACTTCATCCTGCGCAACTCCGTGCGGGCCGTGCTGCGCCCTCGCACCAAGCCCGTCGATGGCGAGCTGGTGCTGATCACCGGATCAGGTGGCGGCCTGGGTCGCCTCTTTGCTCAGGAATTCACCAAGCACGGGGCGGAGGTGGTGCTGTGGGACATCAACAGCAGCTCCAACGAGCAGACAGCCAAGCTGGTGCGTGAGATGGGGGGCAAGGCGCACACGTACACGGTGGATGTGACCAACAGGGAGGACGTGTATCGCAGCGCAGAGCTGGTACGAAAGGACCTGGGCCGCGACGTTACGATGCTGGTGAACAACGCTGGAGTGGTGGCCGGGGAGCGCATGTTGGACTGTCCGGATGAACTGATGGAGAGGACCATGAAGGTCAACTGCCACGCGCTCTTCTGGGTGAGAACGCTTTAGTCACGTGACGTGTTTAAGACGTTTCATCAATCACATCTGAAGTGTTACACGGTACTACTACTAAATGTCCTATTACCTGGGGGACAGTGGAGGATCTGTGTATTTATTCTAGTACTGGTACTTAAGATAGATCCCATTAAAGCTACAGTGGGTAGAAATGGAGCAAGTATGATTTTATAAAGTTATTTGTATAAAATAGTCACTGTATCCTGACAGTAGCATGAGACAGGTAATCTGAAAAAAATCAAGTGTCCTCCAGTGTTCCCAATAACATCTGCAAGATTTCACAGACCAGAGGAAAACAACCAATCAGAGCTGATCTGGAGAGTGCCGTCCAGCTGCTGTCTATGCAAACTCCAAACAGTCAAACTAGGCAGCACTGATCAAATATGAATCAAAACTGTGTTACTGTTATGACTATTTATCTCCTCAGATGTTCTCAGAAACATCTTGTAGTTACTGATTAGCTGTAAAATGAGAAAGTTTGTGAGCAGCCATGTTGAGAGCTGCTGAGGAAATACCAAGCACCACCCACCGGCTGGAGCCGGAAGGCTCTCTTTCTGAAATGACCTGTGATTAGCCAAAGTCTCCCATCATGGAATAGATCTTTTAACGCCTGAAAACAGCCATGATGAGGTGCAGAAGTCTAGTTTTCTCTCAGAATACTTGAATTACAACATGCTGAAAGGTTATAAGAGAAGAAGAAGAAGAAGAAGAAGAAGAACCTTTATTAGTCCCACAAGGGGAAATTCAATTTTTACACTCTGTTGTTCATTTTGTCACACAGTACATGCAGACCTGAAATACATACATGCACAAACAGGACCTATATACCTGCATTAATGGAGAGATGTCAGAGTGAGGGGGCTGCAAGCAAGGCACCAAACCCCCAACTGCTCGGGGTGCTTGTCAGGGGCACCTCGGCAGTGCCCAAGAGGTAAACTGGCACCTCTCCAGCTACCAGTTCACACTCAGTTCTTGGTCCATGTCGGGACTTGAACCGGTGACCCTCCGATTCCCAAGCCAACTCCCTACAGACTGAGCTACTGCTGCCCCCAATAATGGGATTTTTGCCCAATGAAGCCTAAAATATTGAGCCTACTGCAGCTCTAATTTGCTCATGCATAACTGGGGATGCATGGGCAATATATCAATATATTGATATTGTGACATGAGATATTGTCTTAGGTTTTGGATGCCATAATATGGCGTGTGTTGTCTTTTCCTGGTTTTAAAGGCGGCATTACAGTAAAGTGATGTCATTTTCTGAACTTACCAGACTGTTGTATTATTTGCTTGTAGATATAATACAGTGGGAAATACTCTATTAAATCCACATTACTGATGATTATTTATCAAAAATCTAACTGTGTAAATATTTTGTAAAAGCACCCGTAGTCAATCCTACAATATCATCTCAATATCATCACAAAAATATTGTGATATTTGATTTTCTCCATACTGCCAAGCCTTATCCAAAACAATAATTATGGCAAGTGGGTAAATTGTGTTCATATTTTCTGATAAGTAACTCTTGTTGTAAATTACAGTCTAGCATTGATCAGAACTCTAAGACTTCTTTTCAGCTGTACGTGAACAGGAATATTCAATCCTGTGTCCCAGGAATAGTAGATATTTCCACAAAAGTGAAACTGAAAAAGGTGGCGTGTTTGCACAAACATGTCTTCATGTTTTATTAAAACATCATTCTAATGCCATCCTCACTGGATGAGTGGTGTAGCAGCAAATCACTTACACAATCAAGACAATGACCAACACTTCCTGATTGGCTTGCCTATAAGGGAATGTTGAACAATGAGATTTTAATAAAACATAAAGCTGCACACACACTGACTGCTTTGACGCTGGGCTAAATTTCTTTTCCGATTTTGTTCCCTGATTATTAAACACTATTTAATTTCTCAAAATCAAATCTGCCCTGTTTTGGAGGCTTTCTAAGTGGATCACAGACAACCGTTATTCAGCACTGGAAATGAGGCTTTTCAATTTCACAATGTGCAATCTTTTCAGCATCAGCTGCCGATACAGAGCAGGTCATTGTGCACAGTGTGACACATGGTATGTAAAATGCATTGCGTTAATAGCTTGATCCCCTTCACACTATACTGAACTATACACCAGGATTCCCACATAAAGCCTCTTAATATGAAGCTGCTCGTGCAAAATAAGCTTCCTTCAACGTTGAGCAACACTGAAGTCGCTGCAGGTTGTATGAACCCTGCATGTGTTGTTGCCTCATAATAACCTGTTGCTGCTGTCTAACAATGTACATGTGTGTGTGTGTGTGTGTGTGTGTGTGTGTGTGTGTGTGCACCTCAGACAGTGAAAGCCTTCCTCCCTCAGATGAAGGCCCAGAATCACGGACACATCATCACCATCGCCAGCGTCCTCGGTCTCTTCAGCACAGCTTGTGTGGAGGTGAACCAGAGAGGGAGAAACATCACTGTACCACAAAGATATGACAGCTTTACCGTCGTTACCGTCTTCCACACACTCCTCTGCTTAACTCTGCAAATTAAGTGACAAATTAAAATGCATATCACAGTCTACTCGGCAGTCTGAGTAGATCTGGAAAATCACAAATCATTTTGTAAATATTTCATACAAGCTTTGATTTGTTGTTTGAGACAGGACTACTGTGCCAGTAAGTTTGCTGCAGTGGGCTTCCATGAGTCTCTGGCACACGAGCTGCTGGCTGAGGAGGTTGAAGGAGTGAAGACTACTCTTGTGTGTCCCTACATTGTGGACACAGGCATGTTTGAAGGCTGCAAAATACGGTATGTCAGCATCATAATCACATGCAATAACATTTCATTTTACAGGTCTGCAAATTTCATGGTAATTAGTGGTGAAGTCACCCCAATATTTACCTAAAAAACATTGAAAATTATTTCATTCTAAAAATAATTTCATAATTATATGACTATTTCACAGTAGTTGGTCATTTATTTAATACATTTCCAGGAAAAGAATACAAAGTTATTTGATGTGCTTTATTTCTGCCTGCTGGTAAATAGATTATAGTTAGCAAATAACTACTTTTAAAATTTTTTTTAATGCAGGATGAAGAATCGCTTCACCTGTCCAAATCTTAGCTAAGGTGCTGGAGACATGAATGAGTATACATACAGATGTACAGTATGCTCTGATGAAGGTCTGACAGACTGAAAGTATTAAAGATTATTAGTGTTAAAGAAACAAGTGAAATACTGCATAGATCTGAGCGTGTGAATATCTTTTCTATTATCTGATTATCTATGTTTCAAAAGTGAAAGTGAAATTTCATAATTGTGAACACAAAGACGCGTTGCTTCACATGGGATGCAAATACCTGTCTGGATGAAAGTCCTGTGTTTTGTGTCCCATCCATTGCCCCTAACCTCCGTCCTACATGGAGATCACAGAGATGTAGATGTCTATAGTTCAGCTCCTCACTACCTCCTCTGCTCTTGTCATAACTACTATGGTCACTAGAGGTCGCTGTCATCTTCTTTCATACCTTCTGTCAGTGCTCTACCATGTGACTAGATAATAAAAGCTACTACTGGGTGTAGTAAGCCCCTATTGACCCACATCCATGGTGCTTAAGTGACTGATGATGCCTATTTAATAGACTAACGCTGATTTAATTCAATCACATCCTGTCATTAAACTGTATTTCCCAGAATGGGGTGATTTTGACCCAATTATTCTGTTTGGCTTTATAAAAGTTCATTTTTCCTGGCTTGCCTCTGGTCCTCTAGAACAGAGGCAACAACTTTACTATCAAAAGAGCCAGCTGTGTGGAGCCGCAAAATGTATTTGAGCCTTATGATTGAGGTAACACCGCCCATTAAATCTAATGCAGTGAGGACTCAAGTGCAAACAAGTGGCAGCACATTGAAGAATCGTCTTGAGGAGATTTGGCTCTTTACAACAGGAGCTTCCAGTGTGTTTGTTCTGGAAATGTCTTTCAATATTTTTTTTTGTTTGTTTGCTAGTTCAAGAAAACAAATCTGTCTATGTACTATTAAATCCTCCACGACTTTTCCCTTTTTTTTGGAAACCTACTGTAGCTTGGAAAATTCAAGTCTAGCCAACACTATTGAGGACCGGCAAAATTAGAGGATAAGTGCTGGGCCCTAGACACATTGAAGCTATGACACAGTTTAGTTGACTGAAATGTTAAAACTTCTTTGATTATTCAGTGTAAAGGCTAGGGAAGCACCGATATGACCGATATTTTTCAGTCCCGTTACTGACGCGATACCTGGGCTTTGGGAATGATACAATGATATGATGGGCTGATACTGAGTACTGATCCAATACCAGTGTTTAATTAATAATCTGTATGTCTCACTGTGAGGAGGACTGGGATCGTCCTGTTATCTGTAAGGCAACACCACGCCTGACTTATTCATTGCTATACTAACTTTGTAAAACAAAATGTTACAAATACATAGATAACATAACATAATTCGGTGAAGTGCTATTTAGTATTAATTTAAATAAATTTACACCAACTACTTGGTGAGAAATGTTCAGAATTAAGAGGAATTACAATTCAAGTGTAAACCTTTTCAATGCAGCAACAAATTGGACAAAACAGGAATTAAAATGTCACTATGATGTATATAAACATAGAACTGAATTTAATAGATTGGCCTCATTGTCACCGATATCCAATCCAGTCTTGGTATCAGTGCATCCCTAGTATAGGCTACACGTTTTTGCAATTGGGAGAATATAAGAATCACTGAAGACCTACACGAATGATTAATAAAAGTTATATGTAAAATATTAAAAAATATTATTCATGTCTAGATATTTTTTTGTCAAAGCCACAGGGAGATACTGGACGGGCTAAAGAGCCGCAGGTTGCTGACCCCTGCTCTAGGTTTAGGTGTATCTTACGGTAATTGTTCTGAAATGATCTGGTTTATAAGCTAAATTCCTGTCTACTACTGTACTATAAAAATACAGCACATGAATATGGTTATATTGACTTCCTGTAACGTGTGGCTGCTCGTGTTTGCTGTCAAAACGCTGCATGTCAACTCATAAGTGATGGGCTGTTTGCCCTTTGGTGCCACTAACAGGGAGGAAGTGGAACTGGTGCTGCCCCCTCTGGAGCCCCAGTACTGCGTGGAGCAGGCCATGAACGCCATCCTCATAGACCAGCCTTTAGTGTGCATCCCTCGCCTCACATATCTGCCTGTCCTCTCCAGAGCGTGAGTACAAACCTGCCCCTTCACGTTAACCACTGATGGACCATACCGTACTGTTATTTTTTTTTTCTGCATCTCCGTTGCTTAGAAGCTCAGTATTTTATATTCTTTTTCAGATTGTTGCCATGGGAATCCAATGTGGTTACCTACCGTTTCATGGGGTCCGACAAATGCATGTACCCCTTCATAGACAGCAAGAGGAAACAAGTGACTAACGGCTCTGTTAAGGTGGCATAGTCGGTCCTGAGCAGTTAAAGACAACTTTTGGGAGTCAAAACCTTAAAATTAAATTAAAAAAATAAAATAAAATAAATAATATGTCCTTTGCAAAAAAAGAGAAAAATCCTTGTGCTTGTGTGGATAGCAGTGGGCCAGACGGTTACACCCAGGATTCAATCACATCCAGATGATGAGAAGTAATATAGAGGCTTTACATCTTCAGACTGATCATTGTGTTCTAGATGACGACTCAGCCAAGCGGTCATCAGCACCCAAAACATTTCAGTAATGTTCAGATGAAGGTTAAAGTCTCTTCAAACTGTTCTCGCCATACGCTACAGTGACTGAATCCTGGACCAGCCAATGGGGAATGGGAGCGTCTTGAACATCTGTAACTTAATAATGTACCAGAGTATTGTTCTGTATTATGTTTACATAAAATAAAATGATTGAAAACCACTTCTCTGAACACACTGTGTGTTGTATGCTTGTGTAATAAAGCAGCAATGTGATGAATTGTATAATTACAATGGGTTCTTTCAGAAACATGCTTTTTCCATTTTTTATTTTTCCACTTCCTAAAAAAAGGAGTTTTCAATTTTCGGTTCAGAGCTACTGCAATTTCTTCCTCTACCTTGCGGATCACACGTGTCAGTGCACACAGTTTTTACATGCGTGACTAATCTCAACAGACAGCAGCGATACAAGGGAGCAAGTATGACTGACAATGAGGCATTTTCTACAGCATGATGCAAGAATGTGCTGTTTAAAAGATAAGATAAGATGAACCTAAGATAAGATGAACCTTTATTAATCCCTGGAGGGAAATTCTTTTTTACCTTTATTAAAAATGTCTCATCATCATAATTTCCCAGGATGAGCTCATGTTTAGGCACTCGAATAAAAATGAAAACAGCAAACTTTAGCATAAAAACATTGATTATTATTATAATTACCTATATTTCTTGATTTTAGTTTTGAATCAAAATAAATCACTAAATACATAATTATTATGCAACATAAATATTAACAACAGCTAAATTCGGATGAAAATTAAGGGGCTTTTTGTTTTCAATAACTCGGATATTATCACATGAATCAGAACTAGGATTTGATAAACAGAAGCACCATTAACATTGATCAGATTTAAAGGACACACATGCCTGCTTTGGACCCTGGGCTGAGCAATATTTGAGCTACATCAATATTCTTTCCAATACTAACAGTATATAGAGCTCCAACAATTAACCGATAAGTTGTCAACTATTATATTAAATCATATGCAGTATAATTTAGTAAGAAAATAAATCCAGTAGAGCTGCAACAGTTAATAAGTTATCAATTACTGAATATATCACTAACTATTCTGATAATCAATTAATCAGTCAATTCTCTGATTCCAGCTTCTTGAATATTTTCTGGTTTCTATGATAGTAAACTGAGTATCTTTGAGTTGTGGACACCACAATATGATGCATACAAAATAACACGTTAAATAATCAAATTTCTGCTCTATGCAATCACTAGCATTCAGCTGTTATGCTACAACACATAGCTGGGTAGTCAGCTTCATTTTATAGGTCTGCAAATTTCATGGTAATTAGATGATAATTAGCAAGTAACCTATTTGAAATTTCTTTGGAATTACGGACAAATCACACCAATATTTACCTCAAGATTTATCAAAAATTATTTTATTATAAACATTATATAATAATGATGAGCTAAAATAGCAAATAATGGTTAAAATAGGGTCGTTAGGCTGTGTGCTGCTCTTCATCGGAGGTGAAAAACTAATACTAACACTTCTGATAAGGAACAAATCTCACCACTGTGACTTATTGTCTACACAAATGTAACCTGATAGCTGATGTAATGATTCGGGAGAAATTTCAAACAGGTAACTTGCTAATTATCACCTAATTACCACGACATTTGCGGACCGATATGAAGCGTTACAGAAAAATGTTGATGAATGATAATATTCAATAATAGATAACCTCAACGTCTTAGTCATTGGCAGTTAAAGAAAAAGACGAGATAACAGAAGGTTTTGTTTTGTGCACGTAAGCACATTAAGTTTAATTACCATGGGGAGCGGAGAGAGAGGGGAGGATGACATTAGGGAGGAGAAGAGTTATCAGGGAAACTGACTCAACAGGGAAATGTCCCTGTTCACACACAGCAGAGACAACGTCACATTACACCACACTCTACATTTAGTCACAAATTCTTCCCGGCCCTACATGGTAATGTCAATAACACTTCACTTGTGGTTGTTGAAGTAAAGCACTCAAGGAAAATCAACAGAGGTTCACCAGCTGCACTCTAGACAAATACGAGGCCCGAGCCTTTTCATGCTCAGCGGGGGATAAAACGTAAAAGACTTAAAAACAAGAATTAGAAGGTCTCCCAGTGAGGAAACAAGTTTTAGGCAAAACAAAACAGACTTCACAGTTAACCAGCAAGTAAACCCCCAACTCACTGCCTAGGATGCAGCTGCTTTTCCTACAAAGCAACAAAATAAATACTGTGTACAATTAAACAAAATCAAGGAGAGGAAACTAATTTTTTTCCTATCAATCTTGTTTAACTGTGAACATTTTGGAAAGATGAATATGAACAGTGATGGTTTAGAGCCTACAGCGCTCAGAGCTTCCTGTAGCCTCCTAAAACTAAGAACACAGTGTCTGAGTTTTCTCTAGTGCTTTTACAGACAACCAGACCTGATCATCTAAACAGTGCCGTCCAGGGTCTGTGCCAGTGTGCTTGAGTTAGCCTGTTTGAGGTGCAAGTCACCCTCCATTTCCTGCTTGCCACACCTGTGGAAAGTAAGTCACATATAGTGTCACTGTTAAGTTTATCAGACCCAAAATATTCCTTTGATGGCTGTGTTTACATGCACCAGGGTTTATCAGGGGCTTTGTCGTAAACTGAGACTAAAACAAATGTAAGCAGAGAAAAATGTTTTTTTATAAATTGAAACTAAATAAATACCCTTTAAACAAAAATAAACTGAAATGATATTGCATGAAAAAAACAAAAAAAATTAATGTAAATTAATTTCAGTGTTAGTATTTTTCACCATAATACATCGCTACCTAAAGAAGGAGACAGCATGAGCACAAAATTCTCCTTCCAGGAGATGGCGCTCTCCTTCAGTTCAACTAAAACTACTGTAAAATTAAAACTAAATATACAAAAACTAAACCTGGGGGCGGCAGTAGCTCAGTCTGTAGGGGGTTTGGTTTGGGAACCGGAGGGTCACCGGTTCAAGTCCCGACATGGACCAAAAACTGAGTGTGAACTGGTAGCTGGAGAGGTGCCAGTTTACCTCTTGGGCACTGCCGAGGTGCCCCTGAGCAAGGCACCAAACCCCCAACTGCTCCGGGCGCTTGTCCGGGGCAGCCCCCCCACTCTCACACCCCCCCATCACTTCATGTGTGTGTGTGTTTGTCTGCATGTACCATGTATAAGTTAAACAGAGTGTAAATTGAATTTCCCCACTGTGGGACTAATAAAGGTTGACTTCTTTCCAAAACACTGAAACTGAAAACACACTGACAACTAACTAAAACTGAACTTAAATCAAAAAGTCAAAACTAAAATAAAATTTAAAAAAAACTACTTGCAAATCATTATTTTCACATTGGTGTTTATTCATCTAAATGTTTGAATTACATTTATGAAGCCCATAGAAATCTTTATATGTGTGCTAAAAAAATGATCCAATAAAGCTAAGTCTAAGTCTAATCTGACCCTGCTGCTTGAAACTATAACTAGCTTTCTGCTGTGCTTTTAGTACGCAGCAGCTTTCTTTTATTGGCGTATAACACAACCAGAGTTATTAAGCAAAAGCTGAACCTTCTGTTTATGTTTGGAAAATGAATAATTATCTCCCAAGGTTCCCCAGGAAACATGCAGCACTTGGAAAATTAGTAGAGAGTACAAATAAACAACATCTTCTGAACAAGCCATTTTATGCTGATTGAAGTGTTTACGTGAGGCCTTTTAATTGTGATTACTCATTATGATTATTAGCGGAATGAACGGCTTATTGTAAACAGCTATAAAGGTATATAGAGAGACGGTGTCTGTTTGTCACAGCTTACCGAGAGACTGGTCCATTTCCTGTCCTTTCATTTGACTGCTGGTCCAACTCCGAGAGCAACTTCAATATATTCAATGCAGCCTGTGGAGGTGAAGAACAGTAGAGGTGATTGCAGCAGCCAGGAAGAATGACTAGAAATCCTTTATTCTATCAGCTGTGACCATTCACCATCAGAGCCTGTTAAATAGGCCTGCCCCCTCCCTACCACCCTCACACCCACACCCACACCTCATCTTAACTCTTTCCCTGAGGCCCCTCACAGGCACTAATGATCCCATATTAAGCTCATTTACTTGTATTTTGTGTTTCTACTAGAACATGTTTACATGATGAGAATTGCGTTGCTACGCAACAGCTTGGGTCAATGTTTACTTCCTCAGCTGATCTCATTCACACAGGTGGCGTCAGACTTTGCATACTACGCACTACAGACTCAATATGTGTAGTATCATTCAACATACTTTTGTGTGAAACAGTAGGGTTGTCTTTTCAGATACAGAGAGATAATTTACATCGTTGCTTCCTGAGAGCACTAAAAAAGTCGACTGTACGAAACAGCATGTTAATAAGCAAATATACAGTATATTATATATTCTACAGTTGTGACATCACAACTGTACAGAAATCCTGAATACAAGCTGTGTGTATTTCTCCATGGATTGAACGTTTTAGTACTTTCACAATATTTATCACTAATCACTGCTACTGTGTAGGGTTGGGTCACGGAAGCAACGATACTTATACAGCACTTAAACCTGATTTATAATAAGAAAGACATGGAAATCTCACTTTTTGCAATATGGGACCTTTAAGTCTGCTTTTTTCAACATTCTGTAATCACCACCATTTATTTTTATGAAGATTTATTTTAATGTTAAATACTGCTGAGTATCATGCATTGTTTGATGGACTTGCATGCCAGTTGAAAAACAATCAACTCATCACCTATATTACTGCCACGTGATACATAATTGTTGTGCGTGGTGTGTGTTGTGATGTATGCCAGTGCAGGTTTCCAAGACAAATTTCCATTTTATCCAAATCCAAAGTGTAATAAAGTAATATGCATCTAAATCAGTGACCAGTTTAAAGAGGAAACTGCTACTTAATTAAGTTTAACCCTGTAAAGTAAAGCTGCATTGTCTTAGTAGTAGGTGCTGCAGGAATGAGTCCTAAAACCAGGAAATGAGTTAGCACTGAATCACTTCTGGTTCCCTTGTCTTTATGTCAATGGTTTTTTAAATGGGTTTCAGTTAGATGTCTGAAATAAGGTCTGTGGTTAACACAAACTGAAGAGATTTTAACGTTTTGTTCAACAACATAAAATATGACAGTAAATACCCCACTTGTGAATTTTGAAGCTTTTGCGTGTCTTAAAGGCGGTTGCTAACAAGTGGCTAAATGAGACTAATAAATGTCATCAAGTCAGACACTTATCAGCATTCAGCTTAGTGGTCATGATATGAAGTCATGTGACTGTGGTGAAGTTCGTTTATAGCCATTACATTAGCTTTTTACTTCTGGTAATTGGTATTTACGTTTCAAAAATCATAAAGTGGTGTTCATTTGTGGAGATTATCTTGCTGAACAAAACGTGTAAGTGTCACAAACGTGTGTTTGCCACAGAATTTATTTTCTGCTATAATCCAAAACACAATTGAAAAATCCCATTGGATTTTTGTCGAGGGAACCAGAGCCCGCACCACTCTGCTTCTCAACAAAAAGAAGTCGGCGAACAGGAAGGAGCCAACGTATGACTCCCATTGTGGGATCGTTGAAGACTCCCCACCATTCTAAAGAAAAGTCAGATAACCAGTCATATCAGCTGTGCTTTGGTCTGTGCAACAGCAGCGGTAGTGACTGTGGACAAGACAGGCCTTTATGATCTATTTAGGGGCAAAAACTATATTTTTGCAGTAATTGCAGCAAATAACACCCTGTAAAATACTCCTCCCTACTTGTTATCATTGGTTGATGTTATTGTGAGTGAAAATACATATGCTGCAATTTCATTTAGCAAACTAAAAATGCTGCGGCTTTGATTTTGTATGTTAGATGGTCATGCAAAGACTGATACTGCAGGAGGCCATTTATGTCTGAGCCATTTGTTATCAGCATTTTGTCCCAGTTGGTTAACTTAGCAACGATTGCCTGGTTCTTCCTCAGGCTTTACAACATTGACACGTTTCTTATTTTGGCTGCAAAGCGGTCACGTCTCCGATAGCAAATGTAGCTCATACCCAATACGATTCCTCGCATTGTAAGTTTAGACAGATGCATTCTAGACATAAGGTTGTTAAAGAGTACTAAACCGTAGCATTACATTTTGCATTGTATTTTTTTCAAACTCACCATATCATGACAGGATTCTACATCTTTCCCAATCCCATGACTGATGAGCGGTGGCTGGGAGGAGCAGTTAATCAGTGACACAAACTCATTCTTATTGTTTTTGGGAAAATCTTTGTATTCCACCTGCAAGCAAATAAAACATTTCACTGAATCTTTGCCTTTTATTTAAGGTCTAAGTCAAATGCATGCACACTAATGAATTCACCACAGCAGAAAATGTTGATGTTACCTGCAGGCTCTGCACTGATGCAAGAAAGCTGAGCTGCTCTGAAGGCCTGGTGAGGGGTCCGTGGGGGAGCTGGGTCAGATTATTTTTGTTCTTCAGGATCGTCTCAGCGGTTGGCGATGTCCCTGCGTAAAGCAGCTCATTGGCAATTATGGCAGTGATTGTGGCCTTGCCTGGGTTGGGTGCAGCTCGACTGTAGTCCTTGGCCTGGGATGCTTGGCAGACTCCGACTGCTTGAGCCACTTCAGGGACCATGGGCAGGATACCTGCAGGCAGCTGCTGGTGGCTTAAGTAAGGCAGGCGGAAGTCCTCCTCCTTGGAACCTGTAAAGGAAAAGCACATTTGTGAAAGGGCATATTAATAATAACACAATATAACGAGTAGCAGTAGATCTAGTTGACACTTACTCAATGCCACCTCCTCCACAGAGCCAGGTTCAAAGAAGGTCACTTTGCGCCCATCACCAGGTTTTTTCACTGGGGTCTAAATATTACAATAACAATATAGTTAATTCTTTTATTGACACAAAAATTTAAACATTTGGGTCCAAACAATATACAAAACAAGGATAAAAAATATAATATACATAATAAAGACATTAGTAGAAACATTATACACAGAAAATATTAAAAGGTAATACATGTGCCATCAGTCAGTCTAAGACACTTGCTGGTGCTCCAATAACACATTCTTTTATCAGTGTCCACAAAGAGTGAGCTCAGTTTAGTGGAGTCGTGTCTATATTTTACACAGACGTCCTGTGTGTGAGGGCACACAATGTGTTTTGTATGCCTGGCTTACAGCAACACACTTGTTGTTCAGATGGTGTACGACTCCACTTCCCCATTTCCACTCGCAGTCTGTGAGATGACAACTGGAACTGTGTAGAGGTTATTCTCAAATGGTCTTCAATATGATGCTTTACTGGTGTAAAGTGGATGAACGGATATATCTGGGTTGATGGTTCAGTACGTTTTGTATCTTGTTCCCTCTTTAGATTGTAATTTCCCAATCATCTCCCTATGGTCACTCTGAATATGATTTTCCATTATCTTATACATGAAGGAATGAATGTTGGATACCGATATAAAATCTTTTGTGCCTGGAGGAGTTTAAATACCAAGTCTGGGCTACATGCATACTGTCATGGGCAGACGAAATCTGGCAAAAGCCAAAACTGAGTACTTATTGTTTCTTTAAGAAAGACTACAAATGTGAAAAATATGTTAACTATAATTTGCCTATAGAAACTGGAAGATGCAGAGGTGTAACTGAAGACCAAAGACAATATCAATACTGTGAACTAAATGAGATTGAGAACAAAATTAATTTGATTTTGTCCTTTATGTCATGATTTACAACAAATATTATTTTAAAAAGTTCATGTTCCTGGTTTAAATTTGATCTAGATTTGGAGACTGGAGGCTTAATTGAATATCTTTTTGATAATGTTTTTGTATTTTGTGAATATCTTTCTAAAGTATAGGATAAGAGGAGAAAAATAACGTACAATAGATGAGTTCTTCAGACTTCCTTTGTCAGTTTTGGATTTGTGTGTGTCTTATGCTTAGGGGGCTGTGTTTCTATGTCTGACTGTATTTGTTGTATTTCCATTGTGGGATATATCTTGAGCCATTTTTACAAGACTTGACAAAAGGTGCAGCATTACCTTTTCATCCGTTTTGAGTGCCGGTTTCGGGGGTTGAGGCTGAGGCACTTTATATCCCAAGAGCTCCAGCATTTTCTCTGCTGCGTTCCTCTTGGCCACCTTCTTGCTGGGTCCCATGCCCTCTGCAGTCTGGCCACACACAGTCACCTGCATCAGGAAGCATGCGGCAAACACAGAGGAAAGAACTGAACGGGTGAGGAATTAACAGGCAAAGGCCAAGGACAACAGAGACAGACGTTGCATAAGTCATGCTAAGGGCTGTTGAATCACCTGCATGACGAACTCCCTGCGCCGAGGCAGACCTCTCTCTGTCACCATGCTGTACTCCGGCTCCTTTTCTTTCTTGGCCTGCTGGATCTGAGCCAGGCGGCTGATGGGATTCATCCCCTGGCCGTATTCTGGGCTGGTCTGCAGCTGTTGGTTTGATGGGTTAATCAGCACTTAATGAAGAGTCTTGAGGTCTTCACTGATTATTTTTAGTGCAGCTCAGCGGTTACATTACCTTGATGATGGATTTGGTTTTCTTTTTGATGCGTGGCAGCGTCTTTTCCACACTGGGTATATGGGGCAGCCTCTTCAACTCCCCCAGCACCGCCGCTGCTGCCAGCTTCTTGGCAATTTTTTTACTCTTTCCTTCGCCCTCTCCAGTGAACTCCCCGACCATAACACGCACTACAAAACTCTTCATGTGGGGAGGGCCTTCTTCCTTTAAAACCTGGAAAACAACAGTGACAAATCATGATATAGAGGAGCATCCATGTTTTATCATTAAACTGAATAAAAAACTGGGCTGTCATACAGTTTGTCTACTCACTGAACTAATGTATTTCTTAGGGCTGCAACTAACAGTTTTCATTGATGATTATTTTCTTGACTAATCAATTACTTGCTTAGATGTTGTTGTCAAATGTCTTGTTTTTTCCACAACTCAAAAATATTCAGTTTACTGTCACAGAGGAGTAAAGAAACCAGAAAATATTCACATTTACACATTTCACAGCTGGAATATGAATTTTTTTTTACTTTTTTGCTTAAAAACTTAAAACTACTCAAATCAGTTAATCGATAAAATAGTTAAATTTAGAAAATAAAAATAGTTGCTGATTAATTTAATAGTTGACAAGTAATCAATTAATTGTTGCAGCTCTAGTATCCCTATAAACATTTTTTTAAAGGAAATGTACAAATCACCTCAAAGTTGACAGGTAAGTTGCGTTTAAGTGCAATTTCAAACACTTGACTGATTTCTGATTTGTTGAGGTTCTCCTCCTCGGGCTCTCCATTCATCTGTCAAGAGCAGAAAACATATTAAAGAAGGAAAAAGTCTGCTAAATAAGGCTTTCTAGCACTATTTTGTGCTGACAGTGCACTTCTTTTCTCACCACTGGCAGCTGTTGCAATATTGGCTCCTTGTGCAGGACTTTCAGGGCCTTTGCAGCAGCCTCGTGTTTGGCCAATTGCCGCGTGCGTCCCTTCCCAATAAACTGCTGGCCTCCAATGGAAAGCTCCATGTGGTATACCACTGGTCCCACTGGAGGAAATGGATAATAGTACCTGGACAAAAAAATAAAATCAAATGCAACTGTTTTTTCCATCTCAAAAGCAGACTTCATGAAATGTCCCCTTTTCTCAATTACAAGAAAAGGAAACTCACTGTTGCATAGAGCGCTGGTAAGGTCCTGGAGGCCGTACATTGTAATTGAAGTTTGGCGGTCTCATCCCCGGGTATGGGTCAATGGGTTTATACATGGGCTTTTTACCAAGCTTCATACATAGTGCATTTAACTCCATGGTATGTGTCATGCCATCTGCTGTAAGGCCAACACACAGAAAACCAAAGATGAAACTATATATGAGAAAACTCTTTTCTGACTAAGCAGTAATGGACATTAGAGAGTGCGACAGAGCCAGTGGGAAGAGCCCACCTGGGTTCTTGCCTGTGTTGCGTGGCGTCCTCACGGTGGGCTTGGGAAGTGTCGTCTCAGCGAGGGCGGATGCAGCAGCGGAATGCTGGGCTTTCTTGATGCTGGTCCCCTCTGCCTCCCAGTGCTGATCTCCCAGTGTGAGCCGAACTGAGAAAATCTGACAGACGCAGGAGACAGGAACAACAATTGCTTCCCCGTCACTAGCACAAACTTGTGAAAGAAAAAAAAGATCATAATTTGTCCACACAAAAAAAATCAGTACCTTGGAGTGAGCTGGCCCTTGCTCACACAGCAGCTTATACTCAGGTTGAATCTTGTTGAAACGGGCTAACTCATTCACCAAACACATGGGGGTCTTCTCTTTAGGGTTTGCCATGTTAGATACTGTGGCAAAACAAAAACAAGATCCAAAATACTCACAACTGAAAAATGAACATGAGCATGAACGCAAAGCCCAAAGTCTGACAGCAAATACACAGTGAACCTGAGAAACACACTCCACTGTTTCGCTCCTTAACTCTGTACATTTTTAATTTGCACATTGGTATACTATCTCTTTTTTTTCTTTTTTTATTTAAATACAAAAACTGCACCAAATGTGCACATTTTGCTAATGTATATACCAGGTTACACTATATTCATACATGTTCAAACAAAAAGTATTTTACTTTGAATGAAAAAATGGCAGCAATGAAAAATAAGACTTTTTAAATAAACAAATGCATAAAAGAAACCTGTGGTGGTATTGTAGGGGGTGGCTGAGCCTGCGGGGAGGGCGGAGCTCCTGATGGGCTGGCTGGCGCTCTCCGAGGGCAGGGTGCCCGAGCCACAGGGGATGCTGTAGCCAGGCTGCGGCTGCCCCAGCTGCTGTGGGGCAGAGGCAGCAGGCATGGGGCTAGCCGGACACTGAAACTGGAGCTGGGACATCCTGGTTGGTCTAGTTTAGTCAGTCTTAGGCCGAGGTCAAAATAAGAACTTTGTAGTGCAGCAATGGTGAATGCCAGAGTGGGAGGAACTGTTGATTGAGGAGGTCTGAATGTATGCTCTGCCTGGAAAGTGAAGATAAAATAAATAACTAAGATGTGCCCATTTTCACATGTGAAGAAAATTACATCATTTTCCATTCATCTAAAACAAAAATAACACTGTCACAGATACTGGAGCCTCCAGAGTGCTCCTTGGCAGATTGCCTATCACAGGCCTGACAAACATAAACAACCACAATCACATCCATGGACAATTGAACCTGCATGTGTTTGGATTGTAGGAGGTAACCCATGAAGAGACAAGTAGCATGCAAAATCTACACAGAAAGGCGCCAGCTGGTGAGTTCAGGTTTGAAACCAGCACCATCTTCCTGTGAGGTAACTAGAGATGTCTTCTGACCTACAGACTTTCTTAGTTGACCAACACCAA
The DNA here is from genome assembly GCA_947000775.1 of Pterois miles. Taxonomy (NCBI): domain Eukaryota; kingdom Metazoa; phylum Chordata; class Actinopteri; order Perciformes; family Scorpaenidae; genus Pterois; species Pterois miles. Next base: position 1,390,132 of record CAMQGK010000100.1, on the reverse strand, counting down.
CACAATTTTGTCGACTAATCAAGTAGTTTATTTAATGAACACATCTCCACAAAGAATCACACAAGAGCACCACTTTATGTATTGTGTTTGTCAGAGATGTGCTGTTAAGTTTCTTAGAAACAAGTCATTTAACATGAAAAAAGCAAAAAATAAAAAATAAAAGACCAAGTGTTGACTAACACCAAACTGACAAATTAGTTGACTAATCAACTATTTGGGGGCTGGAGGAAACACTGTTAACCACTGAGCTTCACAGGGAGCTTTTGCAACCTCAGATTCAACTTTACACCTCAAAACGTTAACAGTTAGGCCCATATGAATCCAATACAATGTTTGACTTTTGACAAGTGCTAAGAATATGTTGCCTTACAGGTAAGATTTAAGATACAATAATCCACTGACATGATTTTTTTCTAGATTGTTTATAGTAAAAATTTTGTTATAGTAAAAATAACAATGCAGTCCAGAAGAAAGCCATATTTACATATAAAGCAGTTATCTCATTCTATGACAGAAAGCAGCAGGATATGTAAAATAAACATTAAAATGAATATTTCTGTTGTGCTCTGGTTTCTGCACAGTTATTGGTCAAAATTACAGACTATGGCTATCACTACACTTTGTGCAAAAAATGTACAACCAAAACACTTCTTTGAAGGTATAATGTGTCACCATTGTTGGTTGCTGTTTAGTGGACCAAATATATTAAATGTTATTTTCCATTTGTTTCATGGCAGACATGTTCTAAAACACAAATAAACACACAACTAACAACATCCTGCAGGAAGGTGCAAAGTTGCTGGATTTTGAATGAATGCAGCCTTCCTGTCTACTGGCTGTGGCTTAGCGCCGCTCTCATCAAAATTACACACACTGATCATAGCTGCACTCACAGCACAGAGAGGAGCTGGGGATCATGCACATGACACAACCCATTTTCATCTGTGAAATATGGCCGCTTTGTATCTACCAGAGCTACAAGGGGGTTTTGTGCCTCTGTATCAGAAGCTGAGGAGCGTGACAAAGGAGCAACATTTGACCATCTGAACGGCTGCCCACCCTGTGTGCTGATATTGGCTGGGGAGGCACAAAGTCAATGTGCAAATGCCCAGAAGCATCCAGAGTAAATCAAAATAATAAGAAAAGAGGAAATACACACAGCGAGCAGAAGGGTCTAGAGAAACAGACACCACCACACACTTCTAGAGGGCTATAAGTGATGACTGAGAGGGATTATTTTTGTACCAGTCTATACCTGAGCTTTTAGGAAATTCTAGCATATTATACCTTTAAGACACAATAATGCACTGACATGATTTTCTAGATTAACTACAGTAAAAAGTACAATGCAGTCCAGAAGAAAGCCTAAGCTATATATGAAGCCGTTCTCGTATAAGTAGCATGGTGTCTATTGTGTATGATCAACACATTCATATTTCTTTTGTGCTCTTGTTTTTTACACTGTTATTGCATGTGACAACAAGACACTATTTGTGGAAATAGTGAGAGAATTCATTATGAAGGAGTCTAACTGGGATTTTAACACGTTACAACAAGTGAAATTAATTTGAAAGCAGTGCAGGACAGGATGGCAACTCTGGTAGCCAAACTTGTATCGACTTCAGCGTTAACAGCATTTTTTAAGGTCTCCGAAAACTGTACATTTGGCTCGTAAAATGCACATCATCATAAGTGGATTGGTGCCGGATCCCAACACACATGCCAACATTAAAGAGCCAACTTGGTACAACAGCCACTGCCATCAAGAACACGATGTATTGGGACATTAACCCCACCACTGTTAGCTTTGCCTATATTGTGTCCCCACCAATATTTTAGCGGCACCCTGGTTGTCAATTAAGGATACCGACGATGTGAAAACTTTTGGATCATTTTGTTCTCATCAAGGTGCAGCTCGGTTGGGAGGTGTCGACGGGTCTGGGGGGTGTGGGGCCCTTACAGCCTTCGGTCACTGCGATTTAATTAAAAACCCTATTCTCTATTTTAAACATGTACGCCGTGCTACTAAAGGTTGACTATGAAAATTAATTAACGTGATAATAAAACGTCAACTGCAACATTTGCTAGTTTTTAAAGATTAACCGGGTAAGCTAGCTAACTGTTACAACACGGAGCTTCCCCCGCCAGCAAATATGCTTACAAGAGGATGTCTCTCATCACTGGGCTTGTGTTTTTCCTAATGATTTGACCACATATATATAAATATCTATAAAGCAGACATTACTGTCAGTAGGACATTAACAAGCTACAAATTAAATCAGGCCGACAGGTAGCTATGCGAGCTTTCCCAGAGGACCACGTTAGCCAACTAGCTAGCTTACTAGCTACAGTGGCACGGGTAGACATAATGGGACAACCTCTGCAAAAAACATATCCTTAACGATTAAATGGCTGTAGCAACTTTGTCTTCAGGAAGATGCACTCACAACTCATTAGCAGCAGTACTTGACACTAGTTTATTAGATAATTAATACTTCCCAGAGTCTGGGAAGAGCCGGTGAAACTGCTAGCTAGCTAACGTTAGCTAGCTAACGCCGACCATCGACAAGCTATTGCACAAAATAAACCTCACCTCGTCGTTCCTTTTGTTCAGTTTTTAAGTTACTCCATTGTACACGTTGATTTTCTATCGTTTGCTTTTGTTAATGGCCAGTTTCAAGAGTCAGTCTATGTTAGTTTTATATCAAAATGCGGGCGGTGAGGAGGTGGACATTGGGAGAACAGGGCAAACACTAAAGAGAATGGCCCTATCTTGAGTATCTCCTCCGGAAGTGACATTTGCAAAGAGGAAGTACTTCAAAATAATGCAGGGTGGATTTTTACTGGATAGTGAAAAGGCATCATCACGCCTTTCTTATTATTAGAAGTATACCTGAGAAAGCACAGCAGCACAAAGTAATACTTGCTGAGTACAAAAACAATAACACAAAAAAAAACAAAAAAAAAAGGGCATAACGAACTTTATTTTGGTATTGCCAATAAGCACTGGTTTTGCAGCACAATTAATTCCATGGTGTAAAAAAAAATGAAAATGCACACACACATAACTATCAAACTCATTATGTTAGCTAATAAATATAAAACTGATCATGGTTCACTATAAAATATTGCTTCTATGGTCTATGATCCTCCCTAAACCCCATAGGTTGAGGATAAGAGCAGTGGGTGAGCTGGTTATAGTGGTCAGTCCTACAGGTCACAGGTTGTATCCCTGACAGATGTTCAGAGAGTCTCTCAGCATCAGGTCACGCAGGCGCCACAGTGCATCCACCATGGTGGTGTGAGCTCCTTTGCTCTTCAGCCAGTGAGATGGCAGCCGGCTCTCCTGCTCTTTGGTCAGGTGAGCATCACGCCTTTGAGCTGTGAAGGAAACACAGGGTTTTTGATTTATTTAACAGGCGAAATGTGTTATGTGAGCTGAATGATGTTTCTCTTATTTGTTTAAACACAGAAGAGACTTGACCCGATTATGCTTATTAAGAACCTAAATACATTACTTTCCAGATATACACTTCAAATTTATTGCACAGCTTTGTTGAAAAATCAGTCCCGATCAGTCAATTACAGCATTCTATGGTCTGTTTTTTCTTTATAGCAGACACTGCGATGGACACAGCTCTGATCCCGGACTCCAGAGGACCACTGTTGTTGTCAAATTTCATTTCATTCATTTCTTAAAGCTGCAGTGAGTAGAATTTGAGCAAATATGATCAACCAGATAATCTGAAAAAAATCTTGTGCTTCTGTGTCCTCCACTGCTTGTAACGGCACCTGCAAGATTTCACAGACAGGAGGAACACAACCAATCAGAGCTGAGCTGGAACCTGCTGTCTCTGAGCCGTCTCACCTCAAATGTTTTCAGAAACATCTTGTAGTTACTGTATAGCTGTAAAATGAGAAAGTCTGTGACCCGGCCGCCATGTTGAGATCCGTTGAGGAAATACTAAGCACCGCTCACCAGCCGAAGCAAACATTCTCATTTTAGGAGGAACTAGAATTTTAGGAGAAATAATCAATACAGTAACAGAATATTGATTCATACATGATCAGTGCTGCCTAGTTTGACCCTTTGATTGGAGTTCATAAACGACTGACTGAAAACAGTCATGAGGAGGTGCAGAGGTCTAGTTTTCTCTCAGAACACTTGAATTACAATATGTTGAAACATTATTATTGGATTTTTGCCCAGTTATGCCAAAAATACTCTGCCTACTGCAGGTTTTAGTAAGTAGATACTCTACATTAGCCTTTACTTAACAAACCTGCTTATCATGTACTGTTCTTGATTTATATGTAAAAAACAGACTCTAATATGGTGAATTTACCATCTTAGTAGCGAAGACGTAGTACTAAGTAGTAAGTTCATTTATGAGGAAACATTTATGAGACACATTCTCTCAAATCTTATTAGATCATGTGGGAAAAATCAGTTACATTATATGCAGTTTCACTGCTGTCAATACTGTGTTCACGAGAAAGCTTCTACACCTCCTAAATGAAAAGACGACTTAAAGAACACCACCTCTGAGCGTTTGGTCCCACTTGCTGACTGTGTTGGACTCTGAATTCAAGCCCTCAATGTACTTGAGGTAGGCCTCTGAGTGGAGCACCCTCTGGGTCTTTGGTGGTGGAGCCACAAACATGGGGGTGGTGGGCTGCAGATGAGATGGCTGGCCCTGTCCTGGATATGGTGGAGGAGCATGCAGTCCAGGGCTGAACATCCCAGGCTAAAATTGAACAACGACAACACACTTTTTAGCATAATATGTGGACTACTGAATCCTAAAAAAAAATATATTAAATAAATCTGTATTATATAAATATTATTTTTATATAATTGAATATTAACATAAACACATGATGCTTTTGTTTTCTAATTTCCACATTATGACTCCATCTTGTAACATCCATCAGTGAACTCGCAGTGGTTTCAATACTGAATTTCATGTAAAGCTGGAATGGGACTCACCTGTTGCATAAAGTTTCCTGCTGCAGGACTTCCTGCCATGCCATTCATACCAGTGCCCATCATACCTGTTAAATAACAATATTTAGTTTTTGTGTATTCAGTAACTGTCAACATCTCACGCTGGTTTGCTTTAAGTTAAGTTCTACAGCAGTGTTTAACAATGACTTGTGAAAATGTTAGTTTCTGAATATCAGTTGAATGTTAGTTGTTTGACATGCACTATATGTGTAAACGTGGATGTGGATCCTCTGTATTTTAGGTGTGGCATGTGAGTACGTTTTGAGGGAGGCTGTTGGGAGACAAGAGAGCTTTGAATGCTCGGTGAGTAGATCAGGCAGTGCAGCCTGTGGACAGGTAAACCCCTCCAGCAGGAGAGACACGACTGGATGTGACTGAGCAGGTGTGGCTAGGACAGTGGCCCTTACCCTGATGAGGCATGCCAGGGTACCCGGGCATACCTTGCTGGAGATGGTGGAGAGGCAGGAGGGGCCCCCCTGCAGGGTGAGGTAGCATTGGGGCCACACTCAACAAGCCCTCATGGGGGCCCTGCATGTAAGGTGGGCCGTAAGCTCCCATCATGCCTTGGGGAAGGGGGCAAGGAGAGGACAACATATCCATGCATAAGTGACATGCAGCTGACTCTATAATAACATGCACTACTACTGCATAATGTGGCCCCTTTCACACATGCACCTTAAGCCACAAAGGGCCCTGGCAGTTTTCTGTTTGCTCAGGACTAGTTAAAACTGTGTTAAAAATAAAAATAAAAGTGTAACAGTAGTTGTAAAAGAAGACACTAGTGGTAAAAGAAGCAGCAATATTCCTGTGTAACGTTGCCTTTATTATGGTTTTCTATAGCCACCAAGCTAATCGGATATTTAATTAAACATTGGTATGATTTAAATCAATCCTCTGGGTAGACTGAAAATTCAGAAGGGTCATCTCTTGTGGTGTGATTTTTTGCAGCTCTCTTTTGTTGTCCAGCTGTGTTGACAAATAAACTAACTTTCTATCACGGACGATCATGTAATGTCATAGGAGACTTGAGCTTTGAGCTTTGCGGTATTTAGGTGCTTTCACAAGCCAATATTTGGTCCGACATTTGGTCCGACATTTGCTTGACACCCGGGACGAAGACAACATACAGAATATGCTAAATAAGAAGTTGATATCATAAATTGGAGAAGGGATTTGTGCGCAGTCGATCAGTGCAAAGTCGAAGTGAAAAACCTTCAATAGCATCAAAGTCCACAATTTCCTGCATAGCAGTAGCAGCTCTTGAGATGATAAAGATAAGGTTTTGATTTGTGCACTATAAACTTACCCACACTAAATAGAAAATGAACCAATATTAACAATTAACTCAGCTTCAGACTAACCAAATGGACTATGGCATGTGAAAGCATCCTTAGACACCAACGTGTGAACAACAAAAACCACTGCTTCACCCAAATAACTGGACCTGATGATGTTAAAGGTTCAGTATGTGAAAGGGGCAGACAATACAAACGGGTCTGAGAATGTTAGCAGGCAAAAACAAGCATGAAAGTTAAATGACTTTTTAAAAAAGTAAATCATGGTTAAAAATCTATCATGCAGTCGATGTCATGCAATTTCAGCTAGTGATAAAAAACATAAAACAATATGAAACAGCAGCAAAAGAAGAAAACTGTTCTTTAAGGATGTAAGTTTCAAATGGTTAGAAAATTAAGAGGATTACGGTTTTTAACAGTCCAGCCTCATTTCTCATTTCCCTGCTGCCTTGTTGTCAAAGACTCGTGCTGCCTCTGAGAGGGGTTACCTGACACAGGTGTCATGGTCTGGTTTATCATTCCCATTGTGCTAGGCGAAGGCACCACCCCCATCAGTGCCCCTACGGGGGTACCTGCTCTAGGGGACACTTGCTTCTGGGGAGGCCTTTCGCGCTCCTGTTGATCCACTATTTTGGCTGCACGTTCTGAAACAAAAAATAAAAAATCCTGTCTTGACTTCGGTTCATATTAGAGAACTTTCATACCCACAAATTTCTTCTTCTCACCTTCATACTCTGCTTTCTTGGTGGCCTCGAGGTTCCTCCACTCGGTGCCCACGAGCCGACTCAGTTCCCCGAAGGAGTAGTCGGGGTGTCGCGCTTTGATGACTGCTCGCATTTCACTGCTGAACAAGATATAGCCACTCATGTTGATCTTCCTCTTGGCTCCTTCCTTCTTAGATAAGCCCTTCACCTTAGGAGTGGACTTCATGAAAAACAAAAAGATGCAAGTTAAAAAACAAACAGGTTGTCTGAATTTCAAAATTAGTAGCAGACGTTTGAAGCCTTAGAACCTGCATGGGTACCTGAGGAGTGTATGGCATGATGTCCATATCACTAGCGAGAGGGGTTTGCATCTGAGGCATAGAAAGCGTCTGTGGAGTGTCGTCATCGTCATCCATATCTTCCATGTCATCATCTGCATCTTCAATATCTGCCAGTTTAACCTCAAGCTCGCTGATCTTCTTGTCCAAAAAGGGTGATGCTTCCTTCTGTGGCACCATCAATTTCCTACAAACGATGAGACCAACACAAGAGAAAAACAAACAAAAAATCAGAAAGGGCAAGGAACAGTATTTTTTCTTTTTAAATCAGAAACAGGACTGCTCGACTGACCAACCTGAAATAGTAGACCTCGTCCTCCACCACTTTGGAAGAGTATGAGAAGCGTTTCAGACCCTTGAACTTTTTCATCAGCTTCTCTGTGTCGATGTAGCGGCTCTCACACAGCAGGACATCCTCTTCTGCAATCTCTGTAGGTCTGCAGGACAGGTAGTCCTTAAAGGAGGACACCACACATTTGCCTAGAGAGCAAGAGAGGAAAGGTCAATAACATTGGTGATGAATAACTTGAGTCTGAATTCACACTAGCAGTGTGAGGGCACAAAGCCTCATATGTAAAAAAAAAAAATTGCAGATGTCATGTCAATATAAAAATTAAGAGGTGAATAAAAATAATAATAATAACAATACGTTTGACATATATATACTTAATATATGTTCTACTTATTCGCTTTCTAGTGGAGAGTTAGTATAGCTTAACAAAAGCTAAGCTAACCAGCGACTGGCTGTAGCCTTATGTCTGACAGACAGACGAGGGTTCAACATTTTTTTCACTTGCCTGGTTGGACAAGTGAGTAAGAAATCTTACTGACTTAGCCAAATTCAAATTTTTAATTGCCCCAATACAAATTGTTTTATTTATTAGCAGTTATCAAATAAAAACACAGACTTAAGCTAATTGTAATATTTAACCTTTATTTAAGTAAATGAATCTGGTGTTTGACCCACATCCTCCAGTGCCACCCGACTAAACCCCCGTTTTCAGGATAATTGCGTTTGTAATTACTAGACTTAAAAGCCGATGTGGCATTTTACTTGCCCCAGGCAAGCAGCAGTCCTTACCGTTGAGCCCTGCAGACATGCGACTGAGATCAATGTAATTATCTAACTCGCTGTCAGATATCATTTTTTTTTTTTTTTTCTCCTTTAAGAGCATTAACTCTGATGTATGAACAAAAGTTAGCAAACAGTACCTATGACACAGGTCATGGGCAAGGTCTCCTCCAGATGGCTCAGAAACACTTCTCTCTTGTAGAACATCTTTGTGGGTTCGTGCTCCGTCTCCTCAGGATGAATGAAGATGGGCCCAAAGAAGAAAGTCATTCCATTCTGGACCCACAGCTTCTCCATCCTGCAGCCCAGTGCAGAGAGCCATGTTACCAGTACCAAGAACTCGAACAATAACTACATAGACCCTGTTTCAATAACACCAGGACGGCCAAATATACTGTCACCTACCTGGCAACCCGGGGCTTTGACAGACCATGTGACTGGATTTTAACAAAGTCTCCCACTTTAAACCACATGTTGTTGTAGCGCAACTGCTCATAATGCTGACAGCTGGGCTCGGCTCCAGTCATCTCCATAGGAACATCCTCTCGCTCCTAAACGAATAAACATGGACACACAGAGGGCTCAGGTGTTTGTGACAAACAAACTTTCATACTTGGAACTAACTGTTCCTCTCCCACCATGCTCCTAGTCAGGACATGCCTGCTACCACTCTGAGTTAATGAATCCCCTGTAGTCTGCCAGCTGACAGTGTTCCTGCTCGGCAATAATATACTATAGATTTTATTTTGTTTTTCATTTAGACCTGGACTCCAGCCTTATCCTTTAGAAGTTGACTAGAGGTTCAGAGTCCTGATTCTGGCTTTTTGGGATTAGGCTCAATACTTAAGGTATGACACCATTAGCTACACCCATAATTTGCCTTTCTACAACAATCCAGTTTCCATAAAATTAAAATCAAAAATGGCTCACACAGGACCATAAGTGACTATTAGAACTATAATGGTACGTGTCTACAGGTTCCGTCCTTTTGACGCTTCCCTTTCATTGTCTATGCAAGCAGCCGTGCAATGTATTCTGTAGCATTGCTTTTTGAGAGACGCGACTCTGGAAACTCTCGAAAAACTTTTAACTGTTGTTGATCTAAATGAAGACATGTATAACTTATTTCTTGCCTAAAATATTTTTCAAAAACACATTTTTGTGAAATTTTTTGTAATATACAAGAAAAAAAGTTTCCTAACGAGATGCCATGTTGGTTATGGTTTGAAAGCTGGGAGCAGCAACCCATGAGGAAACCGCTCGTCCAATCAGGTGCCGAGTGGCAGCCCATCAAGCATCCAATTATTATTATTATTATTATTATTATTATTATTATTATTATATTATTATTATTATTATTATTATATCCTTTATTTAACCAGGTGAGAAAACTCATTGAGATTAAAATCTCTTTTCCAAGAGTGACCTGGCCAAGAGGGCAGCAGAGAAAGTTAATTCAACAATAAAGACAAACAATACAAACAGACCAATACAGCAATCACACACCATAGACAAGTAAACAAATATCATGCGCAGTTATATGTACAACACAACAGCAGCTGTGCTGCACAAACAGGTCAATATCAAAATGATTCAAGGACAAAAAAATTCAGGAGCAGTTACCGACCAATAGTGCTATTTTCTCGATTTTTGAAATTGACTTAAATTCTCCCATAGTGATAAAATTATTATTATTAACATAATAATAATAATAATAATAATTATTATTATTATTATTAAATTATTTATAGCAAACTTCTCTTGTCAAGGACAAGAGATCTTTAGGTCGGAAATAAAAATCCCAAACTATACAACAAATTATATATCATGTAATGTACCATGTCGTAACTCGAGAAAACAGGGTGTCACCTCACCTTCTCAACAAAGCCACCACTGCCTGCATATGACATTGTCAGTTTGTCCTGGTCAGGCTTGGCAAACATGGAAGCAACACGTACGACAGGCAACGGCGCCTCCCGAGGGACCAGTTTCACTGAGCTCGCAGGCACGGCCCATATCTTGATCTTCTTGAACGACTTGGTCCTGGCAGCATAGCGGGATTCGCAGATGTACACATCCTCGGCTCTATAGCCCTCGGGTTGCATTTTGAAATAATCCTACAGATACAAGAAAAAAAAAAAGAAAAAAGGCACGATAAGGTGAACAGATCCTTGTGTCAAAGCTAAGCTGTGTGTGATTCAGTTTCCGTAGATGGTCTTACCTTCACAAACAGGACTACACATTTGCCCAGAACTTTAGTGATAGACACTTTGTTGTAGTAGTCGCTCTTGAAGACCTCTTTTTCCAGAAACTTGCGCGTTGCCAGGTGGAAGGTTTCACTTGGTCTGTAAAACCAGCAGCCATAGAGCCACTTCCCACCTTCACACACAGGGGATTTACAAATAATCAATACAAGAAATCTGCAAAAATCTCAGTATTTATTGAGCAAAATAAAATATAATCTAAAAGGTATTTTACCCTTCTTTCTTGTAGTAATTAAGTCTGCCTATTCATTTTTACTTGAATTTTGGGTGTGTCATAAAACGGTACAACATTGCCATTTATGTATGAATCGTGGCCATTTGATAATGATTTCTTTCTTAATAGGTCCAGTGCATAGGAACTGGCGTTTTCTAGCGGTGAGGTGAAGAAAGTTACGGTGTCCACCATGAAAATGCAAATGGCCCTCTCTAGAGTCATTTGGAGTAGAGTCAGTGATTAGAGTGTGCTAGGTGACTATAGACTAAAGAAAACATATTTATTAATATCACATTCCATTTCTGCCAGTATATCCCCTATTTACACACTGATCCTTCATGTTGCCAAAAAATGTTACCTGCTTCATCCTCCCACAGGCGTTCAATGCAGACGATGTGTGGCTTCAGGTTCGGCTCTGACGGCTCCACGTAGACAAAGTCGCCCACGTAGTAGGTGTTGTTTTCAAAGCTGCAGTCCTCCCTGTAAACACGCTCCGACTCAGACTCTGACTGCCATGCCTCTCCTGGCAGGTCCTCGGCTTTCTCGCCCTCTTTAGGTGAGAAATAGGCAATGATTTCAAATGAATACTACATCAGCATTTTAACACATTCCTCAAACCTGTATGTGTTAACACACATACACACCTTTATTTTCCTCCTCCTCTTCCTCCGTCTTTAGCTTGTCCTCCTCAATCTCTTTGGGGATCTTCTCCCTCTTTTCCTGCTCCACGTCACTGTGCAGGTGTTTTGACGTGTAGTTGAGTGCAGTCGACAGCAGAATCTCTCCGTTCTTGCATAGCTCATCCCTGATCTTAATGAAAAAGTGCTGCAGCTCCACTGAATCCTCAAATATCTCAGAGTCAGTCCTGCAAATCCAAAAAATATGTGAATAAGTAAACTTTGGACAATAACAAAGTTTAAGCTGAAGGACCAGTGTAAAGCTACAATGATAAATTAACTAATCAATTAGTTGTCAACTATTAAATTAATCACAAATCGGTTGAGTAATTTAAGAAAAAAAAAAGTTCTCTGGTTTCTTTAATCCTCTATGACAGTAAACTGAATATCTTTGAGTTGTGGACAAAAGAAGACATTTGAGGACGTCATCTTGGGCCTTGGATAACAATGATCAACATTTTCCACTATTTTCTGACATTTTATAGACCAGATGATTGATCAATCATGAAATTTAACAGATCGATCGACAATAAAAATAATTGTTAGCTGCAGCCCTGGACCAGCATGCTGGTCTGCAAGAATGAACTTGTGTTAAATCTTGAACAGTTAACTAAAAATGAGATAATCGTGCATAACTAAATTGTTATATAAAATACAGTTATATAAAATTTTATACAAAAGTTAAGATGATAAAGGCTGACTCTTAAATATGCACCCAACCCACCAAACTGGATGTTATAACACATATCATCCAAATTATGTTTGTAAACAGTAAAAAAACAAAACAATTAAGTTAAGACATGTGAAGGGCTCTTAAACATATTGTCTGTACAGACCTTGCAAAAATATATGTGGGTCTGTAAATAGATTCTGCATGCTTATTGTTCAATTGTATTAACTTAACTATTAACTTTCTATTGACTAAAACAAAAATAAAATAGTCATTGTAATGACTGTAAGAGTTCTGTAAGATTAATAACTGGTAATAATAAATTATTATTTCAGTTTAAATGTGAAAGTCAGCAGCCAGTTGAATGGATGAATTTAACATTTTTCCCTAAAAAAAAGTCAATGAGAATATTTCCCCGTTTTATACTAATAATTGTCACTTTTCATTTGTGGCAACATTATGATACATTATCATAGTCTCTTACAGAGAATCAAAACAACTTTTTTGAGAAGTTGTGCAATCAGTTATTAGTCAGAGGGCTTTAATGCAGTGTTAGAGGTTAATCACATGAAAACCCTTTTCTATATGCTCTTTCTGTGCAACATAATATATGACTGTTTTTTTGTCTCTAGACTGAGCAGAGAAAACACTTGACTTTTACTGATATAGCCCCAGACAGCCTTTTAAATATAAGTTGATATACCTGTGCAGCCTCCTTGCCTTCTCCAGCACTTCAAACATATGTTCCTGGAAGACGTCCAGCCTCCTGTAGCGGCCACGGTCCACGTTCATCCTGATGACATCGAAGTTGAGCGGTGGTTTCTCAGGGGCGGCTGGATCCACAGCGGGGATCTCAGCCAGCGAGTCGCTGTAGCATCTGCCCTCTTCGTCCTGGTGGCCCAGCACGGACACAAACAGGTTCCTGATCAGCTCTCGCACCAGAGGCCCCACAGCAGAAGGCTCTGAATCCTCACCTCCCTCCTGCTGCTTGCGTGTCTCCAGCAGCACCCGGTGCAACACGAGAGCATCCCGATAGATCAGAGACTCTGGCTCGTTGTAAATGCAGGCGTTATTGAACATGAGTGCAAAGTCCTCTACCAGAGCTTCAACGTCTTGATAACGGCCGGCCGCCATGTGGCTTCGCAGGCGCTCCATATCTGTGGGCCTCTTGATGGTAGCATAGTAGTCGGGCAGCTCGGCACGAGACGGCAGACGAAGGAAGATTGTGCTTAGACGCCGACCTCGACGGTCAGTGAAGTTTCGCACAGCATCATAGAGCTCATTTAACCTCTGCTGGAGAGGGGTGAGGTATTTGGATTTCTTTGGAGAAACACCACTCTTTCCTAGATTAAACAAAAAAAAAAAAAAAACACTTAAGATTAGACAGAATTGTAAATCCAAAATTAAAGCCTAGAAACACTAGTAACGGCCAACGGCAACTAGCCATGGTGCTGGGTGGATAAATCTGGATAGTTTGTTTACTATAATAGATTAGTGAGCACTAAGTGAGTTGTTTCAAACTTTTATACCATAATGAACTGACTGATTAACGCCTCCTTTCCTCTGTGTACGTATGCAATTCAACCGTAAGTTCATTCATTCCTATGTGAACCTCTGTGATCTCCAATGTCTCTGAGAAACAAGTCCCTCCATAATTTGCCTCAATACATTGAAAAGATGTAACGTTTGCAGCAGATAATGGACAGACTGCCTGTGGAATTAGCAAATTAATAAACTGGTTGATGAATGTAATACAGATCCATTTATACATTTTTTAGTGAGAAGTTTGATGGCATATTTAGCAGTTTTGTGAACCATTTTGGTAAAAGACGTATGTACACAGATAGCATGCTATCAATGTTAGTTAAATATGCTTGAAAAAAATGTAACGTTATAAATGTGACTCGTCAAACGTTAGTCTGGACAGCAAAAAAACAGACAGTAAATCATATATAATAACACTGTTTTATATCTATTTAGTAACTTCTCTCCCATACCCGTGGTGGTGTGTCTATTCGTAAAGAGATGCTTTTCCTTGTATTGAACACTAGGGGACGTATTCCATATGTTATACAGATTTATGGACACAAAACAAAACCCTGGGGAAATGAGGCGCAAAACATACAAAAGCACTGGTATGATCAAACTTACTTAGTTTCGGTTTGGGAGATCCCACATCTTCTTCTTCAGGCAGAGGTCCCAACTCCTTACGCTTTTCCTTCAGTATCTTCTCCAGAATATCAGCATCATTGTACACCTACATTAACCCCCCAAGAAATGGGTAGTACCAGACAAATATGGCTCATCGTGTAAAGATTGTTTTGCATTAAATAATAGCAAATTTTTACACTGTATGCACTGTCTACCTGAGATCCCTCCTCATTGTAATGCCGGGCGTTTCGGAACATCAGCTTCATGTCCTCCATCAGAGCTTCCTCTGTCGCATAGCGTTCATTGCGGATGTTGTGCTCAATGGTCTTCAGGTCCATTGGTTCAAGGATGACTTTATAGTAGTCGGGGTAGTCCTTCTTGGATGGTTTAACCATAAACAGATCACAAAGACGGCGATTGGTGTTCGCCTCCTTAGCCTCAGTCACTGCAGCGTATAAGGCTTTCATTCGGTTCTTTTTGACATTTTTCTTGTGGCTTAAAAAGAATCAAAGCAGAAAATGAATTAGCTTGGGTGTCGACACTGACTCAAAACAATACATTTTGTTTTGTTGTTTGCAAGCAGACTGCAGATTCTTCATTTTCAAAGATGATTAACAATGGATCTACAATTCGAGAACAAATCTGAGAGAGAAAATCCTACATACCTTTTCCTCTTGATGCTCCCTGCATCGGATGACAGAATGCTGTCTCCATCCTCTTCGTCTCTCCTCAGAAGTTCCCTCTTTTTCGCCTGTAACAACAGACAGATCAACAGACAGGCGGATACCTCAATGGACAATTACACTCACTGGGCCATTTCTGCAAGATGATATGATTGTCTGTTTCAGATTACAGCTAATTTATTTCATTCTTGGCCTAACCAGAGTGAAAGCATCTTCCAGCATGAGAAGCAAAATACACAGCAGATGCCCTTACCTGCAAGATCTGCTGAAGCCTAAAAGCCCGCTTGTAAATGCTTGAGTTAGGCATGTTGTAGCGCTTTGCATTCTCAAACATCAGAGTGAGGTCAGCATCCATCTGCTCAACACTTTCATACTCGCAGTTCTTCATCTTTGCCCTTAGAAATAAAGAAAAAGACTTATCAAGGACTCGAATTTTTCATTGAAACTCTCATTTGCTGGATAAAGCTGCATCTACCTAACCTGACTCACCAGATGGTTTCTCAGAACCATCTGAAAAGCTGTTATTGGAAACTGTGTGGAAAAGGACAGGCACTTTAAAAAAAATGTGGCAGGTGAGTGCTGCTCTCCTTTCAGGGAAGAAATACTCTCCAGTTCTGACATAATTGATGCTATTGCAGCATCTACAATAACCTCTTTAGTAGCTGCCGTTGTTGTTGAGAACAAACAGTAGCCTCTGTCATGTCACACATCTAAACCACGGCTGTGGCAGCCAGTAACTCCTCACATAACTTGTAGCCTGACAAGATGGATATTCATAGGATATGTGATCTCATGATTCTCACATGATCTCATGACATTGTGAGAATCCAACTGCTGTGAAAGGTAAGCATCTACCACACCACTAGGTGCAATTAAAAATTTCAACACATAAAACCCATCACTAACTATTGATCTGTCAATCTGCCTCTGGATATATCTAATGAAAGATCATCCCTTACCTGATTTGCTGCAGAGCAATGGGTTGTTTGATCTGCTGATAGTAGTCAGGATACTCCCTGCGAGAGGGCAGGTGCTGGAAAGGTTCAGAGAAGACCTGGCCCTGGCTGTTCCTGGCACCCCTCACGGCTTCATACAGCTGGAAGATCGGGTTGCTCATCTCCATACTCGAACTCTGACTCTCGGCCTCTGACTCTCCCTCATCGTAGCACACAGAGCCTGCAAACATTTAGATGTAAACTGTTATTTTTTTTTTTTCAACACAAACACAAGGTCAGTTTTGCTGCCACCTAAAGTGCTGATGCTTACCAGAGAGCACAGGGTCATCCTCACTCTCTGAGCCATAGTGGAGAGCTATGCTGACGCCAGAAAGTCGATCCCCCTGGCCAGACCTGCGATTTCTGAATAGTAAGAGTAAAGACAAGACACCATGTAGATTTTCAAAAATCTGTTTTCTGTCAGGGAAAAATTTGCTGGTTTGTATTTGATCGTATATCTTTGAGTTGTGGACAAAACAAGCCACTTTTATAGACCAAACAACTTATCAGTTAATCAAGAAAATCATTACTGGCAGCACTGCAATTGTTTAATACCTGATGCGAAGACTAGATTTAGTGGGCTCAGCGTGTTCAAGTTCAGTCTTCCTCTGGATGAAGACCTTCTTTATGGTGTTGGCATCCTATACAATACAAAAGAGAACTATTCTTAATATTTGGGATGCTACAGCTTAAAAAAAAAAAAAGAAAATCAAGAAGAAGAGTTTACCTTAAAAATCTGAGATCCTGGTTCATTGTACGTTTTGGCATTTTTTGGTCATCAGGTCTACATCCTTGGCCATCGCAAGGACACTTTTATAGTATCCAATCTATGCGAATAACATAAATTAGAGCTGGCTGTTCTAAAACACCATGATGTTCTGAAATATGTGTTTTTTTAAAATGAATGATGCACAACAAAGCAATCAGTCACTACCTGTATTCTTTGAGCAATCGTTCTCAGATCTATTGGCTCCTTTATAATGGCATAGTAGTCTGGGTAATGCTGGGAAAGACAGACAGGCCTGTAAATGTCAAGAACATGTAACAATTTCAAGGGCACTATTTGAAATCCAAAGCTTCTTCTAGGACTTACCACTTTGGATGGCAATTTCTGGAACAGTTCACTGACCAGACGCCCTGAGGGATCAGCGTGTGACACTATAGCCTCCAAGAGTTGCTCGAACAGTTCCTTCAAATTGCCAGTTGGATTCTAAAAGATTAATACGCATAAATTAGCTCTTTAGTCCTTGTTACAACAAACACAAATATTACAGATATTACAGTTCATAAGTGACAGTCATATACGCAGCCGATGCAACTCAACAATACATCTAATGAGGAAAAGAACATACCTCATCTTCAGTTGACATTCCTGGATTATCCATCATATCGTCACCATCTTCATCCTCCTCCTCTCCATCACCAGGCTGCACAAACTCATTCCTTGTTTGCAAATACACCTCCCACAGCTTGCATGCAGCTTGATACTCCTCTGTGTCACTCTGAGTTGTTGAAGATGGAAAGGAATATAGAGTTTTGAAAATATGGATTAACAGAATAATTGTCCTATTACACCATATTGCAGTGGCAGATATACTGTAAGTGAACTTATTTCCTCCCTACCTTGTAGAATGATTTGGCATTGTTGAACATGAGCTGGAAATCTGCAGTAAGCTGCTCCACGTCATTGTAATCCTCTGACTTCAGTTTATACTGAATTTTCGTCATATCAATTGGCTGGGCCACCACTTCATAATAATCAGGCTGATTCCTGGAAAAGAACAAGAGTGATCAGTCTTCATTGTAATCTCCCCACCAGTTAGACTGTCAAATCTAAATATGACATGTACAATGTATGATGGTTGGTATATCTCAGACAGGTTCAACCATATTTTTTGATAATTTATGTCACAATACCTTCTCTTTGGTACCCTTAGGAAAACTTCACATAGTTGCCTCCCTTGATCATCCCTGTGGTCCCTGACAGCATTGAACAGCTCATGGCATACAGCAATCTGGAGGGAACAAGCAATCAAAACCCCACAAGTGTTTACTAATACATGTATATCAATATAAGATAAATTAAGATACTTCACTAGTGCCTCAGGATGGAAATTTGCAGGATTACAAGAAGTATGTGACGGTAAAAAAGGACATAAAAACAGACTGAATGAGTGTTTGGGTTCACATTATGGCACAAATGAATATGAAACATGTAATGTTTTTATTGATGTTGCACAGTGGTATACATTAATACACAAGTAAATTATGTCACATTCTTTTAAAATCGATTAAAAGCATGCAAAGCCTGATGCAAATCAATAATACAATAAATGAAGTGCACTTACCGTGTCTACAGGAGGAACATTGGAGATCCTTCTTCTTTTTCTGCCACTTCCAGGTGTAGAGCAGGAGGTATCGTCAAGGTCCCCCCTCCGCTGACACTGCTGGAGGGGGAAGTGGCTCTTCTCCTCTTGGAGCTCGCTGACATCGCTCGTTGGTCTAACAACAGGCTAGCCCGCTAGCTACAAAAACAAAACAAAAATGGTTCAAGTCACTGTGGATTTTTTTTTGTACATAACTAAAATTTTAACTTAACCGAACATTTGTGGTTCATGTCGCTATTCACAAAAATGCTGAAACTATAACTAGAGCAAACTCAACCGGTTAGCGTTAGCACCTCTTGGATGTATGAAACAAAGCAATCAGACAAGCGGCTGTTAGCATGCTATCCTTGCTTGCTTGCCGCTTTCCTAGCAACATAGCCAAGCTAAATATTCTGAAATTACAAGAAAACACGTGTAAGCTGTGATAAATAAACAAATTGTAGTTTAATAGCATACCTTACCCAAAACTGAGCAAAGTTTTCCGTAGATCCCTGAGCAAATAAATGTGACGGCTAGTTGACGAGCTAGTGTTGTTCGAAAACTTCAGCCCGGAAGTTGAGATTGTACTGCGTTAGTGTGTGTAGAGACAGTGCTGCCCCCTTCAGGCCAGGAGGAGTACTACATCAACAGCACACCAGCCACAGATAGGACAGACACAGCAAAAAATACACGATAAACAATAAAAAAAATACACGTTTTAGTGTAATATATTATATATATATATATATATATATATATATATATATATATATATATATATATATATATATATATATATATATATATATATATATATATATATATACATATATATAAATATATATATATAAATGGACAGGTCGCCAGTCCATCGCAGGGCACATAGAGACAGACAACATAGAGACAGACAATCATTCACGCTCACATCCACACCTATGGGCAATTTAGAGTGATCAATTAACCTAAATTGCATGTTTTTGGACTGTGGGAGGAAGCCCGAGAAAACCACGCTTACACGGGGAGAACATGCAAACTCCACACAGAAGAGTCCCAAGCGACAGCGCTAACCACTACACCACCGTGCAGCCCTGTATATATATATATATATATATATATATATATATATATATACAGACGTGCAATAGGTGTCATGTGTACAGCAGCAACACAATGAAAACACAACATAGACAATCTGTATGGCAAAAATTGATGCATATAATATGAACATACTGTATGTGCGACGATAAATTCAGGAGGATGTCAAGCAGCTTCCCGGAGTCTCCAAACATATCGAGCCACAGCTGCACAACCTCCTCTCCACCATGGAGCCTAGAGAGAGGACCAGTTAAATTGTTCTGCATCTACCTGAGAATAAAAGAGAAACACAAAGAACATACAAGACTCACATTTTAAAAAGATTCTTTATCAACATCTCCTTATATATTTTCCTCATTGGAGAGGTAGGAACTGATAATGTGACTGTCAGACAGATGGTGAGTACACTTTTTGGTATTTGTTATAGTCCTAATAGCTGTTGTATGTTGTCGTTTGTCCATAGTCTCACCCTGCAACCTACATTTAGGCTGGCACACCTGATGGGCCCTGTGACCTGAGCCAGCAGGTTGACGCTGTGAGACAGAAGCAGGGCGTTGCCTCACCATTAAATCAGAGATTGAATCTCATTTACGTAAGCGAACATTGGATGTATCGATTTAAAAAGGCTTGCATTTTGCACGGACTGGTGTGTGCCTTGTCAGTGCTGTATTATTCAGTGTGACACGTTATGCCTGTTTGGCAAAGCCTCTAAATTGTCCAGCATACTCTGCAGCTACGCGTTATCTACTGCAGCGCTGCGAGACACAAAACCACAAACAGATGTGCAAAAAAATCTGTTCACATATAACAGACGGCGGCTCGGCAGTCTTAAATAAGGTGAATCGCGGATCAGGCTGCTGAGAGGAGCAGAGGGTGATTTTCTGCTGCACTACGTCCACAGACGTCTGGTTTTCTTGACGTCAGGAGAAGTCGGAGCGGAGCCGGCGCTGCGCACAAGCTCAGCAAGCACATCGCTCCCAGAGGAAAGGAGAACACACCACAGCCTCAGATCGACATTTAGGTATGGATTATTTTCATTTAATACGCCGAAATGAATCATGAATTGTGTAGTTTTTTTCTCTCGGGAATAAAACTTGTAAAGCTTTTTTTTCTCGCATGTGTACAGCCTCCTGGTTTAACCCAGAGATGCTGCCTTTGACTGCCGTACCCTTGAGCGCTGCAGCAGGCTACGGCTCGCACACCCACACCGCCTTTTCTCTCTCTGTGGCATATACTGTACATACTGGCACGATCACCAACCCGAAAACCCGACTTATTTTCAGTATTGCAGACATATCGCACAGGGAAATCGTTTTTACTCCCATTCACCAACCCCTGCTTGCCATTCACGCCCTGCAGCCTCAATGCAGATCAGATGTTGAATGCACTTTCCATTTCATCTCTTGTGTTTGTAGTTTTATTTTCCTTCAGAGCAACCTAATTGTTTAAAGCCTCAGATGTTAAATATAGCACAGGTCCCCCAGCTGGTATCTGCCTCTACTGACCATGCGTTTGTCTGTGCGTCGGTGTGTATGGTCCCTTCATTGCCACTGTCTCTGCTGCACTGTTTGCCCTACTTTCTCTTATTTGTTGCTATTTATTGTCGCCCAGCTGGTTGTCAGCAAAGTAGGCTGAAGGCTAGTTGTTGTGGGCTGTTGCTTTTTTGGGTGGGCAGCATTAGTCATATTCTCATTTCAGTGTGCAAGTTTATTTTCATGTTTTTGTTCTTACTCATTTGTTATCAACATTCATGCATTTTACGCAGCCAAGCTGATTCTCTGATTTTATAGAGTATAGGAGACTGCAGCAGGAGGCCAGGCCTGCAGATACAGTGTTTTCTCTTACTTTGATTTGACATTGCAGCTCATTAAGCAGTCATTATGCATTTAAGAAGAAACTTGTTTCCTTGTCAGGGGGTCCAATCAAACTTGCTGCAATAAAAAAAATCAATGATTTATTTACGGCTGACGGTTTTATGTGACAATCAGACTGCCAAACTCTAATGGACATATTAAACTGGTACTGAGGCAGAGTATGTTGTGCTGTCTAAATACGCCTAATTAAATACAGTGCAATAGTGCCCATAGGCTGTGGTGTCACATTTCAGGTCTTATCTATTATCTCCCCACTGTGTGCTGAAATGATGGTTGTAACAGGGCCAGCACCAGAAAGTAGTTAAAACACGCTCCAGAGTGAGCCCTGAAGGAATTTCTTTATGTAAAACATTGGTTCAGATACAATCCTCCTGAGTTTATCCAGATTTGATGGGTCAAAACTTAATTGTGCATGAGTCTACTCACTGTTTTTTTTTTTTTTTTTTTTTTATTCTGCCCTGTAGCTGTAGTGTGGCGAATCCGATCAGCGTTGTAGGATGCCTCTTGGAGAGGACGGAAACGGATGGAAAAAGAAGACATCGGACATCAAAGAACATTATGACTTCAAAGAAGTGCTGGGAACGTAAGTTACACTGGTAGTTTAGTGCTGTTGTCTGGTGGCCCCAGAACCTCAAGGGCCCCAAACACTTCAGCTTGTGTCAGTTCACTTTCAGGTAATACAGCACTTGCACATTTCACAGAGAGCTGGAGAAAGCGAGGGGTAAAAGGGCGACCGCCACTCATTCTTTCCCCCATCTGTCCATGCTGTCAGGGACTCTGGAGCCTCTCTAGAAGCTTGACTGACATTTTGGACGTGCCTGTCACTTTTGCCTGTTCTGACTCAGACTTGTCTTGTTCTTGGCCGACGTCGGATGCTGACTCAACTATTTCCCACTCGCCTAGAAGTATTCCAACATGCATTTTTCCCCCCTGGCCAATTTAACTTTCTTCTGAGCTGTGCAAAAATATTTGAAATGGATTAAAATGAAGTTTTATGGATTGACTGGTCAAAGGCAGTACAAAACAGAAGACGACTAACAAACTAAGCAACTTAACTGAATCTAGTTTTGGAAGCAGCTTGCATATTTCCAAGTTGGTTTCTGTTACAGTTCTGACTATGAGTTGCCAGTCATCATAGTCAGTTTAGTTATTCTTCCTGCCTTGGACATATTCTTCAGTATTTTATAGCATAGCGTTTTAGATTCACACCAGAGACTTTAATTTAGCCATTCAATAAAAATGACCTATCACTGATCTAAGCCAATCCTGCAGATACTGTAATGTACTACTTCAGTTTCACATTGTGCAATATTCCTGCTAATTACCAAAAGGTTGCATCAAAATAAGACTTAAATAAGGTTAATAAATAAGACTTAAAATAAGGTTCTTCTTCACCTGAATCAGAATCAATGTATTATTTGTCAGTAAAATACGCAGTATATTGCTCTTCTACTCTGGACTGAAGCTGCAACATTCAGGATAGTTTTTCTCAGGCTCCAGGGTGCATGCACAGCGGCATGACAGCTTACCAAAAGTGAAGCCAATGCATCATGATTGCACCCTGACTGGTTGATAGTTTAGGAAGTGTTTGATTTGATATACAGCAGAGTTTTCTATGAGCATAGCACACCTTTTAAACATCAATATCACAGTTGATAATGTTGATTTAATTCAATCGATTGTGCAGCCCCAAATAACGGTACAAAACCCAATGAAACCTGCAGTATTTTGATATAATGGTCTCTGTCTGAATGTGTGAGAGTCAGCTGCCATTGTGATGACTGACTGGAGGGATGTGACAGACAGTTGTGTGAACAAAGGGATCCAGAGCACATGTATGCTAGGGGCAAAAGGAAAAATGACTTCAACCCATTTCTGCAGCTGCTGCCTAAGATTTGTCTGGAAAACTTTATAAAAGTTCAATTGTGTGATGTGATCTGGTGGCCACATATATTTCCTGTTGCTATTCTGGAATCCAAAATAGATCACATTTACATCTAAATTTGAATTGAACACACCTTCATTTTATAATAAACTGCAAGATTAATCTCCACCCAGCAGGGAATAGGTTGCCTGGTAATGGTGAGGGCTGGACTCACACCGACCTGCGACTGCACTCTCCACGGGGACAGGACTGAGCCCAGATGGTCTCCTACCTCCCCAAACTAAGTACAAGTGACCTCGCACACATCCACCTGTGATGACGCCGGTGTGCCATATGGAGTGTGGTTGTCTTCTATCTTCTTGGACTCACACCTGCTTCCCCGGAGAGGCTGCACAGAATCAGATTTTAATGACTGCGCAACTCTGGGTCACATCCAAAAAAGTGAAATAGCAGCGGGTAGATGGTGATGAGGCTGTCTGGTTATGTCGAGAGGTGTAGGAGGACATCAAATAAGACTCCATCAGTCTCTATTTCAGAGCTGTGCTTGCTGTGTGCAATGCTCTTTGACTAACAGACTGTTTATTTGAGAACTCACGACTGCTGCTAAACGCTGATAACTTCTGTGTTATGATTCCACCAAGACTTAAAACAGTGATTGTAATTTGAAGCATGATATTAAGGGTTATATAACGAGGATTGAAAGAGTGAATTGCCAGGATAGCATGTTCCCATATTTCATACAAAAAGCTGTAGTAATATTCTTTCCCTCCTGTCACTGTAGCCGGACCTGGCAGAGGGCAGAATTAATGTGTTGACGGAAAGCTCCTTATGCTCGCAGAGAAGATTACAGAGGAGCTTTATCCAGGAATTCAGTGCATGAAGTTAATTGATTTATGTTGAAATATTATATTCATATCCAGCTAATCCTCACAGTTGTACCTCTGTTTGGAGTCCACCTTAGGATGAGTTGTCCTCGAGGTACGGTTAGCAGATTGAAACAATCCCTCAGCTCTGCAGTTATCATGTGTCACCCTCGCATGTGTTTTAGCTTGTTCTGATATTCGAAACTAACACTTTTCTCCTGTAATTTACTCAGGATGAAATGAACAAGACAGGTAGTATGTAGCTCTGATATAACTCCATATACTTGTGAGACTTCTTGACCTTTTGGGAGATGTGATGTCTGAGTCTTCACAGTCAATATGGAGCCATACCTCTGTTGCTTTTTTTGTCAGATGAAGATGTAACACACTTTATGAGATGCTAGCTAACTCAGGCTTTCTTAACTATGATCTGGTGGAAAAAGAATTCAAATCTTGTACTTAAACCTGCAGTAGGCAGAACGTTTTTGGCATCATTGGGCAAAAATCCCCAAATAACCTTTCAGCATGTTGTATTTAAAGTGTTCTGGAAGAAAACTAGACTTCTGCACCTCCTCAGGCTTTAAAAAATCTAGCCCATGATGGGAGACTTCGGCCAATCATAGGTCATTTCAGAGAGAGAGCGTTCCTATTGGCTGTTCATTCAAGAAGTTTTCTCCAGCTGGTGGGCGGTGCTTGGTATTTCCTCAGCTGATCTCAACATGGCTGCCGGGTCACAAACTTTCTCATTTTACAGCTAAACAGTAACTACAAGATGTTTCTGAAACCATTTGAGGAGAGAAATAGTCATTACAGTATCAATGTTTGATCAACTCTGCCTTATTTGATCGATTACAAATGATTGACAGCTGTTCAATGACGGCAGGCTCCTGCTTGGCTCTGATTGGTTGTTTTCCGCTGGTCTGTGAAATCTTGCAGATGCCATTAGGAGCACTGGAGGACACAGAGGAACATCATATTCATCTTCATTTCCAGCACTGCTTAATTGATTTGGAGGCCATCTTTACCCATTGTTGATGGGGGGAGAGAGTGAAGCAGCTTACCCATCATTGGGTTATTGTTTTATTGTTCACTGTTTAGCTCCTAACAACTCTGGATTTCATGGATGTGTTCTTTTTTACAGTTTGATTAAACATCCCATGAAATGGCTTAGAGGTCATAACTTTTGATGTGTTTACAGTCTTATAAAATAAATAGGATATTGTTGGGTGGAGACTTAAAAGAGTAGTATACTCATGTGTGAACATTAGTCCAGTTTACGAGATCTCCCCACAAACTGGCAGCTTGTCTGACAGAAATGAAGAGCATGAGTCCACTTAATAAAATAACGTCAGACCAAGCAGCAGTAAAACATCCACAGCAGAATACTTCGTATGTGTGTTGCTGCACATCATAGAACTATGTACAAAACAAAATAGCAACAATAATAACTCATTTTATTTGGTGGCGCATTTTTGGACACCCAAGCACACCTTAAAGAGATAAAATAAATACTCGAACACATGAAAACACGACAAAAACACCAGTAGAGCAAACATAAGAGACATTTAGGCAGACACACGTATGAGGGGGAATAAACAAGTAACGATGTTAAGGGAAAGACAGATGATGGACACTACAGTGAGTAGGCCAGTTTGAACAGGTGATCGAGCGGTAAAGTGCTGAGAATACGTTCGGCCTTTCGTGAAGTTTGTCTGCCGACTTAAAACAATGAGCTCGAATCAATTAAACCGGCAAAGAGCAGCAGAATTTGGTGTTGATTCTCAGTGGGAGCGGCAGTACTACCAGCACCGCTCTCACAATAGGGTGTTTTATTGAATATTAAAATGCATATTGTTTAATTGAGCTTCAGAGATACTGTATGGCATATGATGGTTGAATGTTGTATCCAGAAACAAAGCGCAACAACGGAGCCTTAAAAAAGAAGATGTGGGGGAGGCGAGTTTTAAGAAGTCTAGGTGGATAATGTGTAGGAGCATAAACACTGTGATGCAGGACTAAAGCACTCAGGCTGGGTGTTTATACAGAAGAGCAGAGGAGTTAAGAGGTCTGACCTACACACGACTTCAGTAGAGTAGATGGAAAAATTCACAGTTGTACATAACAATGAATGGTCCAGTCCCAAGCTTTGTTGATATGAATATAGAAATGACTCAGATGTAAGAATGACATTAGTTTGTTTGGACTGTATGTCCGCAAATATCCACTCTTCTCTTTGTCTCTGTCTTTCAACCACACACACACACACACACACACACACACACACACACACACACACCGCATGCACACACACACACACAAACACACGCACAAACACACACACACACACACACACACACACACACACACACACACACACACACACAAATATGGATTAGGCTAAAAAGAGAGAGCTTTTTTAGGACTTGGAGGCATGTTGGTAAAATCGATAGACTTACAGATGCTTGACGCTGTCTGCAACAGGTCCTGACTCTGCCTGATTGATAGTTTATCTTTAGAATAACAACAAAAAGACCATTATGAACAATATTTGACATTGCGGCAAACATCCATCATTCAGAGTGCAAATGGGATTTAATTACATCCCACTTGACTCTTATCAGGTGAAGCCTTTAAGACATGGTAGAAGGCAATAAGAGCTCACTTATCATAGTGAGAGCAGTGAGAGACGCTGACAGCCGTGTGAGAATGTGTGAATCAATATTTTCCCTTATGGACAGCTGGGATTACAGCAACCTGTGAGTGTGTGTGGTGTGTGTATATGTGTGTGTCAGACACAGAGCCATGCTGTGGTGTTCATGTTGTGCTGATGGCTTTGGGGCAGACACCATCACTCTGCTACAGATGCATGATTCTGTCTATCTATCCATCCACCCATCCATCCAGCTACTGGAGGTTTAGTCCATTTCACAAATGTCTAAAAATATCTTTTGACAGTCTTGTTAGTGTACACAAAAACAGCCGAGCGTCAGCTATGAGTCTCAAGGCCAGTGACTCATGTGAAACTTATTTATTTTAATTTGCTAACAGCGAGTCGATGTGCATGCCAGGATTATTTATTGGCATAAAATAGATAAAACGATGTGTCACGATTTCAGCGGTCTGTTTTAATCTGAGACCGAAGGGATTGAAGTCTATAAATCTGGACAGTAATCATTTCACTGACATGTCTAATGCTGAGACTTTACACATTAGCTGTTAACTAAATCTCATCAGTTCAGAATAACAACTACAGTAGCTTCCTGTCCTCCTCTTCTCCCCAAACCCCCTGAGAGTCCTCCCCTACTGCGTCTCCAAGTAGAAATTAGCAACTGGATGCTTACAGTAATTACAATGTGTCTCTCGGCAACAGCAGAGAAGTGTGTGCAAGCATTTTTTTTCTTTTCAGGAGTAGTACAGCTAAAGCAGGGATCAGGTCACATTCAGTATATACGAGTCAGTAAATATCTGATTACACAAATATTTACAGTAGTACAGCTCTGGCAAGGAATAAAATAACAAGTACTGGTGCTATACTGTTACTATTGTTTTTGTCATAGTTGTTTCTGTAAGACTGAAAAGGACATCATTTAGTCGTATGTTTAAGGGTCTGTTACATTAAAAAACAATGTTCTGAGGGCTGGATTTTGAGGATTGCATTGTTCTGCTGCACCTGATTTGACTATTAAATTGGTTTTATCAGTTGCTAGAAGCACTATAGATGTGGGACTTGTAAAACTGAAAGTGAAACTTAAAGGTACAAGCAATTTGCGTGTTTTAATCGCTTTATATTGCCAATGTATGAACAGATGGAGACCTTCCCCGACTTTCTTGGTTGCCTATAACAGACTGCGGATGAATTTCTATGTAACGGACCGTTTTTTCAGGAAAATCTAAATATGATGTTTATGGACGTTCTTGAGTGCCTTGCCTCTCTTCTGCTCCCTTAAAACGCCCACAGTGTGCAGCTAATGCAACAAATGCTGTCTTGAGTGCTTAAGCTATGGTTGGCCAGCTTGCTGTAACTTACAGTAGCTATGCAGCATGGATCTGCTTGGTTGTTTCCTAACATTAGCTGATAAGGTAATTCGTTTGCTGCAAGCTATGGAGCCACTGGTCCACATAAAATATAGAAACATAACAGAACATTATGTAAGGGATAATGTCCGATGAGCTGTCCATTATCAGGAATTAATGGACGACGCGGAGAGATGACAGGATGCTGACTGCAGTTCACTTAACGGCCACAGGTGTCATTAATATCAAGGATCTTCTGAACTTTCATCATGTAAAATTGAATGAAACGTCACGTTTTGAATGCACAAAAAAAGGCTTCTTTAGGTTTAGGCAACACATCGTGTTTTTGGCTTAACATAACTACGATTCAAATGTGGAAGTGAAACTTAACGCTTGTGAACATAAAGACAACTACTTGACTACTTCGTGTCCCAGCCATCGTCTCTGAATTCCACCCTATATTGAGTTTCATGCTGTCTAGCGCCTGACTTCTGCTTCTGCTCCTGTCATAATTACTACGGTCACTAGATGTCGCTGTCGTCTTCTTTTGTACCTTTTTCTAGTGATCTACCATTCGAATAGATGATAAAAACTACTGGTGTAGTAAGCTCTTACAGGGTACTACAGGAAAGAGTCCTCAAAACCCGGAAATTAGTTGGAAGTTAATGGGTTTGTAGTTATCTTACAGAACAAGATATTTGTTTGCCACAAAGTTTAATTTCTGCAGTAATTCAAAACCCAATGGAAAAATACCAGTGACATTTTGTCAAGGGAACCAGGGCGATGGTAACTTCCTGGTTGGCCTACAAAAATACATCATCTCTGCACCACTCTACTGTATATTGACCCATATCTATGGCACATGTAGCATCCGATAACATCTACTTAATGGCCTGTCAATTGTCTAATCGGCTGTCTCACCGTTATTTTAGAAAAAGCTGTGGCTGAGGCTCACGTGACCATTTTTTCTTGTCTCAGATTGATTCATTTCGAAGCTAACCAGCTTGAGCTGAAATGATAAGTGGATTAATTGAATTGTAGATTAACAAAATGACGTGGCAGTTATTTTGATAATCAAATAATAATTTCGTAACTTAATTTAAAGTATAAAAGCCAAATAATCTCTGGTTCCAGCTTCTAAAGTGTGAGATTTTGCTGCTTTGTCTCTGTTTAACTGAATATTGTTGGGTTTTGACCTGTTTGACCCACCTTGGATTCTTGGACAGTGTGAGAGACGTTTTTTCACAAGAAAATAATTAAAATAATCACCAGTTGCAGCCCTTTAACCAACAAAGCTTTTTCTCCATTCATGGCCAGGAACAGATTGATTTCAGTTATGAATTCATATGTCACGACCTTTAGGGTCCTACCTGTCTGACCCTTCTATTTTAAACAGCCAATAACAATAAATATATTATAACAGGGCTTTGACCCTCTGAGGAAACTGCCACTGTAAATGCAGCACATTAAAATGCTTTTATGGGTCGATGTGAATTGGGGCTTTATGTGATTTTGCTTTGAGATTATTTTAAGGACTGTTTAGAAAATGAAACCAGAGATGTGTGTGAGAATCGTCTCTCCTTGTGTGCATCCATCAGCTTCTCTATGCAAATGTTTCTGCTGCGCTGGTTCGTTGAGCACAAAATGGCCACGGCACAAAGCCATCTCAAGGATTACCACAGATCCACATTTATTATGACACGACGATGGGAGGAGGTGCACCGAGAGACGGTCGGGGTTGCACAGTAACTCTTCTGCTCTGTAACAGTAACAGTAACAGTTAATAACCAATAAACGCAGAATAAACATAAAGTGAGAGATGTTTGCCTCCTTATCACATGGTTGTTGTTGGCAACGGTATCCTTTTATTTAAGTTTGCACACTTAAGATTGAGATGTCCTCACACTCGCCACAGTGTGACAGAGAGGAGGGAATATTTGCTAAAACATGAACATTGAACTCCTATTGTGCGTTGCATGGTGCTGTTTTACACACACACCGCACACACACACACGTAAAGGATCCCTGTGGTCGCTAACAATGTTTGTGCCTCCTGAGCTGCCTCCCACGCTCCTGTAGGGAGACTGTGTAAATACACACTATTCTGCC
The DNA here is from genome assembly GCA_947000775.1 of Pterois miles. Taxonomy (NCBI): domain Eukaryota; kingdom Metazoa; phylum Chordata; class Actinopteri; order Perciformes; family Scorpaenidae; genus Pterois; species Pterois miles. The sequence goes on along the minus strand of CAMQGK010000100.1, from coordinate 1,359,855 downwards.
TCTCACCATCACCATAATCCATAATGCAGTCTGGTCTCCCTCAGAAACAGCCACACCACATTTACTGGATCTATTATTGAAGACATCAAAAATAGTTCCTCTTGTTTGTTTTTTTTTTCTTTAAAAACAAGTGATATAAATGTCTGTGTGCGACTGATGCTTCACCTCCTGAGCATTTTCTGAGCCCCCCAAAAAACTCTCGGTAATGTCACCATTTTGAATTATTCATCTAAACAACACACACACACTCAACTGTGCTTAGTTGAGAGACATTTTTAGAAGGCCACCAAAGTTATGTGCTAACTTTATTTAGTGTGGGAATCAACTAAAAACACTCCTTTACACTGAAAAGCTCTGAATATTCTGTAAAAAACCGTGGACTAACTCCATTAATTGATTAGTTGATTTCAATGACAGAGCTGTAAAACTCACACAATCACACAAAAGCACCACTGTTTACCAGAGATGTGCTCATAAGTTTCTTGGAATTAAGTCATTCAGCAGGAAAAACGAGCATAAAAAAAATGATTGATGATCGACAAAAGAAATCTTAGCCGACTATGACCAAAACTACCGATTAGTTGACTAATCGGCTAAGAGGGAGCGGCACTAATATCCTGACACGTTAGTCCATCAGGTTCTAAAATGAATGAATCCTACTCTTCCATCTTATCCATTTCATCCCACACTCCCACACATTTTTCTCAACGTGTGCATACGGTGTGTGTGTGTGTTTTAGGGGAGCTTTCTCCGAGGTGGTTCTAGCGGAGGAGAAGAGGACCCAGAGGCTGGTGGCCATCAAGTGCATCCCCAAAAAAGCGCTGGAAGGCAAAGAGAACAACATTGAAAATGAGATTGCTGTACTACACAGGTGAGGTCACCTGAGTTCCTCGTGATGCGTCAGCTTTGTGCTTCGTGTCCAGCGGACAGAATTAGTCAGTGCGGCCTCTTCCAACAATGCATGAACACAGATGCAGCATATGTGCAAGGGTGGGTCAATCGAACAGGCGATTAAATGCACAGTGTCAGTAGAAACTGTAGGATTGTGCACCGGAAATGTCAGGAGTAAAGAAGATAGACCTATTTTTAGTGTCCCTGTTGCCAGGGCAACAGCACACAGAGGCGGAGATGGTGTGGAGTTCCCCGCAGCAGTGTACTGAAGAAAGAGAAGGAGACATAGAGGGTGGAGAAGTGGAGAGGGGGGGGTGGGCTACGATGGAAGGAGAGAGATATGGCAGAATATGAAGAGTGGAGTTTGGCCAAATACTTAAAAGTGGCCATTAAATAAATAGAAGAGTCATGAGAGCGAGAGAAGAAAGTTAATCTGAAAAAAAAACACACACACAGATGGATCATCTGTTTCTACTGAAATCATATCTCAGCTGCTGATGTGTTACAGTGATGGTGCATCAACTTGACTTGAGAGCCAAGAGAGATGCTCAACTGTCTGTTGCTCATTCATAACAATAAATGATTCACTTCTGTGAGTGTGTGTGTGAGAATAGTATTTGTTATAGTTATTCTATAATAAACCATGGCTGTAGGTGTATAAGAAAATATCAAATATATTGACTATCACAACGTTATGTTTTGTGATTCTGTATTGATTAGCTTACATGCAAAGATTAACTTGATCAATACTTTATTTCATTTGCAAAGAGATGCGCACGTTCAGCGTATGTGCCCTCTGGACAGAGATAAATGCAAACGCAGATTGTTCTGATTGCAAAAAAAAATAGTAAAAACTTTTTTTAAAACTCAGCTTTTATGCATATGGTGGTGCGTTCTTTATACTATTGACAGTTTTCCAAAAATTGACGTTAAAAAATCACCTAAAATATATTGCCTTGATTCTTGCCAGTACTTAGAGGTAAAGCGGGTCGTCCATAAATGGGAAGCTCGGTGGTTCGATCCCGGGCTCCTCCAGTCCAAGTGTCCTTCGGCGACCCCTAATTGCTCCCAAAGGCTGCGCTATCGGTGTGTGAATGAGTATTTACATTAGATCCAGATGGGCAGTTGGCACCTTGCATGGCAGCCTCTGCCATCAGTGTATGAATGTATGTGTGAAAAGCACGAGTGGTCAGAAGAGGATAGAAAGGGAATATATAAATGCAAGTACTTGGACAATTTACCATTCTGTCAAGCCCTATAGCTATAATCTCCACAGCTGATCTTTGTTACTGGCTCCAGCTGCATACCACCGGTCATAGTCACCCTTAGTAAGAGGTAGCTACTGTATTTGAAGCTTTTATATGCTTGATATGAGAGTTTGTATTCAAAAAGAAGAGGGCAAATACAGTTGGGAGAGTTTTGATCCAAATGAACTGTATAGTTTTTCATAGCTCTCTGAATTTGAATTATGCAGCAAGAATGCCATCTGGTGACCGACTGACAGTAAGCAGTTAGTCACAAGAGACAAAGTGAAAGTGCAACATATTCTGTCTGATGATTTCTGTCCGTTTATCCTCCTCAGAATCAAGCACGCCAACATCGTGACGCTGGAGGACATCTTTGAAAGTACATCCCACCTATATCTCGTCATGCAGCTGTGAGTCCCTCTTCATCTTACACAAATGGATTACTATATAACAGAAGATGTGCATTTATAAAGTCATTTTATTGTTTATTGTCATTTTATTACGTAACCAGTTAAGTTCAGCTAACGTAGTTTTTCTCCTTTTGTTTCCCTTCAGCTGGCATTAAGAAACATCTTATTCCATATTCTAGTGTTATATAAATTCATATACATCACTAGGGTTATATAATAATAAGTTTAATCATTGATTAGTCTGTCGTTATTTTCGTGATTAATCGATTAGTTCATTGTTCTATAAAATGTCAGAAAACAGTGAAAAATCCGTGTTTCCCAAAGCCCCAGATGACGTCCTCTAATGTCTTGTTTTGTCCACAACTCAAAGACGTTCAGTCAAAGAAACCAGAAAATATTCACATGTAAGAAGCTGGAATAAGAGACGTTTTGTTCTTATAAAATTAATGAAACCGATTAATTGATTATCAAAATACTTGGCAATTAATTGTTGCAGCTCCATATATCACATATGCATCATATGTAGTTTATCAACTGAAAACTGTATACAAACTTCTGTAAAATCCAGCCTGGTATATTTGGAAACTTATATATCTAGAATTAAAACAATATGTTAAAACAATATTTGGCTGCACAGCGTGAGCTGAATCACCATGATTTTTCTCCTGGCAGGGTATCTGGAGGTGAGCTGTTTGACAGGATTGTGGAGAAAGGTTTCTACACAGAGAGAGACGCCAGCCAACTCATCCACCAGATCCTGGATGCAGTCAAATATCTCCACGATATGGGGATCGTCCACAGAGACCTGAAGGTATCATTACTCAGGGAAGATGGAAATATAACAATCCTTTTCCCTTTGCAAACCCTCCTGCTTTTGTTCTCATCTTTGCAGCCAGAGAATCTGTTGTATTACAGTATGGATGAAGACTCCAAAATCATGATCAGTGACTTTGGACTGTCAAAGATCGAGGGAGCGGGCAGCGTCATGTCCACAGCCTGCGGTACTCCTGGATATGTGGGTAAGGTATTTATTTCCCTCCTGATATGAGCTCAGCGCTTGCTTTGTCAGCTGATATCCCCTCTCTTTGTTCACTGCGTCGAGAGGCTCTTTCATCCACTACTGAGTCAGTTGCAAGTGTTTCACAAGTGCTCTCTGCCTCTTAAACATGACCCACTAGATCACATGGTATTACAGAAAGGTCAAGATTACTTGAATTCACCCCCACTGCTGCTCTGAGTTGTATACAGTATTTTATCTGTAATGAATTTGTGTGTGTGTGTGTGTGTGTGTGTGTGTGTGTGTGTGTGTGTGTGTGTGTGTGTGTGTAACAGCCCCTGAGGTGCTCGCTCAGAAGCCCTACAGCAAAGCAGTGGACTGCTGGTCCATAGGAGTTATTTCTTATATTCTGTAAGTCTGAGCTCTTTCATCAGCGAGAAGTACGTAAAGTGATCATTTTCCAGTACTGAATATATTCTTACAGTATGTCACTCCCTCAGGTTGTGTGGATATCCTCCGTTTTATGATGAAAACGATGCCAAGTTGTTTGAGCAGATTCTGAAAGCGGAGTATGAATTTGACTCTCCGTACTGGGACGACATCTCAGATTCAGGTACAACCGTCTACTAAAAATAGTGCGGACTTACAAATCTGAGTGGACTGTTACATCATTAACTTGATTTTCATTTGCAGCCAAAGACTTCATCTGTCACCTGATGGAGAAAGACTCTCTGAAGAGATATACATGTGAGCAGGCCCTCCAGCATCCATGGTGAGAAAATCTAAATAATTACTGTCTTTATATTGAAAAAGATACACTCATACTCATCCCTTTCAGTATAGCTGTGTAGTGCTGAAAACCTATTTGTCAATTAACTGATTGAAGGAAATGGAAATTGGAACAGTTTCAATTTAAAGGGCTAGGTCAGGGGTTTTGAAATGGGGTTGTATGAGGTACTTATCCATAGTAGGCGTATTATAGTAGATGGCGGTCGGCGTGCCCCCAGGACACAGACAGGACCTCCAACACTGAAGCAAAGCAATACAGTGCTGAGGACGGGGACAGCAGAAAACCTGAAAGAAAGGCTCATCTGAAAAAAATGATATCCAGTAAAGTGTACATTATATTATAAACATTTTCTGATGGCAAACTGAACTGAAAGTGAAAAGTATCTACACTGTTTTTGTCATCTGAGCCTGCTGGCTTTAGAGACAGCAAAGGTTTCACTTTCAGTTCAGTTCCCTGTGGGAAAGGAGAAGGAAAAGGCTGTTTCACAGTAAGATGAAGCAGTGAAAATATTCTAAATATAGTGCACACTTACACAGATATACATTTTTTAGGTGAGCCTGTCTTTTAGGTGGCGATGCATTTTCTTGTCCACAGCACTGTGTTGCTTTGCTCCGGTGTCGGTGCTCCTGTCTGTTTCTCGATGCTAGGGGTGTACCAACCACCATCCTCCGTAGGTAATACACCTGCTATGGATACGTAACTCTAAACACAAACTATTCCTTCAACTGAAAATAAAACAATTTTGGTAACAGATTAATCATTATACAGACATTTATCAAGCATTCATGTGAGGATGTTTTTATTTAGTAAATTAATAATCTTTGGGATTTGGACTGTTGGTCAACCAAAACAAGCAATTTAAAGACGTCACTTTGGGCTCTTGAAAATAAAAACGGCCATTTTTGCTATTTTCTGACATTTTACAGACTAAATGAAAAACTGAAAAAACAAAGAAATTAATCAGTTAATTTGAAAAATAATCAACAGTCGGACTGCAGCTTACAGTTATTTTCATTATTAACTAATGTGTCTTGAATAGTTGATTAATCCCTTTGTCTATAACAAATATAGCTTCCCATAGGGTGGTGGCGGCGACACATTCAAATGAGTGATATTCAGTTTACTATCATATAGGCCAGTAGTTCTCAACCTGGGGATAAGTACCCCCAAGATAGAGATTGAGATAATTTCCTGGGCTCGCCAGATATTAATAACTTTATTTATATCGCACTTTTCTAAAACAAGTTACAAAGTGCTTTCCAAAGATATAAAAAGCAAGATAAATTAGCAGATAGTATCAAAATAAAATAGAGTTGATGCAGTAAAAATGACAAGCCAGGTATGAAGTACTAAAACACAGTCAGAACAAGTAGAATAATAACAGGAGAATAATTGATTAAGACAAAGCAAATCTAAAAAAGTGCATTTCTAAAATTATTTGAAAGACAAAACAGAGCTAGCCTGCCTAATAAATAAATAAACATATTTTAGACTGGGGAATGGTTTTTACATTACATCGCCTACATCAGTGATATAATTTGCCTCCAATTAGATTTTATTGAGTGTGAGAGTCAAAGTGTGCATGCAGATGAGTTTCTGATGGGGGGTTTCTGGCAGGTCATGAGGAGAGAAGTCACAAATCGCATCAAAAATCCTCAGTCACCTTGTCACTAGTAGTTCAAACAAAACAAAACTGGAGGGTCACAACTTAAAAAGGTTGAATCACTGGTATATGCTACTGTGTGAGTGACAAAGAAAAGCATCAGATCTTCACATCTGAGAAGCTGGACGTAGTTTGTCATTTTGCTTGAGAAATAACTGGAACAATGAACCAATTATCAAAGTAGTTGTAGATCAATTTTCTGTTGATCGACTAATCGATACATAACACAGCGAACAAATCTCAGCCAGGCGCCTCAGCTACATATAAATCCTCTAATTCTTGCTGATTTTGCAGGATCTGTGGAGACACAGCTCTGGACAAGAATATCCACGAATCCGTCAGCGCTCAAATCAAGAAGAACTTTGCCAAAAGTAAATGGAAGGTCAGTGCAGAGCAGCCTGCTGAAAGAGCAGCATTCAGACTGGCAGGAGCACATTTTGCTGTTTTCCTCCCTCAGTAGCTGTCAGACACAGACAAGTTTTTCCCTTCCTCTCTCTGTAGCAAGCATTTAATGCCACAGCGGTGGTGCGCCACATGCGGAAACTGCAGCTGGGCACTAGTCTCGAGGGACCCAGTCAGATTACTCCCACCAGTCCCTGCCATGGACATCTACTCCCGGAGGAAGAGGAGGAGGAGGAGGAGGAGGACGATGACGATTTGGGGAATGGGGAGGAGGAAAGCTGTAAGTTATCAGTTCACAGTGAATGAATAAACTCTCCTTCAGTCTTATTCAGACGGACGGCTCTCTTCACTTACAAGATTCATGCCAGTGCTACACTGTAAATTCGCAGTATTTAACCTTCTTAAGGCCAACTTTGCAATCATACAACTGTCTTGAGCAAGTAGCAGCATGGTTTGGCTAGACTAAGACAAATGTATAGAAGGTAGAAAAGGAGGAGACTAAGTTCCTCAGGCATTGTCATCCAACTCTGAGCCTCAGACAGTACCTAGTAGAGAGGGAGAAGATGGGAGAGCTATGCATGGGATTGAATGCAAGCCCCCAGGGAGAGCACCGATCATTGATGCCAATTTTAGTAGTGGCCAAACGGTGGTACTGCAGCTTCTATTCCCCTTCTCCAACACTGTTAGTTATTCAAGGTCAATGCCAAACCTTAACCATCTCACAAGAGCTTTGCAAAAAACCTCTGACCTACAGATCACTAATGCCCACCCTCCTGTTCCCAGTGTTGCCAGTGTTTGCACTGTTAGCGCTGTTAGCACCCTTAGCTGCGAGCCCCTGGCTCAGCCGTCACGATGTTGAGAGCTGTGTGGAGGCAATAGGTATGTTCAGAATATTGAATTTATCTATCCATCCAACCCTTTTCTTCCGCTTATCTGGGGCCGGGTCACAGGGCCAGCAGGCTAAGTGGGGAATTCCAGACATCCTTTCTCCAGCAATGCTTTCCAGCTCTTCCTGGAGGACCCCAAGGTATTCCCAGGTCAGACGGGATATATAATATAATCTTTCCAGCATGTTTTGGGTCTGCCCCGGGGACTCTTACCAGTTAGACATGCCTGGAAAACCTCCAAAGGGAGGTGTTCAGGAGGCATCCTGATCAGACACCCGAACCACCTCAGCTGGCCCTGCTTGACGCAAAGGAGCAGCAACTCTTCTCCAAGCTCCTTCCGGATGTCTGACCTCGCTTTGGTCAAAGGCTCATTCCCCACCTGGAGGGTGACATCCATCGGTTTCCGGCAAAGATTTAGTCCATAAGACTTGGAGGTACTGACTCCTATCCCAGTGATTTCACACTCGGCCTTAAACCGCCCCAGTGCGTGCTGAAGGTCACGGTTCGATGAAGCCAACAGAACCACATCATCTGCAAAGAGCAGAGACACGATTCTGAGGTCCCTGAACTTAGCACCTTTAAAATTTGAGTTCATTTGGAAAGCTTTAGGAGGTTGCTTGCCACAATATATGTTGTTTTGCAGGAGACAAATTCCCCATATCTCTACAAAAGAGGTGGTGAGTGCACAATTATGAGACAAAAATGTCCCTTTAACCTGGCATGGTCCCTTGTTTTGCTCTAATCTCCAGTGTCCCACTATGAGGATGGTCGACGTGGAAGCACCGAGGGCAGCACAGACCGGGACAGCCTGAGGAGCTGCACCTACTGCTGCAGGCCGGCCAGTCGCGTTTGAGCACAACCTCCTGTTGTCATGGTGACATTGAATCCCTGGAGCGCCCAGAGCCCGCCCGCCCAGTCTGGCCAGGAATGCAGAATAGTTAGCAGGCAGAGTGCATCCACAGCGAGCAGGTCACTGTCACGGTGTGGAAAAACACACTGTAAGTCTTTGTCCCCCCAAAAAAATACAAAACCCAACTCCAGACACACAAGTTTTTAATTTTTTTTTGCAGACCGAGTGGACAGTGATTTAAAGAAAGGGCCAGTCTGCATGATTAGGTATAGCAGGAGGCTCTTCTGTTGTCTTGGATGTTAGCTTCAGGAAGCCTCTTGAGTCCTAAAGACAAAGACAAGGCAGTGGCCTAAAGGCTTCTGCATTATTTTTTTTCTCACATGATCAGTCACATCTACCTCTAATCACAATTACCATCTGTCTGCATCTATCTGGTTCATACACTCTACACTACTGGCAGCTTTCTCCAAAATCTGGCCAGACAGGGCACAAAGAGAAGGGGAACGCCTTCTAGAGGGAAATACTGAGAGCTCCTCCTGCATGTCTTTATACTGTACTCCTCACCCATCAACATGACTTGGTCCAGTCACTGACCAAGTAACTGTTTAGTTAAAATTGAGTTAATCCCAAGGCATGACTTCACTACCGATGCCACCTCCCCATTTGTTCTGTTTGTCTTCTTTTTCTCATATTAAGTGTTATTGTCCTTTTAGAAGCATTTACTACTTTTGTTTAAAGGCTTTTCTTTTTTGGAGAGTGGAGGTTGATTGTGGGGGTTATGGACTCTATTTTCTGGCTCAGACTGGGTTTGTGAAGAGCGGTTCTGACCTGGAGTGTCTGCATGCTTCTGTTTGGGAAAACATCAAAAATGTATGAATATCAAAAGGAGACTGTTTTGTTTTATGGTTGTTTTGTTTTTAGAGGCTCAAACTGAGATCCCCTTAAATTGCAGGAATCTGACCTTCCTCCCTGGGCTCACATCATGTTAGGAGGGGTCATTTTAAAGGTGCAGTTACAACGAGAGCGCGTGGGGAAAAAAAATAATCACATTCATATCATGCTCGTCCTCTCTGTTCTGTTTCTGACCAGCGTCTAAATATCCGCCTGCTGGGTCTTACGCCGAGGCGGAGGGATCTCAGTCTGGGCGCTCCGCCTGCTCCGTGCTGTGCACCTCTAGTGGAAGAAGTTTTGGTCTACTGTTTGCATGACCTGATTAAATATGTTTACATGAATGATGATCAATTAGTATAAACACACATGATTATTACTACTACTCTGTTGTATTGAAAAAAAAAAAGATGTAATACTGTAATTTTGAGCTATTTAATGTGAAGTGAGTAACACCAGAAGTAATGTTGTTGACAAAGTACAACACAGCACAGTGGCCTTATCATTTGCATTGACTGTGACGGTCAAGTCTGACATTTAAACTGTATATTTACAACTCAAATCTTATATTTTTTTCAGTCTGTTTTCTTGCTTATGTAGAATCTATTTAGTTCTCTCTGGCACAAGCAGAAAAAAATACACATATCCTCATTTTACACAGGTGCCAGGCGCAGTACAAAACAAGAAAAAAAATAAAATATCACAGTGCTGGAAGCATCACCTGTCTGCTGTGGGGGTGAGCAAGCTCTACATGTGTCCTCCTGGGTAGATGAACTATAAAGCCATACAGCGAGGTGGGGACTGTAGATTCAGACATGTTGCCATCTCATAAACATACAAATCAGATAAAGGATGGCGATGTTTCGGCACGATATTTAATATAAAAATAATTATCCCTGAAAACACTTCAATCCTAATATTAATCACACCATTGTTAATTTATGGTATGTCATGACACAATGCCATATTGATCGTTAGCTGTAGAGATCCATGAAAACTTTTGTTGCCCACATAAAACCAGTTCCCTCGATCTGTCACTGACACTCACAGGTCCGTAGTACAATAAAAGAAGGCAATCACTCTGGATTTACACGACTGTAATTGTGGAAAATATGCAAACTGTGTGTGAAGGGCTTCATGTTAACTGTAAGATAGCCAGTGTTGATGACTTTGATAACCTGGCTATTATTTGTTTGGTAATATTGAACCTTACCTGAGATTTGTTTCCACTCGGCTGTGTTTTTTTTTGTTTTTTTTAAAGCTTATTTTACCCATTACAAAAACGTCTAAATGCATAAAAGAAACACTTGTATATTATATATATAAATATAAGTATATATTGTATATCCTTTTTTGTAAAAGCTGTTTTGAGCTACAAATGTATGGATGCAATGCATCATGGGTTATTGAACAAGATGTAAGAAAATATAATGATTTGTACCCACAAAGATTTGATCGCAGGAAATGAAATAAAACTTCCTTGTCTATGCATTGTGTGTTCCGTCATTATGCAACAACTTCACTTCTTTACATGTAAAACCCTGTGATTTGTGAAGACATTGAGTCGATTCAAACATTAGAAAAATTAGGATAAGAAATGACATGCAGATCATTGAATTTACTTATTTTACCTCTTTACGACTTAATGTATTAGGCTACTTATTCCTCCTGTTGACATACTGAGTGAGCAATATGCAAAACTAGTGATTTCAAAGATACAGTGGAATCAATGAACACGTGCAATAATTCAACCTAAATAGCACCTCTGTAAACTACAGCCTTTAAAATGAACACAGTATATTATTATTATACTATTATAGGTTGTATTATTATCATTATATACTGTAGGTGTTCTCGGACATCCCCAGAGATATAGACCTTTTAAATACAAGTTTGATTCTTCTGGTATACAAGGTATACTTGTATACCATACTCCCGTCATTCATAATCAGTAGAAGTGGAAGTACTGCATTGTTAAGTAAAAGCATGTAAGCAGAATTAGGAAAATGTACTTAACATATTTAACGTACTATTATTATTCGTGCATTCATGTAAAAGCAGATTTTACTGTTGTAGTTGGTTGCGGTGGAGCTCATTTTTAACAATTTTATCCAACTGCAGCTAATAATTATTTTTTATTATAGATTAATCCACTGATTATTACCACCATTAATCGGTGGTTTGTAAAAATACTGAAAATAGTGAGAAATGCCATCACAATCACCCAGAGTACAAACTGACACATTAACAATGCTTGTTTTGTCCGACCAACAATCCAAAACTCAACATGATTAAAAATCTATTCAAATTATTCAAAGGAAAAATAGCTAATCTTAACACTTAAAATGAAAACTGAATTGTTAAAATACTTGCCAATTAATTTTCTGCTAATCATTTCAGCTGGATTTGTATAAACAGTTGGGAATATTCATTTTTAACCAAACATCATATTTTATAAGCTTCTTGCATGTTTTGCAGTAATCCCAAATTGTAAAGTAACTAAAACAATCAGATAAATATAGTGGAGTAAAAAGATGAGTAAAAAAGACATAATGTAGTATAAGTATAAAGTAGCATAAAATGGAAATACTGAAGTATATATCTTAAATGCAGTACTTGGGTAAATGTACTTAGTTACTTTCTACCACTGATCATAATTAAATAAATGTTCACCTGCTGTTCTGACTTTTTTTCTCTCATCACTGTGAAGATACTCTCATTTATTACGAGAAAATATTCCAACATACTCTTATTGAATATCTTTTTTAATGTAAATATTATTAAAAGGCACACAAAAGACTCTTAATAGTCGTCTCAGTATGACATTAATTCTCAGTGTGGGCATCAGTCACATTACCAGACAAATACCTGATTTTTGACCATAGTATACTGATGATACTACGCTTCCCAACATCATAGAACAGACTATGGCTGCAGAGAAAAGTGAAGAGCCAAAAAGCGCATTAGAAAATTGTGCTGTAAAATTTTGTTGCTCCTTATTATTTGGACGGCATAGAAAAATGTGCATCTTGTTGAGTATCATGGAAACTAGCCAAATATGTCATTACAAACACAAAAAAACATGTTAAAAACAGTAACATTAATTCTGTTTGCCTTGTTGGGAAAATAGAGTGAAAATGATACTACAGCTGCTGAATATATGACATCCAGATTTCATCACCGTCTACATGATCCAGCACTCTAACTTAACCAACTCAGGACTAATTTATTTTTCATCTATGTGCACTATCAGGAGAACTCTCTTCAACATTTCCTCTGTTAATCACTGGAACAATTTGCTCATCTGATTGTTGTGTTCATCCTGAATGCTGAGCAGTATTATCTCCTTTGTGATCTTACTTGCTGTACAGCTAAGCTGCAATAGACATAGTCCACATATTCCCCAACACTGCGCTGTGCTGACTGCCATCACAAAACAATCACAGATCGCAACTGTCTCACTTGTTTTCCTCCAACGCTGCCGTCCTCCTCAGTCTCTCTTTGACTCGGAGGAACTCTGGCCCCTCTCGCTGTTGTCCTTTGTCTCTCTCTGGCTGAGGACAAATGAAAATATACATATTATATACACTAATATACACTTACTGTATGTGTGGTCACAGTAAACAAGCACCATTTTCACACAATATTTTACAAATGTCTGGGCCTGGGAGATCCACACAATCCAGATTACAGTTTTTCTCAATTGCTTTTGCTCATGTTTTTGAAACACTCTTAACATCCTTTATTAACTGTAAGTATAATCATCACTGTTTGACGGGACATCACAACTCTGTTGCATGTCTGCAGAAGGTAGTAACTCACCCAAAACACTTCATTCATGTTTAAAAACCAAGTTATCGTATCAATAAACTGGTCAACACCACCAAAAGTTTAGTCATCATGTGAGCCATACTGGTCAAAATGTTGAGGTGTTTTGTCTCCACGCCCGTCAACCCTGGAAACGTTTCTTATAAATCTGTTTTGTCCTACTTTGTTTACACTGACTGCTTAGGGGCTGCACGGTGGTGTAGTGGTTAGCACTGTTGCCTCACAACAGGGTCGCAGGTTTGAATCCGGCTTGGGGCCTTTCTCTGAGTTTCAATGTTCTCCCCGTGTTCACGTGGGATTTCTCAGGGTTCTCCGGCTTCCTCCCAAAGTCCAAAGACCTGAAGGTTAATTGATGACTCTTAATTTCCCGTAGTGCTCATGAATGGTTGTCTGTCTCTATGTGTGCTCTGCGATGGACTGGCGACCTGTCCAGGGTGTACCCCGCCTTCGTCCAGTGTCAGCTGGGATGGACTGGACCGACTGCTTACTGTACGATACCAGCATGTCAGTTTTGTCTGGCTGAATATGTATCGCACGGATCTTTTTAGATTCACGTTTCAACAGTGTGTCAAAGTTTACTGGGAAATGTCAATACTGTAAAAGCTACACAGAAAAAGGATATGCACATTTGCATAACAATAATCATTATTTTTGTATTGCACCTTTCTAAACATAGTTACAAAGTGACTGCACAGATAAAATACAATACAGATAAAATGAAAACAACAAGAAAAGAATAAAACATTGAGACAAAATAATGAGGATATAAAACCTGTAACCAGTGGTATCAAAACAATAAGTTACAGGACATAAGCCAAAAGGGCTGAGAGAAGGGTGGAAAAGGTGCACTAAGCTGTTGCCTTGTGGGGTTAAAAAGCATTTTTACAAAATGGGTATTTAAAAGAGATTTAAAACTGGTTAATGAGCTACGTACTGTATGTATGGAGTACATTTACAGTACATTTATTTGTGTAGCAATGTATAACATGTATTATACAGAAAGTTCACTTTTGATCTTTCATGTAAAGTCCTACACAGTGACACAGGAATTCTGCCTCAAAATGACGTCTATGCCCAAAAACAACAACCCTGCAACAATGAACAAACCTGTGGTGGTTCAATTCAAACACAACAAATTGTACCTCCTCATCATAGATATTTATGGGATATACATGCATGTCTGACAGATTATGATAACTGAATGGATCATTTTGCATGTGATGGCTCAAACAATGAAATAATGTTTAGAAGTTGTGAAGAGGACAACAGTTTTAGTGTGAATCATCTCCAGTTTTGATGAGCAAGACGTGTAAGTGGTTATTGTACTGACTCTTTAGATCATGTGCCAAACACGTGCAATTTGCTTGAATGAATGAAAAATTTAAATCTGTTGTGAACAAGTCTAATTGTTTAGAGGTTTGAACTTGTTGTTTTGAAAAACAAAAACAAACAATTCTCATTCAAGAACTGAGCCAAAGCAAATGAGAAAAACTATAATGAAAGTACAGTATAGTGTCTTAACAGATGAATTATTTTTCTTCCAGGCTGGTGAAACAGCGTCTACACTGCCCTCCGCTGGCTGACTGCAGAGCAACACGATGCTCCACATAGATCACCAATGTCAATCTTCTGTGAGGAAATACTGAATATTTTCATATAACAGTAATTTATCCTCTCTTAATAGATCATTTCATTTAATGTCAACCACCATGATGATTTGTTAGATAATTTTCTTTGTGAAAAGTGAGAAATAATAGAGCTATGTGCTATACAAACCTTTTTCAAGCCTCTGATGTCTCTTCAGCAGCTCCTGATGAAGAGGCGATCTGTTCTTCATGGCCTCTTCCTGATCCCTGCTCGACTTCATCCTTTGTTCCCATCTCCTCTTTTCTAACGCCTGCTGGAGTTCAGTCTTTGCTTCTTGAGACACTCTCCTGACAGAAACACAGAAGGGCTTTACGATCCATATACTGTATGAACAATGACAGGGAGGTGTGAGAGTGTGTCTTTTCCAACCTCTTGTGGGTCATCCTCAGTTCTTTGTGGAGCTCCCGGTGGCTCTTGGAAGCCATTACAGGATTGAGAGGTTTTTTGGGTCTGATGAGACAACTGCTCTCCTCCTCACTCTGTAGCTGGGACGGAGAAGCCTCAACCTGTTCAATTAGGTGTGTCTGCTTTACTGAGGCTAAAGAGAAAAACATGCAGTATATAGGTATTTGTGGTGTGTGTGTGATACAGTATTTACCATACAAACTGTACAAGTTAAACATTCACAACTACAGCTGGTTGAGTTTCAGTATTATAAACACACACTATAGCAGCTTTTAGTGAGTCTGTAGATAGATAGAGGACCCCAGAGAGATCATAAGTGAACAGAGACAGTGGTGAAATCACAGATAAAAAGAAACAAATAATCGACCCAGCCTATGAAGACAATAGAGTAGAAGTGCTGCTGGGTCTTTGTGATAATCACATTCAGGCCCTCTTTGAATCCTTCAGGTATATTGTCCTTAGTCAATCTTATGAAGAGCTCATTGCATGGGGGGAATATAGTCTCAAAAAGAAGTACAAAATGCAAGTGCCCCTCAAAAATAATCCAAGGCACTCTGTAGTGTTTGAACAAAATTGAAATGCCTTTAAATTACATGCAATAATTGTTTAAAATGACCAATGACCAACATAGGTCTTCATCGGGGTCGGTCGTAGGTCTAGCCTATATTGTGACAGAAACAACGTAGAAAAATATATACAATAGACATTTTTAAATCATTTGGCATCATATTGGCGAGCCCTGCATCACGTGACAACTACCATCAGTTTATGAATAACATCAGATGCAGATCCAGTAAGTGGACCCTGAGCTAGCAAGTTTTAGTCTGCTCAATAAAAACATCAAGGTCAGGATTATTATAACCTTTATTTTGGAGCACTCTCATTTAGTAGTATTTTACTCATATGGTGGAACAGTGATATAAACATTTGATCTGCGCATCAGTCTGAATAAAACATGCTTTTTTAAATCCAGTTGACTGAAAACAAGCGACGGGTATTAACATGCCACAGCAGTCACAGAAACTGAAATCTCAAACAGCAGCCTCGAATACACTTGAAATGACCCCAGAATGTTGTTATAGCCTACAACCATATGATGAAGCTACATAAACAGCAGTGTCTTTTCAGTGAGTCGTGTCACAATGGACTACAGTGACTTCGTTGGAAACGACACCATGGCAACAAAGAACAAAGAAACTTGACTGTTGAGTCTGTAGGGACGTGGCCTGGAAACTGGAGGGTGGTCGGTACAAGTCCAGCAGGGCCCAGTCTGTACGGAGTGTGGACTGATAGCTGGAGAGGTGCCAGTTCACTTCCTGGGCAGATCGTATTGCTCTTAAGCAAGGCAGCAAACCTCTAACTGCTCGGGGCACCTGCTATGCGGCGCCCCATCACTCTGACATCTCTCCACAATATTTAATGCATGCCGATAGGTCTTGTATGTCAATACAGTCTCACAGCAGTTCATGAAATAGTCATGAAATTTAAGCGTTCATGAATTTGATCCATGTACATAGATGTGAATTTCCCTTTTTTTCATGATGACTTTCAACAATGTATTTTTTTGTGTACGCTCTAGCCTTTTCAAAATAAAACTGCTTAGTTAGGTTTAGGAAAAGTTCAATGTTTGGGTTTAAATAACAATGGAAGGGGCGTAACTTAGTTACATAAGTTATGAAACAAAAGCTACTAATGAAACTGGTCTCCTGGGTGAAAGTCCGGTGTTTTTAGACCCATCGTCCTAAAACCCCTGAGTGTATTGAAATATTGAGTTTTCTTGCTTATGAGTTCATCTATTCATTTGTAAAAGGATGATTGTGTTATTTTTTGTTCCACAATGTACATAGTCTTGCTCTAAAACACATTTTACAGACTTGAATGTTGACTCTCACTTGGTAAATGGCTTATTGACAGGTTGCAGGACCTTTTTTACTCTTTAATGACAGGATCAATAAAAATGCTTCTGCAGCAAATACGACTGTGATCACATGTGCTTTATAACACAGATCCACCTATACCTGTGCTACCTCTGCACAGTTTCTTCCCTGCAGACACACAACAGACAAACAGCTTACCCCGCCTCTTTATGATAACAATAATAATTATGATTTCTCACCAGACCTATTCAGGTGTGTCTCTGGAGAATCTCTCTGCCAACAGAAAAAGTCAATGACATGTCAAATAGATCAGAATATATCTCATATTACCAAGTTATCCCTGAGATATAGTTTTTGTTTTTTGTGCTTTTTCAAAACACAAGTGTGTAGAAATAGTGTGACACACAATAGCACTCCAAATAAATAGACATCTTTCAGTGGTGTCACCAGTGCAGATTCATGCAAATAGCGGCTGCACAAAGCCGTATAATGATGCTGAAAGACAAATGAAGTGTCAGCTCTGGTTCCACATGTCCAGTGAAGCGAGAGCCCTTACTGGTGAGGTGGACGGCTGCCACCTCATTAATGACAAGGATCAAACAACAACACAGTTTGATTCTCGCTGAGATTCTCATTTGCTGGAATTTGAGCGGAAATAATAGTCCAGACAAGAATTATTCCCCCCGTGGGACTCAGACTGGACGGCTGGATAAAGTGATTCTTTCACTGTTTGTTGTTTCTTGAACATTCGAATGTGGAAAAAAAAAAATCATACTTATACATACATACTTCAAACATACTTTTTGCTCTAGCACCATCTATGACATTATTGATTCATGCACATAATGTTTGTAGTATTCTTGGCATTAGTTGCAATTCAGCTGCGCCATGTCTGGGCATTTAATAGCATTGTTAAATGTGTTCAAAAACTGACAGACGGAGTAAATTTTCAGAATGAGGAAAAAGGGCGATCTAGATGAGGCATTTTAATGACAGCTCTGCTGCTGGCTGCTGTTTGGTTGATGAGGGAAGAGCTGTGCTGTTTGGCTGAAGCTCAGACAGTAGATACTGTGTAGGGAAGAATTAATTGGACATGACGGGGTAAACCCTCTCTAAGGCCCATTCTCCAGTCTTGGCAAGGCTTTTTTTCATCGGATAAAGACCTGTGTTTGGTTCAAGCACTCACTGTCTGGGAATAAAAAGGTAGCGATAACAGTGACAGATAAACCTACCACAGGAAAACTATAATAAGTTCTGCCAAACAAAAGCTTAAATGTGACACAATTAATACTGTCTTTATCATTTGTTATTATGACATACTGTAACAGTTGGTTCGTCATTATCTTGCAGTGTCTTAATCTTCTCAAACATACAATGAAAGTATTTCTGCCACATGGATGCTTCTACTGGATTATCTTAGCGAGGCATGTCTCACAGAGAGTACATGAAGAATAAAAATAGACAAATTTACCTTCTTTCCATGGGTGACTCCCATGTCCTCCCAGATTTGGTTTCTGCACAAACACCTCCTGGTCTCACAGTGGAGGGAGTTGCAATAATAATTTGACTCTGTCTCTCTCTCACTGTCTCTACTCCAGCAGAGAGAGGAAGCTGCTGTGTTTGGACCAATGATGATTCTCCCGGGTAGCAGCAACCAAGTGGAAGGCAAACGCTGGAAAACAAGCCAAAAGTGCTGCAAGAATATTTAGTACATTGCAGTAGTGGAAGGTGGAAAGTACATGTACTCAAGTAGCCTTCTGCATAAAGTAGGCCTACACTGCATTGTTAAAGCAGACCTACTATACTTTTGTGCTTTTTCCTTTTCCTTTTACAAGTGAAAATGCCAAGTGACAAAGTCCACACCAAAGTGAGTTACTCTCCCTCACAGAAACACTGCTCCTGAACCGCCTGAAACACCTTGCTTGAATTCCCGCCTTTTCTTCCATAACGTGCTGATGTCATCAAGTAACACATTTACATAAGACCTGCCTAGCGGCTAGTTTGGCACACCCTCTAACAAAGCCAGCTAAGTCTGGTTTATGGTCATCTCAGTGAAACTGTGTGAGGTGTACGGGCCAAAAAATGACGTCATCACGGCTTTCACGTGGTGTGCGAAGTTGTCGTAATTATGCGGCCACTGCACATGCTGAGACTTTCATTTCAACACGGACGCCTGGTCGAACAGGTTGGCCTGTACAGAGATCTCTACAGCTGTTCACTGAGAGACCACAGGGAGAGTCACATGACAATAACTACTTGGAAAGAAATAGGCAACATGCTGGGGAAAGAAGAGATTCTCTGCATCAGGCTGTGAAAGAAAATGAGAGATGGTATTGTAAAAGCTAAAAAAAAAAAAGTGTCATGGAAAGAGTGGCAACCTGAGGGTAAACACAGAGGAACGGGAAATAATTTTTAAGTGACAGTAACGTTACGTACATGGGTGTTTAGTGTTTACTAATGTTGCCGGGCAGCCTACTTTCCTTTCTGGTATCACCTGCTGACTTCTTGCTTATCCCACAGAATATTTTGTCCCCCCAGTGTTTCAGAGCATAATGCAACAAATGATGAGTTGGGCATAAAGACCTCCGTACTTGATCGGAGCGTGTGCACCATCCATGGAGGCCCACGTCACAGTGTCTTGCACAAGTATAAACA
Organism: Pterois miles; assembly: GCA_947000775.1. NCBI lineage: Eukaryota > Metazoa > Chordata > Actinopteri > Perciformes > Scorpaenidae > Pterois > Pterois miles. Next base: position 1,340,418 of record CAMQGK010000100.1, on the reverse strand, counting down.
AAACTTAGAGCGGAGCTGGTCTGAAGAGTTTGGTTCGGTGGACCAATCACAACAGTGGAGCTGAAAAAGAGTGTTTCAGACAGAGGGTGAAAAAAGGTGCTGTAACACAGCTGGTATGAGAAGTGTTGAACTTTAAAGCATGCATAGCATGCAAAGCATAGCCCCACCTCAACCAGCTACAACAGTAACAACAAGCAACAGCAACAGTAAATGCTGAGTCCACATTGTTACACCGATAATACTTCAGTTCTAGGTAGATTTTGAATGCAGGAGCAATACTTGTAACAGAGTATTTTTACACTGTTGTATCTGTACTTTTACTAAAGTGAAATGGAGAAGTACGCAACAAAAGGAAGGTAATGAAAAACGTGAGAAATATGAGATAAAAGAGAGCAGATTGCAAAAAAAGTTAAATGATAAATGATCCTGCACCTGCCAGGAAGCAGAACAAATACTGTTCATTTATCCCAGAGGGACAAAACTGTTGGCATATTCCAAAGTCGACCTACCAGCAATACATAACTGCACAGTATCCGGTCACCTCTATCAAGTGTCAAGTGTTTCCATTTCTTTCTTTCCATGTTTCCTTTCTTTCTTTTTCATTCTTTGAACATTCACTTTACCTTTTCTATTACTATTAAAAACACTTGTCAAGTCAGTTTTATTAAAAGTCTAGAATCACAAATTACAAACTTGCCTCAGACGTCTTTACAGTCTGTACAAACTCTGTAGACCATTGAGGATGAACAGATCTATCTATCTATCTATCTATCTATCATGTGACGATAGCAAACAACAACAGCGTGATGCTAGCAAAGAGATGAAACTCCTGTGATTCTTTGACAACAGCTCCTGCTACCAAAAACATTTATAATATTTTATTGTTCAATACAGGCCAGTTCAGTAGAATATGACATAAGAAGAGAAATGTTTTTGTTTTACTTTTGTATGGCTCTGTTAAGGCAGATGTTTTACTGCCGTCTGGTAGTCGCTTTCAGTCCAAAATGGCGGAAGCGTAACATTACTGCTGGGTGCTGTTGTTGCAATGGAACGCACAACTGACTTTCACTTTTTGGCAATATAAGTTCTTTGGTCAGGGTAGTCAGAGCGAGGAAAATGTCCACCATTTGGCAATATTTCACTCTGCAAAATCCAAGTAAAACAAAGCTTCCATTTTGAGGGGTGTTGCTAGTTTCAATACCAGCAACCTTACAAAACATCTGAAGACATATCACATGAAAGAGCACTTCACCGAGGCAAAAATGGAACAAAGGACGAACCACAGCAGGAAACCACACTCTAAGGTCAATGCCAAAAAGCAACAAAGATATATTTATCACAATGGTATCAGATCAGTACTCGGTACCGGCTGATACTGTAAGTTCAGGTATCGTATTCAGAACATCTCTAGTTGGTATCACATGGTATTTCTATGTCCTCAGAGATCAAGTTTGCAGTTAGTATGAAAAAATAAGCTGATGTTGCAATGCATCACCTGCTGTGACAGCCAGGTCTCACTCCCCTCAGCCATAAAATATGCAGGTTGTGCAACGAACTGGCAGCCACTTGTTGTGAAGTGAAAGAAGAGTTTCAGATGGAGTATTAAAGTAGTTGAGGAGGAATAATTTTTACAGGGAAGTCTTCAAGAAGTCATATTCTCCTTTTCACCACTGAAGTCCTTTAAAGTTTCAGTCCGTGAGTTTGGGTCCTTGGGGAAACAGCCGGCCACCTCCACTATGTCCGGCCAGCCTTCATAAGTGTTGGTTTTCTCATCATTAACAGCTTGCTGTCAAGTGAACAGGGAAGAAGACGTTTGTTTTTTAGCTTTACTTTTAGTGTATTTTAAAATAGATGGTGTTTTCTTACACAAATAGAAGAGGCGCTCTAACCTTCTCAAAGACACTTTTGCTTCCTGTCCCTGCTCTTCCAGCAAACACCCAGCTATCTCTGTGTTTCACAGACTTGATCAAAGTGCTTCCCATCCCAATGAACACCTCCCTCATTTCGTTTGTCATTCTGCCACAAAGTAGGAGAAAAGGGTCATGTTGCTGTAAGATATGAAATCGTTCTAGCTGATGAATCATCGAAATTTGGACTCACTTTTTTGTCACGTCGTCAAACGAGGCCACCAAGACGATCTTTCCAGGTTTTATCTCCTTCAGGTATGCCAGGATGTCTTCTGCGACTTTTGTTGAATAAAAACCACAACAACAACAACAACAACAACAACAACAACAACAACATAATTTTAACGTTTCAATAGACTTTTAAAGTAGAAACAAGATTGAAAGGTTAAAAAAAAACACCTCTTACTTCCATCTTTCATATTAAGGTAGTTGATTTTTTCCACAACTCCATTTTCACCTGAGGTGGGAAAAAACACACAACAAACAACACAACATTAGTTATTAAAACCTGACCAAAAAAGATCCTCTCTTGGAGCTCATCTGGAGCTTTTGATCAATGCACATGATCTTCATTAGAAGATGGAGTTTGCCCAGTTATTATGGAAGTTAAGAGGTTAAAATGTTCATTTTTTATGAGCACTTTAAGGAGGACCCTAACCCTAACCCTGAAGGACTTTCCACCCTTTTCAACTGCTGATGAAAATTATGTAATATGATCGAAAGCTCCACAATGTCTTATTAATTAATGGACCTATAGGTGCCTGCTGTTTCCAAGCTCAGAAATTTGAAGCTCAAAACTTTTAGCAGTTTGAATCTTTTAAAGGAACAGTGCGTGACTTTTCATGGAATCTATTAGCAGAAATCCATCCATCAATCCATTAAATGTAACCACTTATCCTTTTCAGGGTCATGGGGGGGCGGGGCTGGAGCTTATCCCAGCTGACATTGGGCGAAGGTAGGGTACACACTGGACAAGAAACCAGTCTATAGACTCACCATTTACCACCACAATGTTCTGTGATATATCACAGGGCTGACATATGGAGACAGACAACCATTCGCGCTCACATTCACACCTACAGCCAATTTCGAGTCAGTCGGAGAACCTGGAGAAAACCCACACTAACACGGGGAGAACACACAGAAGAGCCCAAGCCTGATTCAAACCTGCGACCCTCTTGCTGTGAGGCGACAGTGCTAACTACTGCAGCCATATTAGAAGAAATACAAAATAATATTCATAACTATATTTTCATAAGTGTATAATCACCTGAAACTAGGAAATTATCTCAGCACGAGTCGTTTATATCTACATAGGGAGCAGGTCTTCTTCACAGAGTCTGCCAGAACAGACAAACTAAACAGAGTCTAGAAAGTCTTTCACGTTTTTATGTTTACTGAAAGCCACTGTAGTTCCCTGACACACTTGTAAAACTGTGGTAACGTGGACTACAGAGTGTAAAGCTGTGGCAGCCTCCGTCTGACCTCCATTGCTCCTAAAATAGTGTTATTGTGGTAAAGATAGCCGCCTGAGTGAGGCGAACACCGTTACCATGGTTTTGCCGGCGGCTCACGGAAGCACAGACTTGGAAAGGGAAGAATGAGCGGAGGCGTCCACCATGGTTGTTGAAATCTGCACCCAACCCTCTAGATGTCCCCAAATTCTACACACTGTACCTTTAAAGAAACTTTAAATCTGTCAGGGAGTATTTTTACTCACCATTTACCACCACAATGTTCAGTCCTGGTCCCACATTATTCAGCACGTTACTCATAATGCTGTTGAGATACCAATAAGTTTGAGTTTCACACAGTCACACACACAGTTAGGTAATTCAGGTACCAGCATATCAAGCACGCACATTTTACCATCAAAACAGATCTTTGGTCCAACAACATTCGCTGCTCCGCTGCTGATGTGTACAGCAAAACGGTCAGACGGACAGACTCTGGAGAGGCCACACTTTGGTGTTCTTGTAGCTGAAAATGTGAATATAAAAGTATTTGTGATCTTGCAGGAAGTCACACATGCAGTTAATGTGGAAGTGATGTTAGAAAGATGATTGAATTTACCTGTTTGGAGTTTTGGTTTGATTTGATCTGCGCCATTAAACACTAAAACAAAAGAATAGAGGCAGTATTATTGAGACGTGGCAAATAAAACTGAATGAGAAGAGGAGGCTCAGGATTTATGATGTAATAAGTAGAAATGAGCTCACCAAGAATATTTCTTGCTTTCTGCTGTACATCAAATGACTTGATGGCGATTCCCCAGGTTATTAGGAGGACAATGATTACAGCAGCAAGGTGCACAACAGCTGTCAACCACAAAGAGATGAAGATTGGCACACACACAAACAAAACTACCTGCTTTTGAAATAAAGTGAAATCTCACCTCGATATCTCATATCTGCAATAAGCTCTTGGTTCCTAAAAGGAAAAGCTGAGACCTTTGAAATGCACTTCAAGTATTTCCTGTCAACACGAAAGTATTGTAGATACAGCAGAGCTTTGGTGTCATCTCATCTGTGAACACGCTCCCTGATAATTCCTACCACCATGCCTTGTGGGAAGGATGTTTGGATAAGCAAAAAAAAAAAAAAAAAAAGAAGCCTGCTCTCCTCCTCCTTGTGCTACATAAAAAACAGGATGTGGCATTATATATATTCACACCCACTGTGAACTAGATGATCAAGTTTCTCTCTTTTACAGTGACAATATCCACCAGTAACAGATACGGTCTGTGGCAAACAATGCGGTTTGTAAACAACAGATTGTGTTAAGCATGGTGAGCAAACAAGCATCTGAAACCTGGAGAGGGAATGACACAAAGAAGAGGAAAAGAAGGCCAAAAGCTTCATATTTCAAATTGGATGTGTAAATGAAAAAGAAATGCTTATAGAATCCCTCTGTCATTTATCAGAGTTTTCTATTTGTATGTAAATTTGCAGTAAATCCCACATGATGTGTGGAGTTATCTGTATAAAACTGCTGATATACAACAACAGCTACAGACTAGAGGAGAAACTAAAAGCAAATAAATAAAAATGAAATTGGCACAAACACAAAATCTGAAAAGAAACGAAAAAACCAAACTAAATTCGGATCAATTTGCAAAACAACATTTTACCCCTGTGTTGCAGGTAAATATCACTGAAAAGGAAACCTGGCCAAGAGTGGAGTGCAAAAGTTATTTCAATAAGGTGGTGTATTTGTCGAGACTTAAAGGACTGAAGTCCATATTTTTGATGGATGGCCAACACTGTTGGCACAAGAATTATTCATAACTGATGTTCAAATAGTGACAGGCACGATTATCCCAGAGGCCAAACCCTGGTGTCAGTAAGCATCTGCCCTGCTGATCCTGGAACAGCAGCCGAGTCGGAGCTTTCACCTGCCCGGAGGGCTCCGAACTACAACAGTATTTCCCTACAGGCAGTCACAAACTGATGTTATGACTGTTATTAAAGTTACTGTGGTCAGATCGTAATAAGGTCATGTATATCTGTCTTTATACACATATACAGACAGATAACAAATTACAGAAAAACACTAAATCTATTAAATAACCGCTTCAGCTGCACCACATGAGCGAAACCACAAAAATGAAATAGCATTAGTATAATAGAATAAAGTATCAAAAACAGACTTTGAAACAGGGCTCCTGTATGAGACAGGGGCTCAAGATTGTTTCACATTAAAGGGATAGTTCGTGTGTATTGATGTGGGGTTGTTTGAGGTACTTACCCATCGTGAGAGTATTACCTACAGTAGATGACAGTCGCCACGCCCCCAGCTTGGAGAAGCAGACAAGAGTATTGAGACGGGACCAAACAGTGTACTGCTGTGGACGGGGACGGCAGCTAAATGTCTTTTAGACACCTAAAAGAAAGCCTCACTTAAAGGAACAAGGCAGAAATAAAATAAAATATTAATAAGTATGTTTTCTAGTGCTGTCAGGCGATTAAAAAAATTAACCTAATTAATTACAGGATTTGTAATTAATTAATCTAATTAATCGCATTTTAATCTCATACCTGCTAAAAGCCCCCAAATAAAGAATTTGAATTCTAGGACATTACAAAATTGTAGTGTATGACTAATCAATAGAATACACCAAGAAGAGAAGATTTGAAATCCACATTTCTATTGGTTAAGTGTTCTTTATAAATGAAATTCAAAAGAAAAAAGGTCAATCACATCAGCAAACCAATTAGGCCAGGTGCATTTCTCAAAAATGCAATACAAATACAGTTAAATAAAATAAATAAAATTCAGAAATAAAATAAGGCTGAGTCTCAAATAGGCACATAAGCAGACTCTCAATCAAAATGAATACTAAAGCTGACTCAATACAGCAATTCAAAATGAATAGTATAACATGCCTCTAAATAAGGCAACATCAATAGCAAGATGCCAGCAGGCATTTCCTTTAAAAGGGGCAGCTAACGTTACAGGAACTGACAACAGACAACTCCATGTGTCCTTGAGCCAGTTGCTCAGACAAACAAGCTTGTTTACATTGTCTGAGTGTGAGGCTGCTCTCTTCTTTTCAATGATGTTACCTGCGAGTGAAAAGAGTCTCTCACATGGCCCAGACGTGGCAGCGGTAGCCAGGTAGGAGGAGAGGACAGCTGTTCATCAGCTCCTGCCTGAGCTGCCACCACTCCAGTGGACACTCATGCATTCAATGCACGGCTCAGCTTGGTGGCGGGCTAGAGGCCCCTGCTCCTCCTTGTCCGAGTCAGAGTCCGACTGAAAGGTCCGAGTGGGCTTGCCTCGCTCTCCTGTGTCGCGTCCATCTCTGTTGTCAGTCACCCTGCTTTTGACTAGTGCCGGAGGTACGAAGTGACGCCACTGCAGCCTACGGGTCACTCAATGGGCCAAATTTAAAATGACTGACTTGCCATTCATGATAAATTGCGTTAATTTTTATAGCGCGTTAAGTTGCAGCGTAATTAATTAATCTAATTAACGCGTTAAACTGACAGCCCTAATGTTTTCATTAATGTAGAATCACTTGAAAATAAAAATCATTGTGTTTTCATTGCCTTGAAATGAGCCCTTCATCTCTACATAGGGAGGAGATCTTCTTCATGGTTATGTTGTACAGTAGCCCAAAACAGCTTGGGCTGAAGTTGACAATGCTACTTGCTCCTGTCGCCGCCACTCTTTCTCTCTTGCTTCACCACTCACTTTCCTCATACACACACACTCACACTGACTCTGCTCCAGAAGACCTTTGCTGCTCTTACAACAACTTTGTGTTTTCATGTCAGCCACCGTAGTTCTCCTGCACACTTGGCAAATAGGAGAAGCTTCTGCTGGTTGCAATCTTCAACCTCACCGCTAGATGCTACACAATATTCCTATAAAATATATATCTATCAGTTTAAATGTACACTACAGAATATTCTCCAACTGAACTGAACTGATAAGTTTCACTTTCAGTTCAGCTCCCTGTCGGAGAGGGTTGTCTGACAGGAAGATAAAGCAGGGGAAAATATACTAAATACAATGGAGACTTAAACTGATATTGATTTTTTTTAGGTGGCTACAATACGTTTTGCTGCCGGCCCCGTCCACCGCTGTACATTGCTTTGCTTCAGTGTCTGTTTCTCCAAACCAGAGGTGTGCCGACCATCATCTACTGTTAATAATACACCTACTATAGATATGTACCTCATACAACCCCACTTCAAAACACCCAAACTATCCCTTTAAGATGAAATAATCTTGTCTTTCAGAAGAGTAGGTTACAAAAACTTTACCAGAGGGAGACATTTCAGATCCATTGATTGGATGCCTTAAAGTATCCTGGTCTTAATGAGGATATACATAGATTTTGCAGCCTCTGTTGAAAAGTAAGAGTAGTTTCAGTGATGCTGGACATAAGTTACTTGTTTCTGTGTTATTTCTTTGTGATATTTTTGTAGTACTATGGTGAGCATGTGATTGCCTCTCATTGTTTGTTGATACCATAAAGGTCAGGCCACTTTGCTTTAAACTTTGTTAAAGACCAACAGTGGTTGAAACATGTTGGCTTGTAGCCACTATAATAAAGGCTTTTTAATATATTTCCTTCCTCATTGCCACTTGTTTTAATATTTTAAGTGCCTGGATTGCCTTCCAATCTATCCCTTTAAACCCCTTTTCATTTGAATTTATTTATATTAATCAAACCACAAACTAATTGTCACACAGTGAATACTGGACCTTTTCTGCCCAGTCTGTAATTTAGCTTTGACTGTAATAAATTAAGTTTACTGAGAGAATTAAAGGTCAGATCTTGAAAGCATGTTTCATATAGTAAGTGTGCGCACTAAGATTAGATGATCAAATGCTTAGATACAGTAAATGCCACTGAAAACCCTTGTAAAAAAAGCTCTCCCACATCCATCCTAAACCTAGTTCAATAACAAAATGGAGGGCTGTTGGTGTTACATATGAAGAGATTTGCATTATATCAGCAGGTGATTACAACATCCTTATGGTGTAATACTAAAGAAAACCAGCAGAGGGTCTATGTGCACCACTTCTTACTGACGAAAGGCAACTCAGAGAATAATTGTAGGAAACAAAATATCCATGTTTTGTTGCTTTTCTATAAACAATGTGCCCGTCCACTTAAGCAACAATAAAACTGAAGCAGAGATGCTCTTCAGAAAACAGACACAGAGAATGAATCATGCTGTTCATGAGTTGGACAGAACAAGGACAATCCAAGCGGATGGCAAACACATCAGCCAGTCAACAGGATAAATAGATTTAATAATCAACAGAATTTCCCATATGTATGCCAGAATATAAATACCCAGTACTTATCATTGACATCATCATCTGAGCAAAGCCTGTCTTTAGATGTTTGCAAAAATTGCAAAATTGAATTTCCCCTAGCGGGACTAATAAAGGAATATCTTCTTCTTCTTCAAAATCTGCAATAATACACGAACTTTTCATGCAATCATACCAACATGAATTAAAAGGGAAGCCACAGTGAAATGATTGTGTGATTAATGATTAATCAGGTTGAGCTGTCAGCAGCATCCTGCGACACTGACACATAATAATGTCCACTCGTGACTCTCGCAGGTGGAGTTAAAGGTTGTTTTTTCTTCTTTTTCTTGTGGCAAATGTAGCTGTCAAAAAATATCACGTATTATCACTCAGCCTAGAAAGTCCATTAAAGAGGTGGTGGACTCTGAACTCTACAGCAAATTTACTTTAAGTGGGTAAATGTTAGCATGAAAAGGAGAATATATTTCAAAGGGAACTGGCCAACTGGTTCATAGCACTGTGGGACTATGTTTAGCTGCAAGTCAATTACGGTGTTTGAAACTTCTGAAATGTCAAATCTCCTCCATCTTATTTCATGACTGCTGGATAATGACACTGACTGAATGCACATTACATTGCCAGTGAGATAGTGCTGCACACTGCTTTTAATAATGTGAGGTATAATTAACCACATTTAAGCAAATTATTATCTTGTTGCTGTTACATAATTACTTAGCAACTATTTTATTTGTTTCCATAGTTTTTTTTCATATCTCTCCATTTTTAATCGCATTTGTATTAATGCGCCAATAACAGAGCTCTGCAAAGTTGGCATGTTTTTGTAGGCTGATCGGGAAGTTAGCATCGCCCTGGTTCCCTCGACAAAAAGCCAATGGATTTTTTCATTGGATTTTGGATTATTGAGGAAAATAAGCTCCGGGACGAACAATTGTTTATGATACTTACACGTTTTAATCAGCAAGATCATCTCCACAAATGAACACCACTTTTATGTTTTTGGAAACGTAAATGCAAGCAGCAGAAGTAAAAAGCTAACGTTAGGCTATAAACAAACTACACCACGGTGTGAAGGCAAGTAAATACAAGGCTGTACTGACGAGCTGGCGTGATGACGCCGTCTAGTTGTCTCGTGTAGCCACCTTTTTTAAAGATACATAAAAGCTTCAAAATCCACGAGTGGGCTATTTACTGATTTATTTTACTGTATTTCATAAAATAAAAAGTTAAAATTTCTTCAGCTTGTGTTAACCACAGACTTTATTTCAAGCATCTAACTAAAAACCCATTAAAAAAAAATCATTGACTTCCAGACAAGGGAACCAGAAGTGCTAAAATATTTGTTGTTTACATTCATTATGATATACTGTATTTACATTCATAGTTTCAGTGGAGTGGCTTTGGAGGGAGGCCTGAAGCGACGGACTGTCAGTGTTACCAACTTGGCAACTTTCGCTCTACATTTAGTGACATTTGGAGATGTGTGCTGTGACCTGCTTTCATGGGAAAGTTGGCAACAGTGGGCTCTGTGTTTTAGTTTTAGTTGTTTTTAGTTTAGTATCATTTTTAAAATCTAGTGTACCCTTGCTAGTTCCTCAACATTACCAACCCTAGTTTTAAGAAACTGCTCCACAGTAACAAAACAAATGATATGACTCTTCTCACAGACTAAAAGAGAGTAAAACCTTGACGTTTAAAACTGGTGAAGTGTCCCTTTAAAGGATCTGGTTTAATCCATCGGTGATAAAAGAGATTAAATGCACATTTCACATCAAGCAGAAAAAATAACACTCTGTTCGGCATTCAAGTCAGACGATGAAAACAAATCCAGAAACATAAACCACATTAGAGACGTAACTAATCTAATAATCAATTAGTCAGTCCTCAAAAATGAACTATGTTATAGCTGATTAATCTTTTAGGTTAGGCTATTATTGCAGAAAAATGCATTTGCTGCTTCAGCTTCTAAAATGTGATTATGTGTTGCTTTTCCTTGTCTTAAAATACATGAAACTGAAGATTTTGGAGTGTTGATTGAGCAAATCAGCACATTTGATGATGTCACCGTGGGATGTAGGAAATAGTGATGGGTATTTTCTTACTGGTTTCTGAAGCTGTGTGGACTAAATGAAGGTAATCATTAGCTACAGCCCTAAAGCACACAGTTCATCCACAATGCACTCCTTTTCAGTCAGTCCAGCAGCATCTCCATCTGAAATTTATTCCAGAAGATCCTGTCAGAAGGAAAAAATGACATATGAAGTGATAAGGAAAGTTACAGCTGTGTCAGCCTGTGCGGTGGGATGGATGACAGTGAAAGCTGCAATCAGGGAAGCCATGATGCACTGACCTCGTCTGACTCCTCTCCCACTGTGCAGGGCCCCCTGTCGCCTTCGCCCTCTGTCACTGCTGAACCCTGATCCTCCATCCGCCTCAGCTGTGAGTATCTGTACCTCACTTCACTGAAATAAAGTTATGTGACAGTGATGTGTTTTTACTGCAATACGAATTATAAATAATCTCATTAAGGCTCATTAATAAAGTCTGCTTACTTGACTGGGTAACAGTATTTTCGGATGATCAATAGAGCAGCAACTATTGCCACCACAGAGACGAAGATCACCGATGCAATAATCCCGGGGTGAAGCCTTAACCTGGCCTAAAAAGACAAATGAATCCAATAAGATCTAACAGTGGGGTAGTTAAAGAGCCCATAAACCTAACAGCTCAGTTCATGATGTGTGGCTCAGATAAAAAAGGAAATACGGGCAGGAGATATGACAGCTGAGCAGCGTGTGTGTTATGGATCACACTGGTGGACGGCCCAAAAGCTCAACAGCAGGGCTGTGAATCACAGGCCAAGCAGGACATTTCTGACAATAAATGATCACTTGCATCAGAAATATGATCACTAGCCAATGTTTTATTAAAGTCAGAGCTATGCATAAGATCATAGGTAATGAGTAGGGTGCAAGAACTCCAGTCTTTGTAGTGATAATTGGGATTCACACGGTCACAAAGTTACAATTCAATCATTAATCACACACACAAGGTGTCACATGAAAAACAATGAAACTGTCATGAGATATCACCACACTTCATACAACATATCCACATTACTTTTAGTATATCAATGTATTTTGATATAATATCTTTAATATAATTTTATATAAGGTGCAGTTGACAGTAGGGCTGACCTGAATGCTTCGAAGCGTCATTGCCATGGTAATCAACCTCCATATTTGAATGCTATATATATATATATATATATATATATATATATATATATATATATATATATATATATAACAAGAATGCACAAATACACAAAGAGGAATACCTTCAAACATTGCTCACCGAAGCTTCCAGAAAATAGTATTCGGGACAGCTCTCGCTGAAAGGCATCTTTCATAGAAATATAATGCCAGATTTGTAGCTTCCTATATAATTAGCTTCATTAAGCATATGCAGTGTGTGCAGAGAGCTCATGAATGGATCTTGACACAGGAGGTCAGCCACACCTTTATTTTAGTTAGCATTATGGCACTGGAGGCGAAGGGAATTTGGCATGAATGATTGAATGACTCTAGATATATCTGTAAAATAGTGAGCATGATGAGATAAAAAGAAGATAGAGCCTAATATTAATAATAATAATAATGATAATACATTTTATTTATAGAGTGATTTTTATGAGACACCTTACACAGTTAAGATTATCATAAAAAGAACATCATAATATAAAAACACAACATTAATTATGCATTAAAAGTAATTATTTTCTCCTTTGAAGTGCAGAATTGTTAATAATGCCACGATATCAGCCTGTGTTTGATTCTACCGGGAACTAAATAAGGAAACAGTTCCTTATTTCTACTTGCTAATGTCAACAGCACATAATATAATTTACAGTATGTCAACTAGTTTAGACCGCTTCACGGTTAGCTTCACAGTTACAGGTATGTTGTGGGCCACGACTTGTTTGTATTTTTTCATGTTCAGGATTTTGTCTGCAAACCAGTGACAGCTACAGCAGGAATTTAACAGATTTAACGTGTTTTTGCCATATTTACCTGCTGTGCTGCCGACATCCTTGCGACTTTAGAGTCTGGTTACTTTCATTATGGAGCAGTGAAGTTCAGTACATTATACACTATTTATAGACTATATAGTATTCAAATAGGTGGGGAGCATCGGAATTATTCAGTACAAATGTTTTCTGTCTGACTGAAACCGCGCTGGGTCGAACGCCATCGGTTGTTTACTTCCTGGTTGATCTCACCTGGTGACGTAGCCAAGAAGCCGTATTTTCACGCCCCTTTTCAAGATACGTCATGTGACAGTTGGCTGTGTGTCACGTGGCTGTCTGACGCGAATTCAATACATTTTTGAACTTTAAAAAGACACCCTTCAGCCTCAGGTTCCACTATTTTTATAGTATAGTAAGCATACTTATATAAAGTTAAGTGTATTTCCCCCAAGTATACCTTATGTATATACTGTTATCAGTATACTAGTACTTGTAAGCAGGGAATGAAACTGCCAAATGCAGGGTAAATGTTGGCTGTGGCAGGTAAAAAAAATCAAGTCACCTGCCACCATGGTAGATATGTTTTTCTTATGTTAAAAAATACTATGTTTAAAAATCAATATCTAAATTAAAGTAACCTGGGATTAAGATTACATGATCCATTTTATACTGTCTATTACTGACTCAGTGTTTTCTCTAGGGGTGGATGAAAATATAAAAAAACAATAAGTATTGCAATATATGCTTTTTTGTGATTGATTCTCAAAAACCTTATCAATTTTATAGCTCACATGTAAACACTAAGTCAGTGAATACTTCATTTTATTTGCAAAGAGATGCGTCTGCTGTGATAAATGGAAATGCAGATCCTACTAATCTGATTGCATTAAAAATGTCATTTTTTTAACTCAGATTTTATACATATGGCGTGTATACTTTATACTATGACAAATAAAACAATTACAATATATCACAATGTATTGAATCGTAACTCCTGTATCATGTCATATCACCAGATTCTTGCCAATACGCAGCCCTAGTTTTTACAGTTGTCGACATAGATTTCAGAGGTTGCAGACAAAAAACATTGTGTGGCTAATAGAAATATTCAGTGACCTGTCACAGTGACATGTGAGGAAAAAAACATAATATTTAGACCCTAGTTGTAAGTGTACTCAATAATTATTGGGACTAAATTGGCCCACTTTTTCAGTTTATAAAAGTATACTTTTAAGTATGCATTAAGTGCAAGAAAGCACATTACATTACATACAATACACAACTAGTTTACATCTGAGTTGTATTTTGTACTACAACTACACTATACACATATTACAAGTAAATAGGTATACTGTTTAATATGTATACAGTACTTGTAACCCATATTATATCTTATGAAAGTACACTTTTTACAATTTACTCAGCCAGTGATTTATGTATTGCATAAAGAGACTTGACTTTTTGCTATTTTGTGATGATGATAAAAAATAAGTACAATTTGTTTTTCTCACATGCCTCCACATAACGGAGAATCCAAAAATGTAGACAACTCTAAACAGATTTAAGGAAATTCATATCAAAACATCTGTTTACAAACTCTCACAAACTTTAATAGGCTAAAATTAAGTACGACTACAAGACAAATATACCTTTATGTAGGCCTATTAGTCAAGATTACTTAAATTATACTTTTCTTAAGTATATCTAGATCAAAAGATTATGTACAAGTAGGCCTATAAGCCTAAAAAATACTTAAACCTTTCTGCAAACTTGTCAGTACGAGCCAAGTATACCTAGACTTGTCTGTATACTTGTTTGTATAACCTAAATGTACTTAAATATTTTTCTGATAAGTACAAAAAATGAAAGCTGAAAGTGCACCCAGTTTGAAAATATAAGTTTGAAATAAGTATTACTTAGCTATACTAATAGCACACCACACTTGAATAAACTTTTATTTGGTAAGGGAGGTGCTTAAATACAGCATGTGTCCTCCTCAAGGCACAATGTCTAGAAATAACACACAAGTTGCATGAAGTATATTCAAATCAATTTTCAATTTTGTGTCTAAATTGTTGACTTTTATGTCCAAGATCTTGTTTGTTAAACCATGTTAGGCAACTGTGATTGGAAAAACAGTTGTTGAATACTGCACATAAACTGTATGAAAAGTGTTTTTCACAAACTATAAATAGATCTCTCTGACAGTTCATATATTAAGTAATTTCGTATTCCGTCCATATGTTAGTATATGACAAAAATCGTGTCCTCTGACCTGGGCCCAGCCCCACGCTGTCTGGGCCGCTGATCCAGTTGGGAGTACTGTTTGATTAAAACTTCTGGGAATCACAATTTGATGAATGAATGTTGGTTTTCCCCATCATTTCATTTCTCTTTTTTTTTTACTGCCACTGTGAAGCGACAATTCATCTGAGGCTGAAGATGATGAATCAATCTCGTATCAGCCGCTCATCAGTTGTGATCAGTGTTTTGGCAAGACTGATGAAAAGACCTGCCAGCCCTGTGAGCTCCCCGTCTGTTGTTACCGTTGGTTACATAAAAAACTAGTTACAGTTTCACCTGTGAATACAGTTATTACAGCGAGGGATTATTGTAACTGTGGGGAATTCAATATCAAATTTACACAGACATTCAAAGTCAGCCATCTTCTTTTACAAGTGTTGGGCTATCAAATATGGGCAACTGTCCAACTAGTCTTACCAGGACACTCGTTAAACTCCACACATGAAATCAGCAACATGGTCACTTAAATTCATATTTAATTCAAACAGTTTATACACACAACATATTTTCAATGACTTTTTTTTCCACAAATTATGATAAAAGAACAGAATGAGCTATACTGGCATACTAATCCAGGCAAAACTTAAATGTCAGAAATCTTCCTGGTAAAAAGAAGCTCCAGGATGTTCTTTCAAAAGGCTCACACATTAATTTACTAGCCAAGACTTCGAAAAAAAGACCCTTTATACCATCAGATGTGCTTCTGAATGGGCAACTACTCCATTTCTTGCAAAAAGCATGTATCTGATTTAATGAGTGCCACTCCCTTACACACTAAAATGACTATTTATGGAGACTTAAATCTCCTGTTAGTTTCTCAAAAACAAAAGCACCAACGTGGAAGGATTTTTATGAATTGGGGGGTATTCATGTAGGCCTCAAGAAATTGATGAAACCATTCACCCACTGTCAATATCTTCTGATTTATTAATCTAGATTCTCTTGAGCTTCAAGTCAAGCTAGTTCATAGTACTTCCCCGTCTTTGGATCAAAATAGCAGTTCAGGCAAGGATCATAGAGCAGATTCAAATACTCGTCCTCCTCCTCCTCCTCTTCATTCACCGTCTCATCCTGTCCTGTGTTAACACAAGAGGATAGTCATTGTTCAAAACATACATAGATAACGCATTGGTAATTCAAATCGATTAAGTTTGCACTGATAAAAAAAATACATGAATGTACAGTATATTGTATTTTCTATGTACAGTAGCATAGCCGTGCCAGATATGAGGAAGGGCCTACTCTGTCAGCTGTTACTGGAATGAAATGAGAAGCGTGGATGGCGAGGTGACCTTCAGACTCAGGTGGATTTAAAAGTTTTCTGTCGCTGCCATTTTTCCCCTCATCAATCAAGACCCAAGACGCCCAGTCCCTGTACCACATTATGAAGCTGTAAAGAGATTCCCTGTAATCCCCGCTACTTTAAAGTGCGAGAATTTAGCCATTAAATTGACAGGCAGTTAAATGCTAAAAAGGTTATGGAATGCTCCAGGAGGAACATTTTATCTTATCAGAACTTCGGCGACGATAATGAAAACTAATTATGAGACACATTGTGTAAGAGGTTTAAAAATGATGTTGTAAACCGGAAAGGTTTCATCAATTAACCTTGTCGATGTGTCTTGGGGGTGCAGACCTGTAATGAGCCTGTCTCTTTTGACCTATGGAGTTATGTGGAGGACAGAGAGCTCCACTCTCATGGGGTTTTACCTTTAATTAGATACCGTTTCACATGCTTTCCCACTGTGTTGAGTGCAGTCTGTTGGGTGGAGGCTCTGACACCTGCGAATGTTTCCATTAGTTCTATGCATTTGCGCAATTAGTGTGGTTAATGTTAAGGTATTATGCTGTTTGCTGTCTGCCTTTAAAGCACATAAAAGGGAGTCCGGGGGGCAAAAGGACCAAAATTAAGGTTACTGTACCTCCGATTAGATCTTTTAAATTGTTCCGAGTGTTGTCTGACCTTCTTTGCTGGCTGGGAGGCATAATGGGAGGGCTGAGCACATCCATCCACTCCCTAGGGAAGAGACCATAAAAGCACACAGTCATGACAACACATGCCATTACACGCACCATCCTACTGTACCGAGGACGTCAAATTGCCTCCATATGACATTTTAACAATGAAGTCCCATCATCGTGCGCTCTCAGAAGCCCATCTAAGCCTCCATTGTCCTTGAGCCATTTCTGCTGTACACTTAGCCTCGCCGCCTCACAGTTTTACCTGAAGGATCATTTATTAGATTCTGACTCAAGCTGTGATTTCCAAGTGTCCACATTGTAGCCCCGAGTAGGCGTCTTAACCTTGCCCGTGACTGTGAGAGCAGGACTTCCTTTCTCTCTAAATGAGTTTATCTTCCCCGTCTGGGAGCTACACGGGGTACAACTACACATCAATCATTTTCCAGTAAAGTGCAACACTGCTCTTTTAGCACAGAGCAACAGATTAGAGGAAGAGAAAAAAAAATGCCACAAGATGAATTATTACTTGAAGCACTGCGAGATTTACTTGTTAAACAGAATTCATAATCATTTTAGGCTATACATCAGTTGCAAAATTATCCATTTTCATCTTTTGCCTCTGGACATAACATCTCGTAAGTGCACATCATAGCATATTTAATGAGGTACTATAATCCTCTTCTGTACAACATTTAGCTGACAGCGCACAATTCAAACGTTCATTATCAATGATTGATAATGTCACTCCCTCTGAAAACAAAGTACATTCGCTGATGACATTAATATAGTATGTTCACTGAACTAAAATTGTGACATGCTAGTATGTTCAGCAGACTACGCTCAAAATGATGCTGCTGCAGCACCACATATTGGCCAAATGGAACCAAATTTGCCATGGCCACTCACATCAAATCTGCACATGTCCACCAAATGTGGTCGCAATCGCATAAAGTTCTGAGGGCCAACTACAGCAAAACTCTATGGGACATCAAAAATCAGAAAATGTAACTATTTCTAGCTTGGTCCAGAGATGTTCTGTACCAAAAAATCAGATTTGGACACGATTCAAAATGGGGGAAATTAATCTAGATGCAAATGGGTATGGCTTGTATGGATAGATTTGTCTGGACCAGGCCCCCAGGAAGAACACCAGGCTTTGAAGCAAATTTTCATAGTGGCCAAATAGCTGTACTGCAACTTCTGGTTTGGTCATGTGATGGCGCAAGGCCCAACAATTCCCATTACATTAAGAAAGAGTAGTGGAATAGTCCTTATTTAAATCATCAGGTCCTAAAAGTTGTAAAACACACTAACAGCTGAATCCAGAGTTATTTCTCTTCCTCTGTTCATGTGAATGAGACCCAGATTAAGGCTGGAGCGAGGGCTGGGAGGCAGAGTTAAAGGAACCGCTACTGCGCCCACTCTACGGGCCCAATTGCTGTGGAAGATCAGCAGATGATTGGATATCACTTATATTAACAACTTTATCACTCTGCAGTTGAGCCATTTTGGCTTCACGCGCCACCGACCAACTTTCATAGGATTAGCAGCCTGAATGAACGCGATCTCGTTCTCTTACACATCCACAGTCTGGACCCACAAGACGCAGGAATAAAGAATTTCTTTCTGAGAGTTATAGTTAAAAAGTGTCAGGTCAAAAGGTAAAGTTCATTGTTATAGCACCACCATCTGGCCAAATTGCACCACATACCACACCGTGCTCCCTTGGATCCTGAGCAATACATCCACCAAGTGTGAGGATGATCGAATGAACAGTTCTCACAAAAAAATAGAGATTCCTTATTTTATAGTCAGATGGTACCTGGAACTAACTGCACTACTCATCCATCCATCGTCAACTTATCCTGTTAGGGGTTGCATTGGGCGAAGGCGAGGTTCACCCTGGACAGGTCACCAGTCCATCGCAGGGCACATAGAGACAGACAACATATAGACAGACAACCATTCACGCTCACATCCACACCTACGGGACTCTCTTTGGACTGTGGGAGGAAGCCGGAGTACCGGGAGAAAACCCATGCAAACACGATCCACACAGACTCGAACCTGCGACCCTCTTGCCTCTCTTGTGAGGCGAGAGTGCTAGCCACTGCACCACCATGCAGCCCCTAACTGCACTAGTGAAGTAAAAATAGTATAGTATGTCAGATAAATAATATGGTGACAACTGTATGAAATAATAGAAAGCAAAGTGCACAACTTTCAATTGAATAACATCTGAAATGTGTATGTTGTGTAAAATAACACATTAACAGCTACATACAGGTCAATTAATTTATAATCTCATCCCTCCATAGATTTAAGCCTGAATTTGAGATACTTTCATTTCTAAACCAATGCCTTTAAAGTGACCAAGTACATTATCTCTTCTGAGGCTGATTTTTCTTTCTAACTAACGCATTTGCCCCACTCTGACACCCCCTTTGACTGTGTGATAGGCAGGAACATAGCACAGAAGTTAATGAAAGCAATTTTCAAGGACAAAGGCCTCCGCAGAGCTGCAAATTGAACTTCAAATGTTAAAAGGAACTTGGAGAGAGTGATTAAATTCTTAGATTTTCAAGTCCTTAAAATCCAGATACGGAAGAACCTGTGATAAAGGGAATAAATTAGTTTGATTTAATTTGAGTGAGTACATTGTTTTTCCATGGCACTGAAGTATATTGAAATTAATCTTTCCAAATATCTTCTAGTGAAACCGTATCAGAGAACTCTGCCTGTCTGACACCCTGGCAATTGTACTGAATTTCACAATTGTAAAACAATTCAATTGCTGCTCACAGTCTCTGTGACAGCCTGATTTGTGGTTTCACATTGGTATTCCAGCCAAAGGCAGACACAAGTATCACACGTAAAGAAACATGTTAAAAAATGCTAGAAAAGTCCTGGCAACATTAAGCACAGCAACAGGAGCATTTTAACTGTCAAGAAAACTGTAGCTCTCAACAGCGAGGAAGCCTTGCAGTGATGCCAAGATGCTCAAATAAAACCATGATAGAATTCACTGTAAGGGTGTCTCAGAATGCAATGCCTAAAAGAAAAGGAGCGAAAACAACGACAAATCCTGTGCAGCTGCTCTTACCATATGTAAATCAAGGCTTGCTTCGAAGTCTAATTTCAGTAATACAGCGGCGGATGCTGTAGTGCTGTGTGAGACAAGTCGAGGAGTACGTTTGAGGTAGCTGTCAATAGTAATATTCATTTCAGCGGACATTCAATCAAACAGCATAACCTCACTGAATATTAAAACAGCCCCAAAAACATTTTAGCATTGAAGCAATCTAAATACACTGGAGTCGACACATGTTCACAACAGGCAACCTCGCTTTTCATCAATAAATCAAAAGTGGTTGAAAGGTGTTGGTTGCATAATTTGAGCAGCGGACCTATGATGCAATCCCTTTGTCTTGTTTTGTAACACGCCGCATGCTTGTGTACACCCACAAAGAGATGGAGATGTGCAGAGATGGGGCTCAGTGGGGTAACGCAGGGTCTCCAGAAACCTCAAAGGGGAATCAAGCGATCCATACGCTGCCATGAAGTGACACAAGATGAATATACAGCCCTTGTAAGCCTTTAGAGACTGACCCAGATTCTAATGTGCGATACTGTATTATAAATGATAGTATTGAAGACTTTCTTCTACCTTGAAGTCCTCTGATTCAATAAAATAAACCTGCCTCCACGAGCAATTTGACTTGAGACTGAACTCTGAGCTATTTAGGTTTACACTAGGCTTGCCGTGGTCGTCAGCGTTACCGGTGTTACACAGTGATCGGGCATACACCAATTACACTACTTGCCCACTGCCCCCACCGTCGTTTTGCTTGTTTTATAGAAATAAAAGCCATTTAGTTCATTTTCACATAGTGCCATGTTATAAATACATAGTCTAACAGCGGACACAGCAATCTGAACGTGAACATGTCTGTTCCGTACAGAGTCTCAGAGTAACAGGAGTCAAATGTCACACACAAAAGATGATGGTGGAGGATGTGGTGTCAAAATGAAAAGCAAAAGTGCTGATCTGGCAATATTTCAGATTTAAACCCAATGCTATACGGGAATCATAATGTTAATGAGGTAATCGCAGCATGGAGAATGGAGCGGGCACAGCCAGTGTGGGCAGAGAAGCACTGCCTGGTGGAAACCCGTGGTCAAAACCTCAACTTTAAACTTGTAACTTGTATTCTTTCTAATAACCAACCGGGGGGGCGACTCCTCTGCTTGCAAAAAGAAGTCAGATTGTATAGAAGTCTATGAGAAAATGAGCCTACTTCTCACCTCAGTAAACATTGTAAACGTGAATTTATGGTCTCAATCGCTGGTTTCAAGTCTTCTTTAATACAGCATGGTGTTCATTTAGTAAATTATGTATTATGGTATGTTTTAGGGCATGATTACCTTGTGATTGACAGGACGCTACCATGACATTGTCCAGTCTGGGAGTTGCTGCGTTTTCGTCTAACAACTTTAACACTTTCACAGTGCGTTTTCAGTTCATGAAAGTTAATTATAACATTTTGCTCCCCAAAAAATGTCTTATTCAACTTAGCGCTACCTTTGCAAAAAAAACTAGTCTATGGTCAGAGTATATTTTCATGACATGTTGTAATTTACCTTTCTGATGTATCCACTTTCTCTCATTTCTTTGTCAGCTTCTAGTTCTTTTGGTGGTAGTATTGTTCATAGCACTGTATAGTATTTGCCTTAAGTTCATATTGCAGGCACTTTCCAAAATAACTGCAGTTGTAAATTATGCTACCTCCTCCAGGAAAACAAGCCCATTCATCAATATGTTTTCTTTTCGAGGTTAGAACTTTAACCGTACTCTGGTTTTAACCCGTAGGCAGGTAAACTCAAGTGGAACATGTCTCATGGCTGCTTTGCATTATGAACTACTGAGGCTGCTGCCGTTCAGAAGTTAGTCTTTGCTAAATCAACAATAGATTTCTCCTTGTATGACTACTGAAAGGCAGCGCTAAATGGGGAGTCTGACCCTTGCTTTTGATAGTTAAGGACTTTCTGTCTAACACCAATCATCTCGAAGATGAACAGTGTCATAAAAAGTTGGCAGCGATGAATCTGACAAGCACAAAACTAAGCGAGGAGCCTAACTAGAGGACAATTTCTGAAGAATGAAAGATGTGGTATATGTTTTAAGGGTTGTTGAAAAGCTGACACTAAACTGACTTCCTTGCTTTAAAAGTTAAATAATATTCAGAATAAATGAAAGCTGTGGAACATTTTAAAGTTGAATAGAGTTTCTACATGAATGTATGAATGCGTAGATAAGACTTGAAACCCAGACCATGGATTTATAAAGAGGACTGGATACAGTATTGGAGGCAGGGCCCCGTTCATTCCTATGAGGGTTGCTCAGCGGCGTATGAGGCGAAAAAGCTTGAAGTATAAAAATACCTGGATCATCTGGCAATCATCCACATCCACTGGGCCCATAGAGCAGGCACAGTAGCATTTCCTTTAACTCCGCCTCCCAGCCCTTGGTCTGGGTCTAATTCACATGAACGGAGGAAGGAAAATAACTCTGGATTCAGCTATTAGTGCATTTTACAACTTTTAGGACATAATGATTTACTGTAGATAAGAGCCATTCAAGTGTTCATACTGGGAAGATGATTTACCTCAAAAAAAAAAAAAATGATCCGCAGAGTTACTGTTGACTCTTTCCCAATGTAAGTTTATGGGAAAAAGTCTTTTTGGGTCCAATGGCATCATGTGATGGACACAGAAGTTGTAATTCCACTGTTCGACTGTTCCATGTAAAAGTAGACTGAAAGCCTGGCACACTTCCTGGGGCTTAGGTCAGACCAAGGCCTATTGAAAGAGGCTGGGACACCAGCCTCCTAGGTCCAGGAGACCAGGAAGAGCACCAAGGGCTGGACTAACACTACTGCAAAGTTGTTGTTGTTGTTGTTGTTGAACTGTGCGCTGTAGACAGCATGTCTTCTCAATATCGCACAACATAGTAGTTTTTTCTCACTTCGCTCCACTCTTAAAAATCTGGCAAAACCAATATGTCAGCAGTGTTGACTCAGAATGCATTTAGATTCAGGCGGATATGTTGTTGGGCTCTAGTTATTGGTTAGGGAAAATCGGATTAGAGTGGAGTCAGATGGAGGATGGAAATGGCATGTAACAAGTTGATAATTTTGTCTGATATCAGCAAATGAAAATGCACAAAAAATATTTGAAAATGTGTCACATTTGAGCCATCCGCCCATCAATCTGAATGCAGAAAATTTCCCAGGAATGTTGTTTTCTGAAAGTATGAAAGGTGTGAATGATAAAAGCAATAGCACTAATGTCCTAATTGCTCCCAGCATCCACACCCAATAATCTGCACTTGTGAAAATGACAATAGCACTTAAGGGAGAAGAAAACTACAGTACCTGGCACACACTCAATTTATTCATACTCATCTGTGAGCGAGAAAAGCTTCAATTTGCATATCTATCTGACAGTTGACATTTAGCCTTAATTCTGCAGTCACTGGTTACCATCTGATTATGAATTTCGGGGGTTAGTTTCATGTACATGCAGCCAAATACATAAAAACAGGACGTTTTCTGTCAGGCAGTACATGACACACATCAGTATGGCTTGGATTTTTTTACAACTATTATCCCTTCTACTCACCAAAACTTACTTACTAACACCCCAGTACCCAAAGAGGGTTCAGTTCTTCTTAAAGAAAACAACTCTATTCATAGCCTGTAGATGTGTGCTATCACTAAACAAGAGTTTTCTTTCTATTACTAGTCAACCTTGTGTTGTAGTGGACATTTTATTATAAATTTACAGTGCAGTAAAGTATTTATATTACCCAATGAGTGTGAGACATGCTGTGGTACCTGGGGTTTGATTGCAGGAGGGGGTTCATTTCTTTCTGATAGTGATGACCCTGATTAGCTGGCTGGATCAGTAATATAAAGGAAAAAGACAAAGGTTGTGTTAAAAAATGTCACCAAATACGCATAACTCAAATACTTACAAAATGTTTCCAAAAAATAACAATATTCAGTTATCTCCATTAAAGGGACAGCGTGTAGGGCTTGGTGGCATCTAGTGGTGTGTTTGCAGATTGCAGCCAACTGAGTACCGCTCCTTCAAAACTGTGGTAACACTGTTCAGGGATCATCTTTACCTGGCGGCACCACGGTTTTGCACTATGGCTCACACTACTGTGGCAGCCTTCAGGTAATGGAAAAACCAGAAACACTCTTGCAAGAGCCAGTGTTAGGTTTGTCCATTCTGGGCTACTGTAGAAACGTGACAGAACAACATGGTGGACTCTGTGAAAAGGACCTGCTCCCTATGATGATATGAAAGGCTCATTCTCAGCTAAGAAAAACATGTTTCTTAGTTTCAGGTAATTATACACTGATGAAAACATGGTTGTGAATATTGTATTCCATTTCTGCTCCCCCAAAATGTTACACACTGTTCCTTTAAGTTTAAAAGACCACTGAGTGATCTGTTGGGGCATAAAAATAATATAACGTACACACAGCAATTCAAGATTGAAAATGTTTTTTTTCAGGTTCAGAATGACAGTAATGAAGGCCACCGCATCCACCACCATCACACTACTATTTAAACTTGACTGCTTGACAAATGATTGTTGTCTCTCAGGAAAAACTGTCTATTATTTCACAGATAAACTGTCACAGGGAGAAATATGTCCTTTTTGGAGAGACCACTGAGGCAACTCAGTTGCCCAATATCACATATAACGCCTCATTGAAATCTACAGGCACACATCAACAACATGGCCCCACTGACCACAAGCCAGATAAGGAACATTTTTTACAAAAACCTTAGTACAAGCTCAAATTAAGCTTAAAGCTTCTTAAGTTTATGGAAATCTGTACACAGCCTGTTCGCGTCAGGACTAAAAAGCCCTCTGCTATGCTGTGTGCCATGTTAAGTGGCTTGGATGAAAGATCACCGCCTCTCTGGAAACAACAAGAGAAAAGCACACAAGAAAAATGGAGAGCGCAGCAAGACAAAGAAAAGCATGAGTGAACAATGAAGGGTGAACAAACAAAGATCAAGGATCGGTGAAATATATAATGCGTCAGAAATGTAGATGTGACAAAGGGTTGGAGCTGGCTTGTATTTGTGATTTTTAAATTACTGTCTTTGTTTGCTGTGAGTACGAGAGACCTTTAACTGAGGCAGACGATAAGAATACTATCACATTCAGTGTATAGTAATATTCAGCTGTACGAAACACATGTGCATTAGCCTCTCCATCTTGTCAAAGCTAAAGACCATATTAAAGCCTCAGGAGGCTATTTAAATCTAGTGCCTGTTTAAAGGCTATTACGTTACATGACACTGATGAAGAAGCAGTCATGCTGAAGCTGTAGTCCTTGCATGGCTTAAGTAAATGTTTAGCTATCTATGCGCTCCAGTGCCTTCTTTATGTAATCCTCTTCTAAAAATAAGATGAGACCTAAAATTGTACCCAGTGGAATTCTGCAGGTAATATGTACTGATGATGATGAGCTACCTGTCGGGTGATGGGAGAAAACTATTTTGGGGAGGTGGGAGCTGAACCATTTCTGTACTCGATCTGTGATATTAAACCCCAGTGCTTCAAATGGTCATTTAAACTTGCATGAAGGACATAATCAAAAGGGAAGGCTTGGGTCCAAAAGAATTAGAAGTACATCTGCTGCTACCAGAAGTACATCACTTATTTTGATCACCTCTTTATTCAGCAGCACAGTGAGTGAACACAGCAGCTACTGGCTGCCTGTAGCTGTACAGTCAATGTGATGACTTGTCTGAAACACTACCTGCTGTACAGCCTCCCTGAGAAAACGCAGGATACGTCTTGGCTAAAAGGTCGTTTACACACCAGGTATGGTTATGCCCAAACACGGCCCAACTTCTAGCTGGCACCTCTGTTTGACCAGTCTCTTTGACTGATGCTCGAACATTTAGCTATCCCGGTGCTCAAGCTGCAAATCCACCCCTGTGCATCATCTGTTATCCTGCACGCTGGGTCAAATGATGCTACGACTATCAGAACAACATAAAAGAGCTCCGCTTGTCTCTGATCAGCATCGCTGTAGACTCAATCATTTCTGGCGCTTTGCCTGCCCTCTGTCATGGAGACATAAACTCAGCAGAAACCTTTGGTTCAAAACACTTGTTTGTAAAACAACGCCGCACAGCATTTCTGTGCTTGTTTGGCAACAATGTTTGGCAATGATGTTCGACTAAACGGTGCCGGTGCCAGATCATTTCTTTTTAACGTCCATCTTACTGCCTTATTCATCAAGACAGTTTCCAGGTGATTGTTGGCGGATCAGCTCCACTCCGGTGGCTGTTTTCTTCTGTAGATGCTCTTCCTATTATTAACCACCATTGTGCAACTGCCCTTGCAGAATTGCAGGGCTGAGTAGTATTACATGAGTGAATCTTAGACTTATCACCACTCTCCCTCCTAATATCGTTACCTCTCCTAACACATCTAATATTAATAATCCTTGCATTATTTCAAGAAATATCTTGGACTCAGCCATGCACATCTAAATATAAGGAGCTTGCGTCCCCAATTTGACTTTGTACATGTGTTATTTAATGAAGCTACAGCAGATAGGAACCTGGCTCAATGCCAGTGTTCATATCAACCATGTAGCCAGAAATATAGATTTAGGTGGGCCTGGGGATATAATGTGTGCAAGAACCAAAGTAAGGACGCGAGTGAGGACGGTCCAGGCGCGTGACCCCCCCCCCCCCCCGGAGATGTTTTGTGGATGCAAAAGCCCAAATGTGGTGGCTTCATTCTAATGCCACTTCCCCCTCATTTACACTGATCTTAATGATTGCATATTTTAATGAGATTGCCTACCCCGACTGTAAACATGTAGTGAATTATTGTCAAGGAGAAACAGGACTAGTGCAATTTAACTCACAGTCTGTAAATAGCGATAAATATAACACAATAATATAATAAATATTTAAAAACCACAACTATTTGTGACTCATCAGAGGTTTGGTAATTAAGAACTCGTTCATCTTTGTTTATTAATTGTTTCATAGTAACACCTTAACAGAGCGTGTCCACTGTCTGTGCAATGAATGCAATTCTTCATGTGTTTTGTCATCAATTATTTTGGACACAACCTCTGTGACTAATGCGGTCCTAAGGGGCTTATTGGCATGGGAAACATATGTTTACATTACCAAGCAACTGTGACCTAAAAACAAAAATCCGGTCCTCTCTCTGGGTTGGATGGTGGAGAGGAAGTCGTGCTGCTCTGGCTCTATCAGTTTGGTGACAATGAGAAGCTGCTTGACATCCTCCTGGATCCACCTTCTCACATATGTTCAAATTATGCGTTTTCATTTTTGGCCTATGGATTGTCTATGTTGTATTTTCATTATGTTGTTACTCTGTACACACGACATCTATTGCACACCAGTCCATCCTTGAAGAGGGATCCCTCCTCTGTTGCTCTTCCTGAGGTTTCTTCCATTATTCCTTTCTTATCCGATGAGACGGTTGCACTGTTGCACTACACATTACAGAGCATGTGGTGGCAGGACTGATACAGACAGTCAGGTACACTTCTATATCATCATGTTTGCAGTGTTTTGAAACAGAGGCTAGTATTCATAAAATGTACACGTATTGCAAATCACAACCTGTTAATTCAAATCATTTTATTATAATCAAAAATTAATATGATAAAGTAGCCAGCTGGACTTAAATGAGTAGTCCGCTGTTTGGCCGGCAGCCGGCGCTTATAGAAAACTCTTGAGTCTACTCATACATTTTTTATGATAATGCCAGGTATGCCAGCACCTAGCTACATGTGTGCCCAGACGTGCACTACGTAGCTAAGTGTTGCTGGATATAACTCTTTTAGATTTTGACAAGAAAAGTAAATTATTTATTTATTTACATGGATTTATGTAACGAGTTGTCTCACTGTATAATTACTCAACTCATCTTCAGTACGTTGACTAAGTTGCTCTGAATGTATCAGCGAGGGGAAGCTGTGAGAGCTTCTGGCACAAAACCTGACTGGCAGAGTTTTAGAGAGCAGAAGCGTTGTCTCATCATCTTTATATGAAAGCTTAATCAGATAATTATCTCATATTTAAAGTGCAGATAGTTTAGTGAAAACATTTGAGATTGGGTTTAGTCCTTCACACTACTCTCATCAGTAATGAAGTGCGAAAGTCCCCCTGATATTAGCAAAAGTTGTTGAAAATTTTAATAAACCTTTCAAGATGTATTTGATAATTCACCTCCATGCCAAAACTATTCCACATCTCCACTGGAGTTCACAGTGACTGACACAAATTCACAGTGAAGGAAGAAACACTTTTCATCTGTAGATGTAATCAGATGTCATGGTCCAACAGAAAAATAAACTCTAAATTGACAGTTCCTACCTCAATACAAGTGTCTTACATCTAGACTGACACAACCATACAGTCTACAAGCTGAGTCTTTTGTGTTCAACCTAGTAACCGAATCGCCTGGGGGTGAAGTTACTGTACGTCTGGGCTGGTACAGTAGTTTCAACAGCAACAGCATAAATGTCAACAGCAGGGCCACTCTAGTGACAGTACCCAGGGACTAGAAATAACTTTTAGTGGAGGAGTCATAGCCCCAGACAGTGACTGTTCCCTACCTAGGTCCAAAACCATCTCCTGTTTTTATTTTCAGTATAGTTTGACTTGTTACAGTGTCTCAACAAATAACAAGTATTATATTATTATATCATATATTTGTATTTGACAAATTACTTCCACGTCTTTCTTTGTCTCTTCCTCTCTCTTTATTAGCAAAGCCTTTTCTTAATATGCTGATGGTGGTGCTGTTGCCATACGTATTTACAATTGTAAAGCACTGCAGCTGATACGGAAAACATCACTTCGGGGGTTTGATTAAGTCAAATGTAAATCTCATCCTGTCCCCGTGGAAAACCGTACCAACTGTACAATCTAAAGATTCATGTGTTTATTGGTGACCACATCACTCTGTCCTCTGAAAGGAACTGTGACATGAAAATCCCTGCGGTAACACCACTATTCTTAAATCTCAGTCTATTAATGGATTCCTGCGTGTACAGAAATGGTAACAGGCCTAGCATCTGTAATGATTGTATTCACTGGAGATCCTACAGTGGACCCAGTAGGGCCAGGCAGGGCTAGGCAGGGCAGTGTTCTCTCTTCATAAGAGCAATGTGCTTATGCTAATGGGCCATAGATCTAAATGACCTTCAATTGCCAAGAGCGAACTATACCATCTTTGAATTCTAAAAAGACTTCTGGGGATCATTTCAAATGACCTAAATAATTTTTAGTCACCGGGGGGAGCTGTGGATATTATGCCAGTGTGCTTTTAAAAGCTGTAAGAGGCCAATTAATGTGTTTCTATCTCCATAATCTTTTGTAATGCAGAAAACATGCAGGAGAAAGAGGTGCATTAGCACTTCATGGTGGCATAAGTTGGGGGCTTGAAATGGAAATTAACAAGGGTGAGGATCAACCAGGGTCAAAAAAATTATTCCAAGCGGGAGATAGAGCGAGGGACGACGCACTAATGATTGTAAATAATAGAATAGCTGCACATGAGTGTTGCTCGTTAGTGAAGAATCAACAATAAAAGATCAAGAGTAGCAGAGGATGACGGTACACACCGTGGAGATGTGGGTCCAGGTAGAGGCGTCGTCGCTGCTCATGCTGATGCTGACATTACAGTGGTGGATCTGGGATGCACTGATGCCTGAGGCTCTACATTCATCTTCCTCCTGCTCCCTTTTTAGACTTGCCAGCATCCGAAGCTCGTCATCATCATCCCCGTGCATCCCTGGACTGCTAAGCGGGTGTGAGTTGTAATCGCTAGAGTCAAGAGGTGTCAGTGTGTTGTCTTCTTCTTCCTTTAAAACGATCACCTGTAATAAAAAAAAAAAAAAAAAAAAAAAAAAGAAAACTTATTTGGAAGCAATCCCGATGACAATGCTTCACACCTAACCATGGTCAAACACACACTGGAGGTGACATGCAAGTGGATTTTCACTCCTGTTTCTTCCCACTCACACAAAAACCTCCTGTCTGGTTCCAGTCCTGGTAAAATGACTCCCATCCAATGTTTATTCATGTTGGAACTACATATTTCTATATAAAATATCAGGCTATATATAAGAAGTGGACAAAGACACCATGACGTTGGTTTGTGGACTGTCATTCTGAAGCCTTGAAGTTACCATCGTGTTTTTTGCAACTAGAAGTTACACAAGAGGGTGGATCTAAAAACAATGCTGAATAAAACATTTTTTGGTGACCAAAATGTTCTAATTAACTTTCATGAACTAAAAACACGCCGTGGGAGTGACCTGTCAATCAAAAGGTAGCCACGCCCTAAATCATATCCTGCTCTATGGTCTATTTGACTCTAAATGAGACCATAGTTTACTAAGAAGACTTGAAACTAGTGATTGAGACCATAAACTTGTGATTACAGTGTTTACTGAGGTAATAAATCAAGTGAGGACGAGGCTAATTTTTTCATAAACTACACAATCAGATCAGAGTTGCCCCCTGTGGATATTAGAAAGAATGCAAGTTTATGGCGCTTCAGCATTGGCTTCACTTTTCAGACCCCGAGATTGCCTACTGATAGAAACTGACTTATTGACTTATTGATTCCCATCCTGCCCGCTCCTGTTGACTTGAATAGTGAAATGAATCCTGTTGTCAATTAATACACACTCAGTCCACAAAGTTGATACACTGTTTTGTGCAACCAGTGAAGTAGAGTAAAAGCTAAAACAGCAGACAGTAGTCCCAGACAGAGCTCAAGGCAGTGCTGGACATAATTCTTTGTTTTGACCCTCTGAGGAAATGTCTTTTAACAGTGGACCTATTGATTTAAGAGAGAGCTATGCTAACTTGATTTGTCCAAGGAAGCCTGTTGTTGCTCTGGTGTTGAATCAATGGCAGTCAATAAACCAGGGCTGCAGGGAGGGAAACAAACTCCTTGTCATATTTCTCTGACAACCTTTCAGTCAAAGCCTTCACTGCACGTTGCCTGCTAGAGTTGGCACAAATCAGCAGTCAAGAGCTGCAGTGATGAAGGATGCTGGGACACATCTCAGCAGTGAGTTGCGTAAATGCACAAAGCAACAGCCAAGTGACAGATCTCCCTTCAGGCCTTGTGATCGCTCCAGTTGACTATCCTGTGATCGTGGATCTTTTCAACTGGAGCAGCGGCCAACCTCAATTTGTAACAGACTGTAGTCTGATCCTTCTCAGCATGGCATTACAAACTTTTACACAACTTCTCCTTAGATCTGTCTCTCTGTCACAAAAAAAAAAAAAAAAAATAAAAAAATAAATAAAATATATATATATATATATATATAGAGAGAGAGCTGTAGCCTGTTGTAGATATAAGCAGTACCTTGTGCTGTAGGGAGTCATCCAATTTGACTTCTTGCAGAAGTCTCCTTGAAAGTGATACACGACTGTTCTCACCCACAACCTGGTTCACCACCTCTGATCCACGTGGGCCACACTTGAGCTCCTGTCTGCCGGGTGTTGCGTTGGGTGAGAGGCAGCGTGTGGGAGCAATCCCAGCTGGTTCAGCTCTCCCACTGGATAGAGACTGCATACCAGCAGTAGCTAGTCTGAGCTCTTCTGGTGTTGTTTGGTTCATGTTGTCAGATTCAGGATGGATTTCAAGTTGCACATCCAGAATTAGACTGGGAGATCTGGGAGTAGCAGGGTTGAACATGGTGTAGCTCTTGTCCTGAGAGAAACACAGAGAAGTGACCTGAGTATATGGTAGACTGTTTCTAATGTTTCTAATGTAACCTGAACAACTTGATTTTATTCTGCCCTTTAGATTGACATGTGCTCAGTGAAGTAAGACAAAGAGATGGCAAACAGTCACTGGGATTGACTGTGTGTTGGTGGCTCAGCTTTAAATTAACCTAGCATTTAAAAAGGGTAATGGCATTCTCTTTAAGTCTGCTAATCTTTCTCACCTTCAGATCCAGCGTTAACACTCAGTGATACAGTTCACAATGTGTCGACTACCAATCAGGCTACATAAGACACTGCTCATAAAGACACAGTACATGGCTCTTTTCAATATTAAAGGAATACGCCACTGAAAACCCAAGTTTTGAATATCAAACACGCCCCTAGAAAGATATGTGATTCTGAAAAGTTTCTAACTTGCTCATTTACTGAAGACAGCTGCCAGATTTACAACTGTAACAACAGATTCCAGTGGTGACCCAGTTTCACAGTAGAAAAAAAAAAAAGCCATGGAAACTTCCTGAAAAAAATACAAAAGAATCCTGCAACTTCTGTTACCAACAATACAGGTAAACCAAAGCACCATTTAGAAGAAATTGCTGTGTGAATGCTGGATGCTGAAAAGCTGACACTACACTGAATTGCTGGCTAAAATGTGCAAGCAGAAGGTGAAGTAGTAGGAATAGTTGGAAAAGTGAGAATGGCTTAAATTTGTATGTCATATAATAATGAAAAAATGCATTTTGTGATATAAATGTAACTGATAGTGTTAAATAGAGAGATACAGGAATGAGTCCTAAAAGCCTTCCGTTTCCCTCGTCTGGAAGTCAATGGGTTTTTGAACAAGCTTTTAGTTAGATGCCTTCAAATAAGGTCTGGGGTTAACACAAGCTAAAGAATGTTTTTACAATTTGTTCTATGACATAAAATACATCAATAAATATCCCACTCATGAATTTTGAACACTTTATGTGTCTTAAAAAGGCAGTAGCTAACAACTGGCTAAATGAGACTACAAAACGTCATCAAGCCGACTTGTCCGCTTTTACAGCCTCGTTGTGTATGTGACCATGGTGTAGTTTGTTTGTAGCCTTGCATTGGCTTTTTACTTCTGGCATTTTTGTCTACAAAAATACACCATCTCTGGAGCACTCTGTGGGCATATGATTGTGTCTCATATTGATTGCAGGCCCCTGATTTAAATCAAATCGAAATCATATCTTGGCAGACTTTGTGATATCAGCAAATATCGTACCGTTGCCCAAAGAATCAATATAATTTTGTAACAATGTCTATATGTTGTCTGTCTCTATGTGCCCTGTGATGGACTGGCAACCTGTCCAGGGTGAACCCCGCCTTCGCCCAATGCCAGCTGGGATCGACTCCAGCCCCCCCGCGACCCCTAACGGGATAAGCGGTTGACGATGGATGGATGGATGGATAATATTGTATTATGATGAAATGTATGATTCACTCCCCTACCATCTCAACAATTAAAAGTTGATCACTCCACTTAATATCTTAGTTAGTGACAAAAACATATATGAAATTTGACTTGTACTATTAACTATATACTATATCAACCCTGTTTTGGATAAAATACAAAGGAGCACAATTACAACTACATTTTTTTGAGTTCATAATATAGACCTTGTTTCTCATGAATTAAACTGATTGAAGCTTCCCTCACAACTGCACTCTCTTCCTTCTGCTGTCTCTTTTTGAGGCGTTTTCTTTCATCGCCGACCTTAGCGTCAGGGTGAGAGGCCATTGAGGTTTTCATCTCACCTGCTCCATGTGTTATTTATTTTCTTTTTTCTTCCTGTACTTTATCATTTTCATAAGTGCAAGTGAATAAAGAATGAACTACATGTATTATTGAAAGGCCTTATATGGGTGTGGCCGTGAGCATGTGGGTTTGTGTGTGTGTGTGTGTGTGTGCCAGCCTATGTGTTGGGGGCGTGTAGTAGTGCTCAATGTTTGACTAGCATTTGAACGTCATGTCAAACAGTTACTATACTACTGCGTAATGCATTCTTTTAGTTATTACCGCATTAAAAAAAAAACTGCATTTCCCTGATGATATTACACATTTGACATTGGTCTATTGTATCTCATACATTTTGAAACAGCTCATACACCGCAGGTTCATTGCTTTGTTTTGCTTTTAATATTTCTCTCTGTTTAAGAACAAACGTTAGCTCAAAAGAATTGCACAAAACTGATGCAACACCTTGAAAGATGATGTTGCTCTATGTTGAGAAATGAGCAACCTGCCATAAATGAATGAAAATCAAAATCAGGGCAACGTGTGTCAGATGACTAATCACAGACTGATGTATAACCATAGTCAGGGTGGCAGAATATGGCAAGATTAAGCTTCTAGCAATGCAAAGCCCATGTGATGAGTTAAAAAAAAACTGTCTGTGTTGCACGTCTTGCACTTTATACTGTGCATCTATTTAAGCAAACCCAGCATCCATAGCCGTAGAAATATGGCTCAATTCTAAAAACAGCATAGGGTTCTATAAGAGATGTAAGTCTGTTTAAAACAGAGCAGCACAGCCACTAGTGCAGCTTTTGGACTCCTCCAAAGTAATTACAATGCCATTTTTGTCATGTGCAAGTATAGCCTGTATACTGTATAAGAATTGGACGTCACAGCGACTTCATTCATTGGTTTGTGGGCTGCCGTTTTGAAGCCCCAAGGTGATCATTTTGGTCACCATCTTGGGCTGTTGCTGTGTCGTTTTTTTGCAACCAGAAGTGACACGAGAGGGTGGAGCTAAGTACAACTGACCAAAAAAGTTATATTAATTTTGATGAACTGAAAACGCACTGTGAAAGGGTTAAATTTGTAAGATGAAAACAAGGAAAACTCCAAGAACGGACAACCTATCAATCACAAAGTAGCCACACCCTAAAGCATACCCAGTCTACTAACTGAACACTTGAAACAAATAGTGAAAAACTTAAAGGTGCCATGTGGAGTTTTCTCGCAAAAACACAGAACTTGTGTTTACATACAGTTTTACTTAATAATTGTTGATTAATGTCAAACCACTGAGAGGACTGTGTATTGTGTGCATGCATCCTATCTATGAGACCTACTCAGAGTCCCCAGTGCTAGTCAATGGGCAACCTCCTGGTCTGAAATATTGAAGCCAATGCCAATGCTAACACTAACCCTGACTACTGCAACTCCCTACTGGTAGGCCTCCCTGCACGCACATTCAAACCTCTGTGCAAGATCCAGAACGCAGCAGCGTGACTGGTCTTCAACCAGCCCAATACAGCACGTCACTCTGCTGTTCATATCCCTCCACTGGCTCTCAGTTGCTGCTCGCATCAAATTCCAAACCCTGTTGCACGCTTACAAAACAGGAACAAAAATGGCTCTTGCCTACCTGAACTCATCCAGGTCTACACTCCCTCCCGCCCACAATGCTCTGCCAATGAAAGGCACATGGTACTCCCATTACAACAAGGTCCTAAGTTGCTAGCTAGACTCTGTAGTCCCCTGGTGGTGGAATACCAAACTCCATTCAATCCCCTTCCACATTTAAGAAAAAGCTAAAGACCTAAACCTAAACACCTCCACATCTCATGACATTGATGGTACTGATGATTAGGATATTCATTATGATGATGAATATGATGACGCTGTTGATGTTGTTGAAAATCTGCTTCTATCCACCCTGTGCATTGCCTCTGTGTACTGCCTGTTGGAAACCTTTGTTCGATCAGACTTGAAGTTGTTGGCACTCATGTTGCTCTCCTATCTAGGGCTATTCTTGTGTTGTGTTGTACAAACTCTCAGATGTACGTCACTTTGGACAAAAGTGTCTGCTAAATGAAACTAGAATTGTAGAATGCTGAAGTGTCTTAAACTTGCATTCTTTCTAATAATCAGCAGGGGGCGACTCCTCTGGTTGCAAAAAGAAATCAGATTGTATAGAAGTCCATGAGAAAATGAGCCTACTTCTCACTTGATTTATTACCTTAGCAAACATTGTAAACATGAGTTAATGGTCTCAATCGCTAGTTTCAAGTCTTCTTCAATACAACAATGTGTTCATTTAGTAAATTATGGTCCTGTTTACAGTAAAATAGACCATAAAGCAGGGTATGCTTTAGGGCGGGGCTGCCTTGTGATTGACATGTCGCTACCACAGCGTTGTCCAGTCTGGGAGTTGTCTGTGTTTTTCACCGTCTGTTTTCTGTTCAGGAAAGTTCTTGGTCGCCTAAAACTTTCTTATTCAGTGTTAAGTTGTACTTTGCTCCACCCTTTTGTGACACACAAATAACCAAGATGGCGATGGCCAAAATGCCTAATTTGAGGCTTCAAATCAGCTACAAACCTATGGGTGATGTCACAGTGACTCTGTGCACTTCTTATATACAGTCTATGGCGCTACAAGAAGTCAAAAGCTACACAGAGAACCTTTAAATGAACCTTTTCAGTTGATGTGTGTAGTATTTGCTCAAAGGGAAGATGTTACAACAACTCTAGCTAGCCCCCCTAATATGGTCCTACCACATCTAGGGCAATATGCAATTTGTGCTCAACCACAAACAGAATGCTTCATCAGCCATCATAAAAATCTATCAGAGAAAAACATTTCAGCATACTCCAGCCTGTTGGAGGGCAGTCAATACTTGAAAAAGTTGTGGTTATCCAATATATGATCTTTGTGAAACCTGATTGAACAGCTATTGTGTCCTTTTAGAAAAAAAAAAAGTGTTTTCTTTGGATATTACAAACAAGTGATGCTCTCCTTTTCCCCTCTGATGTACAGTCGCTTCCAAAATGACCATCTCACAGAAAAGTTGTCTTTCTTCTGCTGGTAGTTTCAAAATACAGTTCACTGCGCTGGATCAAATTGCTTACTCTGCTTTCACAGAATGAAATGGCATGCTTCTTTCTTTGCCCTCTAACCACAGTTCATACCGGAAGCTGATTTTAATGTGCTAATTTGGAAAAGTGCTCCTTAAAACACCCCCCTCAGACACGCTTTCTGTGTTATTTCATTGTGAAATGTTGTAATTTTCTTTCAACCTTGGCTGTTTAACACAGTTGTTATCAGTTAATTTCCCAGAATGCCGATGGATATTCCCTAAAAAGTTGCATTAGTGGTTTTCACATGTGAAAGTGGAGGGAGAAAATGACTAACTCTCTAAGCTCTATAGCTATAGGCATGACAATATTAATGGCAACAGCAAGTGCAAGTCCTGGTTCAGACAGCAGGGTACAGAAAGAAAAAAAGACAGTAAAAGAGAATGAAAACATACTGCACATATGCTACTAATCAAAGTCCAGACAACACTTTCCTATGGTGGGTGGGTGTTTGTAACTTGGTATATATAGTATATAAGTGTTCTGATGGCTCATCATTAGGGCAGGATTTGAAATCAGTGGTTGAGGAAGGTTATGTGATTGTTTGCCAGTTAATAAGGGGGGGGGGGGGTAGTACCAAAAGGCACTTGTAATAATAAGCTAATGATACACTGGAGGAAGGAAAATTCAAAGGCTGTGCATCTTCAGCACAGGTGAATAAAGACATAAAATGCAAAATGTAAATTCTAAAGAAAAATGTCAACTCTGACTAGAGCTTTGCAGAAGACAAAGAAACTGCAGCTACAGTACCAGCAGTTTACAAAAGGTCACCACAAATACAACACATTTTCTCCAAACAGAAGCTGTTTTATCCTGTTTTTTCAGAGCAGCTCAACCTGATGTGAGTTCTATACATGCACATCTGTACATGCACACATTGTCAATGGAGTCTTGAGAGCAGCCTTGAGTTACTGATACCAAAACCTGACATTTACTATTATTGTTTTAGAAAAGATTTTCCCCTTTACAAATGACCTGGATGTTGTCTATGTTTGGTACCATATCTACATCATACAAGAATCCAGTCTCTGGATATTACTGAGTTGAAAAAGGCACCATCAAATACCAGATTTGACACATGCATGCAACACACATTGCCAGTATTTGTTTTACTTTAGGATTTTATGTTAGGGTGAATTTTGTCTTTAACGTGGTGCATAGAATACATTACTTTAATGCCAGTTTTTAAAAATTTGAACTAATCAGCTGCACAACAAAATGAGCTTCTTAAATCTGAATTATCAGACTTATTATAATATTTTAAATAAGTAAAAGCAATTAGCATTTCTTTGAAGATAGTCATCTTCATACTGAGTTCAACAGTTTAATTTCCCTGCTCAGCATAAAGAAAACTACTATGCTTTATTATACGAGACATTAATAAATTATCTGATGATAAATAACCCCACTGACCTTTGAAGTTAAAGTAAACTGCAACTAATCAAATTCAACTGAATCAAGTCAAACAGTGTACATAATGCAAGACTTTATAACACACTGAAACTTTGCTGATGAAGTGAGATTAAATGAAATGATATCACACAAATCGGAAAACATCCCTAAAATAGATAAATCCCAGTTTTGAAATCTGGTGTTTGTCCATACTGTTAGTGTATGCTGCCTAACTCAAGTTTGCTTATTAAAGGCAGATGGTCATTAGTGTCAAAGGAATGTATCTTGTGCCAGAGCAACACATACCGTAAGATGCACAAATGTGTGTGCATGTGTCTCTCCCGAAGAGCAGACGTACCTCATCACTTTCACTGCCGATAAAATCATCCTCCAGCTGGGCCTCATACCGCCTCCCGTTTCTGCTCTGAACCTGATCATGTCCCATCTCCATCTTGTCCTGGTCACCCTGGCCTTGCCCTCGTTTGGGCGAGTGTGGCTGGGATGAGAAAGTGAACACCTCCTGCAGAGTGAGCTGGGGCTCAGACCCCTCCTTACTCTCCCAGCTGCTCCAGACCTGTAGGTCACCAGACGAGCCTGGACAGATCGAGCCGGAGGGAGCAGCTCCTGAACTCTCCTTGGCAGGAGCGCAGCTACACTCATCTAAAATAACAGATTACAAAAACAAGACAGATTTACCATAAGCAGGACTAAATCCTCTGTTTGACACAAACATTGTTGCACATGAATGGTATAAAATAAAGACGCTTGGAGTGTACAAATAGTATAATACATGAATAAGTCTTTCAGAATACACATGAAGGTCTTAGCCACAAAGACTGAGTAGAGAATAATGATAGGAATCTAATTACAGTGAGCAATAAATCCTTTTCAGATTTTTTCATCATGGGACTAATGTCATTCTAATTTCATTTGATTATATGCACATAAAAATGCATAATAATAATATGCAAAATTGTAATGAATTCCACTGCTTGCCAAGAGAGCACATTAATTTCTCCCACACTGACATTTTTGTAGGTTTTGTTAATAGCCCTGCTATGCTAATACCTTAATCACAATATAACAATATAAAAACAACATAATCAACAGCGGGAACAGCCGTTTACTGCAAAGTTGTCACTCATGAAATGACAGATCTGTCCAAACATCCTTAAAAATCTGACATTTTTTTTCCAAGTAAATACTGCCTCCATTCTGCTTTAATCTTTTGTTTTTCCACTTTTGTTAAAAAGAGAAAATCTTACAGCAGTGTTACAATATCTGACACTATGTTCCTGAATATATTGGTATCTTCTTTTTTTAAATGAAAGATGCATACATTTGTGTGTGCGTGCAAGACACACTGAAACCTTAAACTCCATGATAGGCCTGAGATCAAAGAAAGAGGCACCTCTATCTGAATGAGTGAGCACATTTGAACCTCTCAACAGTATAATCACTTTCTCTAATTGCCCACTGTGTGGCAAACCCTGGGCTCAGGAGATGTCCCTCTGACTTTTATTTAATGTGCCACATTACCATTAATGAACTAACTACTTTCCGTCTGTGGGCAGGGCTGCGGCAAAGGAGCTTATTGCGGTGGAGAAACATCCATAAATGAGCTTTCAGAGCACGTGCACTCATTTTGTGAGGACAATGCTGGTGCGTGCATGTGTGTGGCGACGGCAGCAGCGGCGGCGGTGGTGGTGGGATTTCTTAGACTGGCACAGGAGAAGGTACTCCTACAAAAATCCTACAAACGGCCTTGACGTGGGCTATGCAAAATTAAAAAAGGGGAACAAAAGCGACGGCGTATGCAGCATAGAATGAGGTTCATTAAAATTCATGCACTATTTTGAAGTGATTTAATTTCTAAAGTAGGAATAGGTATTTTTCCCAAGTATAAAAGGAGCTACTTGGTAATAGCCGAACATGCAGTCAAATATGCATATTATTCTCTTTTGTCCCATCTCTCGCTGTCTTTTTAGACTTTTCTAACCACCACCCACTCAGTCTGAAAGCTGCTGCTGCTTCCTGCTGTCATGCTCCCCGTCTATTCACAGGAGACGTGAGCCTCACCTGCCATTAGCTGCTTTGTCTTCTCTGTTAGGGTCAGAGGGTGTTGCATGCTCTCTTGCCTACTGCCTGGAGGAGTGCACTTCTCTCTGGTTTTACTTCTCTGTCTGTGGCCACCAGCTATAGCATCTGGAGAGGCTGTTAACCAGAATTAAACACCTCACCATATTAAACCACAGCACATTCACCAAACCACACTACGCACCCTGTGATGGAGTATTGAGGCCACATCGAGGTGGCCTCAATACTCCAATCTGAGTATTTTGAGAATAAAGCCATAATATTATGAGAATGAAGTCAGAAGTTTACAAGAAACTCTAAAAAAAATTGTAGTGTTATGAGAATAAAGTCCTAATATTATAAAGTAGTAATTTTAGATTGTTATTTTAGAGGGGAAATAGTGTGAAAATGAGGTGCGTGGAGCATCTTGTGAAGTTATACTTTAGTTTAGGTCTCACAAATAATGAAATACTTTGACACATCAGCACCACGTTATCATAAGTATCAGGACCGTGAAAAGATTGTACAAAAAAAAACTGTTTATTCCTAAGAAAGACTTAATTCATGTAATATTATGACTTTATTCTCATAAAGTTATGACTTTATTCCTGTAAAATTATGACTTTTTCATGTATAGTTATGACTTTATTCTTGTAATATTATACTTTTTGTCTCATAAAGTTCTGACTTTTTTCTCGTAATATTACTATTTTTCTTGACATAGTAAGACTTATGCTCATTAAATTACGACGTTTTTCTATCAATATTATGACTTTTTCTTGTAACGTTATGACTTAATTCTCATATTACTTTTTTCTTGAAGTAGTAAGACTTTATTCTCATTAAATTACAACTTTTTTCTAGAAATATTCTGACTTTTTTCTCGTAAAGTTATGACATCATTCTTGTAATATTATGATTTTTTGTCCCGTAAAGTTATGACTTTTTTTTTTTCTCATATTACTTTTTTTCTTGAAATAGTGAGACTTCATTCTCATTTTTTTTTTCATAATGACTATATTCTTGAAATCAGAGTTTTTTTCCCCAATGTAGCCCTAATACTGTTAGAGAATATGAGATGCACCTTACCTGACAATGCTAGCCTCTCTCTTCCAGCACTGTAGACCCGTAGCTTCTTGGATCCATGCTTGTCTTTTGGGGGATGGGGCTGCAAACTGCCAAGTGTTCCTACACACAGTATTTTCAACATTAGAAAAGCTTCATAACAAAAAACAGTCAAACAACAATGTTATTATAGCTTGCCAGAAGCATATCTGTGAACTGATTATGCACTGTGAAAATCCCTA
The DNA here is from genome assembly GCA_947000775.1 of Pterois miles. Lineage (NCBI taxonomy): Eukaryota > Metazoa > Chordata > Actinopteri > Perciformes > Scorpaenidae > Pterois > Pterois miles. The sequence goes on along the minus strand of CAMQGK010000100.1, from coordinate 1,298,907 downwards.
TTAATGAAGGCATTTCAGCAACTGAGCTCCTTACATTCATTCAGCGCAAGGAGAATACATCCAGCCACATTATGTTCAGCTGAATTAAGGAATTTTAATCATCGGGTTTTTGCATTCAGTCATTCTCCAAGGATGGTGTATTACCAACTGTAAAAGCTGTTATTAAGTGCTTGGGAGAACATGCTCTGACAGAGCTGGGCTCTTGTTTTGTTGGTTCATATGTAATGCTTTCACCAATGCACAAGAATAATCGAGTGCATTGTTAAGGCCAAGAAGAGCTGTAATGAGAGGAACAGTGCGTTACATTCACATGACAGAAAATAAAAGAAGCTGAGTTATTTTCATCTATGAAGATTCTCAGTAAGCGTGGCATTTAGAGGTACTAAGTCAGGGTCTTCTAGCTCCTTATTCTCTAGTCACCACATTTTATTCGCCATTTATATATTTAAATTTAGTAAATAATATATTGGCTTTCATGTCACTTGACCTGTTAATGACATTTTTGCTGCATACCAATAAGAGCATGGTGAAACCACTTCATAAACCCAACAATCACCTGAAAAAAAGTTGTATTCAAGCTCTGTACTCTAAATGATGTCAGGGGGGCATTATGAACTAATGTTGGTTTGGGTAGTGGCGATATTACAGTAGTATCTCCTTAATAATCAACTGTAATTGCTGAGTACAAAAATGTGAGCATAGACAGTGGGCATTGCTCCAAATAACATTTTTTAGCTACAGGACTCAACTGTAATTGACTGGAAATCTTCCAATAACTTGTCAGCTGTATTTCTGTCCTGGGTTCTAGCTTCTTTTTTAGTTCATTTTCACATTTTCTGCTCCTTATTCCCACCTATCACTCACTTAGTTTTTACACAGTACTAGTCCACCAACTCATTCTCTTTGCCAAATTGTCTTAGGTGCCTTATATATGCCTGCCTGCCAGCTTCCTTTCTGGCTCCGCTTGCCTTCACTGATTGCTTACCTATTATTGACCAGGCTTTTAAACAAAGACCAAAGCAATCAACTGCCTTTTAAGATAACTGCTCTACATCTGCATCCTGCTTCTGGGTCCACATTACAAAACTTAGACTATAAATATGACAATTGTTTTCTTCTCTCCCATTATCTGCTTCCATGTTAGCTGCGTCTTATTGGTGTCCAGGAAGAGCAGCAACGGCACTGCTGCCGAACTACAGAGATAAGAATGAAAACGGCCGCTGTGGGTTTTAACATCCAATCGGATATAAAAAGCAGTTATGAACGGGCTTTTTAAAAGAATACTCTTTTGGCTGGTGATGTTTGTCATGAATAAATGCATTTGGAAAGCAAGAGCCAAAGCTGTAAATTGAACAATCATTGATCTCCAGTGACACAATGTTTAAACACATAGCAGCTGATCTCAGGAGAAGGAAAACAATCGACTTAAAGACTAACAGGCCTCTGCTCTGCACATTTCGCTGAATATTTAATGAGTTTCTTCGCTTTTTATTGCTGTTTGCTGTTCTGTATTTAACACTGCTGTAATGGCCACCCCCCTCACCTCTTAACGGTGCTGTGAATCAGTGTGCGAGTGTGATGGTGGCTCCAGCCCTCAGTATCTTACAGCAAGTGTGAGTACACAGATATGCTTGTTATAAAGGTTCAAGGCTCATTTTGTTTTTTATTTTATTATTTTCCTTTTCTTGGTGTTACATGCTTTTGTTAAACCGATGTTTTAAACCTGCAGTGGGTAGAAATGGAGAAAATACGATTTAAGAAAAGTTAATTTTATAAAATGGTCACTATATCCTGAGAGTACTGCATGAGACAGGTAATCTAAAAAAAAATGTTCCTCTGTGTCCACCGGTGTTCTTAATGGCATCGGCAAGATTTCATAATTAGATTAGATTTCAAACGAGGCAGCGCTGATCAAATATTAATCAATATTCTGTTAGTTTAATGCCTATTTCTCTCCTCAGATGTTTTCAGAAACATCTTTTAGTTACTGTTTAGCTGTAAAATGAGAAAGTTTGTGACTCGGCAGTCATGTTGAGATCGGTTGAAGAAATACCAAGCACCGCCCACCAGCTGGAGCACAGCCAAAAGGAACGCTCTCTTTCTGAAATTACCTGTGATTGCCCAAAATCTCCCGTCATGTGCTAGATTTTCTAAAGCCTGAAAACAGAGCCATGAGGAGCTGCCGAAGTCTACTTTTCGCTCCACTTATTTTTTATTATGGCATTTTTGCCTAAAAACAGGCTTATTAAACCTGCCTACTGCAGGTTTAATAAACTTAATATTTCCTATTATATATACTGTATATGTTGAATTTGAATAGTACAATCTTGTGTTTTATCCACAGAAAAAGTAAAAAGAAAAAAAAATAGAAGAGACGAGGCGATGATTACTGTGGCCAACAGATCACTCTGTGAGTTTTTAAAAAGAAGAAGAATAAAAAGAGTAGCAGCTTCCATAGTTGGCCAGATAACCAGAGGATGGTTGGCACATGGACTTCAAATAAAAATTTGGACCCAGATATATGCAGTACTTTGTACAAAAATACACTGTTAATGGCCAGCTTTGGTCTAATTTTCCTACACAGCCTTTCATCGTTGAGTTGCAAGACAAAGATGAGCAAAGAACGAACGAACAGTGACAAAAAGTGATCTGGTGATACACAGTACAGTAATGGCTAACCAGGACATATATAGGTGTAAGTGTAGGAAGCATGCAGACCGGATAAAACAACACTATGAACTCTTATTCAAATCTACCCTCAAGAAGAATGTGGGCAGGTTCTCCGTGTGATAAATCCTCACTTAGCTTGGCAATGCTCTCACTCTCTGCAGCAACTTTTTGGTTCATTCTACTGGACGTGGATCCCTGCGGGGAAGAAGAAGAAAAACAAGTTCAAAGACAACATGTTCCATTCTGTACTTATGGTAATGCGAGACATACTGTACATGTATAGGGATGTATGTTGTTATGGGATTCATGAGATTACCACATTTGAGATAAACAGCACACTTCTATCCGTTCCATCTGGGGCTGCACTGCTTTTTCTTCCAGTTTGAGGAGGCGGCCCTGAAACCCTGGAGCCTGAGGCTGTGTGTAAAACACCTTGGGGCCTGGAGCGTTGATAACTGGTTGATCTGGCAGTGGTAGACTGATCAGGAACTGCAAACAAATTCCCACGTGTTGTTTGGAGAATTTACTTACATCTCCTGCTCATACATATTCTAAATAAACAAATAAAAGACGATACTTACTAACTTCTTGGACCTAAACTACCTGGCAAGTATGGCTGGAAATTTCAAGCAATTTCATAATATGTTGTCAGTCATGTTAATGATCAAGTAGCCACAGCAACTTCCCAAGGTTATGCTTCAGATTTGCAAAAGTCATTTAGTTCACACAGATGAAAAATGCAGGCTTAAAGCCAGTACAGTGTGAGGGCCACAGACAAGCATTTTAAAGATCAGCAAGAAGCCGCCTCCACACTAGTCACAAAGCCCTTTTAAAGTTACTTTCTTTTTACAGTGAATAGAAAACTTTATAAACACGCATTTTTTATACTTTGAATTATATCCTATTGATTATAACATGCTCTTTACGGTTGGGGCTTCATGGTTGTATATAAATTAGACTTCCTGCTGAACTGATTAACTTGGTGTTTTTCTTTAATCCATCAATCTGCTCCCTAAAAATACTGACCCTGCCGTATCTGTGCCAGGGCTCATTAGGACCACCTCCGCCGATGCAAACAGAAAAACACATTTTTTGTCTCCTCCTGATCATCAGAGGCGAGAGCTGACACTTTCATGCCACAAAACACACAAGATCGTCGAGATGATAAAGCCAGAGCTGAGTCGGGTGCACTGAGAGTGAGGAAAAAGAAGAAGTCACACTGCTTTGATGCAGCTGATTCGACACTCAGAAAATGACCCAGATTTAGGAGTGAGTAAAGTTCAGTGTACTTCAAATCTGCAGAGGCCCATGAAAGAATGTGGTAACAATAAGGAGTAAAATGAGATGTATGAACGCTGATAGAAAAAAATATTATGAGCAGGGATTTTGATTTGTGATGAAATTCATTGACCTTGAAACAAAATGTCTTTGGTGTGTAAGATAATCACAGTTTGTTTGTTACTGCATGGTAAAAATGTACTTTTAACAGTTTCTGACAGATTGGATACTGAAGGAACAACATTCACCAGGCGACTCCGTCACAGTTAAATTGGATGCCTACTTTAATAGCAATCGTTTTAATTATGATTAGGAATGTTATGCTAATAATGCAGATGCTAATTATGAAAAGCTATTCCTTGTGTGCAGTTACTGCTCTCCTCTATGGGTATTGCCGGTTGACTCAACATGACTTAGACAGCTGTCAGAACAAATAAATAAGCGCTGATAAAAAAGGCCACAGAGGCGGCGGAACTGGATTACTGGTGCATGTCTTTTTATATGAGGAGATAATTGCAGCTCTCCGAGTACAGGTGAGTTGCAAATGAACACAAAAATGAGGACCACAGGAATTTCATGCGAGGAAAACAAATCGATTATCATCACAGTCTCTTCATAGAAAACAATTTCTCTATGTGCAACAATTTCTGCACCATGATGCATTATATAAACCGATTCACTGGTAGATTATGGCTGCTATCTTGTGTTGTAAATGTATAAATTCACACCTACAGCTTAGCAGACATAAGTTACAACCTGCTGCGATACATTAGAGAAGACGTACATTAAATGGACAAAAGTATGTGGACACATTTTAAACTCATATGTAATTGTGAACATCTCAAAACTATGAGTTTTAGGATGCTGCTGTAACAGCTGCCACTCTAAACACCAGTTGTCACCAGAGAGGAAATACGGAAAAATCAAATGCCACAATTTTCCACATTGATATGCTCACTCACTCAACCGCCTATCCAGGGTCAGATTGCGGGGCCAACAGCTCCAGCAGGGGACCTAAACTTCCCTTTCCCGGGCCACATTAACCAACTCTGACTGGGGGATCCCGAAGCATTCCCATGCCAGGAAAAAGATATAATCTCTCCACCTAGTCCTGGGTCTTCCCTGGGGCCGCCTCCCAGCTGGTCATTCCTAGAACACCTCCTTAGAGAGGTGCCCAGGGGGCATCCTTACCAGATGCCCGAACCACCTCAACTGGCTCCTTTCAACGCAAAGGAGCAGCGGCTCTGCTCCGAGTCCCTCACGGATGCTGAGCTTCTCAACCTTTCTCTGAGGGAGACGCCAACCACCCTCCTGAGAAAACCCATTTCGTCCACTTGTACCCGCGATCTAGTTCTTTCGGTCATGACCCAGCCCTCATGACCATAGGTGAGCGTAGGAACGAAGGTTGCCTGGTAGATAGAGAGCTCTACCTTCCGGCTCAGCTCTCTCTTCATCACAACAGTGTGGTAAAGCGACTGCAATACCGCTCCGCCGGCCAATCTCACGTTCCATTGTCCCCTCACTCACGAACAAGACCCCGAGGTACTTGAACTCCTTCGCATGGGGATATGCATACCGGGCATACTTGCCAAGCCTCCCAATTGTCATTGCCCATCCAGGGTCACACTTCTCCTGTTTCGCTCCCAATTTTAACACTTTTTTTTTCCTTTTCCTTAACTCAACGTGTTTTCTGGCACTGCACAAGTGTGAGTGTATAAGCCCTGTTGTTTCCACCTGGACAGCATTAGAGCTACACCAACTGTTGTTTCCCGGTGGAAGAAAGCTGCTCTTGACCAGCCTTAGGTATACAGTATACTGTATACGCTCATGACTGATACAACACAGTTTGAGATGCACTCACCACACATCACAGTGTCCAACTTGGGCACAGTCAGTGGCACAGGATGCAGCAAAAGCCATCGTAGCATAGCCCAAACCATTGGAAATAATGGGTTTCAGAACACAGTGGTGCCATTATCACATAGTGTATGATTTGGCCTTCAGTGAGTGAGAGAAGGAGAGAAAAAGGAGAGAACTAAAGAAATATACATAATAAAGCTGGAGTGAAATATGAATGAATCGATAAAAATTGATGAGTATTAGCCTTGTTTATACCAGAAGTTCACACCAGAGGAGCAAATTATTCAAAATTATAAGAAGGCCTCTTGAACACAAAAAAGTTGTTGCAGTGCACTGATTATTTATGATATTTTCATTCTTTAAAAGTCACCAGAATCCAGGCAATTAAGTCTCTGACACTCAATTATATCTGGAGGAGGACCCGCAGACCCCCTGCTTTGGTTCTGAAATCGTCCCTTTTTTAAGGTTTGAAGATTGGCAAGGTGTTCCATTTTTTTCAAGGAGACCAGTGAGTTTCTTCCCGAATAGTGCCGTGTCCACTCCACACAACAAAAACACAGACAGAATGTCTATGGGGCATTAGTGTTTGTTATACATTATTAGGTGTTGAGAAGGGGGCGGCCCGTTATTAATCTGAAACACCAGTAGCCCGAAAAATGTCCAGTTGGACTGGAAAAAGCTCAATTGTCCAACAGTCCACTACCCTGAAAACAAACGGCCATTGTCCCAAGGCCCATTGCTCCGAAAATACACACTCTCCGTGCAACAAACAGAAACACGTGGCTAATTATAATTCCGAATGACAGTTGGAATTAGTTGGAACAAAGGATTTCATTGGTCAAACATACAGTATGTATTTCCGCAGGCATAAATCCACTGAAATCGAGGTCTGCCTGAATATTTTTATGTGCAAGCATTCATTAGAGCCCACAAAATCTGTTTTTTATAAATTAACTGGAAAATTTATCAGACGAAATCTGTGCATGGTGTAAAACAGCTTCAAAGCTATCTGATAAATGTACAGTAGTGCAGTAAAAAGTAATATTTGCCCAAAATGTAGAATGTAGAAATATGAAGCAGCATAAAATTATGTATATATTTTTAAGTATATTATAAAGTATAGTGCTTGAGTAAATGTACTCAGACACTCTGTTCAATGATCCATTCACAATCTTGTGATTTGCTCTTACCTACCACAGTCAGAGCTCAACAGCCCAGCCCTCATATCTGCCTTCCTCAAATTCTCCATGTTCAACACCTGAGTGATGTGGTTCACATCTGGTGGGAACTGGCAACTGCGAGGGATCAAGTCCATGAGACCAGCACCACTGAGAAACATATCTAGATAGAAAAGAGAACAATCTGATATTTAACCTAAAGAATAAACCCAAACACATCATCATGACATATCATCATGCAACAAAGGTGACACTTTGATCAACAGAAAAACATAAATGACAACAACAGTGCCAAGTGCACCTGTTGGCTCATTTTAGAGTTAAACAATAACCATCACTGATCTCTCAGCCAGCTACCACAGAAAACAGCCAACTGTTTCTCTCTCGCCACACACACATGCATACAATTTCATAAAAGCTCAGAATAAATCTACTGAAAGTGAAGACCACCGACTTACTTCGGTACTTAGCTATTGTATCTCTTGAATAAGCCCTTGTAGAGGGGACCTTAAGGTAGGTTATTACCATCATGAGACATTCCTGTAGGTTCTGTTTTCATGGTGAAGATTCTGCGGACTTTACAGGTAGCAAACAAAGTGATGCCATCCAGCGTCAAAAACCCCTTGAACAGCTCACCGGTGAATGACGCAAGGTCGACACACAAAGTAGACCACTGATACAAAAGAAAGCATAGGATTTTGTTATATATACATACATACACGAAACATATAGACAACATATACCAACAATTAAAAAAGCACATAGCTAAAACTGGCAAATCTTAAAGTACTAAAAGGATATGTCAAGGATGAGTCAGATACTCACAATACTGCGTTTCAGTCCCACAAAAGGTATCTTTGCATGCAAAAGTGTGGCAGACAACTCTTTATGTACTGTCGAGAAGTGAAGTCTTCTTTTCAGGTGCTCTGAATCAGTTATTCTGCGAATAATGGACAACAGAACATAAATTATCAGCAGCAGCATCAATGGTGTCATTAAGAAGTCCTGAGCAGAGGAAGCCACAAGCTTTATTGGTCTATAAGGTAAGCTCTTAAAGGTGCTTTCACTTTAATGTAGTGCTGTGAAATCAGCTGTCACGACACACTCTAATGGAAGAACGGCAACACCGACAATATTTCCTCAGATTCTTAAAATGATGTAGTGTGCCAGTAAAAAAGCAGGTAACTAACTTTATAGTGAGAAATTATTTCAACTTCTGACAGTATGTCCTCCTAGTTTTGCTCTCTGTATGGCTCCCATGACATATAATCTAAACAGTGGCACCTACTACCACAGCCTGAGTCTGTAGTAAATTGAATTTTACCATGAAGTGATTTCATACATGAAGAGTTTACAGCACAATAAAAGACTCCATAAACACTTTAAATATAGATTTTGTAGAGCCTTGATTGCACAAACTTATTGATCATAACATTAGTAACTCACAAAAACACTCTTCTTTCTTTATATATATATATATATACATATATATATATATATATATATATATATATATATATATATATATAATATATATATATATATATATTTGTATAAGATGTATCTTTATCCTACCTTGCATAATTTAAGGTAAGATAAAAGCCTGATTTGTAGCAAGTAGTTTAACAATATCTTAATCATAAATTATTATTTAAGAAAATGACAATAGTCATTGTTAATATAATCAATTTCCCAGATGGCTCATGGCGTTTTCATGCTAGATGTCTTTTATTAATATTTTTCAGTGGTCTAAGCAGGAATTCGGTGATTCAATGATGATTTTCTGCATTTCACTGTACATTATAATATTAACTATTCTCTTATGTAACAGTGTTAATTTACGCCATTAATTACTGTGGCTACCATATTGAGCTACACTAACAGTAATAAAAGTCACTGATCAACTACAAAATTAAAGATTTATTGAGATGTACAACAGCGTATTCTATTAAAAAAAAATTTTAAAAAAACATATTGAGCTGGCAGTACTCACACAAGCTCAATGGAAAAGTCTTTGCACTGAGGAATATTCACTTGAAGGACCAAGAACCTTTGGAGAAGTCCAACTAAGACAGAAATAGGCAAATAATTACTATTAGCATTTGAGTGTGACAAAATATAATTTACAAATGGGTGTGTAACTTACGAGACATTTTCCCATTCTCAGGCATTTGCATCTTGACTGTCTGACTGCTGCCCTCCAGACAGTAAACAAACCCTTTGATTTCTTTATTGTACTCCTACGGGAAGAAACAATACGCAAGAGGCCTTGCTAAGTTATGATAACCAGTATTGTGTACTTGTGGTGTGTCATCTGAGCAGACAGCATGTGTTTAATGTGAGCATTGCTCTATTATTGCATAAAAATCCAATGTGAGCAAGGGGAAAATGTATGGTTAGATTAACCCACAGGGCTGGGGGCCATCCCAAGCAGGTTCTGTAGTACTGGAAAATATAAGGAATTCACTGGTACCAGCCATGTCATGCTAGGATGTTGGGAAGGAGGCTAAATAATGCTCCAACGTTGGGCTACATTTTAATGAGGAAAAACTGTCATGGCCATTTTCAAAGGGGTCCCTTGACCTCTGACCTCAAGATATATGGATGAAAATGTGTTCTATGGGTACCCACAAGTCTCCTCTTTACAGACATGCCCACTTTAAGATAATCACATGCAGTTTTGGTTGTTTTTTGAATGCACTATCAAAGTGTTATTTCCATTTACCAAATATTTCTGCATATTGGGGTCCCTAAACAGTCTTGAATTACATAAACTGGGTATCACTGTAAAGCTGAGACTTGTGTTGATCCAAAAAGCCCAATTGTATTAACGTGCGATGATGTTAGTCCACACAGTAATCATTTCATGGTAGTGAGACCATTTTTTGAAACTTGACCTCACTGTATAAAATGACCTGCAGTTCCAGCAGAAATCTCAAAATGTCAAAAGTTTTTGATCCCAAATCACAGCATGGCTTTTCTGTGGTGCTCTTCAAGGTCTTGGTGCCTTAATGTGGTATTTTGAGTCTCAGAGGGTTAACAGTGCTCTATGGCAGCTAATATTTCTCTTATACCACAATTTACTGATAACAGGAGATTGTATTTTCCCTCATTTTAACAGCTTTCAACAAATCTCTCATACATGCTGTATATTGCAACGTTACTAGTAGTATCCTAAATGCATCCAGATTATGCTGGAAAAGATGACACCCTTTGGGAATTCCTACAATGCAAAACAATGGAGCCCTGCTGTAGTGTAGTTCAGCTCTGAAGTTCAATGGTAATCATTCAGACTGTATTATCTAGTTACTGTAACCTATGGTGTGTACTGGACTGCATTAGCTTGTATGTTGTTGCTGTTGCTGTGCTAACTTGACGTAAAAGGACACATGTAGGTTAGTTAAACTGACTCAACTCAACTGACTTTAATCCCCACGAGAATAAACTGTGAAAACTCACCTTATGTATGGCTGACGGACCTCCGCAAAGTTTCCACTTCGCTACAGGGTCTTTTCCTTGTCCAGTAAAGATCTCAACCACAGCTCCACCCTGCCAGAAACACAGCGAGTTTTCACTAGTAGCCTATTAGCCTGCAGCTAATGTTATGCTGCATCAGCTAACTCATATTAGCCCAAAAACAAAACATGTTATTTACAAACAGCGTGGCTTTCAAGGAACAGAAGGCCAAAGTTAGTTCGGTTAAAGTAAACTTACCTGATAATTATTCCTGAACATCTTACGTGCGTGTTTACCGAGATCAAATATTGTTTTGACGTCTGTTAGATTACCCTAAAGCGTTTTAAGCGTTGCACTGAAAAACAACTTATCGCATAATTTTGTACAAGTAACATAGAAGCGTTAAAGACGCAGAAGGACACCAGTTTAGTTAACACAGGAAGTGTCTCCCTGGTTACCTGACGCTACCATCGCAACCAGCAAGCAACCAATGGCTTACTCACCGGAAGTAAACAAAGAAAACTGGCTATTTTTATTTTTTATTTATCTGTTTATTTTTAATCAATTCTTTATTAAAATTGAGCCCATGCAAACAAAACATATACAAATAAATGAGTCATTAATACAGACAAAGAATATCAGAGCCAGGGTGAATCTTATATAATAATAATAATATTATATTAAACTAAGAGCAAAAGCGAAATCAATTCGTTTAATGAGTTTCTCATTTTTATTTTTTTTTCAGTTAAAAATATTTAAATATACAGTTTGGTTTCAAATCATATAAATAAGTAGTGACTAAATTTGAATTCATTAATATATATATATATATATATATATATATATATATATATATATATATATATATATATATATATATATATATATATATATATATATATATATATATATAATTAATTCCTTAATTTTTTATTATTATTGTTAGATAAGGTAAGGTAAGACTATCAATATATAATTAAGACCTACCTAAATTATACCTGGCCTACTTATTGCCACAGCATTACTGTAACTTGCATGCATGGGACTTTGTTAGCATTTACCTATTCATGAGTACAGTATTATTTATTATTTTAGATTTCAGTTGATAGCCCCATGTCTGATCTGGATTTGGGGATTGAATGTTCAATAAAAGCAGTAAGACAAATTTGTGAAATAAATATTCATATGAATAAATGCTTACAAAATATGTGATAAGACCATGAAATTTAAACTTAGCTTGACATTATAAAACATTTTTTATAATAATATTTTTGGCTTCCCAAAAGCCATGTCCTGTTCTCATCACAGTTATCTGTCAGTCAGAACAGACAGGGTTGAATAGCTGCTAAATGTTGATGTTTGCCCTCTTAACTCTACACTCTCCAATCTCATCACTGAATTCCTTGAGAACAAAACAATAATTATCATACCAGACAATCACCATAGGGTGAGTGTGATATGGGATGTTAATACAGATGTTGCTTAAAAAAAAAAAAAAAAAAAAAAAAAACAATTTAAAATAGACCAGTATTAAAGTTGTATCTTCTCTTGAAATGCAAAAATCCATTCTTGTGTCATTGTCACTTGCTTTGTTTACCCTGGCAGCAGGGCTATTATGAGATCAAAAAGATGTCTTTTTAATTAGCTACAGAGGGAGACCACATCCGGAAGTACAACGGTATGGCTTACCGCTTATTAACATGTTTTGCATGTATCTGACTTCAAACACATGGTGGTCTCAGTTATTTATGGATATAGAACAAAAGACAGCACAAAAAAAGAAATCTGTCCAGTCACACCTATGACTGTCGTGAGTTTTATTGTTCTTGAACAGGCGTCACTACAACATTCAATATCACTGTCCCCATTTGCATTTTCATGGATTTTGTGTGTGTGTGCGTGTGTATGTGTGTGTGTGTGTGTGTGTGTGTGTGTGTGTGTGTGTGTGCTCAGGTTCGCTGTACCAAAAAAGCTCTTCTGATGTTGTGGCAGAAACTAAGCATTTCTGTCCTAAAAACATTTTCAGAATAAATGATGCGAATGCATCATAGAAAAGAGGAACAAGATGCCACAGAGCTCCCATGAGTTGGCTATCCTATCCAACATTTTTGGACACATATATGGAACAGAGATAGGTCAAAAGACACAAATGAAATTTCTGTATGATATCACTGTATCCAGAGGATGTCAGCTCTGCGGGGTATAATTAATCTGAATTAGCATCATCTGTTTTGATGCTTGCTTCTTGCACCAGTTTCACATTGACAGGGCTGTAAATGCAGGAGTTTCTTTCTAACATCTTGCTTTATGAAACATGTCCATCATATCTTCACATGGGCCGCGTGGTGGTGCAGCGGTTAGCACTGTCACTTCACACCAACAGGGTCGCAGATTCAGCTTTGGGTCCTTCTGTGTGGAGTTTGCATGTTCTTCCTGTGTTAGAGTGGGTTTTCTCCAGGTTCTCCGGCTTCCTCCCACAGTCCAAAGATATGCAGGTTAATTGTTGACTCCAAATTGTCTCTAGGTGTGAATGTTAGGGGAAATGGTTGTCTGTCTTTATGTGTCAGACCTGTGATAGTCTGGCGACATGTCCAGGGCTAACCTCACCTTTGCCCACTGTCAGCTGGGATTGGCTCCAGCCACCCCGCGACCCCTAATGGGATAAGCAGCTACAGATAATGAATGAATGGATGGATTTTCTCACGTTGGCACACCTGTCATTTTCACATGTGGAATTGCGCTTCTGTACAATGACTGTACTAAAGTGTACCTCTGTGTAAAACCATAACCACTCTATAAGCTCACATGGCTTTATCGTGATTTGCTCTTAATTGTAATGAAGAGCACTTATGTGAAGTACTTCTCCTAGTAATTCCTTTAGCTGCATCACCTCTGGACTTACAATCATTGTAGAATGTCCCCTCTGTATTATTGCCTTTATTATGGCACTCAGTGCAGACTTGTGTAAGATAGAAACAGCGTCAACAGAGCATGGCACAGTGAAAGTTTCATAATTAACTTTTTTCTCTCTACAGGAATGGCTTGACACTGATTGGGACAGACAGCATCATTAAAGTAAAGCCTGGCATGCAGTGAACGCCGACGATGGCGGTATGGAGAAATCAGTTAATAAATCAGTGCCTGTTAGCACACTTAATTATGACTAATTATTCATTCATTATTTTGAAAAGAATCTATTCATTTGCATCAGTCAAAACACATCAATTAGTGTAGACAATGTTAGTTTTGATGTACTGCAGAGTGACAGCAACACAAGCTGTTGTTGTCATTGTTGTTGACCATTCATGTAGCTATTCCCAAAGAATCTGTATTATGATAAAACTATGAATAAAATGAAGGGTTCAGGATTTAAAATCATTAATATTACCATGACCAATAATTAGCATTGCATTTACACAACATTTTATTTCAGCTTTCCATTTTTGGGGAAGCAGTGAAGCAGGGATCGACCCTCCATCTCAGAGTATATTATATGCTCCATACAGCAGCTGACTTCTACTGTAAACCTATCTGTATTGATCCAGTCTGTGTTTCTCTTCCTAATGCTCATCATCACTGAAGCAGAAGCTTCTTTCAAAGTGAATAATGTAATCAGTACAAGACACTGTGGAAAATGGTTTCCCAGAAGGCCAAATATACTGTGCAGTATATTAGTAAAGCCACTTACATCCAAAGCTAAAAGATTTGCTGTTATCGGTGCATTGCATACATTTCTAACATTTGAATATTATTTTTTATTGATGTATTTTTGTTAACAACAAATAAAACTCACAGAAATCAATGCCCACAAACTGACTTAAATACACACACCACGTACCAGAGACGCAAAAGCTCGTGGCAATAAATACCCTCCACATGTGACTACTGTCCTGACATTTAACCAAAGACATTTTAATGGCCAAGATAAGAGTGGAAAATGATCTTCTTCTGTTTTTCTTAGCTGTTTTTGTATCGATTAATATGAGTGAACCATCCATTAAAGTGAGGAGGCTTTGTTTTCAATCACTATGGCAAACATTGTCATAAATGGGACATATTAGGTTTTAGGAGCATTTGTCAGCCCCTTGTGTGTCTTTTAACAGGAGACACCACAGATTAATAGAGTAAAAATTGTTGTAAGCTAATATATATCACCGTGAAACTCGACCAGTTGATTACTTACATTTAATAATAACTTTATTTCGAACAATTAAAATAAATAACAATTACAAATATAAACCAAAAAAAACAGTAATTACCATTTGATAATTGTCTCAGTATACCACCAAAGTTCAAAATTAATCCTCAATCAATATGAATATACTGTTATGTCCAATAGTGACTAATAATGATAGAAAAAAGAGAAACCCATTAACAAAAGAAAAAAAAAAAGCCGAAATGGAATAGGATGAAGCAGAAGCTTATCCAGTCCTATCCCAATGTATTCAAAGATGCTCCTCCCTGATGTATTTTGATAAAATGAATTGCTTATACAGTTTCTTAAATTGCACAATATTTGCACTTTTTTTAATATCCTCCCGAAGTCCATTCCATAAAACCACTCCACAGATCGATATGCACATACCTTTAAGTTTGGTTCTAGCGTAATGCTGCTTAAATTTCAATTCCCCTCTTAAATAATAACCCCCTTCTCTCTCTGTGAATAATTTCTGTATGTTGCTGGGTAGCATTTTATTATTTGCCCTATACATTATTTGTCCTGTTTTGAAATCCACCAGATCCCTAAGCTTTAATGTTTGTAATTTTATGAATAGGATGTTGGTGTGTTCATTGTATCCTACATGATTTACTAGTCTTATGGCTTGTTTTTGTAATGTGCATAAAGATTGTAATGTGGTTTTGTAGGAGTTACCCCAAACCTCTACACAATAATTCAAATATGGTAGCACCAGTGAACAATACAAAATATACATTGATTTGTCATTTAAAATGTGTCTTGCTTTCCCCATCAGTCCGATGCTGCGTACTACCTTCGCCCTGACATGTTTTATGTGGGGTTTCCAGCAGATTTTGTGGTTGAGAATCACACCCAAAAATTTGTTTTCATATACCCTTTCTATTTCAACATTCCCAATCCTCAGATTTATCGGTGCATCTAATCTCCAATTTCCAAACAGCATCAGTTTGGTTTTGCTCAGATTGATCGAGAGTTTGTTTTGATCAAACCACGTTTTAAGTTTGCCGATTTCAATCATGACCTCTTCCAGAAGCTGCTGTAGATTATCCCCAGAACAGAAAATATTTGTGTCATCTGCAAATAACACACATTTCAATGTATTTGAAACCTTACAGATGTCATTAATATACATAATGAACAATTTTGGTCCCAACCAGTTGTGTAGATCGGTGATTGCCCATCTGCACAAATTGATTTCTGTTGCTTAAATAACTTTTAAACCAGTTAAGTACCACCCCTCTAATTCCATATTTTTCTCGTTTTGCGATTAATATGTGATGATCAATGGTGTCGAAAGCTTTTTTTAAATCTATAAATACTCCCAGTGCACATTTTTTTTGGTCCAGAGAACTGGTAATTTCTTCTGTTAGATCCATTAATGCTAATGACGTTGATTTTTTTGATCTGAAGCCATACTGGCAGTTGTTTAACAATTCAGGTGTGTCAATGACATTATCTAGTCTGCTCGCAACCAGTTTTCTAAAATTTTTGAGAATTGAGAGAGAAGAGAGACCGGCCTGTAGTTATTGAACTGTTTCCTATCTCCAGCTTTGTAGAGTGGGATGATCTTAGCCGTTTTCATTTTACAAGGCAATATGCCTGATGAAAATGACAAGTTACATACATAAGTTAATGGCTTTACAATGACGTCAATTACTTTCTTAATTAATGACATACCTATGTCATTCCAGTCTGTGGACATTTTGCATTTACATTTCCCCACAATTTCAATGATTTCCTTTTCAGTAGCTGCTTTCAGAAACATTGATCTGGGGTTGCTGTCTATCAGGTCCCCGACCTTCCCCAGTCCCTCTTCTGGCTGTGGGTTTATGATTTGTGCTGCCAGTTTTGGTCCCACACTTACAAAAAATCTGTTGAACCCATCAACCACATCATTCATATTGATTACTTTCTTGTTATCTTTTATGAAGTATTCAGGGTATTTTTTGTTTAATGAACCATTCCTGATAATATTGTTCAAAACATTCCACATGCCCTTTATATTTGTTTTGTTATTGTACAATATGTCATTGTAATAGTCTTTCTTAGATTTCCTCATAATATTAATCAACCTATTTTTGTACAATTTGTATTTATTTTCTGCCTCTGTAGTTCTTAATTTTATGAATTCCCTATATAGAGCATTCTTTTTTATGCATTTAGCAGCCCTTTTGTGATCCATGGTTTATCTGTATGTTATTTTTCTGGTTGTATAGTTTTAATGCTTGTCATATAATGTTTTAAAGACAAGTAATAGTTTAAATATGTAAACTAGGCATTATCTTATCAAATATTTGCAACTTTGCATCAATATCTAGAAAAATGAACATGAGATAAAGCCAGCTTCTACATTCTTGTTTCATTTTGTTGCCATACAGTCATAAAAGTCAATTTTCACCATATTTTTAGGAATAAAATGTTCTATAAACCAGGCTATGAATGATATATGAGCAAAGCCCTCTGTAAAAATCTTCAGAATATAGATGGGGAGGAAACTGGGAAGTTCAGTATATCTAAGTGCTACTGAAGTGGAGATTTTTGGCTCAAAGTCTGAGAAAAATCATATTGGGAAAACAACCTTTGTAGATGTTTATTATAAGATTCCATACATTTTGAAGACACTACAGGGGAACAGGGTACAAAGAATAACTACTAGATATCAAAATGAAACTTCCCCAGTTGATTAATTACATTAAGACAATTATTATTTTTTTGTATTACAAGTTTTCTGAAATTTTATGTTAAAATATGCAAACAAACTAATGCTAACTTTTGGTGAATTAAGGAGAAATCTACAGACAGACAAAGAAGCATTCAACAACCTATATGAACCGCTTTTGTAGTAGTGCTAGGTAGGATTAAGACAGTTTAGGTCCCTTTCTAGGAGGTTTTGAAATTATTTCTCCTGTCCCACATTATTAATATTAAAACAATGTCATCAGAAGTTACATGCTTGTTTCACTTTTTTTCCATTTATGACCTACTTTAATCAAATTAAAAACAGCTACTGTTCAAGTCACCTTAACATTGTCTGGACACTATGTGCAACCTTGAATGTGCAACATCTATTTATAGAGACTTGCCATAAGACTTGTCATAAGTTCACAAAGACAAACGAATCAAAGTGAAGAAGTCAGTAATCAGGGTCATTACCTTCCTCCATATTCTCACTTCCTGCTCTCGCTGGTGGCAAGTGGGACAAATTCTCAACCACTATGACCTCTTTTTGTATTCCACAAAGCTATGAGTCTAACCTTAATAGAAACTAACCATAAAGCTTATTATACCTTGTGTCTGCTCATATTCCCCAACAAGTGCTAATTTAGTTATTTGGAATCTAGCAGGCCCCAATCTCTGACCCACATCCTTGAACCGTGCGAGATTATTGTCAATATTTGCTCTAATTTGATTCCTTATTCGTGTCTGGGGAATTATCCTTCAACTAGACTTTCTGTTTAAACAGTGTCAGATTTTATAGTGAGTTATTTAACAGGGCAGTAGGAGTCTGAGTGGAGGGGCTCAGCCTCTGGCCCAATAAACTGTATCACCTTGAAGACCAGTCCTTCTTTTATTTTTATTTTCTGAAGACATATTTAGGTCACTCCACTCTTTGTTGTGTTCTCTACAGGAGTGTGTTCAGCTAGTCTACTGTGATTATTACTAGTAGGTCAGTGTGAGCAATTGTTAAAAGAAACACAATATCATCTGATTCCTCTGGACATCTAACAGCCCTATTCTGATAGAGATGAGCTGACAATGAGACCACATTTGTATTAAACCATGTTAAAACCATGCCCTGCAAGGCGTTAAATAGCGTAATGGTGATCAAGGGGTTACAAGATCTGTCCTGTAATTTAAATGTGTTTATGTCCTTGTTGAAGCTACTTCTTCTACAAAATAAAATAAATCCAAACCTGTAGAGCATTTTACTTAAACATTAATATCCCATAAGTAATATACTGTAGGCCTCTTTTCCCCACAAAAGACATTCTCGAGTCTATTTACACTATAAATGATTAAACTAATGATGGCTGAAGTCCATGCAGCGGCTTCAGTTTCAGGGACCTATCAAGCTCACAGTCCCACTGTCATGGCTTACTGGGACACCTGAATGGAGCAGAACCATCACCATATGTATTCTAAAACTTTTCAACCTGATTACTTCAGAGCCGTTTCATAGTGATAAACAGAAACACATTTCTATTTGAATCATGTTAAGATAAGATTAGATAATCCTTTATTAGACCCATAGCAGGGAAATTTGTAATGTTACTTAAAATTAATACCTAACAACTTGATAGCATTTAAAGTCTACATTTCAAGTAACTGATACACCATTTCAACCAAATGAACCAAATGAACTGCATAGCAAGACTGACATAGTCCTAATTAGTCCAGATATTTAAACTCACCAGTCTAAAGCTGACTTTCTGTTAGTGCTTCAACTTTAAAATAATGATCTTATTGCTGTGTGTTGGCCCAAAGCTCTAGGTAGGTGGGAGTGATGGACTCAATATGCTTGTTTTATTGGTGCAAGTTGTCCCCCATCTGTAGATGTGCACGTGTTAATGATACAGCACAATTTTTATACTTTAGCACAAATTATTTCACGGACCCCCTTAACAGAGTGCCATGGACCCCTGGGGGACCCCACTTTGAGAATCACTGGTATAAATAATGCTGGTCGAGGTGACCATATTCAGGATAGCGGATCTGTATGGCATCCATTTATTCCTGTATTTTACCTCAGCTGTCAGTTATCCTTCAATGCAGACGTAATGTTTTATTAAAATATGGAAAACATTTAATGCATTTTAAGTGACCAGCAAGTTTCTCTGCAGTTTGAAATTGACATTGGATACTAGGGGGTGGTGAATCAGACCTGCTCCACATCAAACAGAAATGACAATCCCTCTGCTGATACCGAATGTGCTGAAATAACCTGAAACTCCAAAGTGATTCGATAAAGAAATAAAAATCACCGCGCCTTTATTCCCTACTGTATGTAACACAAGCCATGGAATGAAATATCAATATTCAGGCTTCAACTCATAATGCAGTGAATCAATCTTTCCTCAAATTCTCTCCGATGGTTTTTATTTTATCTTCTTCCATTTCATTGACATTTTGGATTACAACCCACTGCGATCTTATCAAGTATCACCCTCGAAGAGAACACCTGCTCTAGAAAGTGAGCTGGAAGCAGATAATGAGGAAGGCAATGTCATTCAGTAAAATTAGCCTGAGGCCTACGCCAAAGTCAGTAAAGTATCTGACACGAGGGAGAGTGCTGATTAATTTGTCAAAGTGTACGGTTTCCAAATTACATTTCCTTTCTGCTCTGAAAGAATGGGTCACCTCTATGACGGACAGTAACTCACATGGTAACAGACGCACAGGCTGCTCTCAGTATTTAAGGTGCTGAATGTGGATAATCATGTCAGTTGTGAGAGAGGGTTATTGCTCAGGCTGCAGGGTAGCAGATAAATGGACAGAATACACACAGTAGTGCCTCTAAAGTAGCACCTCTTTCTGTGTGCTTCATCTTTAACACAACTGTGCCCTGAGACAAGGCTTTGGAGCGGCGGCGATTGATGAGTGTGTCTGTGAAATGCAGACACTAAGCTGGCGATCTTTGTATTGGCTAGGACCACGAGGCACATGATGAAAATACATTGCCTTTGTGATCTTTGTGAAGATAGGCGGAGAGCTCTGCAGCAGGTTACAGTAGCTTAGCTCCAAAAAGGAAATGATGAAATATGAACTATGCCATATTAAGTCACCCATGCTCAACTAACCCCCCAGTCTAATATTATTTTCTACCTAGGAGGATGAAAACATTGCAGCATAAGCCACACAGTTACCGTGCACGCACAAGACCTCAATTCCTTCGAGAGCCAGGCCTACAGTCTGCTGTGATATTGTATTTTTGCTGGCCAGTTTGCTATTCTAAAGATCTGCAACCACAAATTGAAACTTGCATCACAGAAGATGCCCCTTGCCCCCTCACCACTCATTCACATTAGGGACGGCCAGAACGATAATGAAGTATCACCACTTCTGATTCCTCTTGACACAAAAACTTGACTGTTTCTTTACCTCTTATAAAGAAAATGTTTCTCAGTATAGCACTCTTTTACTTTCTCTCTCTCTTTGCTCCTTAAACACACCCTGGCAAGCCAGAAGCCACACAGGGTAAAGAGGTAAAAGCAAAACATTTATTAAATGTGAAAAAAGGAGAATTCTGCTCTTTACTATCAGATATTTGTTTATTTATACTGCCAGTAATATATGCAAAGGAATGCAGTTTTGAATGGCCACTACTCCACATTAGACTATTGAGACTATTGAGTATTGGTATCCATTTTGATATTGCAATACTAGCCCAGAGGCCCGTACTACAAAGCAGGATTTGGGATTAGCAAGGTAATTTCAGGGTTACTCCTGGGTTTTCTGTCCTACAACAGTGGTTCACTTCTTCCTGCTGTAGATCATCATGGTAATTTATGCTGAGCACCTAACCTGCTCCAGAGCAGGTTATGTTCCAGATAAGAGATCAACTTGTATAAAAGTACCGCCTCCTGACCAATCAGAGCTCAGTGCATGGATCATATGATAATATTACATTTTGAATGTCACATTCAAATTAATATTACACACAAAGAAGATTAATCCAGCTAAAAACAGCACAGTTTAAACTGAATAAATGCAAGAAGGACAGCTATCTGTATGCTGTGGGTGCTTACCGCCTTGAATTATGTTTTTATATTTATTTTTTACTTGCTTTCAAGTCTGTTTCATACCGCTGGAGTCGAGGATGCAGCTGAAAGAAGGCTGAAATAGCCATACACGCCACATCATTGCTAAAGGGCTTAATGTAGGCTACTGTAATCTATTCATCCATTCTCTTTTGAAAGATATTTCTATATCACTGTCCAAACTAGACAAATATCTGACTTTTTAGTATTCTGTTAAATTAATAAGTCTGTAAATTTACACATTAACTCATCAGCATTTTTTTCTTTTGCCAGCTGTCCTTCCTGAATTTGGCAGCTTTAACTGTGCTGCTATTAGTCTGGATTATGTGTTTAACTAAATGGTATTTGTCAGATATTATACCTTGCTCTTCCTTTGTGAAATGTGTCACTCCGCTGACAGTAGACTTGTCCATGATTGTGATTGGTCATATGCTGCAGACCCCGCGCCTTTCATGTGAACATACTCAGAGCCAGGTTGAGACACCCAGGTTTATTTATCGAGTTGACAAGCAGCGTTGTAGGACCGTTTAGCAGGATCTTGTTTGTTAAGGTTAGTTAAGCCAGATAACGAGAAGATGCCCTGGGTATGTTGAACTCGCTTTGCAGTACAGGCCTCTGCTATTTATTGTCCGTTCCTTCTAAGCATTTGTGCATTTGGTAAGGTTTTTTTAATGAGATGTCAATGTGCTTTTTGATTTACAGTATATGGGCTGATGTACCCAGTAGGTGATAGGAGGGGATGCCATCCTCCTTGTGAGCAAAATGACCAAAATGAATCCCCTTGTTAACCTACCATGCCTCCTCTCCATCCCCCAGTAGCAGAGGGAGTGCAGATGGGTTTTTTTGTTGAATATGTTAGTCTAGACTGCCATACTCATTGATCCTTTATCTGACTGAGGTTTATGTTAGAATCTATGGCCCCGACCATGGCTCTGAAATATCAGCAGCTTTGTGCTGTGTATTGATAAATCCATGGTGCTGTCCGTGGTGCTGAAGTAGCAAACAGATTTGTAATTGTGACTGTTTCTCTCATCAACATCATTTCTTTCATCAACAAAGAGTCATTCATGGGGCGGGTTCGCTTGTCGAAGGTCAACGAAACGAACAGGTCCGCCCCCCTGTCAAAAACTGTGTTCTGGTTATGAAACTCCAGTGCTGCTCACTGGATAAAGCCCTCCATGTAAACCAATCCAAGCAGGCAACACAGAGTCTGTTACCTTGGATTGAAAATGATGTATCCTGTCTTACATCATTTTAGGTGTCCAAAAAACGGGGATAGAGCTGGAGGATTTTCATGGCAATTACTGCAAAATCTCCCTCCACATGACAAGAGCTGGCAACACCAAACTTGTACGCTGGCAAAGCTAATAGCTCGTTCTCATCAGGTTCTATTAAAGCTTTGGCTGGGTGGATGAATGGTGAGTCAGATAAACGGGAGATTTAGAGGCCTCATTAATTCCAACTCTGATTTAACTTACTGGTTTGTTTTTGCTGAAATCCTTAAATCGGATCATTTGAGGGCTCCTCTTTGAAAACAGAACTATACAAATTCATTGCAGTTAGTCATACATTTAATCAAACATTGCAAATGTATTCACTATTCATCTCATAATGAATTGTTTATTTATTGTTATTTACCTTTCTGTCAAGTCGTGGTCAGTAAAACCATACAGTAACAATGAAGCATACTCATTTGTGCTCACTGGACCAATAAACTGTACAGTGGGCAAACAGAACAGTTGTTGCTCAGCGCTCATGATTGAAGGCAGCTATGGCAGCTCTCAGATGTGAAGTTGTACAGTTGCACATGATTAAAATTCTACCCATCTCTTTAGGATTGATAACACTTTTTAGTGCATTTGATTTTAGTACAACACAAAAAAATCAACAATATTTTGCTACCAGCTAACAACCGCAGACTACTGAAGTGCCTTAAACTTGTATTCTTTCCAATAGCCAGCAGGGGGGCGACTCTTCTGGTTGTAAAAAGAAGTCTGATTGTATAGAAGTCTGTGAGAAAGTGAGCCTTCTCACTTGATTTATTACCTCAGTAAACATTGTAAACATGAGTTTATGATCAGTAGTTTCAAGTCTTCTTCTATACAATATGATATTAATGTAGCATGTGGATACCTTGTGATGTGGTCTGGGAGTTGCCCATGTTTTCATCTTACAACTTTAACCCTTTCACAGTGTGTTTACAGCTCATGAATGTTAATATTAACATTTTGATACCCTAAATATGTCTTTTTCAGTGTTTGGTTGTACTTAGCTCCACCCTCTTGTGCCACTTCTGGTTGTGAAAACCAAGATGGTGACAAACAAAATGCTGAAATCAAGGCTTCAATACGGCAACAAACCAAACCAGTGGGTGACATCATCTTATATACAGTTTCCCTTTGCAACTAATAACATTTAAAGTATATAATGATATCTAATACGGTATATTATGTATATAATATGCTGTATATATCTATACTATCAAAGCTGATTAGAATATCAAACTACATGTACTTGGCAAATAAATATGATTCTGATATCTACATGGCACATGACAACCCATGCCAGCTGGTCGAGTGGTCATTAAAAATAGTTTGGCTCCTTCTCAGTTTGTATGTGTTTTACTCCTGTGTCCTCTGTGACACTTTTTTCTTTCCAATACTTGCAACATCATAAGGTAGCGCAGTAGTCTATGTGCACAGAGTGATTTGAAGAAGGAAAATGATAAGCTGCTCGTCTTATTGATGTTATTGATATTTTATGAATCGAGTCAAGCACCAAGCCTCGAGCTGTAACTATGAGGAGGCTTTGTGCTCATTAAATGAGAGGTAAGCTGCAGCCGGACAGTCAAGACAGCTGAGATGCGGTGGAAGGAAGAGCATTTCTTCTAACCACCTCAGTTCTTTTCATGTTGTTGGACAGCTGTGAATAGATTCAAGACTGGTTCATTCAACCCTCCTTTGTGAAAGTTACCGTTTTGTAGGGGTGTGTGTGTGTGTGTGTGTGTGGAAAGAGAGAGTTGGAGAGAGAAAGAGACAGACAGACAGAATTGGCTATTTTCTGTGGTGCTTGGCACAGCTTTATTGAGAGCTCAGTGGTGGTTGTTTAACCCTGCTAAGGCTCAGCGGTGCCGACAGCTGCACATCACTGGCTCACCAGTACACACCCACAGCTACCAGTAAACACTGCTCTGTCATTTTGAAATGATCACAGTGTTACCTTTGCCCTGTCATTCTTGTATTTTGATCTCTATTTCTGATCTACATTCAGTTTCATCTGAAAAGGTTTTCATTTTCATGTAGACTCGATGGAAGTGGTCTGGTGCACTTGATCCTTCACCGATGCCAGCTTGTGTGTGTGTTTGTGTATACTGCCCTGGAGGTGGGCTTGGCATTGTGACAATGTTGTGGTTGTTAGTAGCTTCCTGCAGGTTGCTCATATCAGCAAAAAAAAAAAAAAAAACATACATTTGCACTGCAAGCAATTTGGTTTATGGGCTGCTTTGTTTGCTTTGTTGTTGTTAATAGCCCTCATTGTGTAAGCAAATCAAAGACTAGCAAAGCAATCACAATATACAGATTTTGTATGCACATGTAACATAAGAGAGGCATTAACCCTTTGTCAGTTATGTGCACAGGGGTCTACTGTATGTGTTCCCTTTTCAAGAGCAAAGCCTGTATGATATAAAACAACATTTACACATAATAACTAGGGCTGACAATCGACTGAAGCATTTTATTGTGATTAATCACATGATTGTCCACAGTTAATTGCGATTAATCACACATTTTTTATCTGTACAAAATGGACCTTAAAGGGAAATTTGTCAAGTATTTAATACTCTTATCAACATGGGATTGGGCAAATATGCTGCATTATGCAAATGTATGTATATTTTTATTATTGGAAATCAATTAACAACACAAAACAATAACATATTGTCCAGAAACCCTCACAGGTACTACATTTAGCATAAAAAATGCGCTCAAATCATAACATGACAAAGTGAAGCCCAATGGGTAACAACAGCTGTCAGTGTGTCAGTGTGCTGACTTGACTATGACTTGCCCCAAACTGCATGTGATTATCATAAAGTGAGCATGTTCGTAATGGCTCCCCATTATCGGTGGGTACCCATAGAGCCCATTTCATTCACATACTGTATATTAAGGTCAGAGGTCAAGGGACCCTTTGAAACTGACCATGATAGTTTTTCCTCACCAAAATTTAACGCAAGTTTGAAGCATTAATTAACCTCCTTCCATAACGAGTATGACATATTATCAAAGGTACCGAAGGATTCCTTAGGTCTTCTAGTTTCATAATGATATCAGTATCTTCACTCTAGCTTTAAAACTGAACCTAATACATCTTCGAAAGATTGATTGTGTTAATGCATTCGAGAAATTAGTGGCGTTAAAATAAATTTTTGTTAACACATTATTATCGCATTAACCTTGACAGTCCTAATAATAACACTCAGATTTTTTGTGGATTCAGAGTGAATCCTGGTTGGGAGAAAATTTCACTGCATGGAAACAACAGGATGTGACTTTCAAGCAATATTTCATGCAAAATGTGCCCTTGCAGTATACTGTAGGTGCAGCATCTGCGGTCAGCTTGGAAAAAAAAAAAGGCCCATAGAGTTGTCTCACACAAACTATTTGTGCTGCATAATTCACCTCTCTGCTGCCCATTCTGAACATATTGCAAACATATATGCAGGAGTTTCTCCAAAATAGGGCTAAATGCACAGCTTCCCGCCTGTTTTATCACTCTCCTCATGCATACCGCTTAAAATTCTGTAATTTGTGCAATTATTATAAGAAATTACTGGACATTTCAAGCATAAGTTACTGTATTTCTCCAATGCAGTAGCGATACTGTAAATTATACAGTATCTTGCTTGTGAAACTGCTGCCAGTAAAATATTGTAATTTTTGAATTATTACAGCAAAGTACTGTTTTGATTATAGTAAGCTGCTATATTCTTTTGATACAGTAAAGATGCTGTAAATGAACAGTACTTCTAAGAATATAACCCTTTAAAAAGTCAACGGCAATCAGTTTCAATTTAACAAGAGGGTTTTTTTTGTTGTTGTTTTGGAGGAAATCAGGGTTGTATAACTGCAATATGATGCGATGAAATGGTTGCTGTCAAATGGAGTATCGCTAGGTTTTACTCACTTTTAATGAGGAGCTGCCAAAATGCTCAACACACCTTTCTTTTAACCCCATCATGCGAACGTAGCTGCAGTTAGGTTTTAAAGATCTTTTCAGCCACTTAATGTAAACGACATGTTAATCAAAACATGACACACGGTTTATTCTCATTAGTGCCGTAAACTAAAAAAAATGTTTAACTTGGCTCGTGCTATTCCGTAATCCCCATCGGTCATTTTAATTTAATTTGCTGCTGAGTATGAGGCATTTGCTGATGCAAGCTATATCTTGAACACATGCCTGCACATAATAATGTCCAGTCCGCTGGGGGAATTTATTCACCTAATATGCTTGCATTGCCACAAGCTGGGATTGTCTAATGTAATATAGTTATTCCTAAGTGGTATAAAGTTGTGTAAGTAAGGAATAATCCATGATGCAAGACACAGTGGCATGTGTTGGTGATTTTAAACACAAGACACAATGAGCAGTTGAATATGAGTCATGGGCAAAAAAAACATATTTTTGTTGAACTGAGAAGTCGTCTTAAGCAAAAAGTTAGTAATCCCATGTTTCTGCACGTTGCCATGGTTATTAATCTAGGTTGGTTAGCAACTTTATGACTGCCCAATTAATAAAAGCTGCTTTAAAGAATTTTTCACAACCTAGGGACAGAAAGCCTCAAAAAGCAAACTGACTGACAGCAGGAAACTTTGATGGTATCAAAAAAAATAATGAAATAAAATGTGTTAGTTAGCGGCCTCGCCAACAACTCCCAGAGATGGAATGTCTTTAATTGTATCATCTCATTTTCTTGGTTCAGGACGAGCTGTGAGCGGTGACGAACTGTTTCCTCGGAGACATGAAAATCTCCAAATGCAGAATCCGGCCCTGGATATCGCTCTTGTTGTGTGACTGACAGGTCAGTAATCCGCTTGTTAGACTTTGGAGAATTGCATCTCGCAGACCTTCCAAGAGGTCTTGATAATGAAATTCAGAGGAAACCTGTCCATTTGGTTGGATTCTTTCAACGTAAGTCTTACAAGCAAGGTATTCTAAGGGAAAAGGGATATTTATATGCAGTGTGCATTTCAGCCAGGACTCAATATAAAAAAAAAAAAAAAAAAAAAAACTGGGCTTAGTGAACAAGAGTTAGTTCAGGACACAATGGTTCCATTGTCGGCATTTTGTAGATCTCAGCACAAAGGTGTAACATGTAACATTAAAGGGCATGTTGGTATCACTAAATTTACTTCTCCCTCCCTTAAACACACACACACACACACACACACACACACACACACACACACACACACACACACACACACACGGTTATATTGAAGTGATTCAGTGTGTTACATTCAGCTCGTCTCATTTCTCAGGTGTATTGATACTCTGGCAGCGTTCAGCACAAAGAGACTTTTCATTGTGTTGCATCTCGGGTTGAATGTTGCCGTGTTGCTTTGTGGTATTTTCAGTTTGTAGTATTTTCAGTTTGTGATGTATCTCAGTCAAACACACAGTTTGTGGATGCCTCCGCTATCTTTATTCCATGTTGCCATGGTAACCTCCGCCTCTTGGATTTGTTGATCCTGAGGTCAACTCGTTTGCATTATTAATGTGGCCTTCATTTTATTTTTATATCATAGAAACGCATCACACGTGCACTTAGATATAGATTTTTGGAAAAGCTGTGAAGTCAAGTTTCCTGCTTTATAACAAAAAGGTACAGAAAACCTCACATTGTTGTTTTAGGACCAACGTTATGCTTTGAAATTACTTCATGAGCTGGAACTGACAACAAATATCATCAAAGCGCTTGACCTCAAACTGGGGTTATTTCAAACACTTTACTAACTAAAAAAAATATATCTAACAGGATCTCAGGTGACTATAAGCACCAGCAAAGGCAATTTTTTGGTTTAACGAATTCAGAGCTGCGGAGGAGAGAAAGAGGAAGATATCAATATATCAGAGCACCAGCACATACTTGATATGTAAACTGGCAACAGAAATCCAAACACGCACTTCTGACCCATGACGTTCTTCTGTAGCCCGGTCGCACAAACAGGTGTGTGAAAAACACCATATTGCGGAGGGAAAAAAAAACACATAATAATAATGCTATTCTTGCTCTAGGCATGTCTTTGCACACCTTGTAATCTGTACTGAGTGCAGTGTCAATGCATTCGTATGAATATGCTGTGCTCAGAGCTGGTGATGTGCAATAAAACACGAGAAAGACCTCTTATGGCGGGCAGGAAGGGATGACACACGTTACTTTCAACCAGGAGTACGGTTTGTTTTTTTTAAGTCTAAGACCTTTTAGACCCTAGTTTATGTACATATTTTAAGCCCAACCATGACTTGTTTAATAAAATTGCCTAATCCAAACTAAGTGGTTTGGTTGCCCCCTGCTGGTAGACTACGGCACCTTCATACATGTATAATATTCATGCCTCAGTGAAATAAAATGTGACACTGACATGCTATCCTCTGTATGGACGCGCGAGTCTATTACAGGCTTTGGTGTGATATCGGGTTGTCCACTGTTAGCCACTACAATCGGCACGCTCATGTGCTAAAGTGTTTTTTTTTCTGATGGGCAGACAATAGGGATGCTAATTTTGTTTTTTGTTTTTTTTAAACAATAACCAACTCTTGTTAATAGATTATTAACCGTTAACTGGCAAGATTAGTACCTGGTATGTAGCAGTACACCAAATGCAGTGTATAAGATACCCGAGTCCTCCGATGCTGTGTGTAGAGTCACGGACACTTTCCCAGTAAAAGTCTCCATCGCACATTTAGTTTAGTTTAGCACATTGTCAGCTGTGTGTCTGCCCAGCTTAATGATAACAAGTGTCTGACAAACAATGTGCGTTTGTGCTACGTTAGCAGCTCTAGCTTTGCCGGTGCCTTTTGCAAGTTTCCGACAGACCACGTGCGTGTGGCGGCAGTGAGTGTGGGTTTGTTGGTGGCGTAAAAGCTGTGAACGTAGCTGTAGCAGACAATGTGTAGTTTATTTGTTGTGAATAAATGCTACGAGGCTACAACTCCTCCACTCAAGACCGGAGCCAACTTCCTGTTCCTGCAACTCCGGCTCAGACTCTCTTAAGGTGGACTCTTAAGGTGGACCAGCTTTTCTGTCCTAAGTGACAAGCAGCTCCCGAGAGTTTTGCTCAGTTTTGTAAAAATTTAACCAATCGCGTTAATCGTTAAAGTGCTTAAAGTCGGTTAACGGTTAATTATTACCATCCCCAGCAGACAAGCTATTCACCCCGCACTGCACTTCAATCAGGAGAGACAAGTGTATGAAGTAAAGATAATTGTTTATGATAAAACATGATGTGCGTCTAGACATAACGTCTTTGGTACTTCTATTCTACAGGGAGATTTGTAATCAAGGGTCGTCTGCCCTGAGCAGCAGGGAGATAAATCCCCCCTATGGCATCCAGACACGGGTGGTGGTGTTGGTGATGATTCTGCTGTGACTGGTAGACTGATGAATCTGCAAAGACTGGGGGGGTGATGGTGATGGTGATGGGGAGGTGGAGGGGCGTGCGCAACAGCAGCATGAACGTAAAGGCAGAGAGAGAGCATATTAAGAAGAGAGACGATAGGCTAATAATGTAGGTGTGTCATGTTGTTACTGGATGGAAGTGACCAGCTGATGAGAACAGCTGATATCACGATGGACCCCCAGACAGTGACAGCAGGAAATTATGAGTGAGCATGCATGAGAAGAGTGAATGGCAGAAATAAACTACAGGCCGGAGCATGGAAAAGCATATTCTTCCTGACTGAACTTTTACTTGAGCATCATTTGATTGGATAAATTATTATGTATGTTTATGCCCCGCGATGAGTGTATGTAGGATGACTCAGCAAAAAAATTTAAATATTTTTTCAGAAGGATAAAATAGAGGGATCTTTAATAGAGCTGCTGCTCTTGTACAGTCTATGTCTGCAGTTGATTTAAATACACACTCTTCAGCTCTCTTGTTTAAACTCTTTCAGTCACAAAATTGAGAACATTTACTTTTTCCCAAAAAGTAATGTAAAGACTGAAACAAAAATGATCCCTCTTAATCATCACTTATGACCCACCAGAAATGTTTTGTTTATCTGCAGAGACCCTGCTCTCTGTCTGTATTTTCTGTTTTCTTCTTATTTTTCTGTGTTCTGGGCTCCCCTGGGTGTCTTCTGAGTCACTTGGCTTCCCATGGGGGTGTAACCCCCAGCCAATAAGTGGGATGTGCATTCCCATATCAAATACCGCCGCTTTCTCCCGCCCGCTGGCATCTGACAGAGGCAAAAGTCCCTCTTTAGGTCTTTCCGATACAAAGCGGCCATATTTGACAAACGAGAACGGAACTGTTACATCGCTGTGTGTTTTTATGTGCTTTGGTTTTTACCTTGCTCTTCGTCTCTCATCTTCTGTGTACTGTGTTTGACCGAGGCACATACACCGAGCAGAGGGGACAGGATGAAGCCTGCCCTTCAGCTGCATTCATTCAAAATCCGGCAATGCGGCACCTTCCCTCGGGGCTGTGCGGAGGTGTGGTTGTGTTTATTTGTACTTAAGAACATAACCGCCGGGAAACGATCAAAAAGCTATGTTTTAACTCTCTGATTCACTGCTTCGTTCTCAGTAACGCCGCTGCCTCTCTTCATTCACTCTATAGCTCTATCAACCATCACTGAACCGTGGAGTAGAGGCCAACTTTAAATGCTGTGTTTACAAACCAACTCACAAATTATCATACCTTTAAAGATCTTGTGTAAGATTTAGTGGCATCTAGCGGTGAGGTTGGAAAGAAAAATGAACACTTGGATTAACCTATCACTGAAAACCTTTTCTAAGCATTGAGTCATTTCTGAGTAATCCCCTGTCTGCCTGTGTGGCACCTTTGGCCACAGACAGTGGCCCTCCTTTCATCATTAACCTTTACCTCACTTTCAAATTACTGTATAATAGAGTAAGGTAATCTTTTGCTCTGCTTAGCAGACACCTTATGCACTGCATTTAGTTCATCGGTTTCTACCGTCTTCTTAAGATAAAAAAGTAATTTCTAATACACAGGCAGATAAGACTCTGAATTTTTTCCTTTTCAGACGCTTGGCATTTTGAACTTAAAGCTAAATCTTGACTTTACTATCTGTGAGTCTAGAGACTATTATTCCCTGAATACTGTCATTGGCCCTGTTCTGTTTCCTTAAGAAACACACCTTTGTGTTTGCCGTGAAATACGTTTCCGAACATCCACCTCTGCATCGTGCAAACATATACTGTAGCTGCAATAATTCAATAGCTTGTGTCCTGAATAAATACAAACTAAAATAAATATGATTCATTCATTGTCATTTAATATTAGTGATGGAGTGAGGGGGAGACTCCTTCCTGCAGCTCTTCAGGTTTAAGACGGCGTGGTTGACAATCCTCCAGCCCCTGCAGCCGTTAACGGTATTCTCAGATCTGCCTCAAAGTGAGTCATCAGCCCGCAGGGCCCTCCGACGCTCCTCTTCCCAAAGCAGGTCTGCCTGCGCCAACGTCTCTTCTGGGGATGGAGATTTCTCCGGAGCCCCAGAGCATCACAGTTATTTTACTTCAAGGATGTTTTTCTTTAAGGGAAGGTAAGGTCATTCCTTTGCCTGCTGTAGACACACAATACACTTGGTGCTCATGCACCATATTAAGTGATCCCACGGGCCATTCTGCAGTGTTCCCGGTTCACAAAAACGTGTAGTCGGGTGTTTGAAGTGTTGGCTAAAAATCTGGAGCAGAACTTAAAATATCTGATTGTCTGTAAATTCCTTATCAAATAAGGGAACGCTTCTCTTTTAATAGTTCAACTCTATTTCCAATGTCCTTAATTCTTTTGGATGGAAGTGTTCATTGAATGCTTGATCACATTCATTCTCTCTGTAGTTCAAGTTCTCTCCCGTTCTTTTATTTTTGGTGCAATAAAATTGTAACATAAGAAATAATTAGTTGAGCATATCACACCGTGTGGTTAAAGGAGCAATATGTAGCACTGACAGCTAACGTTTTAAATGGGTAACAGCAGTTCAAATTCAAAACATTCGCAACATTGGGTCTGCTCCTCCAGTGTGACTGATAGCAGTCAGCATGTGTTAGCATCATGCCTCTGGCCAGCAGCGGTATTCCTTGTCACTTCACTGGCTGTGTGTCTCAAATACTTGCTGCCATGATAACCCGGCTGCACACGAACCACAGAGAGATGTGCCGAGGCTTTTCAGGTTCGGTAGAATCTAACGTTACGCTATCTCTGTTGATCCAGTTTGTTTGCCTGCTTCCACGGCTGCAGAAGGCTGTTTGTGTGCCAGTTTGTTTCATATGTGACAACGGGGTGTCAATCAGTGGATGGGATCACACAGATCCAAAACAAAAACCGACGTTTGGGACCAGAACGGAAATGGAGAAAGGAGAACATGCAACAAAGGAGCACTATAGTATTATTGTTGATGGCAGTATTCAATTCCTCATGTTTCCTTGATCTCTGATGACATATGATGGTCTTTCTATGATTTAATACAGTAAATATGTTACATATCCTTCCTTTAAGTGAAGGAATGAAGGAAGAGGATCATCACAGTAAATGGACAATGACTTTTAATCATTGACTTGGCTTCCTTTTGTCAAGCAGAGACTGCAAGATCTTACATATGTTTAGGATGTGAAAAAGCCTTACCTCCATAACAACAGGACCGTTACCATAGTTACTCATTTTTATTGTTAATCATCAAAATACACAGCATGGTACTATACTAGCAATTAGTTGGTGAAATATATTTTAAACTATTAGGTTTCTACTTCATTAATCACACCAATCATGAAATATGATCATTAGGTTTATTTATGATCGATATAAGCGTGAGATAAGTATGTTTTTCCTTTTGTAAAAAAAAAAATCTTGAAGTTAACATCAGACCTCCAACATAACTCACATTTGTAATGATAAATGTAGCACTTAGCTGCATACAGCTTTATCATCTGTTTCATAGTGCTATCAACTAGGGAGCAAAACCAAGCGTAAAAAATGAAAAGTTCAATGACTGTCCAAACAGGACTGTGTGCTTGTTGAACCGTTGCACCACTGTTTCCTACAGACCTGCTAATAGTCTGATGAGGTGCTAGAAGAATCCATGTTATGGCTTCATATAATATAGAAATATCATTTATTACTATCGAAGTTCAAACACATTGTTTTTCTTCTCCCTCATGTGCAAAACAAACCAAACTGAGGGCTTGTTGAACTGTTGCAACACTATGAATAACTGGTCAATATTTCCACTTGAAAACTAACTGAATTCCTGTGAACCTCAGCTGCATTTTGAGATAAATGCTAACATAGTGCTAATGTACAAAGGCTTATTACAAAGGGTTAGAATATGGTGGGTTGTGCACGGGGACGAGAGCAGGGCCAACAAGACCTACAAATCAAACCTCAAAATATGAGGTTATCTCTGCTTTGTCTCTTTACATTTACAACATAAATCAATTTTAGTTTTGGGGGCATTTGAGGGGAAACAACTGATGTGCTCATTGTTCAGGAGGATGGTTCATCAGGGCCGCTAGCATTGATGTAAACTTTGAGCGTAAATAATCTGTATCTGGAAAGAGATCTGAAACAAAATAAGAGATAATATCAGATGTTTTTATTTAAATGCAAGAGTCATGGAAAAAATAATAATATAAATCCCCTGATATTTGTATTTGGAAAGCAATAAAAAGTCATTAAAAAATCTGCAAATGGAAATCATTAAAATAAGCTTTTGAGATGTATTGCAATCAAACAGATAAACAAACCTCCTCTGCTGAGGTCAGAATAAAGGGTGCAATCATCATCAGTGGCCCTGAGTTGTTTTCATTATGTCACAGTGGACAGACAAGCCTGGAACAAAAGAGCACTAATAAATAAATGAAAGCCAGCGATGTGACAAGGTGAATTATGCATCCATTATCGATCCAGTGTGATGACTTCTGCTAATGGAAAATAATAGTTAATAATACACGTTTGTGGAAAAACAGGACACTCTTTTCAACAGGATATTACAATGACAGGAATGGATTAAGGGCTATTACAAAATCATTAACTTGAAGTCACTCAGCTGTGTTTCTCTGCATATCTGAGGCCATTTTCTCTAAATTTAAAGCTACAAATTCAAAGAGCAGTGTTGGCAGTGATCTATCTGCAAGTAGTATTTGTAGGAAAGTACATTTTAATACAGATTCTCTTGGTCCTTTTTTTTTTCGACTGCTGATCCCATTTGTGTTGCATCGGTGGATGAGATGTGTCTCTGTTGAAAACCGCTGAAGAGACCCTGATAGCACTCTCCATATGTTCAGCTAAATGATTTGCAGCATCACGCAGTCACTTGAGTGATGAAAGACACCATCACTGGTAAATGTTGTCAATGCCTCATTACAGCTAAAACACAGGCGTGCAGCGCTCTCAGCGTGGATGATGCTGCGTTAAGAGAAACACGTGGACGTTTCCATGAGATATTGTGTAATACAGGTCAAGACATAATATGGAAAAGACATTTTAACATATGCTTCATACTCGTTACAGCCTATATGCCCAGGCATCAACTGACTGAAATTAATTGATGAGGAAACGTTCACTAAAACAGAAAAAATTATAATTTTAAATTCATGCTATCTTTATGCTCATGCATTTGGTAGTCCCCATGTGCTGTATGTATGTTGGCCTCGCTGCAACACAGTCTCACAATTCATGAAATAGTCATGAAATTTTGCTTAGAACGACTTTGACCAACATATGTTTAGTTCGCTTTGTCTAGCAACATGTGATGCATGTGTCAATTTCTGCTCCAGGAATAGATTGACTTGGTTAGGCTTACGGCCAGGACACACAGGGAACATCAGCAGGGCATGGCGGCTGCAGAACCTGGTGTTTTTTATTTTGGCGCCCAGGTTAACAAGTTAGAGCAGCCACACTGCCGGCATGAGCAGTGCAGCTCAGCTGCCTGTCAGCTTCTAGAGATTCAAGGTCTAGGTTCCACCGTGAGCCGGGGTTCACAGCAACTACAGACAGTGAAAGTGATTTTTTGACAGTATATTGACATCATACCAGCAACATTACTACAGATTCAGTGTCTAGGTATCTGTAGAATATGTCAGACATGAAGAGTAGAGCTATATTTTTAAATCAACATTTGGGGGAGGCTGTGGCTGAGAGGGTAGAACAGGTCGTTCGATCCCCGGCTGCTCGAGTCACGTGTCGACGTATCCTTGAGCAAGACACTTAACCCCAAATTGCTCCCGAAGGTATAGCCATCGGTGTGCGATTGAGTATTTATATTAGATCCTGATGGGCAAAGTGTATGCTAACATGTAGTGTAAAGTGCTTTGAGTGGTCGGAAGACGAGAAATGCGCTATATAAATGCAAGTCCATTTACCATTTACTTCCTGCTTCTGTTTCAAAATAAAAGTTTTTGCTGTGGACAGAACCCCTTCATTTGTCACAAGGCTTTTATTCTGAAATATTTGCAGGACAGTGTTGTAGAACATGCAGTGACTTGTCGGTGTCCAAGAATTAATAAATTACAGGGTTTTAATTATGGATTATTACTATTATATTACTTTTTACTATTACTATTATATTACTATCTGTGCTGCTGGTGTGGACGCCACACGTAAGACATGCAGCAGTTTAGCGAGGCAGCCATCACTCAAAATAATAATAAATAAAAATCACTTTAAATAACACTAGAAATGCTGTAACATAAGCACAGAAATGAATTTACAAAAAAATGCTTTTAATGCTTTTAATCAGCTCTTACTTATGGTTTCATACAGGACACAAACACCGGTCTCCTGGGTGAAAGTCCTGTATTTTTTTTTTTTTTTTTTTTTTTTGTTATACAGTGTGCAACAGAATTAACTGTGTGATCTATTTTTTTCTCTTATTGCAACTTTTAAAATTGATTTCCAGGAAACTATAAAACTTGTGAGAAAACTGTGCCAACGTCTGTTTGTTTGAATAATGATCGTGACCTGATAAGATTGAAAAAGACGCTTTGCTCTCACTTTAATTTATGATGCTTCACCCTCGGGGTAACAGAGTGTAATATTTCTCAAATGATTTACTGAAAACACCCGTATTGTAAAGCAACAGGGGAATAAATGAGACTCGTATGTTTGTGTGTGTGCATTTGTTAGCTGAAACAATAGATTTCTATATGATGTATATATTGCTGGGTGCAGCCAAATGTGATGGTGTGTTTGCATAGAAGCTGATTTTTTTTTTTTTTTTTTTTTTTTACATTTGTGTTATTTGAAATATAATGTCTGTCTGAGGTTATTGAAGGACAAGACCAGCATGCAGTCACACTGAGCTCTATATTGAAAGAAAACAATAAAACAATAGTCTGTGTTGTGTGTGCACAGTTGTGTGTGGACCCAGACTCACTGTAAGAAATAGAGATTATTATGAATGGTGTGTGTAAGCACTGTTTACTCAGCTGTTAATTCACCTACTTAAAGCTGTGCAAGCCGCTCATTTGAGTCAGTAATCACTCTCCAGTCACACATGATGCTTGAAACAGCACCCTGCTGCCACATAAGCCCACTAAACAACATGCCGGGGACCCATCCAGCCAGTGACCAACTCCCCACCGCCCAAATGAGCTGGTGGAACAATCTGCCACCACCATGTGCAAACCTGGAAGCCAAACTACTTGAAGAAATATAATGCAAGACACTAGTAGTTGCTGGCTAAACAGTATTGTGACGACCTTGCTGTACCTTATTTCCTGCTCCAAGACCCAAGGATATATCTTGGGATGTTTAATAGTGCCAGTATTAAACACACCGAGCTCACATAGATGTAGTAAAACTGAACTTTATGGAGAAAGAAGTTTTTCCCTCCTGGACTTTGGTAACAGTGGAATCAACAAAAACAGTTCAGTCAGAGACACTTACATCAAGGAATTTATAACGGTTCAGCCTCTTCTCATTCCCAGGGAATCAAATACCAATGTTTTGTCATGGCCGTTGGTGTGTGACGCCGACGCACAAGACACCCTTTTTTTAAATATTATTTTTGCTGCTTTTGTTTTTTTTTTTTTTTGACAGAGCCTGTGATAGTCCTAAATGGGGGAGGGAGGGGATGACATGCAGCAAAGGGCCTGGGATTCAAACCCCAGTCCGCTGCAGCAAGGACTCGGCCTTCGGTACATGTGTTTAATATACATATACACAGATGCTAAAGGGTGCCTTGTGGGGCACCCTGGTAGCACACCTGGTAAAGCAGGTGCTCCACAAGGCACCCTTTAGCATTTGTGTATATGAGGCGCTTCAGGCTTTCAAGTAACTACAGTGTAAACCCATCCGTGTCAATATTAAACGCTCCAAGAAAGTGGTCAGGCAATGTGGTAACATAGTTTAAAGAGCAAAAATAAAACACAAAAAGGGCAGGTGGTGAGGTGGTGGATGCGTTCAACAAATATGGCTTTCATCCAGGAGACCGCTGT
Source organism: Pterois miles (assembly GCA_947000775.1). Taxonomy (NCBI): domain Eukaryota; kingdom Metazoa; phylum Chordata; class Actinopteri; order Perciformes; family Scorpaenidae; genus Pterois; species Pterois miles. The sequence goes on along the minus strand of CAMQGK010000100.1, from coordinate 1,260,819 downwards.
TTGTCTACTGTGTGAAACCAACAACATGTTTGTGTTCAAAACATTAAATTTCACTTTCACTACACAAATGCAAAAACTTTAAAGGTGCTAAATATGGGATTGGGAGCATTTCAGTTGCCTCTCAACAGCTCTCAACATGGCGATGGTTGAGCCAGTGGCTCACAGCTACTGGTGCTAGCATAGCCGTGTTAACCGTGTTAACCTGAGGGGGAACCAGGGTGGGCGCTATGCTTCCACGACGCTGCTGTCAAGACAGTGTTATTATCTGTAACCACCACATGACAGCCGTGCAGAGCAGCGGTCGTGAGCTAACCAGTGGGGCATGCTCACATGCACGGGCGGCCCGGTGATGTCAACAAAGCACAGAGAAGCTCTGATTACAACACAAAGAAAGTGTGACCTCCTTCTCTGCTCAGGTAGACACTACTCCTCGATATCTTTACATAGATAATAGTTGTTTGCTGCTATATTAATGCTCTGGATGTATAATTTAGCACATTTTAAGCCAAACCATGATGTTTTTTCCTAAACCTTACTAAGTGGTTTTATTACTTAAACCTATGTGTTTAAATTCACAAGGTTAACAATGTGTTTTTACAGCACCCACAGCGGAGAATCATAGTTTGATATGCCGGGCTACCCAGCGCATTAGAAAGTGGCACCAAGAGATCCTGACAAAGCGTCAGCATGTGATTAGTTGGGATGAGAACATGTTGAATAGCTTTACAGTTAAATTTAGCAGGAGAGGCTCTGCTCTTTGAGGGAATCTCAAATAAAACAAGCTGTGATGAGAACCCTGCTGAGAGACTTAAAACTCACATATACACCTTAATTAAATCAGCATCACGTAAGGAGAAGGTTAAGGGGTAGGCAGAGGGAGCTGGGCAGAAAGCAGCGTTGGCATGAGTATAATCAACAATGATTAGTCTTAGTTATGATATCACATAGCCACACAGCGTCTGAATGAGCCAGTGGCTTTGAAGCATCTTGAAAACAGATCAATACAAGTGTGACTTCAGTGCTTTGACTGAACTTACGCTAGGGGTGGAACAGATCATAAAATTCAAGGTTCGGTTCATATTGCAGTTTTGGTTCATGGTTTTGGGTTTGGTTTGGTACATTTATGGTACAGCAAGAATGCCAATTTGTAGTTTCACTTTGAACATGCTTTTCATGTATTTGGCAAAATAAGTCAGCAACTGTTTGTCTTCACAAAAGTAGGCTAACATGAGGAGCAATGCACTTCTTCATTGCTGGACCTCTTGTCTAACAGAAAAGTGCCACTGTGTTATTTTAAAAACATAATAATAAATGAGATGCTGATGTAGCTCACTTGGTAGAGCTGGCATCTCATGTACCAAGGCTGAGTCCTTGCCGCAGAGACCTCACGTTTGAATCTGAAAAAAAAAAGAATTATAAATGAGAAATTAATTATAGGCTCAGGCCATCAACAATCAATCAGGTCAGCGAACACTAGACCTTTTTTAACAACAGTAACACATACTAGACCTGCATCGTATGAGGAAAATCTGCCATGTGCAATAACATTGTTCAATATTGTGTTGCTGTTGACTTCCAATAAATAAATATTGAACTGTGCATATTAGCTATACTTATGTCAGCCTGGTTGTTTTTAAAGTCAGAACCAGATTAGAATTGAATATTTAAAATATAACGAACACAGATTTTGTTTCTAGAGCAGCAACAGTAATAATTACAACAGAAAAGTCACCATATAAACTCATTAATATCTCACTGGAAACAATCTAACATATTAATAAAATGAATCATATTCCTATAAAGACTGAAAAACACAAACATCAGTCATTGTCAGTCCTTTCTCACGTCCTCAGTCGTCCTCCCTCGGCTGATGAGAACCACTACTTTGTGTATCTTAGTTACACAAAGCATTAGTCTTGTATCTTAGTTTACAACTACATGGCAAACTAACCTAAACAGTCAGACTAAAGAGCCTACTGCCAGCTGTAGTTTCAGCTTGTGTAGCCGAGGGTTACATTGCTCCTAAACTTTTTGAGGATAATGAATTGATAACACGGAGGCTCCGGTGTTCGGACCCTTGTCAGTAACAGTAAACTCCCCGAACACAACCACTGATCACTGCTTACTAGAGGGAAAGTCATTCACAACTCAACAAGTGTTTACCATTCGCTGTTAGCCACCAAGCTAAAGCGCTGTGCTTGTGTAAACATAACTGAGCGACTGCAGACAGAGCAGATTGAAACGTCGCTTTCCTACATGTTTAACCGTTTTTTTTGCTTGTTGAACAGCTGTAATGATAACGTATAGCTTTACACCCGTAAACCACTTACAGTAACAAGCGTAGCGTTAGTTGCCGTCAACTTGTCTCCACCGAGGCCTCTATGACCAGCTGTTCACTGACTTTGCTAACCAGCCTTAAATAGAATGATTTTTGTCATTCATTGCGTTTCAGTGCCAACTGCCAACTGAGAGGTTTGAGAAGGAACGAGGCTGGGTCACGTGTCGGCAGTGCGTCATATCTTTGTGGGTACAACGCATGTCCAGTAAAATCAAATGAACTGAAAATCAATCAACTGAACAATACATACACGACTTGAACCATGACTAGCGAATCAAATGGTTTGGATTTTTACCCGAACTGGTCCCATCCCTAAATAATGCTGTGCTTCATTAGTATTTGTTCAAAGTCTGAGTTAAACATTTTTCTGGATAGCATAAGACATGTCTTCTAATGGGAGCAAGCACATTAGCCTGGAAGATCAGGATAGTTGGTTTTTTGCATGATTGGCCCCAGCTTATCATTCGCATTCACCAATGTTACTACAAATATACAGGGACCTTCTCGTTCCATGCTTTCAGCAGCTTAAAGGGACTGTTTGGGGTTTTTTAAGTGGGCTTGTATGGGACACTTATCAATAGTTAATGTATTACCTCCTGTAGATGACGGTCGGCACACCCCCAGTTTGGAGAAACAGGCAGGAGTTACTGTACAGATTCAAAGCAATGTGCAGCTGTAGACAGGGGCAGCAGCAAAACGCTGCCTAAAAGATTTTCCGATGGGAAACTGATCTGAAAGTGAAACGTATCTATACTGTTTTTGTCAGCGATGTCTGGCTGCTTTTAGGAGCGCATTGATAAGTTTCACTTTCAGTTCAGTTCCCTGTTGAAGAGGGCGTCTGACGGCAAGATAAAGCGGGAAAATATTCAAAATATATGTACACTTAAACTGAAAATTGATTTTTTTAAGGTTAGCTTTTATTTTAGGTGGCTAAAAGACGTTTTGCTGGCAGCACTATCCGCAGCTGTACAATAATTTGCTTCTGTGTCCTCCTGACTGTTTCTCCAAACTGGGGGCTTGCCGACTGTTATCTGCTGTACGTAATACACTGACTATGGATAAATACTTCATAAACTTGAACTATCCCTTTAAGGTGGTTGTATACCTGTGCAGTTGTTCATCATCGGCTACCTGCCGCCTGTCGTTGCTTCTCCTGTAAACAGTATAGGGTAAGTTTTCATTTCTTCTTATCCAGCTGCTCTCAGGTTCAGGATGTATTGAATTCCAGCAGTAGAGGGCACAATGGCCCTTTCACAGTCACCAATAGATTGACCAATTTAATTAATTTAAAGTAATTACAGCTGTCTTGAGGGAGGAACTTATAAACCTGCAACATGGTGTCATTTCTAGATAAAGGGAAATGCAGCAGCCAGTTCTTGTTTTCAGGCTTGATTCAACAGCTTCATTATAAAGTGCCTGTAATCGATGTTGCATTCAAAATACTGCATGCAGCCTCTGAGGACTAAAGTAATTTCCAAATCCTTGATTTTCAATAAAAATAGCGTATCCATCTTATGTCTGCAGTGATGCAAGTCCTTGAAATATGCTATAGCTGATTCATTGAAGGCCAACATGTAACTAAAATCAACAAAGTGTTAAGATCTATTTGATGTCTTCTATTTATTTATTTATTTATTAAATATTGAGAAATCTGTAGAGACTAAAAGTTTTCTTGGAGAGGGACCGAGACTTGTCAACTGATGGCACTAATCTGAACCCTTTTCAGTGTCAGACCCCTGACAATCAACAAGATCAGATGTAGCAGGGTTATAAACTCTGTACTCTTGTATTCTCCTCTACATTGACACAAGTTAAGACTATATGGATCCTACAGCAGGTCGCATATAGTTTTCCTCTTGACTAAAAGATAGCAGCGCATGACTTAGCTGCATCAACTCTGAATAAGAGTTTATAGAATAATGTTTAATGTTCACAGACATTCAGAAGCAAAATTATGATGTTTGATTTCCAGAAATATTTTTGCAAATTACTGTCAGATGATACATCATCTCTAGACTTATGAAATATTCTACAATAATTGGAAGTTGTGTGCAAATGCTGCTTAACAAATGTGACCCCAATGGGCCTGATGGGGGCACTATAATCAAAGGTCAAATCTTGAACTTTGAAAAGTCACAACTCCAACACCATAAGTCAGATGTACATGAAACTTGATCAAGATGTCCATCTCCATTCATTTTCATTCAAAATCCCCTTAGACCACCAAAACATTTGACTTTTGTGGATAATTATTGCACTGAGCTTATCAAAAGCTTGTTGGTATGTCATTACAATTTGAAGAAACTGACCAATAAATTTTTAAAAGGCGTGGCTGAACACATTAATAGACCTAAGTCCCCAACTGTTGGGTTAATCATCATGAAACTTGCAGAATATGTATCTGAAACATACCCTGACAGTTTGATTCAAATCATCCATTAGGAGATGCTACAAATGCAACAGATTTGGTCATAAAAACCTGTTAGTGTCAAAGGTCTAGACCCCTCGCAGCTTTCAACTTCTAATGGGCCTATCACACAGAACGCATTAACGCCGCCACTGTGCTTTGTAACCCATTATTTCCAATGCAGCACAACAATAGCGTTCACACTTTGCTTGCCAAGTTGAACATTTTGCGAGTGCAGAATCCTCAGAGTCGCTGCTTGCAGCCATATTTTTTTTTTCAGTTTATTTCAAAGTTTTGTTACAGTTTCATTACAAAATCCACATTTTTACACTGTTTTAGGGTTGCATTGTTTAACTCAAACTGAATCCCTCTTTCTTGTCACGTATTTAAACAGCAGTGGACGAATTTCAATCAAGGATTGAGAGAATCAATCAGAGGAGATGGTCTTTTTCTCCCTTTCTCTTCCTTTTGCTGTGAGGCCCTTCTGCTCATTCCCCGTGGACCCTGCCTGTCTAAATGTGGACCCTCTCACTTGATTAAATGTGTCAGGTAGTAGTTGGTCTTCACATCATGCCAGCTGCCTGGGGGCTTCCGGTGGGTGTAGTTTCCTGACAGCTTCTGGATTTGATCTCTGATCCCCGTTTTTTACAGACATGAGCACAACATTAGCAGTTATACCTTATGATTAAAGCTACCTATCCCTGTCTTATTCAAAAGGCCCAGGTGTGTTATTCAGAGAGTGGATGGGTGTCCCTGCTAAAGATTCAGAGCGAGGTTTTCAAACCCATCTAATACCTGTCACTGGGGCAGTGTAGAGAAACCAGAAGAGTATCCGAGGAATTACGTTCATATTGGAAGACCAGTGCTGACAGTCAGTGGCTTTCTCCATACTTTCCATACTAACAATGCCACAGTTGCTATGCACAGACAGAAAAGTTGACATTGGACATAAAAAACGCTTGTCACTGAACATAATCCAGGGTTTTGTAGAATCATCCAATATCGATGTTTTTGTCTGGTGATAGGGTTGAGAAAAACTGTAAACATTGCACAGACAGTGGGAGGCCCACAGTGGCTCATTTCTGCCTCCCTTAATCCAGCCATGGATTATCCAAAAGGAGTGTGAAACAGAAAGTGAGCACAGCTGCAATGTTGCACTAATACCTTGTTGTACAGGAAATCTGTGTGCACATGCAGGTCAAAGGTCAAAATAGAACCAGGAGGTCAGAGTGTAAACTAAGGTAGATATTTACAACAGACAGATTGAGAAATAATTTTACATCGCAACTTTGTTTTTACTTCAGATTAAATTAAATTCATCTGGGGGTTTATTCAGTTTCTGTATGATTGTCTAGCTGTTTGTGTGTCTAGCTGTTTGTTGCATAGACTGTATATAAGATGTGGACATAGTCACCGTGACCCATCGGTTTGTGGACTGTTGTTTTGAAGCCTTAAGTTTGGCTTTTTGACCGTCGCCATGTTGTTTTTGTGCAACCAGAAGTGACATGATAGGGTGGAGGTAAGTACACTGAATTTTCTGGCATTTTCTGTCATGAACTGAAAGCATGTTGTGAAAGGGTTAAAGTTGTAAGATGATAACATGGACAAATCCCAGACTGGACAAAGCCGTGGTAGTGACCTGTCAATCAGTTAGGTAGCCACACCCTAAAGCATACCCTGCTTTATGGTCTGTTTGGCTCTGACCCATAATTTACTAAATGAACATCATGCTGTATTGAAGAAGACTTGAAATGAGTGATTGAGACCATAAACTCGTGTTTACAATGTTTAATGAGCTAATAAATCAAGTGAGACGGAGGCTCATTTTCTCATAGACTTCTACTTTGTGAATTTCCCCACTGTGGGACTAATAAAGGAATATCTTATCTTATCTTATCTTATCTTATCTTACACAATCAGCAACCAGACGAGTCGCCCCCTGCTGGCTTTAAGGCACTTCTGCATTGGCTTCACGTTTCAGCCAAGGAGGTTGCCTACTGGTTTGTTGCCCCCTCGGATTTCTTTTTTTAGTGATGTTGATGTGTGTTGCTACAAGTTGTAATAACCAGAATTACCCTTTAACATCGCCTTGTTCAAACAGTTGTGATAAAATGCCACTCACTTGTCCTCACAGCCTCCAGATTCATCCAAAGTCGTATCAGCAACACAGAGACGCTGGAGTCTTAATTAACATGAAGGTACTTGAAAGCTTTGATGTTGGAGAGAATCAGGAAATTGAAATTTTCACAACCAAACAGGCCCCACTGGCTCATAAATAGATGCATCTCACGTCTCTCGCCACAGAGTTTGATGCCTGTGTTCAGTTTCGTAGTTGTGCCGGGTGTAACTCTCCCAAGGACTGGTTGTCTTTTTATTGAACCACATGAGAGTTTTGTTTGTAATTTACTAAAAGCATTCTTGTCTTTGGCTAAAACAAAGGCTGATTAGTGTATATTCATGTCTGTGGTCACTGTCCCCAGGTGGAATCAGTCGATGGGAACTGTCACAGGCTGATTTAATTTCCATAGGCTCGTTCAAAGGGACTCTGGGAGAAGCCAGCTCTCTCTCTTCATTACACTCCCTGTGCACATTCCCTTCATTTCTACAGACAATCCATCTGCCGTTCTAAACCCTGTTTTGTCAAGAGTTGTTAGCCGCTTGGCCCCGGGGACGAGCACCGCGGGCTATTATTAATCTTGTTTGTTTCGTGTTTCTCTGTCTCTGTGCAGTAGCGGGAGTGAAGGCCCGGTGGACTTTCTCTTCCACAGACATAATCAGTGATTTAAGTAAGTGCAGATTATCATTGAGACTTGTGAAGGAGGGCCGCCTCTGAGGTCTACATGTGTCACCTTGTGAATGATTAGATATTTGTACAGACACAGTTTTGCTCTTTGAATTTTTACTAAATTCAGTAAAAAACACCATGGCAAAGAAAAGAGGAGAAAAGAGAGACAGCTGGAGATAAATTCTGGCAACGGGCCCACAGACCTTTGTAATTCATTGTTGTCATGTAAATAACAAGAAAATTAAGCTGCATTTGTGTTTACGTGTTATATTTCTGCTTTGTGAATTTAATACCGGGGGAATGCTCCTGCAAATGGAATTTGTAGCTATTAATTAAACACCCTCGGCGAGTGTGATTTCCAGTAAAGTTATGCTGACCAGTTGTTAATGCAATGGAGCCGACGGTGGGAAGAGCTGACAGAGTCAGATCCCCGATAATCACGATGTTGTCAGAGAAGGACGGGGCGAGAGGAGAAGGACACTGCTGATTCTGGCTCTGGCATCTTTAATCTAGCCAGAGGCACTGAGGGTTTCTGAGCACTTCTAATCAATACGTTTACACCCATGTTTCTCATGTAAGTGAGATCTGATCTGGAATCAATCCCACTTTGGTGACTCCGATGCCTCGCTGACCTCATCTTTTTTCCATCACATTAGCATCGAACAAATGAGCTATATCCCCTCGCGCTGCCTCTCAGTCCCACAGATGTCTCAGTAATCAAACTGCAAAGAAAAATGATAAAAAACTGCGCTGAGGATGTTTTTTCTTTCAATTTAACTGCCGCGTAGTTCCCTGAACTCATAAATCTGTTGTCACTATAAAATTGAGTTTCTGCAAAAACAATACACTGAATAATAAAAAAAATGTCTTTTAAGAATTAAGTTTGAGTGCAAATAAATCACAGCACTGTTTTTTTTTTTTTTTTTGCTGAAGCCAGTTGGAGGAACACTAAGCCGCAATTTTGAAAGTTGCACTAAAATTCAAAGGCACTGCAGATAGAAGTGTCTTGAGATATGGTATGTTATGATAATTTACACCCCATTTATCAATGAAACATTTGTCAGTATAATATGCTGCAGCCTTTGAAACTTCTCTTCAGTCCAGGGCTGTTGCATCAAACTGCATTAGTTTTAGCGTGGTGACCCTCAAAACGTGGCAGCTGAGTCTATTTATGTGCAAGTATCCTCTTGTGACGACACGCACATTCATGTCTCGGCTCTGATCAGTTGGTGCTTGTGTGCTTGATAGTATATGAGGCTGCCGACACTCAATGACAATGTTTTATTCATGGTTCCCACACACAATCTATACTATGACTTTGGGTGATCCCCTGACATTTCCTCTAGCGCCACCATGAGGTTGACATTTGTGGTCAGGCACGAAGCAAGGAATTCTGGGTCCTGTACATAGCCCGTCTCATAAAGTAAAGATATGGGCATCTTATTTCTTAAACCCTAATACTGAGAGAGGCTTAATCATCTGGCAAGGCAATTCATCTGACTTCTCCTCCTTTTTCCTCCACTTCTTCTCCTCCACTACCTTCAGAGCTCTCTTTACCTCCATCACCCTCCATTTCTGCCTCCTTCTCTGGCGCAAGAACAAAACCATCCAGAAGTATAACACAGGATTAGTGTTAGATTAAAGTATAGCCACATTTGGCATGACAGCTAGCCTATATGATATGTCGCTAGAGTGTATATTACTACTGTTTTGCGAAATGGATGCACTTTTCACATGATTAGAACCACTCAAGAAATCAATATTGCAAGTATCTCACTGTTGCATGGGGGACATATGCAATAGAAAAGCCATACTTTGCAAATATCTGCTACATTCACTTTACTCACACATCAATATAATAGTTGCCAAGCTAAAAGCAAGCAGATTCAATATCAGCATGATGGCCTGGCCTGGACAATACAATATAACAAAACTTGCAGACATATAGATGAAATGTTGCCCACTAACAACAACACTTCATTTTACAGATCCACAAATTTCATGATAAATAGGTAATAATTATCAAGTAACCTATTTGAAATTCATTTATAATTACTGCCAAATTACCCCAATATTTACCTCAAAATGTATCAAATATCATATAATGGTTAACATAGGGCTTGAGAAGCAGCTGCTCTGCATCGGAGCTGGAAAACCAAAACTAAGAGAAGACACTTCTGATCAGGCACAAATCTCACAATTGTGACTTGTTGTCTACACAAATGTGACCTGGTAGCTAATGTAATGTTTCAGGGAAATTTCAAATAAGTTATTTGCTAATTATTATCTATTTACCAACAGACATGGAAATATAGCATGTCTTTGTATTTGTTTCCTAGAAATGTATTAAATTAATTACCATCTAATTACCATCTTGGAAATAGCAGAATTATTAGGTAATGTTTTTATAATACAGTAATTTTCAATACATTTTGAGGTAAATATTGGGCTAATTTGGCAGTAATTCCAAAAGAAGTTACTTACTAATTATCACCGAATTACCATGAAATTTGTGGACCTGTCAAATGAGGTGTTACCCTTTTTATCAAGCACCTACATTATGTTTTACATTTGCATGTCTGTGAAGGTTCTCATTCATAGGTCATATTCATTCTGGCAAAAATTGAATCGAAGGCAACTGGACTTAGATTTGTCTCTGAAGACGTTTCGCCCCTTATCCAAGTGGCTTCATCAGTTCGAACGCTACAGTCTGACTAGTCCCCACTAGTCTGACAAACAGTGGAGTAAGGCCCAGGTTTTAACCTCTGTTTACATTTGCATGTGTTTTGTGTTAATCAACAAATGTTAACATGCCAGGGGTAAAGGAGGCAAACACCTGAGAAACATTACCACATCATCACCATTGTCACTGTGAGCATGGTGACATTAGCATTTAGCTGAAATCACTGTTGTGTCTAATTACAACCTCACAAAGATGAAATCCTAATCTGCCAATTGTCACTGAGTAATTGACAGTTTGGTCCAAAGGTCTCCCTGGACCCAAAACAATATCATTAGCCTGAAAGATGTCATTTAGAGCAATTTGTGTCAGTCTTATTCTTTGACTGTCTGGTGCTTTGTAAGGGAGCAGCCACTCAGCATCTGGTGGTCAGACAACACATAGAAGGTGCTCATTAGATAGTATATTTCCGTCAGTGGTCTGAGGTATGGCCAATGGTTGCTGTAACACTGCTGCAAATATTTGCCACTATGTCTGCAATTGCTGCTGCTGCTCAAATAACATCTCAGTAAATGCAACGTTTAATAAGGTGTTATTACCGCCACCCTCCAATCTCTGCAGTGTTGAGCTTGGTGTATGCTTGCTCCAAGCTCAGATGTCAAAGATCAGCTCTGTATTCTGCTACATCCTTTTGGCAGAAGTACCCAGTAATGTCTATTTTAGAGCTTGTCTTTAATCATTTATATTTTCACTTAACATTTTTCAGATTGGTTGCCTGGATTCTTTGACTAAACTTTCTTATTGTAAAGGCTCAGTAAAAAAACGAAACCTAAAAGCATGCCTCTGACATCTGGTCGGTGAAATAAAAAGTTCAAGATTACTAAAGATCGCTGTCAGGAGAGGTGAAGCAAACGCGTCTAATAGAGAATCAGGCTAGAGAGCAGTCCAGTAGACAAGCAGAAAAATGGCTGGAACGCACAGTCTGGTGGGGAATGAACGGACGTGGAGTTATGTGATATATGGATTTGTGTATATCGATATACGTATACTATATTTGCTGTGGGGCTGATGGGGAATGACGGGAACATAGGCGTTACTGCAGGGCAGGTGGGGCTTTGAAAGGTCTGAGACCAAGCCCCCAGGATTGTCATGTTGGTTAAGCAGCAGCACTAAAACTTCTGTGTCCTTCTTGCCATTAAGCCCAAAAAGACTTTTTCCCATAGACTTATATTGGGAAAGAGACGTCTGTAACTCAGCGGACAATTTTCTTTTTAAGGTGAGTCAACTTCCCAGTACGAACACTTGAATAGCCCTTATTCAAATCATTAGGTCCTAAAAGTTGTAAAATGCACTAAAAGATGAATCCAGAGTTATTTTCCTTGTTCTGTTTATGTGAATGAGACCCAGACCGATACTGGAGAGAGGGCTGGGAGGCCCACTGGATGCGGAAGATCGGCAGATGATCCGGGTACTTTATCACTTGGCTGTCAAGTCAATTTGGCGTCATGCACCACTGAACAACTTATGACACATGTTACAGAGAGACGGTGCTTTTCATTATGCTAAATCATGCTTCCTTGCGTCCTCTCTCCTCCCATGACCTGGAAATCTTCCAATACCTTAAATACACCTACTGCAGAGGAGATGGGGAGCCAGGTGGCTTCTGGGGGAGCTGAGAGTGAAGAAACACCTGTGTATCCTTTTGCAGAAGTCTTGTGACACACAGCTTAAACAACCTCAAACCATGACAGGACTCTACAAATGTAACTGTTTCTTTTGTTTTCATAAGTTGTAGTTTTTTCCTTAATGAGAAATGATATTACCTTGCTTGCTTTCGTCACTGAATGTAGGCTACATCCAGTTCCCCTGCAGGTGTGTATATACATCACTCAGTCATATAATAATACAAACATTTGTATGTGACATCTGTACATTCTTGTCACATTATGCCACGTGGTGAATTGAATAATAGCAAATATATAAGTTGTCATGAGCATTGTTATGCTCATCTGACAGAGATCATAAAATGCAGCGGTCATATCATATCAAGGATGTCTCATTTAAATGCCTGTTGCCTCGACTCCTCCGTCCTCCCCTCTCTTCCTCAACTCCTCCTCTCGCGTCTCCCGTGGGTGGGACGAAGACACGAGGAGAGGAGGCGAGGAAAGGAGTCAAGGAGACACGAGACACAGCTTAATGTAAAGCACCGAAAGTTGCAGGTGGAAAAAAGCAGACAAGGAAAATGAGAGACTTCTGTCAGTTTCAGTAGTTTGCAGACTTGATAACATGAACCGTTAAAACAGGTTTGTTTGGGAAGCTAGTGATCGCTCATTGAACTATTTTCAACTCCACTCATCAGGAGCTTTTAAAGATGTGATCTGAATAAAAGACTGGATGTCTTAAAGAACAAAATTACAATTGTGTACTTCAGGTGAAGAGAGCAGCAGAGTAGTGCCTTTGTGCCGCAATGGATGATTGAAATTTTCATTTGAATTTGATTTCTGTGGCGTCCACATATGCTTACATACTGTGAATGATGAACATGTGGTCATTTACACATTATAATTAATGTTTTTAAAGGAATAGCTGGGTCTATAGCTGTTAGCAATAACCACTTGAACCATTTTTAACCCACCATTTGAACCATATTCAACTCATATTTTACTCACTTTGACATTTCAGAGCCAAGGTTAAAATCAAAGTGTTTTTTGTCCTCTGCAAGTAGATGTTGGACTTTCACAAAGACGCGAAAGAAATTAGCAGAGGCAAACTGAAAAGCACTTTCTATTTGAATCATATTGCTCTATCTAATTGTCCCCATTTTATTATTTTTTTTGAACTGCAAATGTAAATGCATTTTCTTACTTTGTCTTACTTTGTCTTTATATCGCTATTTGTTTGATTTAATATTTATCTATTGGACCTCATTCGGCCCATCAACTATCATCCTCTTGATATTACCACAGTTGTATGCAAATATATCAAAGACCTTGCTTGGGCTTCAGTGAATGGAAATGTTTTTGATTTTGTCAAACAGAGTGTTCGGAGGTGCAGTGTGTTGATGCACGCGGCATGTGATGAGCCACATCTGTAGACCATGTACCTGTGTATATAACCTGAGGCAAGGTTTTAATGAGCATTTACAAAACAGAGAGAGCATTGCATATCAAATGAGTAGATGATGTCCCTCAAGAAATGAATTAATTGTTTAAAAGTATTTGACAGTTAAAGATCAAAATCAGCAGTGAAGAAAAACACACAAGTTTAAGACCACATTACAGCCACCACTTAATGATGCATATGTTAATCAGTATTCAGCATGAAAATGACTCATCTTAAGCACTCCACTGCATATAGCAATCTCACGGCTGTAGGGCTGTTCCCACAGAGACTTTAGGACGACACAAGACAAAGACAGAAATGAAGCAGCAAACATCCTCATTAGAGTAGCTCACCACTTTGAGCCCTGTGGTAAACGGGATATATCATTATATATATATTTTGAAGTTCATGCTTGTATTTTGGGTTTCTACTATAACATGCTTTTGTTTCAAAACTGTAAACATTTTTGCTTTAATGTTTAAAAACCACAATATTTCTTCTTTTAGACCTGGCATTAACATGCGTCCTGAGTGATCACAGGTGGACAGCACTAAGCACAGGTGTGAACACACTCAAGACTTATTGAGAACCCGTTGAGATCTGATCGTTCAGACCATATTTCGAGGAGGTCTGGGCCACATATGGCCAGTTTCTTTTAGGAGTGTGTACGCGAATGGATCCTGGGCCACATTTAGGACCGCCTACTCTACAGACGTCCCGCTTGGATCTCTGGGGTTCTCATGTGAGAAGACAGGCACATACGTTGCGAGGGCTTGTCAGCCTCACACAGCTTGTGTGCTCTACTGTATCCTGTCGGTACAACTGCGCTTTATAGGGTATAGCAACATATTAAAATCAGATTATACATGGGAAGTGCACTATTATCATACTGTGAATGTGATGTGTCTGCGTTTTTGTTCCAGTGCTCTGCACGAAGCTGACACCTTCCCTCTCGCTCGTCTCCCAGCCTCTGATGCTCAGGCGGCAGTGTTAGTGGAATGGAGGTCAACCTTATATTTTGATGTTAATAAAATGTAGCCGAATTCATGAAGGTGTAGGATATTACTACTCACATTCCTGTTATCTTACACCACAACATCTACTGTATTAGCAAAGTGTTTCCTACGCGTTTATTTGCATATAGAGCGGGGAAGTGAGATCCGATCACAAGTGGTCACTTAAGACCAGTAGCGTAAATATCAATGATGCAACCAGGGTAATACACTGGGACCCGGAAGCTGTCAAGGGCCCAAAAATCACCTTCCTACACATGTCCTTCATGAATCCATTATATGCACTTCTGTCATGTCATGTAAACAAACCCTGTAGGCTACAGCTGTGCGTGTGAGATCAGACTGGAGACAAAACCACTAATTTTCTTTCATTTGTTCTTTTTAAACAGAAATAGCTGTTTAACATTGTGATATTTTCTGTAAATGACATAGAATATAGCCAACAGCAGTAGGACACTTTCAGCTGTCTGATGATCACCCTCTAATGAGCTGCCACCTTATTAAGGTTGTTGTAGTGAAATGATGAGGTATCGTATCATTTCAACCTCACCAATCAGCTGCTCCTGGTCCACTGATATCTAAAAAATATGTGTGTGCATATATAAATGAAACAGTTGGGCATCTGACAAAAGTTCAGCTCAAAACAGCCTGCCACATTACGTTGCCTCGCTCAAGGCAAGGACATTCCAACAAAAAAGGACATGGTTCTTAAGCAGTGTTTTTTAATGACTTTACAGACCGCCAGACCTGTAGGATAAACTTCTATGGGGCGAGTACTGGTTTCTTTTTGTTATTGTGGAGGGGGATCAGGGATTTAAATCTACAACACTGTAATTGTTATGTTTCGTAGGTTGGAAAAGCTGCATCTACTGTAATCTGTGTCTGTGGGAACATTTGGCTGCTGAGTCCAAGGATGGCTGTTAAATTAGTGTTGATGAATTCGGTCCGGCTGCTGTCTGTGGTGCTGATTTGAGGCTGGGTTGCAGTATGGGAGATACATAGTGAGCCTCTTCATGGTGGCATAGCAGTTGTCTGTTTTGCAGTTGTCTGAAGTGGTAGTGTGTGTGTGTGTTTGTGTGTGTGCGTGTGTGGGCGATTGTGTATTTATGTTTCGGGCCCAAGAAAAAAAATTTACACCGGGGCCAATCACAATTATTTTACATTGCTTCTGCAACAGATATACTTAGAGCTGTCCACTTGTATTCGGATCACCCAAAACGCATCTTCATGCCAGGTCTGAACAGGCCCATAGAGTCTGTATGAATTGACCTGTCTTCATCCTGTATCTGAAACGCTCCATGTTAGCTCCTGTCTCTTTAAGAACCCCTCCTTTAAAAGACCAGTCTGCTCTGATTGGCTTCTGAGAAAAACATGGTGCACCTATACAAAGGTGGTTCTGAAGCTGTGGGTGACATATTCCAGTGAGCCTGTATGTGACACTGGAAGGGGAGGTACAACATTACAACATTACACTTGCTGCTGTAATGTGTGAATGTGTGAATTTCCCCACTGTGGGACTAATAAAGGAATATCTTATCTTATCTTATCTTATCTTACATCTGAATGGCTTGTTGAATCATATGTATTTTGATTTAGGCTGACTGGGTTGTCTTATTTCACAGTTTGCATGTTGGTAGACACTCCAGATATCCAAACGTATGTGCACATACAGTATGTCACCTTTAATTAACAAGGAAATGTTCAAAAATATAAGTACATGTCAAACAAAAACAATACTATGACCAAAAATGTAGTTTGCAAAACAAACTTAAGACAAGTGACCTTTTCAAAATTCTTTGTCACACAGTGAAGTCCACTCAGTGAAAACAGTCATGTTTATTTGTTTCCCTTAATCTGAGTTACAGCCTCCAAGGGCTTCAAACTACAATGAAAAATAAATGAAAACCACATCTCAAGAGAGAAGAACCAAGAAAAAAATGGGACACATAGAAGAACAGGAACATAACGAAACATATTTGATTATCTTGCTGGTGGCTCCTTCCTGACCTGGACTTTGTTGCCCAGCACTAATTTGAATGAAATCAGTTTGAGTGGCAAAGAATCTTTCCCAATTATTTTCTAAGCTGATTGAAGAGATGAAGTCGACTCTCTTCCTTAGAAAAGACGTTAAAGAAACTCAGCTCAACTAGTGGTGGATTTTTTTATATATGTTTTTATACAGCTAAAAAAAATGAATCTAAAGGTTGGTGTGTGGAGTGTCAATATCCCGACCATAGCGAGTTATTATGATGGAAATGATGGTTATCTTATGGAAAGTTTATTACTTGAGATATTTAAGTTTTAACTGTATGATTCCTGATTGAATAACTATCTTCTTCTTGAGGTTTGGTGCTGTTTGAGTTGTTTTAGAGATCACTGACAGAGTGTACACTCAGTTATCCAGTAAGGTGTCAGTGTTGGTAGGTGAGATGTTGTTATTGTGCAGATAACTGTGGCAAGATATTCTTTTGTGTTTGAGTTGTTTCAGCTGTAGATTGTGTTTGGTTGTTCTGCCGGTGGGACGAGCTGCAGATTATGAAGGTATTATACCTGTGAGTTTGTCAACCAGCCACACTCGTACAACAGTGGAGTTTAATGTCTGGTTCAGGCTTTAGGGTTTAATGCCATCGGCTGGCATTTTTGACTTTTTTGAGCTGTGCACCTGTATTTACTGAGAAAAAACAAGTTTCCAGTTGTAATGCAGTGACCTTCAATCAGGAACGAGCCCACAAGTGAATAAGGATGCAGTAAGTTTATTTGAAGCTATAGATCAGGCGTTTTGAAGTGGGGTGGTATGAGGTACTTATCCATAGTCTATGTTTTACCCACAGGAGAAACAGATAGAGTACCAACACAAAACCAAACAATGTACTGCTGTGGGCAAGGACAGCAGAAAAACATATTTTAGCCACTTAAAAGAAAGGCTCATCTAAAAATAAATCGATATTAGTTTTAGTGTATGCTATATTTAGAATACTTTTTCATCATGCATACTTTGTCATGAGACAGCTACAGTCTATGTTTTCCAATGGGGGACTGAAGCCATTATCTCCGCTTTCAGCAGAACCACAAGACTCCACTGTCAAAAAAAACAGCAATTTTACCTCGCAGAACACAGGAATTGCTGGTCTTGTGTTATTATGTGACTTTAGTTAGTTTGGATTCACCAAAGTCACGCAGTAACATGATGGCTTTAGCAGGGGCATAGATAACCCCTTCAGCTGCCTGTTGGAAAGGGCTGTGTGATGGAAAGATAAAGCAGTGAAAATTTGCTAAATATAGTGCACACTTAGACTGATATCGATTTTTTAGATGAGATCAGAAAATTGCTGAAGTCTCCTTCCACAGCAGTAGGATACATTGCTCAGCTTCTGTGCTTCTCCAAACTGGGGGTGTGCCAACCGCCGTCTACTGTAGGTAATACACTGACTATGGATAAGTACCTCATACAGCCCCACTTCAAAAAATCCTAACTATCCCTTTAAGAATATGAGTGTGGTGTTGGCCCCATTTATAGGGAGAGGACAGAATCAGAACAAAAAGTTTATTGCAAAATATGTTTTCACATGTTGGTGCAAAACAAACACAGTAAACATAATAAGTAGCCTGTAAAAGTCAAGAATCATGACAACAAAACAGAAATTTACAGCAAGAAATATTTGAATATATCTGTTAAATATGTAAAAGGTGTGATGAATACTGGATGACAGGAAAGCCTGTGAACTAATCCCCAGTGAAATCACTGAAAGGTGCAGCTGAAGGGTGGTGATGAATTATAAAAATAATAATTGCCTTTCTGCTTGAACTTGTGTTAAAAGCTTCATTTCATTCACTCTGCAGTCAAACATGTTGGTACGGATACCGTGGTGTGAATGCAACTCTTTAACCAGAGTGGTTACACAGTTAGCAAAAGCAGCCGAGGATTTGTTCACTGCCAGAGCTGAAAGCAAAGACCACTCTCACCCCCTCCATGCCTCGCTTGAATTCCTGCCCTCGGGGAAGCCTTTGGCAAAAAAGAATATTTACAAAAAGTCACATGTTTCCAATGCAACTGATATCTTAAAGCTGAAAAATGTGGGGGTTTTTCTACACTTCCTGTTACTATTACCACTGTTTACTGGTCTGCATCCTGAGCTTTGCATATTACCGTAGTCATGCATGCATATGTGTGTGGCTGTGCATGTAGATTTGAGGTCATTCACATTTTACATGATGTTCTTGATGTTTTTGGTGATAGCACTGATGACTTGTGATTTTATTGTTTTGTATATAATATGTTTCTGTGTGATCAAAGACAAATGTACATCAGTGGACAATAAAGTTGTAATGCATGAGCCTTGAAAATCCATCATCTTATATTGTTTAACGGAGCCAAATCCCAAATCCAAACATATGATTGAGGGATTGCCTCCACCTGGCTCTCAACATGGCGACGGCAGAGCCGGCAGCTAGCAGCCAATGTTGCAAACAGCAACACTGCTGACAGGGCAACCCAGTATCACGCCAGAGCATGTCAGTGTCACATCGTTCCTCACAGAGACATGAACATTACACACCTTTACTAATGTGTAGTACCAGCACAAAGCTGCTTACTTAGGTTTAGGTAAGAAAACCACTTATTTAGATTAAGGGAAAACATCAAACAACGCAAAACACTTATAGAAAGAACATAATGTCGGCATGGGAAACGTGACAAATGTCACTAACAAAACATCAGCCGGCTGATTGAAAGTCTTGAACTTGTTGGACCCATCCACTTCTCCACCCACCATAACTGGTCTTTCTCACTTTATATACTACGTAACTAGCTCTGAAGCTAGATGTCTGTCACTACACAACACGTGACAAACGGCACTACAATACACCGCACCACGTGTGTGAAACTCAAGGCCCGCGGGCCAAATCCGGCCCAGCACCTCATTTTATGTGGCCCGCAAGGGCTCACAAAGAATATACTATGCTTATCATACAATTCTATGCTGCTTTACAGAACTATGGTGTCCTTAAATTACATGTCCCACAATGCATCTCAATTTTGTTACATGCGCACTGAAGCATCTCAATATTTCTGGTGTCCAGCAGACCTCAGTAGTGTTGCCAACTTAGCAACACGGTCGCTACATTTAATGACTTTTTAGACCTCTCTAGTGATTCTTTCAAAAAAAGTGAGTAGTGACAAATCTAGTGGCTGCACGGTGGTGTAGTGGTTAGCGCTGTCGCCTCACAGCAAGAGGGTCGCAGGTTCGATTCCAGCTTGCGGCTCTTCTGTGTGGAGTTTGCATGTTCTCCCCGTGTAAGCGTGGGTTTTCTCCGGGTACTCCGGCTTCCTCCCACCATCCAAAGACATGCTGTTTAGGTTAATTGATGACTCTAAATTGCCCGTAGGTGTGGATGTGAGCGTGAATGGTCGTCTGTCTATATGTTGTCTGTCTCTATGGGCCCTGCGATGGACTGGCGACCTGTCCAGGGTGTACCCTGCCTTCGCCCTATGCCAGCTGGGATCGGCTCCAGCCCCCCACGACCCCTAACGGGAAAGCGGTGACGATGGATGGATGGATGGACAAATCTAGTGACTTTCTGGTGTTATTGGAGACTTCTGGAGACTCTGACGAGCAGTAGATCCTGCCGTGGACCCCTCCTGCAAAACTGATGTCCATTGATAAGTTATCTACACATCATATCGTAGAATTACCGCCTTGCAGTCGTATGCCTCTGCTAATCAGTGAAGTTGCAGTTTACATCCATTTTTGTCCAAAATGTCACTTCATTGCTTCATCATTTTATCCTTTTAGATATTTGTGTGAAATTGTCATATTTAGCATATGAATTCTTGAGTTATGGCCTAAAACATGTTCTGTGAGATCACAGTGAGCTTGGCCTTTGACCACCAAAATCTAGGTTGTGTCAAGAATGTAACCCATAAACTGTGAAACCTGATCTGAAACATGCAAAACTCTCAGGGACTCGTTGCACGACGACCTATCCGAACCTTAGCTATTCAAGGTCAACGCCTATCCTTGACCATCTCACAAGAGTTTCCGTAACTAATGGGTTCCCTTCTAGACACGATCCAGATTCTAATCAGTTCATCATTGAGTCCAGGTGGACGTCTTTGCCAAATTTGAAGAAATTCTCTAAAGGGATTACTGAGATATCACACTGACGAGAATGGGATAGACATGAGGTACAGTGACATTAACTTTTAACCACCAAACTCTAATCAGTTCATCGTTCAGTCCAAGTGGATTTTTGGACCAAATTTGAAGAAGTTCCCTCAGGGCATTCCTGAGATATCGCATTCATGAAAATGGGATGGACGTGATGTCTCAGTGACCTTGATCTTTGACCTTTGACCAGCAAATTAAAGGTCACGTCAAGAAGGTAAGCCACAAATTCTGAAATCTAATCTGAAATCTGCAAAAACTCTCGCAAGACTCGTTGCCCAATGACCTGTCCTAACCTTTAACATCTTGAGAGAGTTTCCTCAACTTGCAGGTTACCTTCTAGATAAAACTCAAAATTTGGGGTCACGGTGACCTTGACCTTTGACCACTAAATTCTTTCATCCTTGAGCCTTGAATAAATTCCCTCCAGGTGTTTTGGAGATATCATGTTCAGAATGGACCGCCGGACGGATGGATGGACAACTGAAAACATGGTGCCTCTGGCAACAGCTGTTGCTGGCGTGGAGGCATAAACATAAAACCTGAATCCTTACATGTACAGTACAGTAGTGTAAACAGGCAATCTTGTTTCCCCCCACATAAGCTGTTAAAATTAAAATGTGACTGCTGCTTAAATTGTCCATTTCACTCTCACAGTGATTCATTATACGTGCAATGAGATATGTGATTACCATTTCAAGTATCAGCCCCCCCTTCAATCATCCGCCCACCATCCCGCCCACACTCACACATACACACTCACCTACACACAGAGACACACACACAAGCACATTGAAGGTCACTTTTAAAGGACAGGTTTGCGGTTTAAATGTCCTAAAACAGAAGAGAGTAACGCTGTACAGTATCTGTGTTTTTCCACGGAGATCATCTTTCTGACTCAGTACTCCACATCAAAAGGCAGCATCACTGGCACCTGTTTGGGGTTAAATGCCAAGCCGATGGGCCCGTAGCCAGCACGCATTTCCATCTTAGTGCTGCTGAAAATAAATGCTAATGGCTCTGCTCACAGTGATGGTGATGAAAACAGTAGCATCTAATCTCTGACATGATGCAGTATTTGCTATTATTTATTTATTATTCATTTTTCACTGAGCTCGGTGGACTTTAAAAAGCCATCTGTCAACTTACCTGTCAGCGTCTGTTACTCTGACTGTGCAGCAATTATTATTATGGTATTATTTCCAGCAAACTAAAGGGAGAAAGTATTTTAAAGAAAACATTTTATGACACGATATGACAGGAAGATCAAGAGAAACGGGCTGGCTAGCATTCTTTAAATGTGTCATTCCCCGACTATTTTCCTGTCTTTACTCCCGTTGCGTTCTCACATCAAAGGAAATGCTCCATTTTTTCTTAGACTGAACTGGACTCAGCTTCCCTCTCATGTTGCATTCAGGTCTTGTTTTCCAGAGAGCAGTTGCAGCATGAAAAAGTACTTTTAAGAGCTACATAACACTGCTTTTCTCCTGCTGCCCACCCTCTGTACTCACACCTTCCACTTACAGTATGTCTATTCTCTCCTCCCATCACATATTCTGCTTCTATCTGCAGAGGAAATAACTCAAACGGAAGACGGGACGTGCCAGCCGAGTTGCTCGTCATTCATCACAGTCTGTTTGCGGCCGCTGTATGCATGCAGTGGGTGAGTCAGCAGCAACCTGCGCATCTGAGGTTGAGACTGCACCACGACTCTGAGGATGACTGAGGGAGCAGTTGTGGTCTTCAGCAAAGTGGACAGGTGTGCTGCTTTTGGCACGCTGTCAGACTTCCTGCTCGCACGCCTGCCTGCCTGCCTGCCACCTCTGACCCGGCTCGGTGTAGCTGCCGGAATGCTAATGAGTGCAGCATAGTAGCATTGTCATTGGTGCACGCTCTGAAATGTCATTAGCGACGAGGCCGACCCATGCTAATCGCCAGCATCTTGAAAAGGCTGCTTCTGACATTGGTGCTGAATGAGTTGTGATAGCTGATGATTGTTATCTGCTCACAGCCGAGACGCACCCTCCCCGTCGCCATGCTGCTGCACCTATGAATGCACCGTGACAGAGAGCCCAATCTCACATCCCGCTAAGAGGATTGATAATGCAGCCAAGGGTGAAAAAACACTGGTGGCAAGTTGGTATTTTCTCATTGAATGGTCATAAAGAGCATCAGGCAAAGCCGTTTATGTGATGATTTGGTGAATAAGCGATTTGTCGTAGAAAATCCTGCTGATCCAGGCTGGCTTATTCACTAAAGAGTTATATAAGTTCTGCAAAAAGCCTCCCTGTATCTCACATTGAATTATGTTTGCAAATGAGCATTACATTTTCATTCCAAACCAGACACCTGTGCAACAAACCAAATAACTTCCTGATGTTATGCAAACTCTCTCCATTTCCCTCCCACACGGACTTACTGTACACATGCATACTGAGTAAATGTTTACTAATTAGCATTTCAAAACAAAAGAGAATATATTAGATGGTTATCGTGCGTGTCTCACAATGGATTGTCATTTGGCTTATTCTGTATCCAGTAAACATGCTGTGCAGTGTACATACTGGTATGCTACTGTTTAATTCACCACGGCGTTGTTAGTCTAGTGTCGAGGTTACACGCCTGCTCAAGGGAACAATGGCAAAGTCAGTTAACATTTAATCAGCCGCCCACCAGCTGCGCACCACTTTTCAATACCAGTACAATCCTGAATTTATACCCAAACAAAACTTTTCTTGACACCGTAAGGTGCTTTCAGAGAGTGAGAAGTTACTGCTGCATCTGTTAATCATAACAATTTAAAGATATTTACAAAAGAAAGGGAGAAAACAAACTTCAACAAACCATGAGGATAAAGTGGGGGTACATTTCTCAGTCTGCTGTCTTTATGCCTAGCTTTATCCAGATACAGTATGACAGCATCCTCAAGGTCACCCCAATATTCTTCAGGGAAAACATACATTTTTTAAATCATAAATGTACTTGTTAGATGTACAGTATTTTGAGTGAAGGCAGCATGGATGTATAAAGAGACATGGATACAGCATTGGAGGGGTGCTCCCATTCATTTCTACGAGAGTTGCTCAGTGGTGCACGAAACCGAAATGACTGCCGAGTGATAAAGTACCCATATCTTACAGCGATCTTCTATATCCATTGGGCCCACAGAGCAGGCGCAGTAGTGCTAC
This sequence comes from Pterois miles, assembly GCA_947000775.1. Taxonomy (NCBI): domain Eukaryota; kingdom Metazoa; phylum Chordata; class Actinopteri; order Perciformes; family Scorpaenidae; genus Pterois; species Pterois miles. The sequence continues at coordinate 1,237,142 of CAMQGK010000100.1, read as the reverse complement.
CTTTAACACCACCTCCCAGCCCTCGGTCCTGCCATGGTCTGGGTCTCATTGACATGAACGGAGGAGGGGAAACAACTCTGGATTCATCTATTGGTACATTGGTAGTACTGCCATTTGGCCACTACAGAAATTTGCTTCAAAGCCTGGTGCTCTTGCTTGGAGCATACTGGCACTCAAGTCAGGATCCCTTGACATCACTTTCTAACGCACTGGGACTCAGATGCACGACTCAAACACTCAGGCAGTGTAAAAGAGTATTTGTCTTTACTTAGGCGAAGGTCAGTACACAGGAGAGCAGTCAGACAAGCAACCAGATCCAAAATACAGTAGACAAAGGCAGGGTAACGAGACACAGGTGGACACAATCAGGGGCGGGGCCGACAATCAGACACAGGTGAGTTGATGGAAAGTAGGTCAGGGGGCGGGGAGACACACGAGGGCAGGAAGTGCAGTGAATCTGAAACGAGAGGGAAGGTTAGTGATTTCAGAATAAAACAGGAAGTGATAATCATGAAAATGAAAGGCAGAAACAAAACATGGCCTAATATGTGGTGGTTGTAACACCTGCCCACCCTTTGCGTTGAGTGCTTTCTCGCTCTTTAAACTACGTCACCACACTCCCCGACCTCTGAGCGTTTAATATTAATACAGATGGATTTAAATGGTAATTACTTGAAAGCCTGCAGTGTGTCATACAGACGCTAAGCGATGCCTTGCGTGCATAGGTATTATATGCCAAGGGGCGCGATAAAGCGTCAGTATTTGACACCCTGGGAATGAGAACGGGCTGAACAATCTATACCAAAACTAAAAGTGACTGCTATCCGCCTACTCTCAATGTCATCATGTAGCCAAATAGTGGGTTGTAGTTTAAAATAGAGGAAATAGTAAGCAATTTGCCACAATGATTATTGTTAATATTACTATTATTCATGACAGCAGCTGGTAGCTGGACTTGTTTTTCTACATAAAGTTCTTTTAATTCAACAACAAAAAGGTCAATCAAAATGGTGAAGTTGTGGTTTAAATCAAAAACTAACAAATAATCTGAGCAATGTCAATGTCAGTGCCAGTTTCTGGTACTTTTTTGGTACTAGAGTTTTGAATGTTCAGTGCTAATGCAGCCCATTATTGCTAGGAATTACAGCCATAACTACAATCTTTTCACAACCTTAGTCGCACCATAGACCCAACGCACCGACAATGTAGAACGTGAGCGTTTAAAAAAAACTGACACTGGATGTACAATAAATCACTCAACACATTTTTTTGTCTGATACTGACCTTCAGTGTTCCCTCTCAGTGTTGTTCAGGGATAAAAGAACATTTCAGTTAGTACCGAAGTACTGACGCTGACTACCCAGCCCTCCCATGCAACTTTGAAAACAGTTTAAAAACTTAAGAATTAGGGCACTCGATGCAGGAAACATCGGTGTTTATATTGTTCACTATGCAAATGACAAGCAGTGCCTCCTGCAGCACAGGTGTAGACACATAATATACTTAAACAACTTGCTAGTGAAGGTCAAAGTCATTACTGTAGCTAACAATTAATGCTAAGATGAAGAAGAGGATACTGGCAGGCCCATATATTATTTTATGCATACCAATCAGATAGTAATGGGGGGCCTTCGGTGCCCTTTCACTCAGGCAGAACATTAGTCGCAGTGTTAAATTATTTCTCATACTGGTTGTGTTGATGCTCATATAAATGGAGTGTTTGGCTCTTTTATTGAGATAAGCAGCGCCCGCTATTTCCCTCCTGATATGACTGGGCTGAAAACAGTGACCTGTCCTAATGAATCCCTAACACACAATCAAACACCTTGAAATGTCTACTTGGAAACCATCACCATGATTTTTTAGACATTTTTTGAGCTTATTAAATCCATGTAACCTCGACTCCTCATCTTGTTGGCACAATAAGTGGGATACATGTGAATAATTAACTGTAATAAAAATGTTACCGTTTTTATTATGGTTGCAGAATATCAACCAGTGAGAAGAAAGAAAACTGAAGAAATATATTTATTGTCAGTAATAGAAAATGAACTTACTTTCTTGTTGTGCAGACAGCTACAATTACCAACATCCGAATTTACATTGATGGCCCATTATACTGCAATTACCACTACAGCATCATGCCATAACTTAAAGTAATGATCTAAATCTGCCAGCTGCACTTACAGCTTCTCCTCTATGACTCATTGTATCCGTGACCAGATTTTAATGTTCAAAGCAGCCGATAAATACTGACATGTTTATACAAATTGTGCTTAAAACACGTTCCACCGATCCTCCGCTTCCTTGCTGTCGTGGATATAATCATGCTTGCATATGACCGGGCACATTCAGAGAAAACCAGCCTCCATCTGCTGCTTTAGGAAACACACACAAGCTGTTTTCAGCTCAACACATCTAACCGAGACACCTGTTACTGTGACAGACTTAGGCTCCTCTCGGCAGCTTGCACAATATTATAAATTAGCTTCCTGCTGCCTCCGCTAAATGTAATAGTCTACATCAAGTTTAGCATGGAAAATTGCTCTACTCCTTCATGCTACCATGATTTTAAGTGATTGTGACCTTTACAGAAAATAACTTGTCATTTAGATTTTGTTAGCAACAAACTTTTCCCCATTTCTTCCTGCTGTGTTCTCACGGACACAAAATAAAAGTGTAGGGTTATACTATTAGCTCCCAGTGAGAACTGATGGAACAACACGACGACAGTTTGACATTATTACCATGCACGAAAGCTATTTGCAGCCCCAAATCACTTTTACCTCGAATGAAACTACAAACATTATGTCATCTATCAGCTCTACCTTTCTGTGGAAAACAGCTATTGTGTGGCAACAGCTTTTTAAGTTCATTCTGCCTACTGTATCACATCACTGCTAATAAACCACATCAAGTGACATTAGCAATTAGTTTACTAACCCTCAAAAGAAGACAAAAAGCCATGTGTCACCAAAGGCAGAACATTCCCAAATGTCCGTGAACAGTTTTTATCCAGAGGCTGTTTAATGCTGAATTCGCACGGCAGTGGCGAACTGCAGGTCGGCGTGATAATTACAGTTTTCTGCGGCTGAGAGGCGTATTCATGTGTTTCAGGCAGGGCGAAATTGTAGGTCAGCATGTCAGAGGAGTCACAGATCTGTTTACTGATTGACTATGGATGCTCTCTCCTCGCACTTTGAGGCTAAAAGTTCAGCTTTTCCCAACTTTTACTTTGACCACACTTCACCGCAGACTTAAACGGCCGTACCTCACTGAGCTTGGGAGATTTACAACTTTTCATAGACATCGCTAGGCAGCTCGCCCCTGGCAGCTATGTATTCACTGCAACTTGTCAAAACAACACCTACCATGTATGCCAATTTGCCCAAGTAGCCACATGTGGGACTGCAACAAAAAAGTCCCCTGAGGCCCGAAAAGCAGTGTCCCGAACAAAGACTATAGACCGAAAATCTTGAATGGCAAATAAAGCCAATTATTAAAGCACCGACAACATCAGGGTGTGAGGGCCCCATTGAAACTGAAGAAATTATTATTAATATTTTTATTACCGCGAGGGCCTGATTGAAATTACTCTTTGTATTTTTAAACTATGGAGGTTTCATATTTATAGAAGTTTCCCAGAGCCTGAAAAAAGCTGTTTTTATATGTTAGACGTCATCCTAATGTAAAGATAGAAAACAACTCACTTTGCTTTGTGAGCTCAGCGAGTGATTTTCATTTGAATGAGCGGGCACCATCTCTGTGTCCACATGATAACTATAATATCTTTGGTACTATCTGATTGTAGAGAGCTCTAAATAGCCATCACTGTGGATGCATGTGTTGTATGTGGTTATGGATTCTGTAGGACACTGATCAATATCCATTAAAGCGCCTCTTAAAATTTTCTATCCTATTTTACGCCTAGCGTTAACATGTGATCCTTATCTGACTCTGGAAAACCACATGTACGTACATCTGGCGTGAATGATGCATGGCTTTTACATGAATACATCTGGCCCCACATGTACTGTAAATGAAGCCTGTGGATTTTATGTCATTATCCAGATAATGTATCGAGCTACAGGTAAAGAAACACATTTGTGAGGCAATACTCGTACACATGTGTTTTGCATGTCTTTGGCCAGTGCTCACAGGCCACTTTATTGTATTTTTATTTACTTGATTTAAATCCTCATAAAGACCCCGAGGTTCCCAAAAGTGATGTGATATAATGATGTAGCCATGAAAAATATCCTTGGTTTGAATATTTCATGTACTTTATTTTTTTTTTTTCTGAACTTTCTTATTAAGAAGTTAAATTGGGACACCAGGATTCACAAAGTTCATTCAACTAAATGTTTGCACATTACTGTGAAGACACTGACAACATGTCCCATTTATATTATTTGTCATGTACAGTATTTTCCATGTTTTACACAAAGACTCAAAAAGAGATTCACCAGTTTCATCAAGCCCAGTCTAGTTTATGGTCAGAATTTACAGCCTCAACCCTCATTGCCTCATTACTCTTAAGATTTGTGGTCTGACCACTGATAAAACTGCTGCTGTTTAAAATGGATTCTATTTGGCAGCTTTCACGGTGGAAAAAAAAGTTGCACAGCGTCTATAGAAACTTCTTAACATACTCCTGCAGTAGCTACGTGTCTTATACACTGTCTACCTGTATGTCCTGTAAGATCCAAATAAACATTGTTTTATGAAAAATAGAGCTACAACGGCTTCCATGCCTCACTGTTAAATGGATGTGTGAATTGATTGTATCGTTATCAACCAACAATAAATAATATAGAGAAAGTATTAACAACAGGATCTAACTGATGTTCTGTTGGAATAAGGGATAATGATGATGTGCCACATCACCCTGAAGGGATTTATTTCACAACAATGACCCGCCAGCTGTACATTATCGAGCTTATTACACAGCTACTTATTTAAAAAATCAATAATTTGACACAAAAACGATCCTCCAGAGTCTGACATCAGCAACGGTCTGATATAAAGAAATAACAAACTGCAGAACGCTGTGACTGACCAATCAGAATCGAGTACTCAACAAAGCCGCGTAATAATGTTGAAATAACGTTAATGATGTTTGTTTTATTTGCCACATTTCTCATTAGTATCTGTTGTGCAAATGAAAAATGCGAGTTAAAACTGCAATAACTATGTTTTGTTGGGGAGGTGGGAATAAGTCGTGAACAAAGCATTATTAGCAAACAGTTTCTTATTTATACATCCATTAGTTACAGAGCTACGCTATCATTCATTTAGAGTCATGTTTCTGGTAACCTGACCAATACAAGTCCGGTATTCAGTCTCTTTAAGCTCTGGTTTTGGTCCCCACCAGCTCCTGAGGGAAATATCTGGTTCTTTAGCTGCTAAATGCTCCACTATGTTCACCAGCTAGTCTCTAACTGTGTCTTTCTGCCATTTGGGGTTGATCAGGTGATGCACGGTGGATTTATTGGAGCTTTTTCACTGAAAACAGGCCTGTGATAGCAGTAAGTGAACCAAAGCTAAATTTATGGCGGGACAGTTAAACAAAAAGTCGCTACAAAGCTTGGAAAGACGAGGGGAGCGGCAGGTTCAAGGGTTAATTCTCTAAACGAGCGAACCTGAATCTTATATCCTTGCTAGCATCAGAGCACTTGTGTGACTTCATTGTTCCCAAATTAATAATGGGCCATTTTTCACAACAGACCATTTGACCTGTCATAAAAGGCACAATGATGACTCTACTCAGATTACCACAATGCATTGCCGCAATTAATTATAAGTTACAGCTGTGTTTGACAAGTCAAAATGAGTGCTGTGAAAAAGGTCTGCCCTCCACGTCCCGGTGCAGTGGACACCGTGGCACTAAAGGCATGTAGACGGGCCTGGCAGGATCAGTGGTGGACAGAGAGATGTTATAGTAGATTGGAGATACAGACAGCCAGGCCTGGAGCAAGGCTTAAATAAGTAACCGACTGAATTATAGAGAAAATGTGTCTGCAGTGAAAACATTGAGAAATGCAGATGATGCTGACAGAGCTAATTAAGCTGTGGGTGTTGTGTGGCACTAAATGAGCAGACTAAAGGGTCTAAATATAAGGCCGCTTTATGTTTCTGTTTTTCCTCATAGAGTACAGTATGTGATTATATTTGAAGCACAGCGGCGCAAAGCAGCGAATCAAAGTGTTTGTGTCTGTCATTTGAACCCTCGCGCAGAGATGAACTGCTCATTGTATCTTAAAGGGATAGCAGACAGGACCACAGCGGGGCCTCTGGTACATTACTGGTGACAGCAATCGGTCTCAGGTGATTTCTGTCATGTCTTTTTGCCTTTTTTCTTCAGACAGATGACAGATCCAAGTAACATGAGAGGAAAAATAAGTTTTTATTTGCAATTTGGAAACTTTTTCACCCACAACGAAAAAAATTGGATGGTATGTTGTAGAGACTTTTTGATTTAAAGCATATACAGTAGCACCATAACCTTGATGTAAGTGCAGTTAGTGCTCCGACTTGTTCAATAAAATGGGAAACAAACATGTGCAACCTGGATGTGGGGTGATTTACACGATACCGAACAGGGCGGGCGGCTGTGGGTCAGGGGGAGCAGGTTGTCCACCAATCAGAAAGTCGGCTTGATCCCCGGCCACATGGTCAAGTATCCGGTTTTGCCATCGGCGTGTGAATGAGTGTTTATTTTAGATCCTGATAGGCAGGTTGGCACCTCGTGTGGCAGCCTCTGACATCAGTGTATGAATGTATGTGAATAGGTATAACATTCGTAAAACACTTTTGAGTGGTTGGAAGACTAGAAAAACGCTGTATAAATTCAAGTCCATTTACCATTTAACAGGCATTGTGTCCAATACAAAGCTGAATAAATCTGATTTTAAACATAAAGTGCTTTATTTTCAGACAAGTAAAAAGAAAATTATTTTTATGTTAAAGTTGCTGTAGCTTTACTTTACTACTTCTTAGGTAAGATACACTAAGGAGGCATGTCCAAAGTCTGGCCCGGGGGCCAACTGCGGCCCGTGTTTAAATTTCCACCAGCCCACAGCCTCTGTCATAAAATCAATAATATGCGGCCCACCACAGTATCAGTGCGCTATTGATGAGGTATGCAGCAGACATCTCATCTCTGGCTGAGGAGTTTCAAAGGCGCTTTAGAGATTTTACAGCTATTGAAAATGAGATCACGCTTTTTTCCTCTCTGTGGACCCTGATGACGCTCCAGACCACCTGCAGCTGGACCTCATTGAGCTGCAGTGTGATGCCGAGTGTCGCAGTCGGCACCAACAGCTCCCTCTTGTCAACTTTACCGCCAGCTGGATATAGGCAGGTTCCAAGAGATTCAGACATTTGCTAAGAAAATGCTCAGCCTGTTTGGCTCAACATACTTGTGCAAGAAGACATTCTCGGTTATGAACTAATCAAAAACAGCGTGAGGACGAGATTAAGTGACTTTACCCTGCGTGACATCTTGCACATCAAAACCACTTTGCATTTGAACCAGACCTGGCCTACGTACTGTAGTCCAGAGCTCAGTGTCACCCTTCACATTAGTGCAAGCAAGTTATATGTTTAGTCTTCTGAGGTGAATAAATTATAAAATCTTAGCGATTGTTGATGTTGTTCCATGTATCATTTGTTCTTTTGTTTTTCAAGTGACAATCAAACTGGGTCTTGTAAACCTGACAAATTAAATGTGTTCATATTTATTGATAACGAGCATTAGGGTAAGAGTTAAATATACAAATACTCAACATTAAATATTAAAATCAAATTCAGTCCGGCAGCCAATTTTTCCATTTCGTATTTTTGATCTGAGTCTAAAATTGAAATAAATTTGGTGTTTTATATCTGATTCAAAATCAAATAACATATTTTAGATTTTTGATGTTCAATTGAAAAACGAAAGCACAAGTGATACACAGATTCATAGGCCATCGAATAAGGTAACTGTTTTCCTGTTAACATTTTTTAATTTAGAAGGTAGTGAAGAGTGATTTTGTTAAAAATGTTCCGATTTATTTGTGTTCTGTCTGAAGAAACAGTGGGAAAGTATGTTGTTTGCAATAAAAAAAAAATCATTAAGTAATTAATTTGCATTTAAGGTTAATGGTTCAAAGAACGTCACACTGAATATTCAGCCCCACACATTTTAACATCACCAGATCTGGTCCTCTTTGCAAAAAGTTTGGACACCCCTGCACTAAGGGAACAGAGTTAAAGGAATAGTTCATCATTTTGGGAAATACACACTTTGTTGCCAAGAGATCAATACTGCTCACATGTGAGTATGTTAAATGTGTAGCGGGAGCCAGTTAGCTTGTAGCTTAGCATAAAGACTAGTGACAGGGGGAAACAGCCAGCCTGGCTCTGTCCAAAGGGAACAAAATCCACCCACCAGCACCTCTAAATCTTGTTAACTAACATGTTATCTATTGTTACAAAAACCAGTGTCTTAATGGTACTTCACTGGTTGTGTGATGGACTATCTCTTTGCCAGGACAAGTAAATCCTCCAAGTCTGATTGTATAGAAGTCTATGAGAAAATGTGCCTACTTCTCAATCGATTTATTACCTCAGTAAACATTGTAAACATGAGTTTATGTTCTCAATCTATGTCTTCTTCAATAAAGCATGATGTTCATTTAGTGAATTATGGTCCCATTTAGAGTCAAATAGACCATAAAGCAGGGGATGCTTCAGGGCATGGCTGCCATGTGATTGACAGGTCGCTACCACAGCGTTATCCAGTCTGGGATTTGTCCATGTTTTCATCTTACAGCTTGAACCCTTTCACAGTGTGTTTTCAGTTTATGAATGTTAATTATAACATTTTGGTTGCCTGAGGCGCTGATCACACTGAGACACGTCACTTCAGGCGCAGCTGCTTCAAAAATGTCTTAGCAAAAATAGCGGCGCACCTGTGGAGTGATTCTGCATTCTTGCAACTGGGCGATCAAAAGTGATTAACGGGAAAATCTCTCTCTCTCTCTCTCTCTCTCTCTCTCTCTCTCTGTGTGTGTGTGGGTGTGTGTGTCTCACACAGTAGCCTACATGAAACTATCACATCATGAGATATGAATTCCCCCTTCCCTCTCTCATACTCTGTAGCTGTAGTCCAGCGGCTAACTAGCTCGCTACCCCTGTCACATCTACCTTCAATCCAGCATCAACACAGGAAGGAAGAGGTAAAGTAGTAAAGCTTGCCTCTTGCTTGATTTGATTAGCTCTCTGTGACATTGATGAGCGGAGCGACCCCGTGCCTGGCAAGTTAAGAATATTCTAACTTTTATATGCATCTAAAAACCGCCAGAAACACGTGGCACACGGGAAGAGCGCATGCCAGGTGTGCCGAGTCATTGGAAAATAAAGGTTTTGTAGGCAATGTATTTCCAGTAGGGATGTTAATAATTAAGCCTTAAGCACATTAAAACACTAAAGAAATATTAATAATATCGACTATTAATAATAATTAAGAAGAAGTGAAAAACGCAGAGGAGCGGCTCATCACTGAGGAGAAAAGCTGGTCCACCTTAAGAGAGAGCTGGTGCAGCTACAGGAAGTTTGCTTGAGACTTCCAGCTGAGGAGATGTAGCTTGTAGCCTCTTAGCATTTATTCACCGACTAATAAATTGTACACACACTGCTTGCCACAGCTGCATGCATAGCTATAACGCCACCGACAAACCCACACTCACCACCGCCTCACACACACTGCTAGCAGCTGCTCAACTATCACAAACACACACAATTGCTATCATTAACCCAGACAGACAGAGCATTGTCACGCCGGGCAGACACACAGCTGACAAGCTGATCAACTAAATGTGCAGCGGAGACTTTTACTGGGAAAGTGGCTGCATGCCCACGAATGGTGAACGGGGGACAGTGAACGCAGCATCGTGGCTACTTCAGTAGCTCTCCTGATGGTGGACTGTTGACTCAGGTGTCTGTTGTGCTCTTATACTGCAGCTGGTGCACCGCTGCATGTGAGGCACAAATCTTGTCGTTAATGGTTAATAGTCAGTTAACGAGAGTCGGTTATTGGTTAAGAACACTTTAAAATTAGTATCCTTAATTTCTAGCGGTGGTTGGGGGCGGCAGTAGCTCAGTCTGTAGGGAGTTGGCTTGGGAATCGGAGGGTCACCGGTTCAAGTCCCAACATGGACCAAGAACTGAGTGTGAATTGGTAGCTGGAGAGGTGCCAGTTTACCTCTTGGGCACTGCCGAGGTGCCCCTGAGCAAGGCACCAAACCCCCAACTGCTCGGGGCGCTTGTCTGGAGCAGCCCCATCACTCTGACATCTCTCCATTTGATGCATGTATATGGGTCCTGTTTGTGCATGTGTGTGTCTCGGGTCTGCATGTACCGTGTATAAGTAAAAACAACAGAGTGTAAAAATTGAATTTCCCCTAGTGGGACGAATAAAGGAATATCTTCTTCTTCTTTTTCTTCTGTGATCAGCCTCTAGAGTGCCTAATTCAGCATTCGGCTGTACTTAGCTCTACACTCTCGTGTCACTTGTGGTTGCAAAAAAACAAGGTGGCAACAGCCAAAATGTTGGATGCGAGGCTTCAAAATGGCAGTACACAAACCAGTGAGTGATGTCACAATGACTACGTCTACTTTTTATTTAGTCTATGTTTATAACATTCAACTTGCTGCAAAAGTGACTACACATTTTTATATAGAACTACAGTATATCTCTAGCAACAGCAGCAAATTACCATTTAGTCCAGACAGCCAATACAGCTTTCAGTTAAGAAAACTTTCAGTCATTGTCTTTCATTGTTGAAGAAGTGTCAGTTTACAGTAAAAAACACAATGGTAAAATCCCACAAAAGAGAACACCACAGAGTTCAGTCAGATTTTATCTCTCAAGTAATTTGTTTTGTTTTTCCAGCAGACTGCACTGAATCTGCCCGTTCTCATCAGTGATTGACAGGATTATGCAACAGTAGCCTTGCAAAGATAAACTACCTTATTTTAGTGTTGATGTTGATATTATGTTTGACAATAACCGTAGCATCTGTTCTAGTGTGAAGGTCTGAGCATATATGAAAGTGGATGTGTATCTACTGCATATCATATGTGATCTGGCAAACAGATTAACATGTATTACAAATATCTTGAAGATCAAGGAAAGAAAAGTAAAATGCTCTTACTTATTCTGGGGCTGTTCCATTTGACAGCAGTCCAACTTTCATTTTAAACTTTTCACTTATCCTGCCGAAGACAGTTTGGAGTTTGATAATGGGCTACTTTTCATACTTTCTAAGGCCTTTTGGGCAGATATTTGTTATATCCAGTTGGTAGACACAAACCTTAACCTCATCCCTGTTGTTGGCTTGAACAATAGACTCATTAATGTTTAATAATCATGTTTAATTTTCCAGAGAGACACTTATCTTTTTTAAAAGTCAATAGAATAAGTTTCTTCGGAGAAACCTTTTATCATCAGGCCAATTCCTCAGCTTTGATGTGAGATAAAGCAATTGAGAATCACATTAATACCAAAACATGGCCGGGACGATTTATCTCAACCGGCTAATGAGCCTGGGAATGTTTCCAGTGTGCATAATCAAATGTGGAGGAAAATACAATGCATGATTAGCATATAACAAATAAATGCTAAAACAAATCCTCCAGCGCTGGTACAAAGGAACAGGTAGACTGTGGCAGAGCTGGAAAGATTATAGAGGATTTAACTGGGCATGCAACAATACAAATGTGTCTCTCATCGATATTTATCATCACTTTCTTAATAATAGCGTAAGAAAACAGCTTATATAGTAAGAACATCTTGGCATTCACTTTAATGGGTATTTGTTTATAAATGTATTCCCTGTTTTATTGCTGTTTCTTTCGTACAGCCCAGTTAACAAGGTTCACAGGCTGACCAAATGTGAAAACGTGTAAGTCAGTTTAATACAACTTGGGTCTTTTTTTTCATGGCTTTAATTAAAGACATCAAGGAACGTGGCAAAATCGCTAAAAATAAGTGAGATATGGTAAATTTCTCTCTCCTCCGTGTCCACACAGGTAAGGCTTCTGACAGCGTAATTACATCTTCACCAAACCACTTCACTAGCGTATAGCTTCCTCTTTTTTCCAGTGTTGGGGGAAGTTCTCAGATCAGTTTTACTTAGGTAAAAATAGCAATACGACTACCTGCATTCAAAATCTTACCCAGGTAAAAGTACAAATATCAGCATCAAAATATATTTAAAATACAAGACAAATGTACTAATGTTGCAGAATGGCCTATTTCAAAATATACATCATACATATTATATTACTGGATTATAATTTGTAATGCATGTGCATGTCACTTTAATGTTGCAGCTAGTTATTACTAACTAGGTTACCTTATAATAAGTAGTAATGTACAGTGAGCCGGTACACTAGCTGTACATTATCCTGATTATTACACAGCTACTTACTTAAAGAATCAATAATTTGACACAGAAACCAGTGTCTGACATCAGAACGGTGCCCATGGCAACGGTCTGTTATACATAGCAGCAGTTTGTTATACATCACAACAGTCTGTTATGCATAGCAACAGTCTGTTATGCATAGCAACGGCCTTCTATGAAGAAATAACAGGCTATAGAACGGTGCGATTGACCAATCAGAATTGATTGAAAAAAGCTGTGTAATAATATATCATAAAGGACTAGTTGATTATATTTAGTATTGTTAATCTGAATCTGCAAAGTGACTAGTAGCTAAGCTTTATATAAAGAGGAAGAAAAAGACAATATTTGCCTCTGTAATGTTGGGAAGTCTGTCTAAAGTAGCTTATAATAGCAATACTCAAGTAAAGTACAAGTATCCTACTGCAAAACTTTGCAGTACTGTACAGTACTTGATAAATTGCACTTATTTCACCACTTATTTTTTCCCTGACCAAAACAGACCTGCTAATAAGATTAGTCCTTGTTTCCTACATGCACTACAGTTTTTGTTTTGTCATGTTTTTCTTGTGTAGCAAAATGGGCTACAACTGCATTTTGTTATGCAAAACTGTGTTGCATAATGACATTAAATGATCCTTGAATCCTTTATCAAGCTTTGTTAAATATGTACTAAAAAACTTTGCATGTACTAAACTTTGCATGAATGCATACATATTGAAAACATCCTCTTGACAAAAAGTGCAGAAAATGTCTAAGACAATTACGCATAAAGTGTGGGCTAATGTTAACTAACTACGAAAGACATTTTCAGCATTTCCAGTTGGTCTGCGTATTGTTTAAAAAATGACAATGCCAGTGCCAGTACTAGTACCTTAAAGTGATACAGCACCAAAAGAGTACTTCATTTGATGCCCATCATGTGGATGGAGGCTGTGTGTTTGTGTCCCACTGGCTAGCTCATGGAGCTGTTTCTTCCCTCCGCTCCTCAGCTCAAAGCCCTCCAGGCTGCTGCACTCAAATCACTCCAGAAAAGAAAAGAAACAAGCTGTGTTGTGTTTTAATTAGGGCTGTAGGCTACTGAATCGCTTTTTTTTTTTTTTTTACATTTAAAGCTTCTATTGAGGTTTCTGGATGATCATATTAACCTCAAGGAGGTTATTTTTATTATTATTTTTTTTGACTCAAGTCAAAATTGAATCACAAATATGATGACTTTAGACTTGATTTGACAAAATCAAAAAAGACTTGCAATTCGACTACGATTTTAACACCAGTGTCTCATTACTTTACTTGGACTTGAGCCTTTTGACTTAAAAACACTTGATACCTTCCCCCAAGCCCAAAGATTGAAAAGTATTTTTTAAAAGTGTGTGCACGAATCCATTCATTTCCCTTCACTTCCTGAATAAACTAACGTTAATGCTATCCACTCCCAACAAGTCAGCACTTAATTCCCCACATCTTTTTTTATGATTAAATTCAGTGACACTTGTTTTAAAAAACTTGTTTTTGCAAATAATGCTTTTAATACTTGAATATATTATTATTTTTATGTTGTTAAATGGCCTTCCATGTGGTGAAGAGTGTATAATGACTTGTTTACGAATCAAACTCAAAATTTAGGACAAGGATATGGGACTTGTCACTCTTGATTTTGGACTTGATTTGGGACTTGTTACTCTTGACTTGGAACTCGATTCGGGACTTGATTCGGGACTTGTCTGTCTTGACTTGGAACTTGATTCAGGACTTGTCTGTCTTGACTTGGAACTTGATTCAGGACTTGTCTGTCTTGACTTGGAACTTGATCCGGGACTTGTATGTCTTGACTTGGGACTTGATCCGGGACTTGAAAATCTTGACTTGGGACTTTATTCTGGACTTGCAAATCTTGACTTGGGACTTTACTCTGGACTTGTATGTCTTGACTTTGTACTTGATTCGGGACTTGTCTGTCTTGACTTGGAACTTGATTCAGGACTTGTAAATCTTGACTTGGGACTTTACTCTGGACTTGTATGTCTTGACTTGGGACTTGATTCAAGACTTGCAAATCTTGACTTGGGACTTTACTCTGGACTTGTAAATCTTGACTTGGGACTTTACTCTGGACTTGTATGTCTTGACTTGGGACTTGATTCAAGACTTGTAAATCTTCACTTGGGACTTTACTCTGGACTTGTAAGTCTTCACTTAGGACTTGATTCAGGACTTGTAAATCTTCACTTGGGACTTTACTCTGGACTTGTAAGTCTTCACTTAGGACTTGATTCAGGACTTGTAAATCTTCACTTGGGACTTTACTCGGGACTTGTTACTCTTGAGTTTAAACTTGACTTGGGACTTGTCACTCTTGACTTGGAACTTGAGTCAGGACTTGATTCGGGACTTGTCTGTCTTGACTTGGAACTTGAGTCAGGACTTGATTCAGGACTTGTCTGTCTTGACTTGGAACTTGATTCAGGACTTGTAAATCTTGACTTGGGACTTTACTCTGGACTTGTATGTCTTGACTTGATTTGAGACTTGTCACTCTGACTTGGAACTTGATTTGGGACTTGTCTGTCCTGATTTGGGACTTGAGTGCAAAGACTTGAGACTTACTTGCGACTTCTGCTGGTTTCCCGGATCTGAGCAGCTAACTAGATAACAGCAGCGTTGTCACAACCACGACCAAAACAGCAAACGTAAAATCCAAGTTTTAACAAACTGAAACATCCTTTAAAAAATCCTCTGAATAGGATTCAGTGTGTCTTCTCTGATGAGTCTTCATTTGAGTTTTTAAAGAGACCAGCATGTTGATTATCTAACAAGAAAACTTGAAAAGCTTTGGATCTGAGACAGTTTCCACAGGATCATGCTAAATGAAAGAAAATGTGTGCCCTCGCTCATTAATCATCATCATCATTAGTGCCTCACGCGTGTCACACACGTAGTGTTGTGCAGTCACAGCATAGGCTTTTATGTAGGCCGTCAAATCACAGCTAACTGCCCGTTAAAGTGAGAAAACACTCCCAAGATATAGTAATGATTAGATTAGTAGCTGACTAAATTACAGAGGAAATGTGTCTTTCAGCCGAGCATCAAAAAGATGCTGTGAAAACATTCAGAATTGCAAATGACAGAGCTAATTAAGCTGTGGGTGTTTGTGTGGTGCTAAACAAGATGGCTAAAGGGTCTAAATGTAAGGCTGCGGTTATGCTGCTGTCATCTTTGCACATTGTGTGATTATCTAAAGCAGAGAAAAACAAATTAAAGGGTTCACGTCTGTCGTTTGAATCAACCTGCCACAGACTTTCCCTATTCATCTTGCGCTGGGGCATGAGCAGGATAAATCTGTTGCTAATTCTTCTGTTTCTCCCGCTGATTGAAAAATTGGACGTGTGATAAATCCAAAAATATTACACTTGTGATTTATATCTCCCTCCATATTATTGATGCACAAATTGTATATGAAACAAGAGCAAGATTAACGACCCTTGACAGTGAAATATTAGATGATCCAGATGCAAATACACTGTACGTCTGTGGCCGCTTTTTTTTTTTTTTTTATTTCAATTCAAGGGCAGAAATTAGACTTGCAAAACTTCACCCATACACAGGGAAATTACACCGAGATGTAGCCTTGCTGTTAGTACCAAACAACAGGGAAATGAAACATGCACCACCAAAAAAGAAGGGACCATCAATCTAATGGGTTTCTATTGCAAATTCTCTGTGTTTCAGTACTGCCAGCTCTCACTGGGGGATGGTCAACAGTGGAATAGCTTTCAGACACTTCAGCACGCACTGCAGCTCTCCAGATCCCACGCAACAAGCATTATTTCATGTAAAACTGTGAATGTCATTTTTACTTTTCTATAGAAAGAATAACAGCTTGAAATAGAATATTTAGGAATCCAGTAAAAGCCAAATCAGCTTTATTAGACGTGGTAATAGCCTCACTTAGTGATCGCAGGCACAGTGGCTGTGGCAGGCATTAACTCTGCTCATTAAGGAGGTTTGAGCCTCACTGTGAGCAACACATGCCAGCGTGAGATGAATGGCATTTTATGACCCATTCATTTATGACATTTCTGTGCTACACAGTCATTATTTTTTATTCTTAACCTTAATATTGTCATTCATCATGTTGTGTTGCAGATATTTCTCTGGGATTTGTTTAGCGGCGTCACCGTAAGTAACCTGAAGTGTGGCTCTTCTTCTTTTTTTTTTTTTTTTTGTTAATGCAGTGCAAAAAACGGAGCTGGAGAAGCCAAGCTATTCCTGTGTGTGTGCACTCATTTGTGCTGGAAAAGAAAGAAAGTGGAGGGTTGGATGACAAATTTGGCGGTGGGAACGTGATTACCGAGACACTGGCAGCAACGGGTGTCACTTCTGTAAAGCTTCAAAATGCAGCCGTCCTTTCTCTCAAACTTCTTAACAGCCAGTGCAAGAAAGACAGAATGAGTTTGAGCCGCTCGCACATTATGATGTATGATAGCAATACATGAAGGTACCGTTTGACCTTCTTACGAGTTCAGTAGATGGCTCTGTGCAGTCACGTCACGTCACGCAAAGATGAAAGTCCAATAACCTTTGCATCATCCTTGCTCTCAGCTACAGAGAGACGTCTGGGAATGAGATATCTGGGGGGAAGTGTGGGCTGATGAGTGAAAAAATTCCACCACAACTTGTACAACCAGTGTTGGTAAAAACAGAGTGTAAAACATTAGGAGGCGGCAGGGCTGCAGACCTGCAGGCTATAGCCTGGATCTAGATCTGTGTTTCTAGCTACTAAGACCATATTTCTAAACAAAATCCCTTGTTAATTGCCATTAGTTGACTGTGGAGTATTAGGTTAAGAAGTAAGCTCTTATTATTAGGCTCACAACATCACAAGTGTTCTTGTGTAGCAATATTAGTGGGTCAATTTACTGAGCGAGCCAATGCTTTCCCTACTCAAGTTTTGCTGACGACTGGCAGGCTGGCCCACATTAAAAGATTTTTCAAATCTTAACAGATTTCCAAAATGTGAGAGACCCCACACATAACAGCACGCTTTGTTAAATTTAACAGCTTTGTTCTTAGATGGGAAAATGTGCCGATGTTACATTTCGTTTCCCCCCATCTGTCTCTCTCCCCACCAGAGATTTAATAATCGAATAATTCACAGTAATTTTCAAACCGTATTTTTGCTTTTAATGCACATCCCTAGTAGTGTGTGGAGAGCAACGATTTGGCCACGACAGCACACCACACACTAACAGATTCATTCCTGAACAACATGAGTCCCCCACTGAAAACAGAAATGCTACATATTTACGAATATTCACGACTTTATTGAAAGGCCAGATGGATGAAGTCATGGAGACATGTTGAATAAACATGTGCGTACCAAGTTGGTCCTCCATTTCTGAGCTCCATCTTGTGCATTAGCTCATGCATTAGTGACCGCGGTGGTGTCCTACTTTCCTCACTCAGCTTGGTCCTTAATAGGCTATCGTCATCAGGGTTCCCCGCACACAACAGGATCTCTGATGATGGACTTCCGAACTGATTGGGGAATGTAAAAAACACTCTTAAGCCACACCACAGCAATATCTGGAAAGGTAATCTTTAGAACCATCAGAAAATCGGGGCTTTGCTGACAGTTTTCGGGCGGGGGGAATTGGGCCCAAAATTGCCATCTTGGTTTTTGGCCGTCACCATCTTGTGCTTTGCAACCGTTAGTCACATGAGTTGGAGGAGCTAAGTGCAACCGAGCCTTTAGGCCACCAAAAAGGTTCTAATTAACTTTTATGAGCTGAAAACACACTGTGAAAGGGTTAAAGGTGTAAGACAAAAACATCTCCCAGCCGGGACAACGCCGTGGTAGTAAGCTGTCAATCACAAGGTAGCCCCGCCCTAAATCATCCCCTGCCTTATGGCCTATTTGACTCTGAATGGGACCATAATTTGCTAAATGAACATCATGCCATCTAAGAGCATGTTGTATCATTTACATATTTTTGTACTGATTCTCATAGCAAAATTATATTGTGTTATTAATGCTTGATATGCATTAGAATTAAGGTAATTATTCACGTCGTGGGATGGGCTTTCCATTTTGACTCTCCTATGTGTGTTTTGTCCTATTAAGATGTGTTCCTCCAGTCATCCTGCTATTGGATGGATGTGTGCCTTTAAGTGTGATTAGTGTGATCAGTGGAGCAGGATGGCCAGCAGTTTTTCTGACTACAAACTGTAGATTGCATTCAGTTTTTTCCAGCAGAATTGGTCAGATTTTGATATTTTTGTGTATTTTTACTTCTGTGGAATAAACTATATTTCATTCACCATATGAGCCTCATCACTGAGGCTGACCAAGGAGAGCGTGTCTGCAGAAGGCAAGTGGAAATTGGACACGGTAGATGACTCAGAAACCTGAGGACGGTTTAGAGCAAGCTGCCACTACAGGCTGTACTGAAGAAAACTATTGATTGAGACCATAAACTCATGTTTACAATGTTTACTGAGGTAATAAATCGAGTGAGAAGCAGGCTGATTTTCTCATAGACATCTATAAAATCAGACTTCTACCAGAGGAGTCGCCCCCTGCTGGCTATTAGAAAGAATTCAAGTTTAAGGCACTTCTTCATTGGCTTCACTTCTCAGACCTGGAGTTGCCCTCTGATATGTACATTCAAGTGACAAACCCTCTAGTGGTCATAGTAGTTATGATGGGAGAAAAGGAAGCCAGATCGGGGTAGGTGGCTCATTTCCCTTTCTCTCCCTTTTCCATTTTTTAAAGCATAACCATGATTTCTCCATAACCATATTTATTATTGTAACAACAACCCAGTCGCAAGAAGAATGTTGGCAATGGTCATTTCTGCAAACCTCAGATATGTTGAATGACGACATTTCTAAACCATAAATACGTTTCACATCAGCCTCATATCACAAAACCAAACCTTAAATATATCATTGTCACCTCGTAAAATTGTGATTGGTAATAGTTTTTGAAGACACAGGCGAATTATGTCATCCTCCTGAAGGGCAGGACGACATCACACAGCTTGTCCAGATATACTGTACGCTGTCATTTGTGCAAAGTTAGTATGACACACAGAGCCATTATCACCACATTTAGAAGTGTGCCAGTTTGAAATAGAGTGGAAATGTCCTTTAAATACCCAGCGTAACATAAGTGCAGAAGTCAGCCTGACAACCTATTACGTGTATTCAAAGAGGAAACCAAAACCTCCTCCTTTCCATCCCGCTGCCAGCAAATGCAGTGATTGTTTTCACCTCCAATTATGTCAACCCCTGTGGCAGGATAATCACCGAGAGGGGTGTCAGTGTTGCTTCACAATGCATATAATAATGCCTGGATGGAAGTGTGATTACCGTGACGATGCTTGGCAGAATAAGGAATGAAGTGTACGGCTACTAAAATGTCGCGGCGTCAAAGTTTCATCCTGTTCAGAAACTTGTTTGCCACTTTTAAAACAAAGCCATCTAAGAAGCAGTATTCACAGCACTGTCTGGGCAGTGAGCTCCTTTCAGCTGTGGCTCCATTATTATGACTTTCCATCAGCGTCCAGCTTTGAATTCACTGTAAACGGTTTAAATGATGTCACCACCCACAGTTCTGCTGAGCTAATTTGACAGTACTGAATAGAGAGGTCATGAGCTTGACTGTGGTGAAAACATTTATTTTCACAATTCAAAACTAATGAGAAGAAGCTTAGAAGTAGGACAGAAATCACTGTACATACTATGCAATCAGCAGTCTCTTGACGTTAAGATGATCCGCTGTACCGTACGGCTGTTGGTGTCTGTTGGATTTGATGGAAAAGAAAGGGAGATTTTATTTCATCTGCACAACGTTTTACACATTTGTCCAAACAAAGACGCTGTCAGCTGTTCAAAAACAGTGTTTTCTTTGACGTGGCTCAGGATGTAACATCTGGCATCATATGAGCTGGAACACATTTCTTGATTTTTGCTCCAAATGTGCCAAAGTGTGCATCTTTATTCATTTGGTCTCATTTGCAGACAAAACAGTTTTATATTCTTCTTAAATAAGCGATAAGAGGTTTAATTATTTTCACTGCATTTCTTGTCACTGCATCACTTGTCACCTTTACTTACCTTTATATACTTATTGTAAATTTCCCCACTGTGGGACTAATAAAGGAATATCTTATCTTAACATACTGTTCTACAAGCTGTTACACCTCTCTCTGTGTATATATTCAGTATTAATATTTACTACCATTCTATACATACTACATTCCTACCTACACCTCTATTTTAGTACTTCTCATTATTACATAGTACATTCCTGTACCTCTCTGTACTTATTTTGTGCATACCTCAGTGAAAAAGCTAGTTTAAAGTATACTTTTTTTTTTTTTCTTTTTTTTTTTTTTTTTTTTATTTTTTTTTTTTTTTTTTTTTTTCTTTTCTTCCTTTTTTTTTTTTTTTCCTTTTTTTTTAAAGTAGTAAAAAAAACTAGTCTTTACTTTAAGAAATGAAGTCAGTCAGGGAAATTGGGAAAATTTTGAAAGTGTCCCCAAGTGCAGTCGCAAAAACCATCAAGTGCTACAAAGAAAGTGGCTCACATGAGGAAAGGAAGACCAGGAGTCACCTCTGCTGCGGAGGATAAGTTCATCCAGAGTCACCGGCCTCAGAAATGGCAGGTTAACAGCAGCTCAGATTAGAGACCAGGTCAATGCCACACAGAGTTCTAGCAGCAGACAGCATCTCTAGAACAACTGTTAAGAGGAGACTGTGTGGATCAGGCCTTCATGGTAGAATAGCTGCTAGGAAACCACTGCTAAGGACAGGCAACAAGCAGAAGAGACTTGTTTGGGCTAAAGAACACAAGGAATGGACATTAGACCAGTGGAAATCTGGGCTTTGGTCTGATGATCCAAATGTGAGATCTTTGGTTCCAACCACCGTGTCTTTGTGCGACGCAGAAAAGGTGAACGGATGGACTCTACATGCCTGGTTCCCACCGTGAAGCATGGAGGAGGAGGTGTGATGGTGTGGGGGTGCTTGGCTACCACAGCATCTTGCAGCTGCATGCTATTCCATCCGGTTTGCGTTTAGTTGGACCACCATTTATTTTTCAACAGGACAATGACCCCAAACACACCTCCAGGCCGTGTGAGGGCTATTTGATGAGAAGGTGGCCTGGCCTCCACAGTCACCGGACCTGAACCCAATCCAGATGGTTTGGGGTGAGCTGGACCGCAGAGTGAAGGCAAAAGGGCCAACAAGTGCTCAGCATCTCTGGGAACTCCTTCAAGACTGTTGAAGACCATTTCAGGTGACGACCTCTTGAAGCTCATCAACAGAATGCAGAGTGTGTGAAGCAGTAATCAGAGCAAAAGGTGGCTACCTTGAAGAAACTACAATATAAGACATATTTTCAGTTGTTTCACACTTTTTTGTTAAGTATATATTTCCACATGTGTTAATTCATAGTTTTGATGCCTTCAGTGTGAATCTACAATGTCAATAGTCATGAAAATAAAGAAAACTCTTTGAATGAGAAGGTGTGTCCAAACTTTTGGTCTGTACTGTATGTACATACGTATATATACATACATATACACATATGTATGTATATATGTATATACATACATGTATGTATGTATGTATGTGTATATATACTGCATATACATATATATTTCAAATGTATACGCTGAATGTAAACAGTATATATATACTACATCCTGTTTCAACAAAATTACAAATTTACATTTAAATTACTGTTTATATATTTACTTATGTTTATATTTAAGCTCTGTTTTTTAACTTCACTATTTTATGTCTTAGATTATCAGTTTGCCTTTACTTGTGTGATTTCTCCTTTTATTTTCACATATTCTCTGAGCGTTGTTGAAGGAACCTGAGACAAAAGAACGACTGATTTGCTGGAATTGGCAAATGACAAATAAAGAACCTTGAACCTTGAGGGTCAATACCTTGACACAAGAAATAAACTGATAATTCACCAGCGTCAACAAAATGAGAATGATTTACACTTGACTAAAATCAATAAAACAATTTAAAGTGAATTGAAAATAAGTATTAAGTCATCCTAGAGGTATACAGCTGTTCACTTAAATGAACAAAAATGAAATTTTAAACCTCAGCAACAGATTGAATAACAAATAATAAAACATTCAAACCTCACTGCTTCGCTGCAGACACAACACATTTAGAGCAAAACGTTGAACTTAAAGGAGAAAAAAGAGAAACAAATGAGACAATGATCATTACAGATTGTTGCATTTCCACTTACAAACTCTCAGATTAATACAAGGTGCTAATTGTTTTACATCTGCATCTTGTTAGGGCGTATAACTAGTCACGAGAGATCACATCCATAATTCATGATATACAGTACCTGCATAAACTTAGATCACAAAGAGGGAAGAAACACCTTCTGAGCAGACTTTGCATTAACATACATTGTGCAAATACAGTGTCAATGAATCCATTAAAAACATAAGAGATGGTTAATTGTTTTAAGGGTCATCATTTCCATATTTAATTTTTTCTACACATACTACTCTGATAAGTCTGAGGAAGTACATTGACTTTGTATCATGTTTTATTACCTACCTGTTAATGACTGTCTTGTAATGCCTCAATTACGTCTTTAATGTGTCCCTAGAGATGTCTTTCTGTAATGCAAGAGATGTCTTTTTGTAATGCTATAACAAGCCATACGCAGTACTGAGAATGTGATCGACAACCCACAGGGTAAAATAAGTCAACTTGGTAACGCTTTATTTTAACCTGTAAACAGTGTATGGCATTATAATGTAGCTGTAAGCAGGTATTCAGGAAGGACATCTTAAGTGCGTATTAGTGTCAATAACAATAACTCCTCCTTTGAAACATCCATAGCTGTTTACGCATGTTATAAACAGTGTTAAACCTCTCTGTGAATAATGTATATCATACAAATGCGTATGGATTCTTAATAGTGGAAGCAATAATTGTTAACAAATATATTAAGAAACACTTAAAAATGTGCTTTTATATCTGATTACAACTACATTATTGTGTGGTGTCATATACTGAAGAGGGTTGTGGTTGGAATGTGACATGCGCATATCAAAAACTTGAATAAAATAAAATAAAATAATAATAAAAACTCTAGTGAGACTTGCTGCAAGACACCTTATCTTAACCTTAACCATTTGAGGTCAATGATTAACCTTAACCATTTCACAATAGTTTCACAATTTGTGTGTTGCCTTCAAGACATGACTTTTAAAGTAGGTGGTTCTGGCCATCACAATCTTGGCTAAAACAATGTCGGTGGAGCTGAGGCGGGCCTGGTTGACATAGCAACACAGACAGCTAACAGCTAGCAACCTGAAACAGCACCCACATTTCACTCAAAGTGGCCAAACTTTAAGACATAATATAATTTAAATGGGTGAGTTATACAAAAATTCACCTCCTGTAATGTTGTCATGAAAGGAGATATACTGTAGCTATAGAAACCAAAACTAAGCTGTAAACATCTTTATTTCTGCTGTAAATTTGGGCATTTTAACCTGGAGCCACCCTCAAGTTGCCATTTGAAGAACTGCAGTTTCTGGCATTTTCATGTTGGCTTCATTTCTCAGCACCGGAGTTTAAAGTGAGTGTATTATAAACAATTCATATATACATTAAATAGGGGTTGTCACTCAATGTTTAATTATAATGATGAATACAGGAAGTGAAATCTTTATTTCAGGGCAGATGGACTTTTGTTGGCAACAACACCTGAAAATATACAATTCCTGCCATCCCAGTCAGATCCCTTTCTTCATTTGTCAATATCACTTGCCATTTTTTTCTTTCAAGGGCACATAAACGAAAGGTTGAGTGCAGACATTGAACCTAATTATGCTGATGGTTGTGGGACTCTAAAAGCCGTGGGTCATTAGCTCTCATAAAGGTCTACATGCCGTCCCCTGAGTGACGTTCTGCTGAGGACAGGGAGATGCATCTGATGCATTTTTATTATAGACTCCACAATGACTGCGGAGGGAGGATGGTCGATAAAACAAAGGCTTGGGGAGTGTCAGGAGTGTATTGTTTTTTCAACTGTCAGGCCTGCCATTACACAATTATATTGAGTCCATGCTCTGTATGCAGGGCTGTATGTATCATATATCTGCAGCGTAAGCCGCTATTTTCGTTGCAGCAGTGCAGTGAAGAAATTCAATGCATAATTTCTGCTATGAAAGTGACTTAAAAACCAGATGAAATGTGTTTGTCTGCCTTCCTTTTCACAAATATATTTCTGCTTAAGATGAGGATTTTTCAAGCAAGACACCTGGACAGCATAATTTACAGAAACATGCTTCATTTATTGCTACTGGAAACTGCAGCACTTTTAGCGTACTTTGCTTAATTTCAAATTCTTGTGCATGTTTTCAGCTGGCTGATACATGTCTCCCCTCGGGACATGCATCTATCTCCCCACACAATAAAGCTTGATTTATTTTCAGTCTGCTCGGTGCATTCGATAAAGTAGTTTAATCTGATTCAAGGCAGAATCCTGGCATCCAGGTAGCGAACGCTCCTATTTGTCTGCTCTTGGATTTGGATCCATCTTTTTTTTTTCTCTGGGACCTAAAACAAAGCATGTGCTGGATATGAGCCACTACACAGACGAGTAGCTCAGAAAATGATCTTCAGCACGCATCAATCCGGCAGCGATTCAGGTGGGGGGACTGAATGGAGCTCGTCTGCAAAGCTCCCATTGCAAAACAAACAAATTAAGGTGTCTGGATAGTTGCTCTGTATGAAGCACCGGAAGGATAACAGCTCACGGTAAAATAAGCTTTATGATTATATGTCCTATCTGTTTGTACATTTTACACGCATCCAACCAGCCCACCATTCTTGCATGGAGTTGTGCAACCACTGCACAATACTTCAAAGACACATGATACATTGCATAAAGGTCACACATACAGATTTCAATTAGATTTCACTATTACAACCAGACCACCACCGAAATACAACAATCTATGACCTTTCAAGGCACATAAATAAGGCTTGGGAGGGTGCATTGATGGTAAAATTGATTTTTGCCCTTCCATCTCCATGTGATATCACATCTCCTATATATAGAAATCCCACAATATGCTGTAATCTCACTTGACTGCAGTGTTATTATGTTATTTTTCACCTACACACAGAACAATGCTGGCAGAATACCTGGAATACAGGTGACATATTACACTGAGACAACAGGTGATCATGTGCACAGAAGAATGAGATGAAAAATATGCAAACCCAGGTCCAGGCATGATTATCGCATCAAAAAATATATCTGTATTCACAGGCAAAGAGACATTAAACATGCACGCCACTCAACTGTTATCAGGTGTTATCGGTTGCTATAAGCGCCATGCATGTGGTGAAGAAAAGTGAAGAAAAACTTAGAAGCAGCACATTTTAACTAGAGCTTTTAAAGCAATAGCATGTTATTAACACAAATTTGTTTGAACGCCAGTAATTTCTTTACACATTACCGCAAAAAGCGATCTTGATTTAATCTCTTAAAAGTCTGACAGGTCGCTTTTTGGAGGTTGTAGCAGGCTCAGTTTTAAAGCTAGAGTGAAGATACTGAGATCATATGAAACTAGAAAACCAAAGGAATCCATTGCCACCATGTCATACTGTCAGCAAGCAGGTTAAATAATAAGCTAAACTTGCACTAAATTTTGGTGAGGAAAAACTGTCATGGCAATTTTCAAAGGGGCTCCTTGACCTCTGACCTCCAGATATGTGAATGTAAATGGGTTCTATGGGTACCCACGAGTCTCCCTTTTACAAACATGCCCACTTGATGATAATCACATGACGTCTGGGGGAAAGTCATAGTCAAGTCAACACACTGACACACTGACAGCTGTTTTAGCTTGTTGGGCTGCGCCATATTTTTTATGCTAAATGAAGTACCTGTGAGGATTTCTGGAAATATTTGTCATTGTTTTGTTCGTTGTTAACTGATAATAATCAATAAATATATACAAACATTTGCATAATGCAGCATATTTACCCACGTCCATGTTGATTTAGAGTATTAAATATTTGACAAATCTCCTTCTAAGGCCCATTTTGGACAGTTAAAAAATGTGCGATTAATTTGCGATTAAATATTTTAAGCAATTCACAGCCCTAATTATAACATAAATTGGAAAAAGAAATAGAAAAAAAAGTCTTGCAAAAAGGGCATGTATCTAGTCAGAGGCCATAGCCATCCTTTAGGAACAGTGAGAAAAAACAAAATGTTTGTAGACTCAAACCATAATTGTGTTAGTTTCCTCTGTATCTCAGTATCCTATATAACCATTTTGTATCCATAGTTGCATTTTGAATTAATTCAAATGAAGATGATCCATATATATATATGATATTCCTTCAGCAATCCAAGAAATATTCAGTTATTCTCTCTCTCAATTTTTTTCTCCAGCAGCTTTGCATCATTTGATAAACGGTGATAACTTTCAATAATCCTCTGTGTATTTGTCCACTTTCAGGTACATTTTGGATGGATAAAAAATGGGCCATTAATTTGCGATTAATCAGGATTAACTATGAACAATCATGCAGTGTGTTGTAACACACTCGATGAATGAAATGAATAATGAATGAAACTTTATGTTCTGAAAACACAAAAAAGGCTTCTTTTAGGTTTAGGCAACAAAAACACATAGTTAAGTTTAGGGGAAAAGCATCATGTTTTGGCTTAAGATAACTACGTTTCAAAAGTGAAAGTGAAAAAACTGAGATGCGCCCCCATCCTCCACCTGACTGAGTTTCACGCTGTCTATACTACAGTACCTGACGTCCTCTTCTGCTCCTGTCGTAACTACTACAGTCACTGGAGGTCGCTGTCATCTTCTTTTATACAGTCATTCAGTGATCTACCACCTGAATGGAGGATAAAACCTACTAGTGGGTGTAGTAGGCCCCTATTGACCCACACATATGATGCTTATAGTGACTGATTTAAACAGTATAACTAGCTGAAACATGATGGGATTCAGCTCAACTGTGCAAGTTGAACTCTTCTTTTGTACTAGAAGAATAGGTAGAACGAAGTTATCCTACATTATTAGGAGGTACTGAGCCATGTCAACTGAACTAACTGTTTGTTTCTCTTATTACTCTAAAGCACCAATGGCAATAACTTTCTGCATAGACTGTGACATTAGTACACAGTGTGTGTCCACCTGTGGGTTAAATGTTTAAATGAAAATGGATACAGACAGTATTAAAGCAATTCAGCGTTCAGGCATTTAACAGTTTACTTTAGTTTAAAACAACAGGGAGAGAAAAGATAGATTGTTCCATTACAAGAGTAAAGAAACCTAATACAGACTAATAAAGCGTTGTAAGCAGTTTGACCTTGCTGCTGGGTTGTTTGTAGTGCTAAGCACTGCCAAGCATGGCTGGAATCTGTTTTTCTTTTCTTTTAACTGGATTGGTTCAATAAAACCATGGACACACAAGTTAAGACTGTTGCACACAGATCCCGAGTTTTAGTTTTTAGCAAACACATTCTGCTATATGTCTTCTTCTTTTTTAACTGTGCATGACAAGAATAGAGGACACTGGTGCATTTCCCAGTAGCAGTCCTTTTGTTCATCTGCATAACTTCAATTTTGATAATTGCATTGCTCAAATGGAACTCCAGGCACTTGCCCAGAAGCGCTATTTGGCTGCTATTGCTTTGCTGCATTCAGACTCTGGCTAGTCATTTTTCACAGGAAAAAAAAAAAAAAAGCAGGCTAGTAAAATATTCATCCCTCAGTTTCGCATAAATTACATCTCATTATCAGCTGTGCATACAGTTGCATACTTTTACAGATATTATTAATGTTATGGCACTTTCATCTGTTACTGTATAATTGGCTTTGAATTCTGCACAGTTAGGAGTCTCTCCTGGGTGAGACGTCTCTAATTTTGTTGGTGTTTCTTTGTGTAAAAAAAAAAAAAAAAAAAAAAAAACTGAGATTCTATACTGTTGCGTGTTGGTGTTAAGGTCAAAATGGATGTTTACTTAAAACTGCAGGAGGCACAATATTTTTTGGGCAATTCAATAATAACCTTTCAGCATGTTGCAATTCAAGTGGTCTGAGAGAAAACTTATGCACCTCCTCATGGCTGTTTTCAGGCTTTAAAAAATCTAGGCTGTGACAGGAAGCTTTGGTCAGTCACAGGTGATTTCAGAGAGAGAATGTTCTTACTGGCTGTTCATTCAACAGAGGCAGCTGTCAGTCACTCACAAATTTCCTCAAAAGATCTCAACATGGCTGCCGCATCAATTTAAAATGAGAACGTTTGGGACGCAGCAGCCATGTTGAGATCTACTGAGGAAATACCAAGCACCACCATAGCAAACATTCTCATTTACAGCTTAACAGTAACTACAAGATGTTTCTGAAAACATTAGAGGAGAGAAATAGACATTACAGTAACAGAATATTGATTCATATTGATCAGCGCTGCCTAGTTTGACCCTTTGATCAAAGTTTGTGAGTGACTGACAGCTGCTCAGAGACGGCAGCTCAGCTCTGATTGGTTGTTTTCCTCCAGTCTGTGAAATCTTGCAGATGCCATCGGAAGCACTGGAGGACACAGAGGCCCATGATTTTTTTTTTTTTTTCTTTCAGATTACCTGTCTCATTCACTACTGTCAGGATATAGTGACTGTTAAAAAATAACTTTTTAAAATCATATTTGCTCCAATTTTACCCACTGCTGCTTTAAAGAAAAGATTTGTGGAAAGCATAACATATTATCTCTGAGTGCACACACCCTCTTACAAATGTATTTCCTTCGTCTGATGTAGACCGGAGAAGTTTATGCAGTTTCAGTAAGTAAGATTCACATCATGCAGCCTCGCTGGGATAAGAACTTCTCATAATCTTAAGAGAGTACTCCACAGATTTAGCACAACACTCCTAAAATACTGTTGGACTCCTGATGGACAACTGAAATAAAAACTCACGGAAAAAGAGATTTTTTTTTTTTCTTAGTTTTCTCATTGTCTAAACCTGTGCCTGCATTAGCTCAGGTGTGTTATGTGAGGAGCAGCTAATGTAGCCTTGAGTCAGGGTCAGCAAGGGTGATAACGCCTCACATGCAAAGGAGACAACATGAAGGCAACCTTGACTAAATGGATTTGCACTTAACTTACCAGATATGTTCCAGAAAATGTCATTCAAATAAATTCATTGTAATGTTTCTTATGTTTATTGATTTAAAAAGCCATTTATGTCCAGGGTCATGTTGACCCAACAAACATCATTAATGAGTCCAAAAAGGAAACATAATGAATACATACAGGAATGACTCAGTTATCAAAGTGAAAACACTGAATATGTATCTATGCCACATTGAAAGGTTAACAATGTATGTCCTTGTTTATTATAATAGAATTCTGCAACAGGCCAACGCTCGCCACCTCAGCAGGTTTATTAAGTCTTAGAATAAATTGTCTATATGAGATACATGTTTGGTGTTTTGTATTGGTAATTATGCAAGTGAACAGAGACTCATTTAAATGATAGTTGTGGCATTGACGACCCTGGGATGTCTGCTGTTTGTGGGAGGCTGTGGATGAACTGAGGTTAAAAATAAGAAAGCTCTGAAGAGCTTAATGTGCACACGGTCGTTAACCAACACAAAAGACTTAAGCAGATCCATGAGCTGAAACACTAATGTGCGATATATCATGCTCAAATCATGTTACGGATGTGGTACACAGCGCAGGAGATGCAGCTTTCTGCCGTGATGCTGACAAGTTGATTTCCTTTATCAGGGTGCGTTGCTCTGACAGCTTATTTTGTGCAGCGCCGTGTGGCCATGTGTCCAAACATCTGCCAGCTCTAGCAGTCGCTGTGCGCCTAAAAAGACGGCGGGTAGTGCCAGGAGCAAGATAAATGCAGCATCTTCTGAATTATTGAGGAAAGTCAGAGGTATGTTAATTTTAATGACTTTGGACACAAGGGGAATTTGAGGATTGTCGTTGCTCTCTTCAGTCAGAGCAAGGACAAAAAAGCAAGGAGCCCACTTCCAATCTATTTTAGGGACCATGAAGCGACTGAAACCAGGCTCAATGATGAGGCATGAGCCTGTGTTGGTGGTGGTGGATGATCAAGATGCAGCAGCCAGATCATACTGTTACAGGTTAAAAGAAAGGGCAGCCCTTACATAATTACTTATTTAAAAAGTCATAGCCTACAGTAGCTCATATTTTACTTTTATTTATTTCAGTACCCATACAATCATGCAGATACTCACTCAGACACAGTTTTGGACCAGCAGAACAAAAGTCTCTTGTGACTAATGGTGCCTTCAAACAGGGTCGTGTTTACAGTGGTCCCCAGAAGAGTCCATATGAACGCTCGTATCCACGACATTGTGAGTGGAAAGTTTCTGAAAGCTCAGAGTTCACGCCTTGTGATGTTTGTTGACACTGTCAGAAATGATGGAGCCCATGGAAATTAATTTTTCAATGCATTTTAGTCAAATATTGAAATATTTTCTAATTTTATAATATATCTGAGGAAACTGTCGATATTCTCAACGACCTCATCTTTCTCTTTCATTATGCCCTTGCATTTCCTTCATTATGTTACCCACTTGCCATCTCGCTAAACTGTTTACCGACAGTAATGTTAATATTGCCGTTGCTTAGCAGCGGTGTTCTTCACGACCACTTGAAGGTTATCCATATTGTGTACACAGCTACCCATGTTGGAAACACGAATTTCATGAGTTTCATTTGAAGGCACCATTATTGCTATCTGTTTATTATTTATTTAAGCATGTTATACTGTGTCGGTCATAGTTGATTGATTTTGTTGTTAGTAGATTAGTAGGATTAGTAGGTAGTTGTTGTTAGTAGTGTTGTATTGGGTTATGCATCTTTGATAGAAGGGCGATAATACTATAATAATATTCGGACTGAAATATTATAGGGCTGACATGGTTTGACATGATTTTACCCATAGTGTTATTACTTAAAGTGCTGTCCTCTGTTATTTGTTGGGGCAAAAATGGGGCATTACAACCCACTTTTAATTGAGGATGTTTTAGAATTAGAATACAATTCGTTTTAACACCACAAATTTCTTTAAGGCATTAACACAACTAACTTGTTGATAAAGAGTTTAAATAACACTCCAAACATTTTTTTCAAAGGGGTCCCTTGACCTCTGACCTCTAGATATGTGAATGTAAATGGGTTTTCTGGGTACCCATCAGTCTCCCCTTTACAGACATGCCCACTTTATGATAATCACATGCAGTTTGGATCAAGTCATAGTCAAGTCAGCACACCGACACACTGACAGCTGTTGTTGCCTGATGGGCTGCAGTTTGCCTTGTTATGATATGAGCACTTTGTTTTATACTAAATGCAGTACCTGTGAGGGTTTCTGGACAACATTTGTCATTGTTTTGTGTTGTTAATTGATATCCAGTAATAAATATATACATACATTTGCATAAAACAAACACATTTGACCACTCCCATGTTGATTTAGAGTATTAAGCATTTGACAAATCTCCCTCTCAAGAACATTTTTGAACAGTTAAAAAATGTGTGATTAATCTGCGGTTAAATATTTGAATCGATTTGCACCATCTGTACATGTGCCTGGTTATAGCCATCCTTTAGTAACAGTGAGAAATGACAAAATGTTTGTAGACTCAAACCATAATTGTGTTAGTTTCCTCTGTATCTCAGTATCCCATATAACCATTTTGTATCCATCCTAGTTGCCATTTGAATTAATTCAAATGAAGATGATCCACATATGCATGTATGCAGATTCCTTCGGCAATCCAAGAAATATTCAGTTATTCTCTCTCAATTTTTTCTCCAGCAGCTTTGCATCATTTGATAAATGGTGATAACTTTCAACAACCCTCTGTGACTTGCAAATTAGCCAAAGTTGTTGGGAGTGAAATAAAAATTGATCCCTGAGCTTTGCTGATCCTGGTATAAATTATGTGTAAAAGAAAAAGAAAAAAGTTTTACCAGGCTTTCCACAAAATATCCTGCGACGATTTTTCATCCATGTCGGAGGATGACAGTGGTTGCCATGAGCAGAACAACGGTTGCTATGTGTCAAGAACACACACACAAACAAAAGTAAATTGGTGTCTCACAGCTCGATACCATAAATGAGTCACAATGGAAAAGTAATATGTTTTTTCACCTGTTGCTGCAGGTGTCCATCTTCTTTGGATAGTGGTTACCATTGGTTACTGGTGAAGACGACCACACAAACACCTTCTATGCAAAGCCCCGTGCACTGACATCGAGTAAATTATCGTGGCTTCAATATACCATATTAAACACGTTGACACTCTGACTCTATATTCTGGATTTCTTGGCTATTAAAATCATCCATCCAAGTCCTTTGCTGGGATTCGTTGCCCTTCTGTGACAAATGAATCTATTATATTCTTCAGGCGCGTCACTGACGGTCCTAGGTGGTTTGAACAACTGCAGTGATTAATGGCAACATGAATTTTGCAGACACCCTCTACTGGCTTCAAATAGTAACTACTACCGCCTCAGATCATTCAAGTCATAACTCTCTTTTTCTCTCTCTGCCAAACTCCTTTTTTTTTCTTTTATGCTCACATCTCCTTTATCCAATACTGACCACCCAAATCTAAAACTTTCCATGTTTCTCTCATTATCTCTGCGTTACAGAACATTATTCTCCAGCCTCCAAAATTAGGTCAGCTGCACCAACATATTACATCATGACAAAGCCTCTTTGCAGTTGAGAGCACAGTATTACTTTGATGAATGAAGTAATTTGCACATATGAAACAACTGTATGATCTTGTAATGATTTAAAAACTAACCAGGAAAAAAAAAAGGGGGAAAGAGAGTGGCTCAGTTAACACTTGCAGTACAAGAAGAAGTGCCGAATTTCGTGCTATTTATTTTAACACTGACTGCCAGTGTAAGTCTTCACACTGTATAATATCATCAATAATCAATACAGGGGATAGCAGTTGCTGCACAAGAGTTACATCCTCCTGTTTCCACAGGAACTGCAGTCCCATCTGCTCTCAGGGAATCATGTTGGTTTGAGTATTATTGCTATCGACACCCTTCTGTTCTCAGGGCCAAGTTTGTTGTGATGTGCTATTGCAAAAACTAAATTCAAACCCTGACTTCCAATATCCAAGACTTAGCGACACATTTTAGTTTGCATTGTCTACCTATTTGCTTATTGATCGTCTTCACACCTTTCCATCAGCGTAAATCATGAATGCAGTCCTGTTTGGCATGACTTCCCACAGCACATGAATGCATCACGCAGGCAGGCAGACTTCTCAAATCAGTCTATGCATTGCAACACAACAATAATATAACTGTAACAAGAATAAAGTCAGACATTATGGTCTTTGTAATGGATTAAGTTGTTAGTCATACCATGATAAAATTAAAGGTACAGTGTGTAGGGTTTGATAGCATATATGGGTGTGGTTGCAAATTGCAACCAACTGACCCCCCCCCCCACTCCTCCCTGTGGTAAGAAAGAAAGAAAGAAAGAAAGATATTCCTTTATTAGTCCCACAGTGGGGAAATTCAGTTTTACACTCTGTTGTTCACACAGACAGTTCACACAGACATAACATGTCAATGGAGAGTGCAGAGTGTGGGGCTGCCCTGACAAGCGCCCAGAGCAGTGGGGGTGTGCCTTCTCGGGCCCCCCGGCAGTGCCCAAGAGGTAAACTGGCACCTCTCCAGCAACCAGTTGGTCTTGGTCCATGGGGGATTTGAACCGGGTCCTCCACCACTCCTAACCCAAGTCCTTACGGACTGTGGTAGCTCTCCCCCCCCCAAGTGGTAACTTGGTAAGACTGTGGTAACGTGAGCCACCGTGTGCAAAACTGTGGTAACGCCATTCACCTCGCTCAGAGGCCATCCTTGCCGTAATAAAAGTGCTTTAAGAGCAACAGAAGTCCTATGGTGGCTGGCGGTACCAACAGAACTATGGTAGCCTTCAGTAAATGTAAAATAGAAAAACGTGAAAGTCTCTCTCTTGAGTCAGTGTTTGGTTTTCTCCGTTCTGGGCTACTGTAGAAACATGGCAGATCAACATGGCGAGCTCCCTGAGGACCCGCTCCCTATGTAGATATGAAGAGCTCACTCTAAGCTAACAAAAACACAGTTTCAGGTGATTATACACTAATGAAAAAACAGTTCTGAACATTATACTCCATTTTTGCTAATGGATCCCCCAAAATGTTACACACTGTTCGTTTAAATAGAACCAGTAATTGTGACCGGAGGCAGCAAAAACAAAACATGAAAAAATGCTTGGTAGGCATCCCAGATACTAGATGCAGATACTAAGATGCAAAACACCCATTTAGCCCTTTAATCTTTGAATCAAAACTCAGGAGTTGTCATAGATTTGAATAGTTTGGCTATGAATTTATTACAGACATAGAGCCTCTCACATTCTGAGCCTATTAATGGTTCCTGAAATTGCCTTCAAAAACTATCCAGGTTCAAAAAGACAAGCAGTATTTTTTATAACACAGCTCTAATGCAAATATAACACATATAATCTTCATTTTTCATAAGTTAAAGCGTAACTTTGTTTTTTTTTTCATCCTGTAAGTGAAAATATGTATGTCTGAAATGGGTCCAGTGTTGAGGGAGAACGCTGTAACAAGCTGCAAGGGCAAATGAGCAGCGTCAATGTAGCGTTAGGTCCACGTTATTACATCCACGTTCAGCGCCTGTTTTTCCACTGACAGGCTCATCTTCTTATTATATGTGTCCACCTGCATTACGGAAAGGACCCTACAGAGAAATAAAATGGTTTTCTTACCTTTAGCTTGATTCGGTCTGTTTGTTATTGTGGTTAAATCCCGCTCAAGGAGAAGACTTGTTCTGAAATCTGAATATCCGTATACTCAGGCTCAAATAAATACGGGCGGCCATGGAATTGAAAGACCTCATCCACGTTGTCAAAATCATCTAAATATTCAGTCATGACATTGAAAATTGAGAAAACAACACAACAAACACTCATGTTTCCACCATGGATGTACTCTACTATTCCACCGTTGTCTTCCAGCAGCACATCACTTCGCCAGATTTCAGAATGAGATTTCTGAGTGAGACTCTTTCCATAATGTTGTCAGACACTTAAAGTAACAATCAGAGCCTGTCATGGCAAAAATAAGCACTTTTATTGGACATAAAATGTCGGTGCCAGCTTGCTCTAATAACACCATGTTGCAGCCCGTGAGCAGCTGCCGTCTGCAGCGCTCTCTCTCAAGGACCAGTATCAGAAATTGTTGTCTGTATTAGTCAGTTAGACACAAAACAACCCTGTCTCCCACAAAATGACATCACCATACAAATAAACTGCATAACCAAAATACATTTTGAGGGAAATATTTTCTCCCAGATTACAGTTGCAGTTTTCAAACAGTTTTAAATGTGATTGATTTTGGAAAGAAAATGAAAACACAGTAAAACTGCTAAGGTTTAGGCAACAAATCTACTGGCTTAGGTTTAGTAAAAAAAAATCATGGTTTGGCTTAAAATAATTTAAAAACAAAGCAAGAAAATGTAAGAAATTACTATGTTATACACGGGACAGCAGC
This sequence comes from Pterois miles, assembly GCA_947000775.1. NCBI lineage: Eukaryota > Metazoa > Chordata > Actinopteri > Perciformes > Scorpaenidae > Pterois > Pterois miles. Next base: position 1,201,014 of record CAMQGK010000100.1, on the reverse strand, counting down.
ACCGGCCTGTGTTTGTTGGATCCATCCAGCTCCACTCCTGCTAACCAGTACTGGACTTTCTGGCTTGTTATACCCATTATTATTTAATAACATTTTATTTAATGTAGTTTCACTCACAGTCGCTCTATATGCTTTTTCACCTGCTCTGCATGTCGCTCAGTGTACTACGTTCCTCGCTAAGCCCTGGAACACACTGCACGCCTGACGAGCGCGTGGCGGCTGCGTTACCTCATGGCTGCGTGATTCATGCGTCTGTTGTTCACACTGCCTGTGTTTCAGCTGCGTTTCTGCTGCTGCTGTTCTTTCTACACAGAAACTGATCCTGATAATGACCATATCATTTCATTGTAAATGTCCTTTATATTTCTTTTAGACAGAGAAAGTTCAAGAAACATGTGCACATTCATAAATAATAGTAATAATCCACAATTAAAATCCCGTACTATATTCATTCATGGAGCCCTGCAAGTCCCAGCATGTCCTACAACACTGTCCTGCACATATTTCAGAATAAAAGCTGTGTGTTAACAAATGAAGGAGTTCTGCCCACAGAGGAAAAAAAAACTTGAGGGGTTTTATTTTGAAATGAAAGCAGAAAGTGTTGATTTAAAAATACATTTTTTCCATGTTCTTGACATTTTCTACAGATATAGACATTGAAAGCCTAGTTATGTGGCTGATATGATGTCAATATACAGTCAGTCACTTTCACTGTCCATCGTTGCCATGAAACGCATGCGGCTCTCGTCAAAAACAGGGGAGACCTTTAATCTCTAAAAGACACGCAGCACGTTGGCAGTGTGAACGCTCTGACCCGTTAACATGGACGCCAAAATGAAAAACAACAGGTAATGCAGCCGCCACGCGCTCGACAGGCGTGCAGTGTGTTCAAGGGCTGAGGATGTCTACAGACTTGCAAGGGAATTTAAAAAGGAAATTAATCCACAACGGGCTGCAGTGGTTAGCGCTGTCGCCTCACAGCACGAGGGTCGCAGGTTCGAATCCGGGCTTGGGACTCTTCTGTGTGGAGTTTGCATGTTCTCCCCGTGTAAGCGTGGGTTTTCTCCGGGTACTCCAGCTTCCTTCCCACCGTCCAAAGACATGCTGTTTAGGTTAATTGATGACTCTAAATTGCCCGTAGGTGTGGATGTGAGCGTGAATGGTTGTCTGTCTATATGTTGTCTGTCTCTATGTGCCCTGCGATGGACTGGCGACCTGTCCAGGGTGAACCCCGCCTTCGCCCAATGCCAGCTGGGATCGGCTCCAGCCCCCCCGCGACCCCTAACGGGATAAGCGGTTGACGATGGATGGATGGATGGATTAATCCACAACAAAATACTGTATGTTTCCTTGACAATGCAATTTAGTTGTGTGGGAATGGGATTCTTAGGAGACACTGCTGAAACAAAAACATGGGAAATTAGGGTCCAGGTTGAAAAGTACCAAAGTTACCCTTTAAATCTGCAGTTGTCCCCCTATTAATCAAGACAGACGTATACTAGAAAGGAAAAGTTTACACATTTTGTAACTGAATGCCTCCCACTACTTTGACATGTTAACTTTGAGGCATAATTCTTAAAAAGAAAAGAAAACCAAAAACTGGCATTGACTAGCTAGAGGCTCAGTTGAACTCAGTTTTAGAGTGCGACCCTTTTAAGTTAGTCCTGCACCTGGCTGGCAGACACTCGTGAGACTGTCCTGATGCATCAGCGTAGAGCAGATTCAGTGCAGAAACATGACACGTCGATGTGAGGAACTGGAGGACGAACCAACAAAAGATGAAACTATATGACGAGAGTAATAATAGTAAAAATAGCTTTTGATTAAATAATTTAGGAGATTGAGAATCAAATAAATTATATATAATCATAGCCTGAATTGCATTACATAATTGATGCACAGTCGTACATTATGAACCAACTGTCAACATGTGAAATGTGTTTGAAAAAATAATACAAATGTGATTCTCAAACCACTTAAGGGCAAAGAGGAAGGAGACGCCCGCGGGGACAATGCTGGTGTCATGGCTGGACTCGCATGAATCATGTATTCAGCTCCATTTCTTTTCTTTTTTTAATCTGAAGCAGTTAAGCAGTCAGAGGGAGTGTTAGAATGCCTTTAAGTGATAAAAGATGTGAATGTCAAATGTCACAGCGCACTCTACAAATGCCTCCTGAAACTACTAGAAACACTGCAAGGAGCATATGAGGGTAGTTTTTGATTTTTCAAGGTTTGGTATGAAGCTCTTCATGTTGCTTCTAAGACAGAAGAAGAAATAATGACCATGAGTCATTTTACACCATGTTGGCTGTGATTGCTTTCATGCTTTAGCAACAAAGAGAGACAAAAGCAGCAGCTCTGCATGAAAAAAGCATGACTTTGACCAAATGAATGCACCTGAATGCATTTATCAGACTTCCAGGTTGGATGCCATGAAAGCAACTTATTGCTGTATTATCAAATGCTGTTCTTTTATTTCACGTTTTAGAAATCCACAGCGTTAGGAAGGGGTGTTGAAATACATTGTTTATGCATAATATGTTGAACCAGCCCTTCACAATAAAATGTCAAAAAACAGGGAAGTATGAAAAGGCCTTGAAAATGTGCCTTAAACCTGTGCTCATTAATAAAGAAAAAGAAGAAATCCACAGCCCACTGCATGCAGGGGGGATAATAAGTGTTACTGTTCAGGAGAAAATTGAGTTTCAACAGGGGCTGAGATAGAGCCGTAAAAATTAGTTTACAAGTACAAACGCTCGTCTGATGAAGAACTCCTTAACTGCATTTAGTTTTTAATATTCTCAAGTTAAGATTTGCCACACAGAGCATGTCACCCATCTGTTTTGTTGTGTTGTTACTTGAAGCAATTTATTGAAGGAAAAAAAAAACATTGTGGAACACTTACATCCTTTTTATTAAAGCTATAAGCCTGGATCATGTCATGGTTGATTTCAAAACAGCTGCAAGGCAATGTTTCACCAAAGACACATCCCAGTACATCACAGAGCCTTGTGGCTTATTGTTTAAATTAGGACCACAAACACTACCAGCTTTTTAATTTTGGACTGTCTGTTTGTGTGCTTTTCTTTCTAAGGATGCATATTCCACTACATGAAAAGTCATTTGCTGAAACAGAAACAGTTCTTTTCCGAACAAATTAAACCAAAGATATTCATTTTAGTATCATACAAGACAAAGAAAAGCAACAAATCCTCACAACTGAGAAGCTGGAGCCACAAAATGTGTGTGTGACATTTTAGTTGAGAAGCTACTTAAAGGACCCATATTGTGCTCACTTTCATGTTCATACTTGTATTTTGTGTTTCTACTAGAACATGTTTACATACAGTAATATTTAAAAAAAAAAACATATTTTCCTCGTACTGTCTGTCTGAATTTGCCTGTATTTGAACTCGGTCTGAAACGCTCCGTTTTAGCTCATTTCAGGTGAACTGCACGGAACTGCGTTGCTAGGTAACATCTTGGTTCCATGTTTACTTCATGTCAGGTGATGTCTCCACTGCAACAAGGAAATAAACTATGCACTACATACTCAATGTGTGTATCGTTCAACATACTTATACTTATACTATGTATCTTTTCTGACACACTGAGCACTAATTTATGTCGTCACTTCCTGAGAGTCCTCCTTGCTGGTTGGAGACGTGTAACCATGGTAACTCGCGCCAGCCTCCTATGACCAAAATGATGTTTTGTGAAAGTCTGAACTAATGTAAAACATTTATTAAGCTGAGCAAAGTGAAATCTTATACTTAGACTTAAACTGTGTAAAAGTGTTATTGATGTTATAGAGCTGTCTGTTATGCTCGTTGTTGTCACTATCGCATTGCATTGTGGGATATTTATGCCACTGTAGGGTCCAGCATTGCATTTTGTAATATTTCACTGCATTTCACATACTATTAGTTCCATGCTGAGGTTTTGGGTATACTACAAAATCGCACATATTGTTTTCGTGTACTAAATTTTTTTTTCGGATGTAAGTCTGAATTAATTCAAAATGCATATCACACCCAGCAAAGTGAAATCTTGCACTTACTGTATAATTAAATTGAAGTGTAATTGATGGTACAGAGCTGTCGGCCAACATCTATTATGAACGTTGTCACTACCGCATTGCATTGTAGGATATTTATGCCATTTATGCTGTGTCCAGCATTGCATACTGTAATATTTAACTGGAAATAGCATGCAATTTGGGTACTACTGGTTTCATATTAAGGTGTTGGACATACTAAGTTATCTCACATACTGTTTTCATGCTAAATAGCATGTTAATGTGGAATTTTGGATGCAACCTGGGACACATTTAGAACGCTTACGGTTAAAAATATATATATTGTGACATCACAAAATTGCAGAAATCCTTGCAGCTTGTTTAAAAGGCAGTTTTTGAATATGGGCTGTATGTATTTCTCCATGGATTGAGCATTTCGATGATTTCACAATATTTATACAGCACTTAAACCTGCTTTACAATGAACAAGACATCACACCTTACATTTTATAATATGGGACCTTTAAACAACGAATCAATCATCAGAACAGTCACAGATTGATTTTCTGTCAATCGACTGATGGAATTATTGTAACAGATACAAGACTTAGACATAAACTCCACTCACTAACAGAATGTGGTTGAAAGCTCTGAACTTGAGTTGAGATTATTATTTGACAATGACATAAGATTCTTACATAATATGATACTGATAAATGTATGATTCACAATGTTTATGCACATTCCAAATAATAAGGGTTAAAGAGATGTATGCAGAAGGTTTTTGGTATCACTGGGCAAAAATACCATAAATACGTTTCAGCACGTTGTAATTCAAGTGTTCAGAGAGAAAGACTTCTGCACCTCCTCATGGCTGTTTTCAGGCTTTAGAAAATGTAGCCCGTTGTGGGAGGCTTTGGCCAGTCGCAGGTCATTTTAGCAAGACAGAGCGTTCTTATGGGCAGTTTTTCCAACCTTAATAATGAAGTGATATTTTTCAGTGGTTCTCCATGTTTAAGGTAAAATAATCCTTTAGTATATGTTGATGTAAAGTGGTCCAGCAGCAGGAGGACCTACGGTAGCTCTTACACTGTGGGTGAAGCAGCCTGTCACTGAAGATATTTAACAACGCATGGGGTGAAGCAACGCCATTTGTAGTCCATCTTTGGAACATTGTAGTTTTACCACGGCAGACTCACATCACTAATGGTGCCATCAAATGGGGTAATGTTTACAAGTTGGGCACATATGAACGCCCCCCTCATGTCGCATACACAACCTCAAAAGTGCAAAGTTTCTGGAAGCTCAGACTTGTGACGTGTTTGTGGACGTTTTGAGAAATGGCGGAGCTCATGGAAGTTCATTTATTGGTACATAATAAGTTAATATTGTACAGTATATAATAATTTTAGTCATACATTGTTTTTCTTGGTGATATCCCCAATGACCTCATCTTTCTCCTCTGTCATTATGCCTTTGTATTTCATTCATTATGTTACACACTCGCTAGCTTGCTAAGACTCAGACAGTAACATTAATATTACCGTTGCTTAGCAGCGGCGTTCTTCACGACTTAACCACTTGAATGCAGCGCATGTTGCGTTCACGACTTCCCATCTCGTAAACACGAGTTCAGGAGTTCTGTTTGAAGGCACCATAACATCTGCTGCGGTCACATCGTAATGACGGAGCCCAGTGACGCTGCAGTCAGAGTCTCTGAACACACGGTAGTCTTTCCCTCAGTCCTTCTGAACTCTCCTTCACATCTTTCCTTGACCTCATGATGGTTTCCATCGGTCAAGGAATAGTGGTTAGGAAAAGACATTAGGATGTGATTATTTACTTTTTGACTGCAGCCAGGAACTCCGGTCAAACGAGGCAGCGCTTTGTTACCCAGCAGCCATGTTGAGATCAGTTGAGGAAATACCAAGCACCTCCCACCAGCTGGAGCAAACTCTCTCATTTTACAGCTAACAAGTAACTACAAGATATTTCTGAAAACTGAGATAAATAATCATTACAGTAACAGAATATTGATTCATATTTGATCAGCGCTGCCTAGTTTGACCATTCGGTCAGAGTTTGTGAGTGATAGACAGCTGATCAGAGACGACAGGCTCCAGATCAGCTCTGATTGGTTGTTTTCCTCCGGTCTGTGAAATCTTGCAGATGCCATCAGGAGCATCAGAGGACCTGTCTCATGCACTACTATCAGGATATAGTGACCGTTTTATAAAAATAACTTTTTAAAATCATATTTGCTCCAATCTCGCCTAGTGCTGCTTTAACTTTATGTGGTTATTTGCATTATTTGTGATGTTTTGTTGGTTAGGTGACAGGTATTTTTCACCCTCTACACATAAGAGGACGTGTCCTGGGTCTATGAGTCTGCACGATTAATCAAAGGGCCAGCTTGTCGTCTCACCTGACAGACCAAGACAGAAAACTGAAAAGGATTCAGAAACCGTTCAGGTTAATTGCACTTGATCAGCCAGAATCCATTCAGGAGCATTGTCAACCACACTAATGTTTTGCAGTGTGTACGGAGGCGGTGCAGCCTGGAGGAATCGTGCGAGGATGCCCACGAGGCTGTGGGGGCTTTGAAAAGGTAGGCATTTTGGAGAGGAAGCAGATGGCCCACATTAAAAGCAAAGGGCCCTTGTGACTGTCTTCAATGGCCCTGCAGAGAACTGGGTAATTAAATGAGAAATTTAATCAGATTCCTCAAATTAAATGTCCAGCTGGATAGTTCTGCAAGAACACCACTGACTACACATTTACCTAGGGGAGTGTCACCGGTGGATGCATAATTCTCCAATCAGCGCACACACTCATACATGTTGATGGTCCAGGTGATGATTACTGCTAAAGTATTCCATTCACAGCTCTGCCAGCAGGAGGCAAAGGGACATCACTGTGTGGCCACAGGAGGGTCGTTTTAATAATGGGGCCTGGGAGGAAGCAACAACACAGCGTGGATGGGGGGATGGAGTCAGTGGATTTAGCAGGGACACTGTTTTCTCTTTTCGGACTGTAGATTCTGACATTTTTTTCATCGTGTTTGATGCAACACTTAAAAGAGGCAGTCTGGAGTTGATAATCCGACACGAGGCATGATTTCTGGGGTCTTCTTTTATCATAGCACCGTAGACGGAAAGCAGACTCTGGGTCCGTTTCGACTCATTTTGCATTCAGCAAATCCAAGAACCGCCTCCCCTCCTTGGCTCCCTCCTCGGCTTCCTCCCTCCCTCATTCCCTCCCTCCCTCCTCGGCTTCCTCCCTCCCTCCCTCCGCTGCTCCCGCCCCGCGCTGCTGGCTGCCTCTCACACGCAGCCTGTCCTGTAGATGGGACCAGCAGCCAGATATCCGTGCATGCCTGACCGCTAGTCCACTTCCTGGATGGAAGAATGGGACATTTCCAGCACCACTTTTCTTCGCACTGTGCGCTGCCCTTCGTCACGCTGACGCCGCGGATAATCACTTCATAATGACCACGTGTAATCAATATTATTCGACCACTTTTTTCCTGTAGTTGAAGACAGCGATTGATCGCCGATTGACCCCCCCCCCCCCCTTCCATCCACACTACGGGAATGTCGCTATCTGGAAGCCCGCTACAGGCACGGTGGAGTCCAGCACATTTTGAACTGTTTTTGCCCAGCCGTGTCGCGTTGTTCCTCGAAGCTAGAAGCAGCCGCTGCTCGGACTGGAGGCGAATAAATTTGTGTTTTTAGAGGAAAAAAACTCCGCAGCTGAACCGCTAAGCAGGACTTTGATGCTCTGCCTTCGTGGCTGCTGTGCCAACTTCGCCTCTGCTTCGGTCCGTGTGTATATGTGATTTTTCTTTGCAAAGAAGAGGAAAAGACTAAAAAAACTTTGTCACCCGTTGCCTTCTTGTTGCTCTCGATGAGTAGTCTAACATGCGGAGAATACGGGAACCGAGTTACTGGTGGATTTTATCCTTAATGGTTTTAACCTTGCCCAAACACAAAGACTGTCATCCTGGTAAGTACTTGCAACCCGGGCTAGCTTTCATTTAGGCAGCGTAACTACTGGGAGTCCACGGTGTTGAATGTATCTGTAATAATGGGGTAAAAGCGACTTTTGGTTGTCGAATAACGACATGTTTTTTTCCGGTGGCACCGTTTAGCCTGGGTTCCACTAACGGTAACCGTTACAGGGCCGAGTTTAACGTCCAGCGGCTACGTTAAAGCGGAGACGTTAGCCTCCGTACTGTGTGCGCATGTTATTGATTAGGCGGCTGGACTATGGCGCAAACTATCCCCCGCTTTTAACGCGAGACTAGATATTAATTAGTCCTGTTACAACTCCTGTTTGACCCGTTACTTGTTAGCTACGGCGGCGGTTATCCACACAACATGGTGTCTCAACAAATTCATCAGGAAATGTCGCTAATATAACATTCCCGTGTAGCACTCGGATGATTTGTGGTAGTCGCTGAGTTACTTTATGTCCTGTGGAATTAGCGGTATGTCTGTTTTCTGTCAAACCTGTAGTTTTTTTGTTGTTGTGGTGTTTTTACGGTATCGTAAGTTTTATTACAGGTCGACTGTAGTTGATGTGGAGGTATAATCTATGTGTCTGCTTACTGTCATGTGCGTAGGTAGAACCGGGGATGAGGGAGATAGTTAGCGCTGTTGGCTCGGGGATGGATGTGTATGAGGAGGTATGAGAGGTGATTAATGCCACCGGAATATCGGCTTCAGCACCAGTTTGAGATGGCTGATGCTACACCCAGATTTGTGACCCATCGGCGTCCACTAGGGAATTCAACTAGCCTATTAAACGGTGCCTTCAAATGAAACTTTTGAGCTTGTCTTCACAACAGGGGAAGTGTTGAAGTGGTTAACGTTACTGTCAGCGTCTACCAGAGGCTAACAACTTAGTAACGGATAATATAATGAAGGATATGCAGAGGCATAATGTCGGAGGAAAAAGATGAGGTTGTCGGGAATATCAGCATTTTCCTCAGATATATAAAATTACCACGAAATGCAATATCTGAATAAAGTGGCTATGTAGTCATTTATTATGCGCAACAAAATTAACTTCCATGGCTGGCAACATCTAACAAACATGTCACAACTCGTGAACTCTGAGCTTTCAGAAACTTTCTACCTGTGATGTTGTGAGTACCACAAGAGGGGGTGTTCATGTGGCGTCTTCTCGTGAACACGGTAAAATCGAGTCCATTTGAAGGCACCAATAGTCCTGTAATATCGGCTTTAGTAGCCTACCAGGCTTCGTCTGAAATTGCCTACTCTACACTATATACTCAATAGGTGTACTATTCTTATCATGCTTTTGTGTGACTAAACAGTAGTGTTAGTAGTGTAGTAGCTTTTCGTATTGTAACCATGGTAACCCGCGCCAGCATCGTGACCAAAATGGCAATGTGTGAGAATCAAAGTCTGATTTTTAAAAAAATATACATTATGCCCAGCATAGTGAAATCTTAGCTGTTCATCAATGTCCATTCTGAGCGTTGTCATTACATAACATTGCATTGGATTGTGGGATATTTATGCTGCCGTAGTGTCCAGCTTTGCATACTGTAATATGTCACTAGAAATAGTATGCAATTTGTGTACTCTTGCTTTGCCACTAAAAAGCCAGAGTAAAATATCTCACATATTGTTTTAGCAATATATAGAAAGAAAGAAAGAAAGATATTCCTTTATTAGTCCCACAGATAGTATGAAATTCAGTTTTACACTCTGTTGTTCACACAGTACATATACATGTCAATGGAGAGATGTCACAGTGTTGGGGCTCCTCCTCACAAACCCCCAGAGCAGTTGGGGGTTTGGTCCCTTGCTCAGGGGCACCTCGGCAGTGCCCAAGAGGTAAACTGGCACCGCTCCTGCAACCAGTTGGTCTTGGTCCATGGGGGATTTGAACCCGGGTCCTCCACATCCTAACCCAAGTCCTTACGGACTGAGCCCCCCCCCCCCTTTTTTTTTTTTATTTTGATTTTTTGGACACATCCCCAGCTTGAGATGACCGGTGTTGCACCCCGATTTGTGACCCATCAGATTCTGTGCCACTAGAGATTTAACTGTTAAAGCTTGAGGGGTTAGTTGGAAGTGTTGTACAGCCAGAGCTTAACACTGCTGGACACCAGTCTATTGCAGCAGCTATCCAAATATGTGACTCATCCTGTGGTTATATTTTTATAGGTGTTACCATCACCATGTTGGATAATAGCTATGACAATACAGCACCATGTTAAAAAATCTCTGATGTATAGATAAAATTTTCATCGTGTCACACACTGGTACAACACAGGTCCATCTTCCCTTTCGAATAGTATTTCTTAAAGCTCTGCTCTCTGGGTTTGGAAAAGGGCGTGATTTAGATTAATGTAAAGCCATGGTTAGCGTCGTATAGATGATGGTTAGGGGAAGGTTAACTTGGGTTGAGTGTTAATGTAAGCACACACTGTGACACACAAATACAGCTTTTTAAGTATAAAAAACTGACAAGAAGCTGAATGTGTATATATGTAGCTCAAAGGAGGTCTGATGGAAATAAAGGATGATGTAAGACAAACACCAAAACACAGAATAACACAGATACTAAAGTCAATGTTTTTTTCCTACTTCAGCTTCATTCAGAAATAAATGATCACCCCTGTGACTGTATGATCTTCATATACTTTTGTGTGGTATACTTATACTATTTCCTGTCATCTTACAATCCAGTCACACTAAGATTCTTCCAATAGCTCCAAATAGCTCTTTTGATACCTATTATAATATAGTTAGAAAATCATCATCAAATAACCACATATTGGCAGATATGACATGACATGACATCATTACACCTAAATATAATCTATAAAACATTTTTCTTTTTACTTTTAGTACATACTGCCCTTACAGTGTATGTACTGTTGTTGCAGTATGCATAAATTGGCTGATACTACTTTGTCATAACATTGTGCCTTGAACTTTGACCGTCTTGCTCATATATTTGTTGTGCAAAGTATTGTTGTTCAGAATAGCCAGAAAAAACACTCTATCATATCCAGCAAACTACGACTGGATGCAGTAGGACATTTATATATTTTTGGCATATTGCATTTAACATGCTATGTATTGGGACTTACTAACTTTTTTCTGGCATACTAAATGTATGGTAGCATGGAACGCACAGAACATTTCTGTTAAGGATCCATTGCGTTTGGCTATTAAAGAACTGTGAAAAAGATAGGCTATCTACCGTTAACATTTTACACTACAAAAATAGATGTGTTGGTGCACTCTGGTGGACAAACTATGTAACATTACTTCAAACATTTTGGGATTTCTGAACTTGAAATTCTTGTATGTCAGTAAACATACCGCCAGTACATTGCAAGCCTGACGGGCCTGAGATGATTCCCCGCCAGGGCAAAGCATAGGGGACTTTTTAAGTTGTTTTTTAAACCTAAATGTGTTATACAAGTAATGAACTCTGTTAAGGAATAACTGTGTGTCGGTTATGTGCTTTATGTTAGCGAGTGTCAGTGTTTGTGGTCGAGAGAGAGAGAGAGAGGGTGTGTGACAGTGAAAGGAAGTCGGCTGTAGCTAGCTGTAGCGTAGCAGTGTTTGTATAATTCAGGCTGTTGGTGAATAAATGCTACAACTCCTCAAGACACAAGCCAAGTTCATGTGTCTTGTAGGATTCTTCCATACCTGACTCGCCCCATCAGCCCAGCACGGCAGCGACTTACGTCTCCATTACAAGTTAAGCACTGCACAAAGAAGCGGCTGTAAAGTGGTGGTTAAACACATTTCATCTCCTATTTTCTTCACAATAATTGTCCTGCCGTTATCTTGTTATTTAAAAGCTTTTATTATGAAGCGGCAAAACCAAGAAATGGGTTTTCCTCAGAAGCAACTTAACATAACTTGAAAAGCGAAAAATAAATCCGGTATATGAAAGTGCAATCAGTGAAGTCGGAGATTCAGTTGGAAGCTACAAAAGTAGTGAAAGTTGAACACACATCATCGTTTAGAGGGAGAAGGGGGATCGTTGGTGATTCTTTGGTTTTAAACCAAACAAAAAAGGAGAGCCTGACACGTGCAATTCACAAGTGGGGACTAAAAATGGAAATGCCACAAATCTCTGCTCTCTTAAACTCGCCATCCAGAATACGCAAGTCTGCCACTGACTCCCTCCACAGAGAGCAGCCAGACCAGAACTCCTCTCACGGTGAGCAATCAGCCCTCAATCAAAGGTAACAACATATAAACAGTGGTGAGACTGTACGAAGGCAGTTACTAGTCACCAACTGATTGACCTGATTTAATGATCTCAGCATGTCATTGTGTAAAGTAGCTCTAACTGTCAACACTTTGGCCACTCGTGCATTGCAGTATATGTGTCTCCAGTCCATAGATATTTATATCTATGTGTCTCTCTACAGCTTTTTTGTACAATAATATCATATATCATCTTTTCTCTTAAGGGCTGCACGGTGGTGTAGTGGTTAGCGCTGTCGCCTCACAGCAAGAGGGTCGCAGGTTCGATTCCAGCTTGCGGCTCTTCTGTGTGGAGTTTGCATGTTCTCCCCGTGTAAGCGTGGGTTTTCTCCGGGTACTCCGGCTTCCTCCCACCATCCAAAGACATGCTGTTTAGGTTAATTGATTACTCTAAATTGCCCGTAGGTGTGGATGTGTGCGTGAATGGTTGTCTGTCTATATGTTGTCCGTCTCTATGTGCCCTGCGATGGACTGGCGACCTGTCCAGGGTGAACCCCGCCTTCGCCCAATGCCAGCTGGGATCCAGCCCCCCCGTGACCCCTAACGGGATAAGCGGTTGACGATGGATGGATGGATCTTTTCTCTTAAAGCAATATTGTCAGTAGGGAAAGTTCAGTATCGCTCTACCCTAGATCAGTATGATTTTGCCTTCCATATTAAAGAATAATCACAGTCACTTCCACACAGTGAGGCATACAGCTTATTAATTAAAGACTGGTATCGGATCCGTACTCAGTATGGGCCGAAGCGCAGATATCGCTATTGGGACTGAAAAAGTCAGAGTGGTGCATCCATATAGATAAATGTGTTAAGTTGATACTGGCCGATAATAGTTGCCCAGTAGTTTATCAATCTGGTTATATTATCATAATATTAAAAGCATTTGAAGAATCAACAGTAATTGTGTAATCAGTTATATTTCATTTTAACATTGTAGCAACTGGAGAGACTTAGTGTACATCCCCAGTATATTGGATGTTTTTATTCTGTGGCACCAATCATCCCCCATAGAAGTCACAGTGATGTAACACAGGAGAATGGTTCCTCTCTGAGTCACACCCCCCCCCCCCCCCACCCTCTGCCCCAAAACCCCCCAATTTTCTGCTTCCACGTCCTTAGTTTGCAGCTTTAATGACTAGTAGCCTTCCAGGCCCCTAACACGTCTGAGTTTTCTCATATGGCATGTCTCACCAGACCTCTGACACGCAGCAGACTGGCAATACAGGCTGACGGGCAGACCAGCTCGAAGGTGGCGGAGGATAAATCCAATTTAACTACTTGTACACTGTCACGTTACCATATTCGTCTACCGTCTAGGCCGGGTGACCTAAATCCTAATAATATAAATTTAGAGTTTTCATCATAGACATTATTACCAAACCGGTGCTAGTTAACATGAAAACAAAAGATTTAAAAGGGAGGGGGATTATTTCCTGTCTTGAATCAGCGCATACCAGATTTAAAGACATAGCTGTCGATGAAATTGGCCTGACATCTTAGGGAATTTTGTCTTAAGCGTATGTAGAGGCAGTAAACGGTAATATAAAATGATCATCCCTCTTAAAAAAAAAAAAAAAAAAAAAAAGCAGTCTTCCATGGTGTTTCTCCTCACTAACACAAATGTCTCTAGGGTGTTTTCCCCTAAAATTTCCCTCCTTACAATAATATGGAGAGTAAAAAAAAAAAAAACTGCAAGAGGAATATCAGGAGTTGTGGTTTAGTGAAACTGTAGTTATATTTGTTTTTAAAGTTGTGTGGGTGGAACTGCAGCTCCATAGTCAAAAATGAGAAGCATAGCTTGTCATTAATTATAGAAATTCCTCTGATTGCATCACTTAAGTAATGAGGAAATGATTGCATGTTATGTGAATACGGTTATACAAAAATGGATAAAGGCGTGAAGCCCTGTGATACATCTGGGGAATAATTGGTAACATAGAGAAGATCTTTAATGAACAGGATTCTGGGAATTGAAATAAAAAACAATTACTGCTTTTTGACAGACGTAATGGCCTTTTTTGCCCGTGTGTACTGCATTATAGGGATGTCCTTTTCAAATAACACCATCACTGTCCACTGCGAGTACTATGTTAGTGAGCAAACATGCTATTAATGATATTAATGAGGTCCTGATGTACTGCTGTGCCAGCAGGATGCCAGCTGTCTGGACATCACTGATGTTGGCAACGGCATCATTATCATCAAGGTCCTCCTCTACCTTCTCTGGATAATTGGTTCGATATGTATAGTACTGAGACAACATCTCAAAAGTAACTTTCTCCTGGTTTGAAAATAGCATCAGTAACATATGCTGCTCAGTCTCTGGATGGTGGACGGGCTCAGCGCACTGTTATCTGTTGTCTCTCCACCAGCTGCCGGTGCCACCCACTAAATGGTCCGATGGGGAAACACTGCAACTGTAATCACTTTTCACTTGTGCAGATGATTTGCCGTTTATCTTTTTGCCAGTGATACTCAGCCTTTGCTTACCGCATTCGATTATAACGACTTATCTATAAGCTTATCTATAAGTCGTAATTACACAGGATAAACTTAAAAACAATGCAAATTTGTTATTAAGAACAGTTAGTGTGTTGTTTGTACTGTATGATGGTGGTTAAGCATTGATCACTATAGTGGTGTGGGACGAGCACCCCAGCATTATTTTCTTCTAACCGATCCGCTGTGGTTTCATTTCATTTGAATGAAGATGTGAAATGAGCTACATTTTATTATTCCAGAGTCCTCCATAAATTGTGATTACTGATAACAAAACTAGTTTTATTTATGCTGTAACACACATAAAAAAATAAGATAATTATGTTAAATTAATGGCAGTTTAAGGTAAGTGAAAACACTATTTTTTTAGGGCAGTGACGACAGTCGGAAAAATGAGACAAAGTTTAACACACGCTATCAGAGTATTTGAATTATTTCTTGCACATAGTAGAAGTCTGAATTATTTCTTTCAGGTTAAGTGTTAATGTTGCAGACTGTCCTTACTGATGGGAAATGCTGTTTGTAAAATTGTTTATAATTTCCCAGGTGTAGCCAGGGTAAGTGTAAGTAAACATTTGCAGCCTTTTGCAAGGTATTTTCAAAATTTATGATTCATTCAAAAAAATTTTCAAAACATATCTCATGTCGGATTTTTGGCTGTGGCTTGAAAATGTCCGGTCGGTTTTTAAAAGGGATGCCTGCTGTGTGTGCTAGATGTAACGCTGCTGTGTGCTCTGACACCAAAAACTCATCTTAAGCACTCCGAAATCAAATTAATAGACACCGTTTATATTTTCATAATATGAAATGCATCTAGATAATGATAAAAATGCAGCATGTTGGCAGTAAGAGGCTGTGTTGCTCCTTAAAGGTGCCCTGTAGAGGTTTCTTGTAAACAAATAAAAGTTATGGTTTTTACATTCAGGGTTATTTATCAAAAGGCATTGTGTGTGTCCTTGAGGTCTAGCAAACACATTGAATGTGTTTTATTCCTCATAAAATATTTGCCGAGCAGATTTTAAAAAAGTATATTTAAAATCCCACAGTGGATGCGTCTGGATTCTAACTACAAGTGTTCTTCCCTTTCTGTGTTGGCGCATTGCTATTGATCAGTGGAATAGTGTGAAATCAAGGGGCAGGATGTGTGTCACGTCCCTGACATGAGGATGCAAACTACCCCCCTCCTTTTAAAATCAGCTGGATGAAGACTGACTGAGGCCTTCAACCATCAGTTATTTTCATTTTTTTTATTTTCTCGATTCATTGATTAGCTGTTTGGTCTATACAATTAGAGATGCACCAATACCTGGGCTGATACAGACTCAAATGGCTGGATCGGGTATCGTGATAATGGGGCCGATCTGTTTATATAGTGGAATTATAATTCCTGTCCTGATTTGTTGCTGCATTAAAAATGTTTATGATTTATTATTATAATATTACATAACAGTTCAATAAATTTATATCTGTGTATTTATTTTTGTTACATTTTGTTTTACAAAGTTAGGAAAGCAATGTTTAAGTCAAGCCTGTTTTTTCCTTACATGTAAAAGAATGATCCCAGTCAGTGGATTTGCGATCAGAACTTAAAGTCAGATCGGTGCATCCCTATACACAAAGCCAGAAAATGGTGAAAAATGTTGATCAGCGTTTCCTTCGAGAGGAGAAAAGAAACCACAAAATATTCCCACTTAAGAAGCTGGAATCAGAATTTTTAAGTTTTTTAATCTTAAATTGATGAATAGCCGACAATCGATTAATGATTGCAGCTCTTGACTGACCGACTGGTCCCCAGCAGGGTGGATGTAGAATGCAAATCTGCTCTACCACCTATACCCTGTTTCTCCCGGCTCTTTAGCTGTATGTTATTATAATTCAATTAGAAGAGAATCAATACGTGGCGTACTGTTTCCAGGAGCCGAAACTTAACCGGAGCAACCAGCGGACATTACTGGCAAGGTCGTCCTGTCTGGAGATGCTGGCATTAATGCTGAAGTGGAGCATTTTAGTTGATGCGAGCCCAGCATTATGAGAACAATGCTTTTATTTAAAGGGTAATTATAGTAATTTGACATTAATTGTGATTAAACTGTTTATTTGTATAACTTATGTTAATCAAGGCAATCAGTCATCACTTCATTACTTGGTGTGTATGGTTGAGTTCACTCGGTCTTTCAGCCAAGATACTCACAAGCTGGTCACAGTGGCATTTTAATCATTTAGAATGACTCACAGCCACTTCACTCCGAATCATTTCATCCATCCAGGCAACATGCAACCGAAAACGCACACACACAAACCAGATTCGACCAGGCTGGTTGAAATGAGGGAGGATAAATGCTTTTGGGGAAACTAGTGTACTTATTTCCTGTGCTTCATGACAATAGTGATTAATGTCCAGGCAATAAGGCGCTGTCACTGAAGGACGTATACTGCTGCACTCAAGGACTCGACCATATCAATAAATGTCCTGTGTCCTTCAGTCGCCACGTCCTCTTTCCCCTTAGACAATCTTGCCGCGATGTGATAGTGTGTCAGCTTTACTTACAGCTGGATTGTCAGTCAATGCTGCCCTGTGGAGACCGGACACAATGGGACCTTCAGGCTCCATTTTTTCCCCCCTTTTTCCTGCATTGTGCTATTGTGGGTCAAATGAGCATGTGTTTGCTTTGTGCTCTTTTTTTTGTCTTGGTGGGCTACATTCAAGATTGTCTTTTTCAGAGGCGAGGAGAAGCAAATTCAAAAGTAGGCTATCTGTCCACAAGGCTCATTTTCCCTGTCATGAATTATGGCGACAATCACTGAAGATATGGGATAAGGCTGTGCATGTTTTATCAAGCTCAAGGTGCTCTGCAGAATGCAAAATAAGCACGTTGAATGAGAGTCAAGTTGCATTTGATGAATTGAATTTTAACCTTTGCATAAATTATGTTCTAGTTATTTTGAGCAGCTGCAGAGAATGCCTAAAATTTGCCTGTGTATACCTTTTTATTTTTATGCATATGAGTCACTTTTAGTTCAACTGTCACTATCGTCTTTGTGTATAAAAAGTAGTGTTCACCCAGCTCTTGAAACTCTACAGTGGTAGTCACTATGTATAGTAGTCATCACTGTCGGGACAGACAAGTGTTTTGTGCTAACCAAACAGCAACATAATGCTTAAAATTGACATGATGCCACGCAAACCTGACAGTCCTCAGATCTTTGGCATTGGCTGTTTCATTTAGCAAAAAAACACCCGAGGGTTTTGTTTTATGCGAGTAGGAGCTTCAGCTGTGTTGTTCCTTTTTAGTGGGCTGCTTTTATAAACATACTGAATTTTTTTTTTTTTGAATTTGTGTAAAAGATTTATTTTGACAAAAGTCGTTATGGTTTTATGTGCCTTTTCTGTTTTGCTGTTTGACAGATATTGGATTATTATTGGATTATTATTGGTTATTGGAGGCCGATATCGACATGAGAGTTAAAAAATGTGATGTCAATTTCTCAGCTCGGGCTGTTAAAGTTAACACGATAACACGTCAACACAAATTCATTTTAATGCCACTAATATCTTTAAAGGCGTTAATGCAATCAACCTTCCGGTGGTTGTAGCAGGTTCAGTTTTGAAGCAAAAGTGAAGACACTGGTATTTTATAAAGCTAGAATCCTAAAGTTTTTAAACATTTGTGATTATTATCCCTTAACTTAGGTTAAGAAATGTGTACCTCAGTGAAGTAAAACACACTTTTCGTCAGTGGGAGTTTTTCTAAAGAGGAGTGGGATTTGAAAAGTCAGCTTAGAGCTGGGCTGAGAGTCAAACATCATGATATTTTTGATGATATTGAGACAATATTGTAAGGTTGACTATTGGGGCTTTAAAAAATATCTATTCATTTTAGGTTTTTGATAGATAATCATCAGTAATATGGATAAAATCCTGACTGTGGGTGAAGATAAGTTCATAAAATTACATCACTTTACTGTAATGCCACGTTTTAAACCAGGAAAAGACAACACTTCTGCCATATTACAATATCAAAAATTGAATACATCTCGTCTCCTATCAGTATATTGATATAGTATTGATATATTGCCCAGCCTTAAGTTATCTTCGAGGTACGCAGCTGTCACAATCAGCAGCTCCCCAGAGGCTATTTTGATCCATTCACAGAACTAATTTAACTTATCATTTAGATTCAGATGAGGCCTTTTGTAGACTGTTGAGAGAGCAGACAAACCTTGCACCTCACTGCTGTGCAATCAACCTTTACCTAGAAGGTTTTGACTGGAGGAAATCTGTAAAAGTCTGTTGCTAAGGGTGGAGACAGCTGTTGCTACCAACAGCCTTCTACCCAAGAGACTGTTGCCATCTTTCCAATTGGGTGTTAGACTTCCCAGTCACCAAAATTAGAGACGCAGCAGTAAATAAGGCAGTTGAAGGCTACAAAACATTGACTTGAAGCATTGAAAAATGTGTACACTTGGACTTTAAATGTCTTCTTTATTGAGGAAGTATGATAAGCAGGTTGCTTTGACATATCGCATCACAGTTTGATGATGTAGTGTTTATTTTGATATAGACAGAGTATTGCGGACTAGAATTGTACTGTTGTTCACCACATATCAGACTTGATAATGACGTGATAACTTCTAAAGGGTCGTTCGTCATGAGCATATGACATAAGTGGTAAATAAAGAGGAATAGCTGAGTGCAACACTGAGTTCATATCCACTCTTCCACTCCAGTGCTAAACCCACTTCATTAATTCCTTGTTGAAAGTGTTTTTTTTTTCCTCTCTCTAAGTTAACACCCTGAGAGATCAGTCCCCAGGCTCTTTCCTTTGGGCTTCCAATGAGATTGATGTTCTGTTTGTTTCTCTCACACACTTCGACTGTCTCCCTGGGAGCTTTCTCTGTTTTCAGAGAAAGCTCTAAAACAACAATGGAGGGGGTGGGGGTCATTGGTATTTAACCATGTTACTATAAAGACAGCAAAGCATTTCAGGCGGTGCTGGGCCTTTTTCATGAGCTTAATATATTGTATCTGATCTGAAAGCTTAGTTTGGGATTTTTAACAGTTTCACAAACTGAATTTCGTGAGAGGAATGTGTGGTATTGTAAAAATGACAGAGGTAGCTAGTGTGAAAATTTGGTGTTGGTTAATTTCAGAGGCTTCCAAGGGAGAAGATGTGCTGAGTTGGATAGTTTTCGGAGGCGGAACAGGAGTTTGGAGACTACCCTATCGATCCTGTTGACACGCTCCCCTTTGGGGAATGCAAATGTTTCTGTTCTTCAACACAAACATTCAAACCCTCCTGGTAGTGGAACCCTAATTAACCAGGGATTTGAATACCATGGCCTTTTCCTTTGACATTTTAATATTTCAGAAAGACATTGTTTAACTCTCATCTTTACCTGACAATGGAAAGACAGCACAGTTAACAGTTGAATTTGTTGTATGTTTAAAAAAAAAACAAAAAAACAAGGGTAGTTGGGTAGTTTTAGCCATGCTGTCGTACAAATTCCTGCATGTCTGCTTTATCTGTCTGGTGTGAGCTGAAGGTGTGACAGCTGCTGTGTGTTATTGTCACTGCTAATCTAAACCTCACAACATGTGTTTACCACAGCGGAGCAGACCTACTCCCAGGTATCCACTAGTCACTCAGGGATTCCAGAGATCATCTGTCCCAACACTTAGCAGCCAGTGCGAGGAAGGTGGGAGCGAGCTACCACTCAACAGCCTCCCGGTTCACAAGACAAACATCTGCGTAGAAGGAAATGCTTTGAATAGGCATCATGGCAGAAGTGATATCACTGAGTGACATCTTGATGAAATAGAAGTGGTTGCTTTCAGATTAAAAAAAGCCTATGAATATTGTAATTTTCCTGTCAATAGATTTAAGTATTCTTTATATAGTAAAGAGGATTCAGAGGGCAGTATTAAGGACATTCATCTTAGCACTGGCAGCACTCACCCGTCGTTCCCATATCTAAAGATAACCGTACATATAATTGGTTTGTGTTGAGCAGCAACAATTAGTCAATTAATCAAGAAGTTGCTTGACAACAAAAACCCTCACCAGAAAAATCACCCCTTTTTAGCTATTTAAATAATAGAATAATCACTTAAATAATTTTATTAAACTAATAATGGTTCCAGCTTCTCAAATGTCAGGATTTGGTGGTTGCTCTTTTTACACACACTGTAAAAATCTCTCTAGACTGTTGGTTGAACAACATAAGACATCTGAAGACATCACCATGTAAGTACTTGTGACGGACATTTTGCACCATTTTTTGATATTTTTCTTATAGGCAAAGCGATTAATCAAGAAACTAATTAGCAGATGAATTGATAGTTGCTGCCCTAGATTTGTGATTATAGAAAACTCCAGAAATACACAGTGAATGTCCTATTTTTAAGGTCTGGATTCAAAGACTTCTTCCAGTGTGTCTGTCATTTGAAGAGTAATAATAGCCTCATCATTACTGTGTTATGATCAGATCAGTTAACCTGTATTCAGGTCAGGCAGGCCCACGTGAATTACAGTTTGAAAAGAAGACACTTGCTCATGACTGAAGTCAGTTCATGTGCATGGGATGTAAACGTTTCCAGAAATGTGTTGCTGCATGTCCTGTGTTAGATAGCTGTTTGTTTTCATTGCCCAAAGTAGAACTAAATTAGATCAACAGATTGCACCAAGTGGCTTTTTATTCCTTACTGTTGCTGCTATTGGTGAAGCATATCTGTGTTTTCTAGGGAATTAAAAGAATGTACGTTCAATTAAAATCAATAAATGTAGAACGTAGGGTATTGACTAATTATCAGCGACTCAAATTTGAGGAGGCAGTGTGAATATTTGTCTGATCTTTTAATACCTGATAAAACAACTCCCAAGTTGAAAAGTGGTGCTTTTCTAAGATAGTGAAGACGGCTCTGGAATCTTAAAGGCAACTGAATATGACTTGAATTTAATTAATGTTAAAATCAAAAATTTCCTTGTGTTAGAGAATCATAGACTGTAGAAAAACATGGCCATAGCATTTGTAACATCACCCACAGGTTTATTAGGAAATGTTGAATTTGGATTTATACAGCTATTTTCATTATTGATCGATTATTTTTCCAATAAATTTTTTAGTCTATAAGCTGTCATAAAATAGTCAAACATGGTTGTCTAAATCGCCCAGAGCCTAAGATGACAGCTTAAAATTGCTTGTTTTGAAAGTCTAAAATCTTAAGTTTCAGTGCAAAATACTTTCGTGCGAATATTACTGTATATGTCTAGGACTTTTATTGTGAAGGGTGAGAATGGAAGTAGCTCTGGACTGGGCTGCCTTAGTCAGGGTTTAAAAGAGTAATAATGTTTGCTGTCCTGGTTTAGACTACAGCGCCTCCACGTTGTTGTTTCATAAACATAGGCTCAAGTCATGGCGCAAAAGCTCAGAAAATCAACCTTGTTCAAGGAAAACATTACGTTGCTTTTTCTCCTCGTGACAAATCATGACATGAAGTGTGACAAAAACAACAGGTCAAAAAATATATTACTGTGCAAATTAATCACATGAACAAAATGTCTTCAGTGTGTAAAGGCCTTAAAACACAAATATATTTAATTTACAGTGATATGAAATAACAATAAATCAACAATAAATCCTCACATCTGAGAAACTGGAATCACAGACGGTTTTGCATTTTGCTTGATAAATGATTATTAAAATAGTTGCAGATTGCTACACGAACAAACATTGCGACAGGAAATACAAAGGCGCACATTAAAAATTTAAGCCAAGTCACAATACAATCTTATTTTAAACTTTTTTTGTGATATGCAGAATATTGCGATGAGATATATTGTGATATACAATGGATTTATACAAATAATCTCTATAGGTGACAATAACAAAGTAAAAGGATAATATTAATAGTTTTAGATGGTTGGAATGTAGCACAACATGGAAGTGAAAGCAGCTCTCTGTTTATTTAAATGTGAAATTGCAATAAAAAAATATTTTGTCCTTAAAATCTACGAATAATTGTGATAAATAATCATGATCTCAATATTGATCAAAATAATCATTATGCAGCCCTAGCTAAGAGTTTAATAGTTTATATAATAAATGATCAATCCTGGACTGTGTATCGATAGCAGATGGCCACGGGAAATATTATGATACTATGTTCTATCAATTTTTCACTCATCTCTATATGATATAATCAAGCTAACACACTTCAAGTACTTTTAATATCCCCACCAACATACATCTCAAGTGAAGCTTGAGCCTTATACAATAACTGTATTAACTTTACCTGCAAATTTGTCCTTTTGAGTTTTGTTTGCACATTATTTTCTTGAATGAGCATGTTTCAGGCCATAAGAGCTCCAACTAAATGCACTCACACGTCAGCTTCACCACTCAACTGTGGCATTGCTGCTTGATTAGAATCATTACCTTGAGTCTCAGCCAAGTACTGCTCAATTGAATGCCGTTTTTCAGCCTTTGTTTGCTCCCGCTCTTGTGTGCATTATATCAACACGTTCATTAGCCTTGGATTTGTTTGGCTGCAAGTTTGACTACATGTAGGATGAAGTCGGTGCCAAGGTGGCTTCAATAGGTTTGATGTGATATTTTATGGTTGTCTATTGATTGATCCCCTTTGATTTTACCAGAGCGGGATACACTTTCATGTGTTTAACAGACAGCTGCCAGGCAGTCATGTACAGTATGAAAGCAAGGCCAAACAAGTGTGTGAATGTGGTGGAGCCATGGTCTGAGCAGATGTCCTCATTTGTCATGAGTTATATGTTGGCATAGATGATGGGTACCATAATGGGTACTTGTAATCCCTTTTGGCTAATTAGTGGTCTTATTGTGACATGCCAATAGATTCCTTCCATCACATTACCTCTGAAGTTAATCAGTAGCAGCATGTTCTTATTGGTTGGACCACTGATAATGCACCTCCAAATTTCAAGTTGTGAAGAGGGAAAGAAGCACCACACTTAAAATCACAGATTTAGCTACAGAGTTGACAAGATCACAGGTTAGATGTAATTGATTTTAACTGAATCTAAATGTACCATTGGTAATTATATGGGTGTCTTTTTATTGTCTTGATTCAGTTTTTAGCTCAATTAATCAGTTTGAACTGTTGGAAACCTACTGTAATTGTAGTTGCCAAAACAGTTGGGATGAGCGACGATATCTTGGTGTGAAAAAGAAATTCATTTTTTTGAACTCACAATTACACTTTATTTTAGCATGTTATTTGGGCAGTGTAATGTAATTAAAACAAGACAGTGGGTAATGAATTCATCATGAATCCTGGGAATACTTGCAGCTTCAGTGTGAAAAATGTCAACTTACTGTGTTAAATAACTGTCCATTTAATTTGAATTAGGGCTGCTAATTTTGAAAAAAAAAAAAAAAATCGTAACCGGTAACTCTCCCTTGTTAACCGATTATTAACTGTTAACAGACAAGATTTGTGACTTGCATGCATCAGTGTGCCAGCTGCAGTATATGAGCACAACAAACTGAGTCAACAGTTCACCATCAGGAGAACTACTGTAGCAGCCACGGTGCTGCGTTCACTGTCTCCAGTTCACAGCCAGGGAGTGTTAGCAGCCACCGTGCTGCGTTCACTGTCTCCAGTTCACAGCCAGGGAGTGTTAGCAGCCACCGTGCTGCGTGTAGTGTTGTGGACATCCAGCCACTTTCCCAGTAAAAGTCACCACCACACATTTAGTTTAGTTGTGTGTCTGCCGGACGTAACGATGCTCTGTCTTCCTGGATTAACGATTGCGATTGTCTGACAAACACTGTATGTTTGTGCTATGTTGGCAGCTGTAGCTGCCAGTGTTGCCGGTGGCTTCGTACCCGCTGTAGCGTAACGTTGTTGAGTTTCTGGCAGACCATGTATGTGTGATGGCGGTGAGTGCAGGTTTGTTGGTGGCGTTATAGCTGTGAACGTAGGTGTAGCAGACAGTATGTGTACAGTTAATTTATGGGTGAATAAATGCCACAAGCTACAACTCCTCCAATCAAGACTGAAGCCAGCTTCCTGTATCTGCGCCGACTCAGACTCTCTTAAGGTGGACCAGCTTTTCCTAAAGTGCTGAGCCACTCCTCTGCATTTTTCCTCAGCTTTTTAATTAATTATTAATATGACTTTTAACTGATAATATTAATCGGTTGAAATGCTTAATGTTGGTCAATGGTTAAACAGTTGATTATTAACATCCCTAATTTGAATTATAAAGCAAAGGTGAAAAAACATCTATTTTCAAAGGAGTCTCTTAACCTCTGACCTTAAGATATGTGAATGGAAATGGGACCCCATGCAAGTCATAGTCAAGTCAGCATGCTGACAGCTGTCACTTGTTAGGCTTCACTTTGCCATGTTATGATTTGCTCATATGTTTATGCTAAATGCAGTAAATACTTGAAAAATTTCCCTTTTAAGGTACATTTGGAACAGATCACCAATGTGTGATAAGTATGTGATTAATCAAATCAAATATTTTAAGCGATTGACAGCCCTAATTGTATTATATCATATAAAGCTCAAGTGATATTATTTTTATGCCTCCACAGCAAACGCTATGGCTAGAGGCATTATGTTTTTGGATTGTTCATCCTTATGTTCATCTCATTCTCATGAACATGGTATCTCAGAAACGTCTTGAGGGAATTTCTTCAAATTTGGCACAAATGTCCACTTTGACTCAAGGATGAAGTCATTAAATTTTGTTGGTCAAAGGTCAAGGTCACAAAACATGTTTTTGGCCATAACTCAAGAATTCATAATATGAATTAGCATATTATACTAATTATGACAATTTTACACAAATGTCTAACAGGATAAAATGATGTAGTAGTGACATTTTGGACGGACATGGACGTAAACTGCAGCTTGACTGGTTGGCGGTAATTCTAGTCTGCAGTTTTGATGCAGTATAAAATGGTCAGTTCTATGATGTAGGTTTCTTTTTGCAGTTTACATCTTTTATTTCTCAAGCAAAATTGTATTAACGTCCTGGTCTAAAGTTCTCAAGAAACAAATAGAGAACTGCATACAGTACGTACTAGTGAGACTGCTAAAGAGGTATCAAGTGCATTCGTCTTCGAGGTTGTATTTATCATTTCTAAATCCAGCCTTCAAGTATTGATTAGAGTCCAACATCAAAAAGCATTTAAAGAGGAAGGTAGGAGGTCTGACTCCTTGTATGGCCCCAGGCAGGCATGAAGAGCCTGCTTGGAAGTGATGCATGCAAAGTCATGCAGTGGTATTATTTATGGCTAAAATTGACTCATTTGGCCAGTGAACCTTTTCACCAGTACTTGGCTGATGTTTTCTGTGAAAGCACAGTTATTTGATTCCACGTATTTCCTTGAATTTGCAGCTTTATTATCATCATATTTTACAACTGAAATCATTTCCCAGTAGCTACAACAGCACACATTTTCCGCCCGGGTGTCCCAAGATCAAATCACCGGCTCGGCAGTATCAGTGTCACGCTCTACCTGTTGCGCTAGATGGACCCATTTACATTGCCAGTAATCAACCATCACCATTCATGAACACCAGTAATGCGTGAGGAGTGTAATGTATCCACCAGAGGCAGCTGAATTTATTTCAGAATCAATAACTAGACAATTCATGCAGGGCTGCACACCGGCGTGTCCTCAGGAATGACCTCACAAGCTCCTGGCACTTAAGCGATCCAATTGCCACATATTGAAAATTGAAAACCTCACTTTACACAGTAAATTTCCTTGACATTGTCAGAACTGTTATGTACGGTCCTGCCACCCTGTGCAGAGAAAGGTTTGGGGATTGTTTATTGTATTCTGGGATGGGAACAAGCTACAGTAGGTCTAGTAAAGAGGTCACTAGCCCTGAATTTGTTTAATCTTGTTAATGGTTTTCATCAGAGCCCCTGATGCACTCAATCAGCGAGCGCGGCAGCTATTTAATGCACTTACTTCACTGCGCCAGCGTTGTCCTAGAAGCACACTGACACAATTCAGATTTACTATATAAATTCACCATTTCTGAGGAGTGGCCATCTATTGTGTTCAGCCTGCCATATGAGTGGCTATATTCAACGTTGACTTCTCCACAGGAACTCATGCAGCTTTAATTAATAAAAGAGTCAGTTTTGGTCAAACAATAGAACAATACCAGCTTCTTATGAATAGAGAATAAATGCCAGGATGTTTTTTTTTTTTTTTTTTTTTAAGGAAGGCTGAGTACACTGGAGACGTTCATCTAGACCTTTTCACCCGCATGCTCTGTAACAGTCATTTGATACACCGTGTTTCTCACTTATTCCTTGTAGTAAAAGGTTGAAGAACAGTGTAAGATATTGTACTGCTCGGGCCTCATTACCTCAGACTTTTGAAGTGTTATAGCACAGGTAACATGAATCCTCACAGTATAGTCTTTTTAAGGGGTAAAATGCAGGAAATGTGTGCTTCTGAACTGAGAGTGGGTTGAGGGTTGTTAACCTGTTTGGATTTGATTAAAATGAAATGCCTTATCTACTTTTCTAAAGATATGTTTAGAGGAAAGACTGCAGCGTGTAGCATAATGAGAGCTGTGAGCATGCCTCCGTTGACCTTCCTCCTATTCTGCTTGCTTTGTTGTTCAATGAAACACAAACTAAAATGTTTTCTGTTTGCGAGGAGGACTGAGGTTGCAACACACACACTGTGTGTGTGTGTGTGTGTGTGTGTGTTATGGCAGTATTTTGGACTTATTTGAAAGTTGGGTTTGAGTTTCTGTCACTTTACTATTTCTACTTGTCTCTATGTCTGACTGTGAAGTTGTATTTTAGGGTTTTCAGCGCCCTGCATGGCATTGACGACAACATTTCAGCTCAGTGTGCAGTAGCACTTTCTGTCAATTAACATGATGACCAAAGAAACCAGACAGGCCTTGACATGCACAGACCTGCACATACGCATAAAAGGAATAAATGAAAAACAGACTAAGACAAGCAAGAAATTTTTAAAATTGTTTTTTGGAATTTTTAATATTTAATGTATTATTATTATTATTATATTTTACTTAACTCAAGGAACATTTTCTACTCTGGGCTAATGGGCCTAATTTCACTTAATATGGATGCATTTCTTTGGCCCAAGGGTGCTTATGCCCTCTTTGCTGAAACTGCTTGTGTGCTTTTAGCTGTGTAGGCCTAAATATCTGCATAGGGATTTGAGTTGTTGCTTTATTATTTCTGAGCTTGATGTTTTTAGCCCCGAGGCTCGGCTCCCTCTGTTCCGTATCTTTGGCTGATCTTGGCAGTTCTCGTGTTCCCGAGGTCCTCGGCGTGACTCAAAACACTTCCGGGGGATATCGAGCCACGTCGCCCACTTCCCGAGGAACGAGAAACGCATGCATGCTCAAGATCATGCTCCATTTACCCCCTTTCCATTCTCGACCCCCGACCATGTTTTGCCACTTTGACTTGTGCTGGTAACCATATAAAGCCCCGCACACACCGTGGATCTGCTCAGCTGCGTGCCATTTGAAATAAAATGAGCACATTTGAAATGTAGGTGTGTTTGTCGTAAATACACGTGTTAGTGATTCGCCACAACTGAAAGCCAAGCAGATGTTCTCACATTTGACAGACGCCATGCATTGCAGATGAGATTGCACAGACAGCAGCTGTCTCTCTCAGTATGCACATTTGTTCCTCGTATACATAGCAATTTTGCATCAAGAGTCTGCCCTTTATACACTCATGATGCCTGCGAAAAACACAGCTCACTTCTGTTTAGTATGAATTCAGACAGAATAATGTAAAAGTTGTTAAAACTGCAGTTTGTCTAATTAGAAAATTTAATGATATGCCGACTCTCTCCGTTTTAATTAAAGGACAAGCTGAGAAAATGGGGATGGTGACGTGAATGAGCTGTGCTTTCTTCTCCCTCTGTAACTACTGTCAAAGTGGCTGTATGTGGCTGAATGAAAGTAGCAGACCACTGCTGGAGGAGAATGTCAAAGATAACAATGCTGACTGACATGTCGGAAAAGAATCGACCTTATTCAAACGCATTTTGGTGAAACATTTAATAAAGTGTGCGCTCTTCAGGGAAGTTAGTGTTGTTTCCCATTCACACAGCACGTAGTGTCAGGACACATTATGTATCGCTGACAAAGTGCAAGTGAGCTCAGTCGACTTTCTCTTATTATGCTTAAATAAACTGAACTTGTCTCTGCGATAATGGCTTTTCATAACACAAAGTACCACCGGTGCTGCTCTGGGTTTCACCTGCCACGTGTCTTTCGCAGGTTAAGGTTAAAGACTTTTAAAGACCCAGGGAAATTAAAAGAAAATGCGTTTTCCAGGTTTTTATCATGTGTTAATTGCTAACTCTAGTTATAAGCTAAAATTTATGTCAAAAAATAGAATATTTTTAGGTCAAAAGTCCCAAATTCACAGATTTTCCCTTCTGTAAGAGACTTTAGGTGACTAGCTAGCCACATCAGTAATGTAAAGTTTGCAGATTGCAGTAGGTAACAGAGCAATATGGAGAGATAGGCTGAGATGTGTGTTTGGATATTAGTGGCTGAGCACTTCTCATCCAGCTCCGTGCCATCTAGCACAGGCACTGTATACAGATGGTGCAAAATGACTGGCTTGTTTTTGCCAGCAGGTTAGCCGGGATTGTGAGGGCACAGCCTCTCTCAATCATTCCTTCAACCACCTTTTTTGCATAGGTTGCTGTTGTGATATTTGTGCATAACCAAATACCTGCTGATAGCCAAGTCTTTCATAATGTTTAAAACAGGGCTGTCAAAGTTAATGTGATAGGGGGCGGCAGTAGCTCAGTCTGTAAGGACTTGGGTTAGGACGCGGACGTCACGGGTTCAAGACCCCCATGGACCAAGACCAACTGGTTGCTGGAGAGGTGCCAGTTTACCTCTTGGGCACTGCCGAGGTGCCCCTGAGCAAGGCACCGAACCCCCAACTGGGCGCTTGTCAGGAGCAGCCCCCTCACTCTGACATCTCTCCATTGACGCATGTATATGTACTGTGTGTGAAAAACAGAGTGTAAAACTGAATTTCCCCACTGTGGGACTAATAAAGGAATATCTTTCTTTCATAACGCAAATTTGTTTTAACGCCACCAATTTCTTAAACGCATTAATGCAATTTGCAATTTTTAGGTTGTAGTGGGATACTGGTATTATATGAAACTAGAAAACCTTAAGAATCCAGTGGCACAACCATGACATACTAACTTGTTGATAAGGATGTTAAAGAGCGCTCCAAACTGGCACTAAATTTTTGTGAGGAAAAACTGGCATGGTCATTTTCAAAGGGTTTCCTTGACCTCTGACCTCAAGATATGTGAACGACAATCGGTTCTGTGGGTACCCACGAGCCTCCCCTTTACAGACATGCCCACTTCATGATAATCACATGCAGTTTGGGGCAAGTCATAGTCAAGTCAGCACACTGACACACTGACAGCTGTTGTTGCCTGTTGGGCTGCAGTTTGGGATATTATGATTTGAGCATATTTTTAACGTGTTGCGTTTATGTGAGGGTTTCTGGGCAATATTTGCTATTGTTTCATGTTGTTAATTGATTTCAAATAATAAATATATACACACATCTGCATTGCATGTTGATGAGAGTATTAAATACTTGACAAATCTCCCTTTAAGGTACATTTTGAAGAGATTAAAAAACGTGTGATTAATTTGCTGATTGATTCATAGCCCCAGTTTAAAAGTAGGTGTGTTCCACCTTCCTTTCTTTTGGTCATGCATCTCTGCAAACTGTTGGCTAGTTGGTTTGTGTACAACGCGCAGACTTACTCATAAAGAGGCAAGAGGTTGTGTGTCGAAAACTGCTGTGAAAACCTCTATTGAGACAAATTTTCCAAATGCGCTGTATACATGACCATTTCTCCTAAAACCTGAATAATATCGGCATATCCCAGGAGACGATCATCATTATCAGAAAATGATCCATTTGGAATAAGGTCTAATTCAGAATAGTCAACGCCTACAGTAAACCAACAATGAATTAATCCTATGAACAAGTGTCTGAAGTCACCAAAACGTATTCCCCTGCGCCATATCTAAAACACATCTATGAGCCACACTATTGTTCCTCCGTGACATGTTCCTTCATTACCATTAACATGGCTGCTGTAGTTTATTCTGAGGCAATCCCACATCCACCATCCTGCTTCAGTAATTACTCACTCACACGCATGCAGCTGAAAATAGTCCCCAACAAATACACCATTCACTCCTGTTGAGTAATGTTTTCTAAAAACTAGCTGTTTCAGGAAATTATTTAGCTTTTTTTTTTTTTAAACAAACAAATACCCGCATGACCTGTTTAAAAATAAAAAAAATGTTTTCAGCAGGGAAAAGATTGAGAGACAGACTAATTTGTCTTTTTGAGGGATTTGTTGACAATAATAAAATACAGAATATTGACACATTTAACCTTCACAGCCTGACACTGAGGATGGGCAGAAATAATAGATTATTGATGACTCTGTGTACGAGCCTAATTAGTCTTAATTTATTCTTATAGTAGTCATTATTATATGTAAATGAATGAGCAACTGGCAGCACTATAGCTATCTATGGGGAGCCTGAGGTCTGACTGTCCCTTGAATATGTGTCTTTAGTTATTCAAAATAAGAACAACTAGATATCATGAAAAAAGAGAGAGGCTTCTATTTTTAGACCCAGCATTTTATTTCTATTGTTCTATTTTCTATTTCTGATAGAGGAAGCCATTAGCCACTTATTACCATATGATGCACTTTTACTGTGCTGTTAGAGTTGTCATTTTCACATGGAAAAAAAAAAAACATCCATAGCTATTGTGAGCTTTTAGCTGCATGAAGAAATGTGCTGCTTAACACCTCTACAGCTGCCTTTAATGTGTACATTACATTGTAACTGGGATGGATTGGGATGGATTTCATGGTTAGGATCCCCGAATAATCCTCCCGGTGTCACAGGCGCTCCAGCACGGCTATCCTTCACATACCTGATGCTACCGTTGGTGATGAGATTGATATTTTAACTCCGGCCCCCAATGACTAATGGAAGTTAAATGCTCCTGTGGTTGTTGTTAGGCTGCTGTTTTTCAAGGGCTCTCAGGGGTTCTTGGCTTGTTGTTGAGTGTGATATTATGGAACAAATAGCAGGGCTTCATGGCGGTGTAGATGATTTAACCGCCCTCAGGGCAATGAAAAAAAGGAAAATGATTTTGTATGCCTAGACACTGTACAAGGTGTTGTTCTCTTGGTGTTTTGAAGCCTTTTATTTCCTCCGTACTTCCTAAGAACATACTCGGATGTAAAAATCAAATCTCACAATGTCTAAATGTAAAAATACCCTTTTAGGCCAAACTCTCTGCAGCTCATTTAAGCTAGCGGTTAACATACATAATTGCCGTTCACTTGCGTTTTCTGGATTTAAGATTTGTGAATGTTGTTTGAATGCTGTGCAGCTCTCCCCAGTCTCCTTCAGGCCCAGCTCCGGCTGTGTTGTCTGTCTGCTCTGCTCTGCTCCATCAGAGATGCTGTGGCTTTAATCCTTTGCCCACAGGGGACGGCTGACATGGATGAGAGTAAACTGTTGACATGGTGCTGTCTCCTATGCTCTCTGATCAAAGACGGTGCAGCCCTCCTGTTTCACAACCTGCCTTCAAATATGCTCCAAGTCTCTGCCACAGAGACGCCCTCCATCTCTGTTTCACACTCGGCGTTAACCCCTGGTTTCACCGTAGTGAATTGATATGTCTGATGATAACAAAGCAGCCATTTATGACTTCGCCCATTTGGTCTCTGTGACCTCCCTCCAAGCAATGAATTTGATTTGGAAAGCACTGTGTAAGTGGCTCACACCGTAGCGGAGACCATTTTTGGAGGCAGTAAAGTGCCGACTTTAAGTGCAGGGAAAGACTTGATGTAGTGCTTAGTTTAATTAATCCCCAGTAATGATGCAACTATTAGTAAGAGCTGAGCTCGTCTTAAGTGGCTGGAGGTGTGTGTGTGTGTGTGTGTGTGTGTGTGTGTGTGTGTGTGTGTGTGTGTGTGTGTGTGTACAGATCCTGATGAACTACAACTCACTGTCTTAAGGTGGTCTTCTATCTGCAGCAGTTCAGAGTTCTGCTGTTGTTTTGAAGTTACTTTTAACCTCATGAGACTGCTAACTAAGCTAGGCTAGTTAAGTGTGATGTACACTAACTGTCATGTGTACAGTGTCATATATAGCATCATATATTATACAATATGAGAAGGAAACGCCTATCACATATGTAACGTTGAAGGAGATTTTAAACTGTTAATCTTGTTGGGAAAATCCATAAACCAAGCATAATCTGTATTCGTTTAGGTAGATATTACTTAATGTATAGAAATTAGATCTGTTAATTATCAAGTATTTAATCACGACTGCCTATAGTTAATTCTGATTAATCACAAATTAATTGCACATTTTTATCTTGTTAAAAATGTACCTTAAGTGGGCATATATGTTGCTTTATTTATACTGTATTTATTAATGGAAATCAATTAACAACACAAAACAATGACAGATATTATCCAGAAACCCTAAGAGGTACTGCATTTAGCATAAAAATATGCACAACTCATAACATGGCAATCTCAATCCCAGCAGGCAACAACAGCGGAGCCCACTGCACCCTCTGAAAGTTCAAGTAGCAGCAAGGCCTGACAGCAGCTTGTCTGAGTTTCAAGAGGTTAATTAAAAATTGCAAGTTGTGTTAATGCGTTAAGACATTAGTGGCGCTAAAACAAATTATATCATGTTAACTTTGAAAGTCCTAATAGAAATCAGTCTTATTTGTATTATGCAGTGGGCTACTGGTCAGGCCAGGTCTGAGAAGTGAAGCCAATGCTGAAGTGCCTTAAACTTGCATCCTTTCTAATAGACAGCAGGGGGTGACTCCTCTGGTTGCTAAAAGAAGTCTGAAGTCTTTAAATGAGCCTACTTCTCACTTGATTTATTACCTTAATAAACATTGTAAACATGAGTTTATGGTCTCAATCGCTAGTTTTGTCTTTTTCAATACAGCATGATGTTCATTTAGTAAATGAATGTAATGTAAATCAGCTTTTATTGTCACACATTGTATACACAGCACAGCACACTGTGGCATTTATTCTCTGCATTTAACCCATCTTGGGAGCAGTGGGCAGCTACTATATCGGGCCCAGGGAGCAGTTGGGGGGCCGGTGCCTTGCGCAAGGGCACCTCGGACGTGAACTGACACCTCTGAACTGGCACCTCTCCAGCTACCAGTCCACAATCTGTACTTGTTTCGTGCAGGGACTTGAACCAGCAACCCTCCAGTTCCCAAGCTACCACTGCCCCAAATTATGGTTCCATTTAGTCAAATAGACCATAAAGCAGGGTATCCTTTAGGGCGTGGCTACCTTCTGATTGACAGGTCGTCACCACAGCGTTGTCAGGTCTGGGATTTTTGTCTGTGTTTTTAGTTCATTAACGTTTATTATAACATTTTGGTCACCTAAAACAGCCTTTTTCAGCGTTGCGCCACCCTCTCGTGTCACTTCTGGTTGCAAAAACCTGAGATGGCAACGGCTAAAAACCAAGATGGTGACGGTATTATGATGCTGATATTGTGGTTCTTGTCGGTGTAGCTCTTTTGCCAGTGTTGTGTTAGAATTAACGAATGCTGAGACGCACATGAAGAGACTGTTTTGTTAGTTTTACTGCATTTTGGATGTGAGATTAACTGCTGTGCCAATCTGCATGTTTGGAAAGGCAACTATGTGAATAGTTTTAAAACGGTGAACACGGCACTGAGTACAATTTGTAACCAGTTGAGCAAAAATCCTTATATAACACGGATTTTCTAAATGGATTCAAAAGCTGTATTGCAGCAAGTAACAGTGATTTCTGCTTCCATTTTGAGTCTGGCAGATTGTCATCTCTGCTTTTGTTTTAGTTCTTCCTGCCATTCCCTTTTACAAAGAAACAATCTGCCTACCCAATTGTTTGCATCCTTCTAGCAACAGGCAACAGATATTAGCCAATACATCTGTGAGTTTTGAATGCCACAGTGGGTTTTGACTGCTTGAAGCAACACAAAAACACTCTTGTTTTGCTTGAGCACCTGATTGACAATGGCTTCAGCTAGACATTTTCTTCTCTACTGGCAGAGGCTGCATCCGTTGTGGAGCACATTTCCCCCAATGAGTTTGATTATTGCAAGCCTGGGACTATGGAGTGTGTAGGCTTAAGGACAATTCGTGCTTCTAGCATTCACTGTAAT
This sequence comes from Pterois miles, assembly GCA_947000775.1. Taxonomy (NCBI): domain Eukaryota; kingdom Metazoa; phylum Chordata; class Actinopteri; order Perciformes; family Scorpaenidae; genus Pterois; species Pterois miles. Next base: position 1,165,921 of record CAMQGK010000100.1, on the reverse strand, counting down.
TCTGTTGACAATGTTTGATGTCTTTCAGGCAATTTGCCCTGAGAAGCTCAAGAGACATTTGTGCCCAGAAGGCACAGAGCTGATTGTCTTCGCTCCTGATAACATATGTTGAATTTCTGAATTTTACTGAATCAAGCTTACCAGGGAAGCTATTGTGCCATTATTACATCCATACTTATATCACATGCATATTGACCATCCATTCTATTTTTTTTTTTTTTTCGTTCCTTGGCCGGCTGCTGCTGTAAAAGAATTAGATTGATTGTAGCTGTAAGAGAGCAAGAAGCATCACAGGGGCAGAAGGAGAAGCTCCTCTTGTTTTCTGCAGATCCCCGATGGCGACGATCATTACCACCCATTAAGGCATTGTGTCAAATGATGGCACCTGGGTGGCTTTCTGTTTTTTTTTGGTTCACATTGTCACCACTGTTGCTCCCTTTTCACTGGTTGGGAGATTAGGAGGTATTATAGTAGAATATAATAGTAGAAATATTATAGTAGAATTAGGACAAAATGGAAGTTTGTCACAATAGGTAGGTCAAGATATTAGGTAAACGTTTGTTGACGTATGTGTCTGTTGCTGTCAGGCAGTACTGGGGGTTACTGTCCTCCTGATAGCAACAGCAACAGCTGCAATTTTGGGAGATTTGAGGCACTTTGACTGAATGTGTCTATTAAACTGAAGTATAGAGGCACTGAGCTGAGCTGTAATCTACAATTTTGAGCATATATATAGTTTTTAAAATTAGTTTTTAAGTGTTGTATTTACAACCCATTGATCTTGATCTTGGATGACTCTCAACTCTGGATTTTGTTCCATAATTGTGAATTTCTCCACTGTGAGACTAATAAAGGAATATCTTATCTTATCTTATGACATTAAATGACAGTAAACATTACATTTTCATTAAACATTAAATGTTCATTGCCATTAAAAAAAAAAAAATAATAATAACTAGAAAAGCGCTCAGGGAGCGCAGACCTCCGCCAAGCACCATAGTATCCCCCATATTGTAATTCACTCCAAAATAAAAATCCTACATTTTTATTATTAGTTCAGAAGTTATTAATGAAAATCTCTTTTTCGGTAATGGCGGTTTCTTCTGGATCTGTCTCTTCAAGTATTAAAGCTAGATCAAATTCGTTGACATACTTCAGATGTGGAATTGTCTCAGCTACAGGATGCCGCTTGTTAGAAATCTCTACCTCTAATATTAATCCTTTGGGATTTGATAGAAGTACACATTGTAAATCCCTGAGTCAAATTTCATGAGCTTTGGGCAACAATTACCAGAGATATTGAGAAACAATTTTTTGGGTCCCATTTACCCCAATGTTAACGAAAATGTCCAAGTGGTCCAGAATCCAGGATTTCTTCCGGATGACCCCCAAAATTAAACCAGTTCTTCCTTTTCAAATTTTCGACACACCCTGAAAATTTCATCAAAATCCGTCCATAAGTTTTTGAGTTATCCAGACAGATAAACGCCGGCAAAAACATAACCTCCTTGGCGGAGGTAATAATTCCTGTAAAATCTAAACATAACAACAACAGTATGGTTAAGTGCAGGATTTTGTAAACCGGATTTTGACATCATTACGATACTGTTGTAGGTCGACAAAAGATACACTGAGTTACTGCCCAGCTCTAGGAGATATTTACAGATTTTATCGATAGACTGGACTGTTATTTTCTTTATAAATCTCTCACTATGTTGCAAACTTTTGACATTCGCCATGTACATTTCAGACATTCTCAGACATTTATAATAGATTGTTGGATAAGTTGCCAAAGTGTTTGTTTAGACTGTAATTGAAACTTTTCTTCCCCTGTGGAGTTTCTCATCTCTGCGTCTGCCTCCCACAGTTGCATCGGGTGGCCAACCTCGCCATGCTGGAGACGGGCACCATGGGAGCACAGGCGTAATGAGGGAGAGGAGGGCAGCTGGTGACCCCTACTGGTCCTATACAGGTGAGCTCTCATTTGCACGCTGACCACAGACCTCAGTGGGAGGGGAAATGCATTTCTTTGACTTGTTCACCTCGGCTGTATCTCGCCCATAATTTTGCTATATTTGTATACCATTTTGCCAGAAAAACCCCTGTTTCCTCCTCACTGCTGTAGCCAGAAGGGCTTAATTAGCATTTATATTAGAGTATACCTGTACTCCATGTTTTCAACTGTAACTGAACTAATGCACTGGAGAGAAGGAAACACTGACACACAGCAAAGCGTGTTGATGTTCATGTTGTAGCCAACTGGGATTAACCACAAACAATGAGTCCATTAAAATGCATTTCCGTGGGGCGCCCCAGTAGCTCACCTGGTAGAAGTGGGTGCCCCTCGGACCAAGAGTCCTTCCTGCCGCGGTGGGGTTCAAACCTGACTTAATTACTTTCTTCTCCCGTTCCATATCTAAAATAATCTTAAAAAAATGCATTTCTTTATCATCAGGCATAGGCTAGAATTTGTGTGGCTTCAAATGCACAACAATCAATTAATGTGCCTATAATTTAATGAAAACCTTATAATTAGCTGTGAACCCCACTTTTATTTAACAAGTGCTGGTTACAAATACAAAAGTTAAACACGTGGCATAAAGGACAGTTATGACCTCTAGTATGTCACATGTAGTGTCTTCTGCAGAATACCATTTCTATTAAAGTATATTGTATCAGAAATCCAGTAGCCCTAGCTAGATTGTGGCACTTCAGGTTAATTTGGGCAGTATATTGATATATTGATATTGTGATGTCTGAAAAGGTATCGTCTTAGATTTTGGATTTTGTAATATGGAGTGGTTGTTGTCCTTTCCTGGTTTTAAAGGTGGCATTACAGTAAAGTGATGTGAATTTGAGAACTTGCCTGATTGTTCTAGCTGTTCTCTTATTTGCCTTCACCCAGTTTGTCATTATATTCACCTTACTGATGAAAGTTTATTAAAAATCTCATTGTGTAAATATTAGGGCCTTCAGAGTTAATGCTATAATAACACATTTGTTTTAACACTGTTAATTTAATGCATTGGAGCAACTTGCTTACTTATTTAACTAATAATAATATAAGTGGATGGAAATGGGTTCTATACCCACAAGTGTTAACATACATGCCCACTTTATGATAATCATATGCAGTTTGGGGCAAGTCATAGTCAAGTCAGCACACTGGCATAGTAACAGCTGTTGTTGCCATTGGGCTGCAGTTTACCATGTTATGATTTGAGCATATTTTTTATGCTAAATGCAGTGTCTGTGAGGATTTCTGAACAATATTTGTAATTGTTTTGTGTTGTTTCCAATAATAAATATATACATATATTTGCATAAAACATATTTGTCAACCCCTATGTTGATAAGAGTATTAAATACTTGACAAATCTCTCTTTACCATATTTTGAACAGATAAATATTGAGGTATTGAATATTGTAATATTTGGCTTTCTCCTTATCACCCAGTTTTACAAATAAAATGTATTATTTTTAATAGAATGTATTATATATTTTAATTGTATTAAATTAGTTGTTTTAATTCCTCTATTATTGATAACATGCATGTATTTAATGCCAGAGAAAGTGGGAATTTAGCCTTGCCTCCTAATTTCTCAGCCATCTACCTTAAACTGGACAGATGGGCGGATGTGGCCACCCTGAGTGAACAATCAGATGAATGCTCTAATGCAGAGGTTTTCAAAGTGGGAGGCGGGCCTCCCCAGGGGGGCTCAGTGAGTGGAAGTGAAAACATATCACATTAGTTGCTACATTAGTTGTCAAAAGTATATCACATAGCCTAAATGTGTGTGATTGGGTTAAAGACGTAGTTCAGAGATACCGTAGACTGGAGGAATTATACATCTTTTTCCCGCTTTCTGCTTTTCAGAAACTAATAAATGCCTTAAGATGGGCCTTTTTTTAAGTATTTGGTGAAGTCATGTCAAAGAGAAAGGCTAAGAAAGACTTGGGGTGACTGTGAAGGCCCACAGTCTCAGACTTTGAAACCCCTGTTCTAATGGATTATTCATTATGTGCACTTTTGTGCTCGTAAATATTCTCAGAGTAGTACAGTGGATAGAAAAAGTCTCCACACCTCAGTTAAAATGTCAGCTTTTTGTGATGTAAAAAAATTTTTTGCCCATGATAAATCATTTCAGAATTTTTTCACCTTTAATGTGACCTATAACCTGTATAATTCAATTGAAAAACAGACTGAAACAGTTTTGGAAAAAATAAAAATAAATTACAATAACCTGATTGCATAAATATGCACACCCTTAAACTAATACCATGTTGAAGCACTTTTTGATTCTATTAGAGCACTCAGTGTTTTTGGGTAGGAGACTATCAGCATGGCACATCTTGACTTGGCAATATTTGCCCACTCTTCCTTGCAAAAGCGCTCCAGATCTGTCAGATTGTGAGGGCATCTCCTGTACACAGCCCTCTTCAGGTCACCCCACAGATAATCAATAGGATTCAGACCTGGGCTCTGACTGGGCCATTCTTAAACTTTAATTTTCTTCTGGTGAAGCCATTCTTTTGTTGATTTGGATGTATGCTTTGGGTTGTTGCTTGCTGAAAGGTGAAATTCCTCCTCAGCTTCAGCTTTCTAGCAGATGCCTGAAGGTTTTGTGCCAAAATCGACTGGTATTTAGAGCTGTTCATAATTCCCTCCACCTTGACTAAAGCTCCAGCTCCAGCTGAAGAAAAACAGCCCCAAACCATGATGCTGCCACCACCACGCCTCACCGTGGGTATGCTGATCTTTTGGTGATGAGCTGTGTTGTTTTTGCACCAAACATACTTCGGTCTCATCAGATCATAACACATTTTCCAACATGCTTTTGGGAGACTTGATGTATGTTTTTGCAAACTTTAACAGGACTTGGATGTTTGTCTTGGTAAGAAAAGGCTTCCGCTTTGCTACCCTGCCCCATAGCCCAGACATATGAGGAATACAGGAGAGTGTTGTCACATGTAGTTTACAACCAGTACTTGTCACAAATTCCTGCAGCTCCTTTAATAGGCCTCTTGGCAGCCTCTGACCGGTTTTCTTCTCGTCTTTTCATCAATTTTAGAGGGACGTCCGGTTCTTGGTAATGTCAGTGTTGTGCCATATTTTCTCCATTTGTTGAAGACTGTCTTCACTGTGTTCCCTGGTATATCTGATGCCTTGGAAAGTATTTTGCACCTTTCTCCTGACTAATATCTTTCAACAGTGAGATGCCTTTGATGCTTTGTAAGCTCTTTACAGCTCTTGGTTTTTGCTGTAAGATGCAACTAAGTAAATGGGAGGAAAATCCTCCTAGAACCGCTGAACTTTATTTCGGGTCAATCAGAGTGACTTTAATTGATGACAAGTGTGTACTGACTACTGTTTAACATGAGTTTGAATGTGATTGGTTAATTCTGAACATAGCCACACATTTCAGTTTGTTTTCCAATTGAATTATACAGGTTATAGGTCACATAAGAGATCTGAAATGATTTGTTATGGGCTCATTTTTTACATCATCGTCGTTTTAACAGGGGTGCTTAGACTTTTCTATCCACTGTATGTGTTTACAGATGTGTATTTGTGCGGTAAAGTTGGGCGTTTTTTTTATTTTTTTATTTTAAGGGCAGCAGCTAAGTTATACGTTTTAGAAACTTGCTTTTTTCAGTCGATAAAAAAAAATTAGCAAAACATATATTTGTTGATCTATATATTTGAGTAGTTTTTTTTAACTGTAAAAGGCATGTTGTATATATGGTTTATACAGCAATTAGCATTTTTAACTCAACAATTTAAAGGCTACCAACATGCAGTATTTTACAGTAAACTTGTTTTTCAATGAATATTTAGATACCATAGAGGAAACTAAAATCAATGAAAAAATGCTCCTTCTGTGTTATAATTTTTTTTTTTTTTTTTTACATGTTTCAGCACACATGAATGCTCTTTAAAGAGCACTGCTTCACACTCAGCTTTACACACTCACACAATGCAAACACAGCCCTCTGTTGGCCGTTGAGCAGCTCCGGTGGGAAATGGGGGTTATGTGTTTTGATCGAGGGCACCTCACTGGAAGAGCTCAGGAAGGGAGGAGCAGTCGGTTAAATTATATTTACAGGTTCCAAGGTCCAAAAACACCCCCTAGTAAATAACTAACTTGGTCCCTCTGCTCTTGGAGTGAATCACAGCTCTGAAAATTATTATACTGATGGAATATTTTGTCTTTGGCGCTGCTGTTCCCATGGTTTCAGGCAAGAAAATGCAAATGTGAAAAGAGTGCAAAGAATAGTGAAAGTTTATGTTTACGTTTTTTTTTTCATAAAAATGTATTAATTTCTTCATGATGTTAGTGCCTGGTGTCCCACAACTAACAGGAAACCATAGCTGCATTATACGTCCATACATCATCAGTGTACTCTTTATCTGTCATCTTTTATTGGAGTTAGTGATTGCTTATTCAGATTACCATATTCATCACGTTCTTACTAGAGGGACTCCAGTGGGACCTGATCTTCTTCCGGATGGGTTCTGCTTTATTTTCTAATTGCGACATCAGCCTTGATTCAGAATTTTTTTTTTTTTTTTTTTTTTTTGCTCAGTTCATTTCTAAGGTCGTATGTCTTTTATTTGACAGAATGGTATGTATATTTATGAAACCGTCTGAGCTGCAGGCTGTTTTAATGCTAATATTTTGTAGTCTTTGTGGGGAAATTATTCAGCTTTGTGTTTGTGTGCAGATTTGTATGAATGCTTAGCAAGAAGCAGGCTGGTAATTTGGACAAGATAGGATGTAAGATTTTTATGTGAGGTTGGACAAAAAAAATCAAAAACAAACATCAGGTTAGGGAACTGGCTGACATGGGTTGATTTTGGACATTCATTTCAGGCCCGTGTGGAGCACTAATTCCTACCAGTGAAGGCAGCTGGCTGATTGTACTGAGAAAAAGGGAAGCATTGAGGGAACACAGAAATGTCCATTGCTTTGGAAAGGTAATTAGCGGCTAAGGCTGTGAATGGGGGACAGACAAGCGTGCCTTAGCAGCTAAATGGTTATTAAGGGCATTTGCTCGGTGCAAGTGAGTGTAAAGGAAATGCACACAGTAGGGTTAGCCTGAAGCTAGAAGGTACTGGTGCAAAACAGACTCCAGCTCTATGAGCCAGACACACACACACACACACACACGCACAGTACACAACGTATAGGGGAGCATAGCAGCCATTGTTTCACACAGACTTTCCACACCCTTCACTGTGTATCCTCCGGTCTAGAAACTTCTGCTGGAGAGAGCTGTTTGAAGAATGTGGAACAACATGAGCCTCAGAAACTGGAACAGTAACAAATAGAATTGAGTTTCTTGAATTCTTAATTTTGTTCTGATCAGATTGTAAAAGTTTAAAAATGCACTATATTTTATATTAAGGCCCCACAATACGCCATCATCATTATACATAAGTTATAATGTGATCTTGTGGCAAGTTTAAACATTTTGTAAGATACAGTTTTCACTCATCTCAGAGTTTTTAATACCGTATCTTGAGGTCAGAGGTCAAGGGACACCTTTTGAAAAAGGCCATCTTGGTTTTTCGTTGCCAAAATTTAGAATAATTTTGGAGCATTATTTTAGCATTCATGTTAGCTAACACGACGGTCGGTTGGACCCAATGGATTTCTTTGGTTTACTAGTTTTATATGACACCAGTATCTTCACTCTAGCTTTGGCACGGAGATGGATACAATAAAAGAGCTATACTTGACATTAGTGTATCAATGCAATATTACCACACAAAATATCGCGATACTGTGCTTTATTGATTTCTTCATCCACTCCTATATTGTAATAATGAATAACATGCTAAGTTTGTATAATGCTTTAAATGTTTGGTAATCTATGACGTAATAGTGTGAATTTTTACTTTATGTAATGGTGTCATCGATATAAAAATATATTCAGTAGTTTTTAGAGAAGAGAAAGATTGCAAAGCCTTTGTATTTTATGCTTTAGTCCAGTGCACTGAGGAATGGGGCACACGGTGCAGTGGGAGCTCTTATCATTCCTTGTCACCTTCCTGTGTGCTTTGGTTATGAACCTCATTGTAAGTAGCCTCGAAACCTGCACTCTGAAATTTGATTAAAAGTTATTTAAGGCATGCTGTGTGTGTGTGTGTGTGTGTGTGCTGTGTGTGCGTGGAGGCATTTTTCACAAGAGGGATGATATCATACTCACCGTAAGACTCCCACAGGAACAGGGCTATGCATCATTTTCCCCCTTTTTATATCTCTGCAGGTTCCCACATCTTTCCGTTAGTTCCTCCGGCTTCCTTTATCGGTCGTTTCTATGTTTTGGGCCAATATAGGCAGTAGTTTGCCTTTGATTGCACTCTTGTTGATTTATTGTTCTAGTTTAATTACAGCACAACAGTTGGAGTACCTTAATGTGCATTTGCAGAGGCATTATGCCTGATCCCCCTCTAACAGTGTGTAGAATGAAAAACAACAACAAAAAAAAAAAGCTAAAGCGAAGCAAAGAAATTATGGCATTAAAAATATAGATTAAAGCCCTGAAGATAATTTACACTCTATTTTTTGTTTTCACCGCATTATGAGAATTTGTCAGGTCCCTGAAGTAACTCGCATGTCATTCCAGGCTGATATGAAGCAATTATTCCTAATAAAAGATTTATGCCCTTGCTCTGCTCGCCGTGAGAATCTATAATTTCGGTTTGAAAAATCTGTGCGTAATTGGGGAAATTAAAAATGCACAGTAAAGAGCACATGCTACTATAGCCCAAATCCTTCAGATGACATGGCAGTCTACCTCCACAAATGAATAATACAGCTATTAAAGCGAAACACCTCCTGTGATTTTTCACACGTATAACTTCCTCCAAGCCTTGTGCTTTGCCTTGATAGAGCTCTACTGCAGCAGCAGCCATGGGTGTTTGGATGGAAGCCATCCTGACAAGCTGTTGTAGCCACCGAAAGAGCCTGCGATTGTCTGATACGTGTGGATTATATTTCCCCTCAGCTTGACTGTTTTATTCCACTTCACTGAGGTTTCCCGTGATCATTAGCAATCTTTCCACTCATGTCTCGCATAATGAAGTGAATGAAGTGTCATTTTCAATCAATTGCTATGTTGATCCAACTTAATTAGTACTTTAGAGAATACAAAACAAGATTAGGTAACTCAGTGTTCTTGATTGCCAGGGCTGTTTGTTTTGGCTTTGAAATAACCCTCAGTTCTGCTGCTGCGCCCACTTTCTGCAGCTTCAGATCTATCACGTTGTCCTCTTCATTTTTGGGTAAAATAAAATTGCACTGATAAGGTGTCCCCAGCTTTTGAGATAAACATGTCAATCATACATTATTTCACAATTGGACAATTGATCTCATTAATATAATTATTTATAGAGACACAGTTGTTTGAACAAATTCACCACAGGATTTCCGAGTTTTTTGGTTTGATTTTCACAATGTGACTAAGCCTCTCAGGTTGGTGAGTTGGTTTTAACATGTTAAGCCCTACGATTCATACAACCTCAAATTGGCTGGGTGCTTGTGAAGGCAGTGCACTTTGTCTCTTGTGGCCTGACACCCCCATATAAAGACTGGAGGGAAAAGAGCAATGCCATGTTGTCATGGTGCCCGACAGAAGGAGCTCTGCCTCCTGCAGTTAATGAATCGAGAGGAGGATTTCTCCCGCTAGACCTCCATGTATGAGAAGCACTTGACTTTAAAGCAAAGCTCTCTGACTATGAGGCCGTCCAGGGGGTATGCATGGAGGGTAAAGTATGGGGCATATTATACAGGGATACGGGGACATGCTCCTCAGGGATGGAGATAAAAATACCAGCCCTAACGTGGCTTTTCCTGTGAGTTTTTCAGATGAGAAAGCTAGAGGTTATTTTCCATGTTGCCACACTGCCGTTGATGAATTCATTGTAAATAATGATGTTTTGCTCCAGATTGTTTTGAGACAAATAATATATATTAAATCTGTTGTGGGATTTGTTTTGTATCATGAATCATGATGCACAATTGTTGTTGTCCAAATGAATGCTGCAAAGCAACTGTTAAATCAAATTTCTGTCAGAATGAAATACTTCGAACGGCAGCTGAAAATCACAGTTGAATTTAATTTCCAATTATCATCGAGCCCAATCAGCGAGACAATATGCTCTGTGATTTTCCTAAGTGGCTGTAAGTAATATCAATCTCAGAGGGGGGTGTTTCAGCTATAGTTTTGCATTACCCAGCCGGAAATATACTTTAGTAGGTCCTTAGGTGAACATATGCCATTGCTCCATTGTTATGCGCACCAAACACAATCCACTCACATTAAATGTCAGTCTATGCAAAGCTCGCATTGATTGTTGCTTCACTAACTGATGCATCCAGTCGGCTGGTTGGTAAAGCTTTCACTCTAAAGTTTTAAAAAAGGCTGTTGCTAAAATGGGATAATATGAGGTATGACTATAGTAGAAGCTGCAGGTCAGACAGCATTATCTGAACATGTGTAGATACACTCATGCTAGTTTGAGTCTGAGCAGCAGCAAACCAATAAATGTGTTTGTCTGTCAGTTTTAGGTGTAGTTAGCTTGCCCAGCGTGTTGCATCAGCTATGTGAAGGGTTTAATTTTATTTTGAATTTCATCCACCTTAATTTAGTGTGTTTGGTTCCACAATGGCATTTGTGTGTGTGGTTAACCAGTAGTCTACATGAAATCCCGCCGGCAGTATTAGCACAACACACTGACAGTCTCTCTCATTCGCTCTCTTCTTTACTGTCTCCTCCTCCAGGAGATAAATTAACGCAAAGCAGCCAATGCCGTTTTGGTGTTTTGCCAGCCTCTAACAGGTCTGGACGACGGGGAGTGCACAACTTTCAGCTCAAGAAAAAACAAGAGAAAAGTCCTGTTAGAGAAATAAACAAATCACAGTGCAGCCCAGTGTGGCGTCTGTGCTGGGAGCTGTGGGAGTGTAACGGCTCCAAAATGTCCCGAAGCTGCTTAAAGTGGCGGACCTCGGTAACATGTATATCCGTTCTCCGGTGCTCTGTGGTCGGCGTGCGGCTCTTGGGCGCAGCAGCAGCCAGACGGCCACCTCGCCAGGAGGAGATGGCAAAGAAGAGAGCGAGAGAGAGTCATGTGTTGCGCTAATTCTCGTCTCATTTGTGGTCTGATTAAAAAAAGTAAATTCATCAAAGTTGGTTTCATCTAACTGGGTTGAAAAACAATGTGATTTGGTTGCCATGGTAATGAATTATGTCTGACTATCAACCACGCCCTTCTCTGTTTGAGAAAGAACGTTAACTAAAAAACAGGCAGTAAAACTGGTTGGAGGAGGGTGTTAAGCCTTAAAACCAGTAGGCTTTCCTGATTACTGTGCTTAACCACAAAGGGACTGTGGATTGTGATGTTTCTGATATATTCCCAGTGACAATAGTCAATTTTAGGATTCTCTACTAAACACAATAGGTAACACGAAAGTATTGTGAATTACTACTTTGCTAAACGTACTAAATCGACCAGTTAGAACCACTCTTCACTGGATTTGAAGGCAACATGCTCTGACAGGGTGTGACAAGTGCCAGAACACCCTCAAACATTGTTTTTTATGTAAGCCCGCTCACTGGCGTAACAAACGTCATTGTCAGTTGACACTTGTCAGATGTTCTGAAAAGCAGAGACTTTATCACATTCAATGCCTGAATTGGCACCCCCCTAGCAACTGTAGTTCCCTTGAGGCAAATGTGCGATATTGGGCTATTTAAATAAAATGAACTTGTCTTAATTTATACCCTGACTGTATGATAAATTTGTTTTGCACTTCAGAATTTTCTCTCCTTCTCCCTTCGTTGTTGAAGAATAGGAACTGTGTTCGTTTACAGCGTTGTCCGCAGAAACTTTTGAACTTTGTTTGCTCGTCCTGCTACGTTCCTGTACTGCCTCCCGTAGCCACGGCGCTCTCTGGCCTTGATTAATTTCCTCCTCCTGGGAGAACAGAGAGAGATTCATCTGTCTTACAACCCTGCATTTATAGTCCCAGCCATTCTCTGTGATGATGGAAGCTTAACACAACATCATCTATATTCCTCCAGCCTTGCTGATGTGTTGTATCAACCTGTAGTTGTACCTGCACTCATTTTCAGAGAAAATGAGAGGTGCAGGAACACTAATTATTAAAAATGAATTTTGCTGGGGCCCAAGCTGGCTCATTATTCATCTTGGTTATTGCTAGCAGTTTGGATCAGGCTTCGTGTGCCAGAATTGGTCCATTTGTCTCTGTCAGGGGTGGGCCCTTGACAGATGTGCCAATATGGCTGCCGAAGTTCTGTGCTGGGGGAGAGGCATCTTAATTCTCCATGATGTATCATGCTGGCAGCAACCAATTTAGCACAATTGAGCTCCAAATCATCTTACTTCCCACTGCTTCTGCCAATCTGTTTCCTTTCTCTAGATGAGGTAAATATATTAAGGATGGAAATAAATTAGGGCTTCCCGCGCCCTGAGCTAATACTGTATCAGTGAGGTTTTGTTGAGGTTGATTGTTTGTATTGTCACGTTGGTATGTCAAGAGAACAGCGTCCTGGGCCCGTGCCACCAGGATATATAAAGCTAAGGCCCATTGCACAGCAGCTACAATAAATACAGCCAATTCTTCTAGTTCCCCTGTTTGGGGTAGATTGATGTATTGGACTGACAGGTTTGTTGTGTAAACCTAATTAATTTAATTTCAGGTGTCACATGGCGTTGGTGTGCCTCGTGGCAGCACATTAGGCCTAGTTGGTGGCTCAGGTCCAACGTAATGGATGTGGACATGCTAGGCCTGCTGGGATTTCAATATTGAGGAAGTCTAAGATTGCCAGCCCACAGGTTTCCTCTCTAATGTGGTTATGCTTATGAGCTGGAATGAGCTAGCTAGCAGCTCAGCAAATTTTTAAACTCATAATCATGATGACTTACTTTGTAATGAGTGCATACCCCCCCCAGAGGTGAGGAGTTAACGGCAGGGGGCAAGGCCGTAACAGTGGCATAATGGCACGATGTGGGAAGATGTGCAGTGCTTTGCCTGAATTATAAAACTGTGTTTGATTGACAATCATATGTTCAAATGTTGAGCAGTACCTTAGCATAAAATTGCACTTAGACCTGCAAGAGACTAGTGAGTACTACTGTATAGAGGCAATTGATGGGATTTAGTACTGCATCAGTTCTAGATCACTGACGTTCCCAGGATTGTTAGATCGTTTATCCTCCGCTACTATCTCTAGTTTACTGAATTACACCGCTAACTATCGATTCCTGTCTGGATTCAAAATTATAAGGACACTTGCTGTGTAAACATGTAGCCATTGTTGTCCCTGCTTAGCTTGCAGAACGACTGCAACATGGAAGAGTAATGGCTGCTGAGGGGGCGAGCTGAGTTTAGAGAGGGCAATAGCTCAGAGTGGTTCAAGCCTTATTTTTGTACCATGTTGTTTCGTGGGCTAATGGTGCCTGCAGGGTGGCTGATATGGTTTGTGGGAGGTGAAGAAAAGACTGTTTCTGTAATCAAAATATATGGATTAGAGTTTTGTAATTGTGTACATATTGGGTCTATATTAATCAATCACTCGCAGCTTCAAGTATGAAGGTAAAAACTAATATATAGCCCGTGCATTAGCACCACACACCGAAACAACCTTCGTCATTATCTGTCTGCAAACTCAAAGACATTTATGTTAATACAAGTTGATCCAGCTTCATATTCTCACAGTAGCAGGCAGGAGGGAGATCAGTCAGGCCTGTCAGTCTTTGTCTTGTAGAGACTCATGACTCATTTAAGTGGGAGCTCATATACCTGCAAGGGGTCATAAATAATGTAGCTGTATCAAGAAATTATTGGGGTTGAAGCTGCTCTTTGCATATTGTGAGAAAGGTTTAAGCTGTCACTCATTTTTGAATCCAAACATCCGCACTGTTTTTTTCTGTTAAGTTTCTTCATTTTTTAAAGCTGAAAATGACATTTTTCATTCATTCAACAGTTGGCAGTATTTATAAATGGACCTTTGATTGAACTGAGCAAAAAAAAGATTTTGACAATGCTAAATGTGTCCAGTTTTCTGAAATGTATTAATTGAGTCATTTTCCTGTTATCTCTTTTTTAAAAGAACTACATTTTTAGCCTTAGCCTTAGCAAACGGAGGGCAAAGGACCACTTAATCAGTTATCCTTGTGCACATCAACCACGGCCCCGCTGCTATGTCAGCCATTAGCTGCTGTGGTAACAAGCAACCAGGTCGTTTTTACATTTCATTTAGATGACACTTATCAAGACCTATCATACACTAGGAGACTTTGAAAAGACTTCCAACACTGAAGTCTGACAACCTCTCACATCTAAAGACAATGTGTTATAAGTCAGATTTTTTAGTAGTCACGGACTACAATATTTTGCAAAGACTGGGGATCTTGCAGGGTCATTAAATACAAGACTATAGCCAGATTCCTTTTGAGATGATTTCACATCCTGGTGGATGTTCACAAATAGAAAAACTGTTGAGAAAGAAGTGGAAGAAATTGCTGCAGCCCTCAATATCCCCCGTGAGTATGCTTTAGCTGGCTAGCTAGCACCCACTGTTCCGAATGGGGCTACTTGCAAGCTAACGTTAACGACTTGAATGTTTGCTATTAACCTGCGAGACACACTCTTGTTCACCCCACAACTCCACCAGTTTCCCCAGGTTTACTTTCTACCCTGGAGAGAGCGCACCTATGGGTTGTTGACAGTGTTCGCATTGTTGAACTTTTTTTGACCACCTTACGCTAAATGATTGAGATCACGTCAGCACACTGCAACTCTAGCAAAACTAGTGATTTTATAAGACGGTGACGATGAAATCACTTGAAAAGTTATTTGCTGTAAGGTCGGCATTTGGCCTTTGCACACCAAGTCCGTATTTTTTATAATTATTATTTGTTTTTTTATATTTTGCTGTCAAATCAAGGGTTGTTTGACCACTCAGAGACTCTGCTTGTGCAAACATCATCATTTAAAATGCCATGATAAGCATTCACCTCGTCTCCTAACACAAAGCACTTTACGATAAAGACATAAAAGAGTACGGAAAGAAATAGTGACAGGTGATTGCAGAAGAGCTTGGAATCGCGGATGGTCACAAAACAAGGGATGAAGGAAAGATTAGACGGTAGTGATCGTTACGATTAGCCCTGTTTGGGACTAGCGCTATCCATTGCACCCACATTAACAGTTCAGTTTTATCTTGTACTGGGAATTTTCACAATAAATATAATAATAATGCATCTGACTCAGTGTGCAAGGTTTCTGTGTGTTATGTTTCTATTAGATGATAGATTAAAAGAAAAAAAAATGAAAATATGGACTTGATGTTCAAGTCAGTACAGTAGTTTCATATCTTGGTGCATGAGTCTGTAAGAGCAATGTGTAGTAAAGGGGCATTAGTGGATGGGAATTGAGAATTGAAATAATTTGTACTTTTTAACTTGTATTTTGTATTTTTATGCCCATACCTAGCAGAGACCTGCCAACAGGAGCTTTAATTATGAAATGAATTGAACCGATCTTCCCCAGCATTCACCTCTCCTCAGGATTTAATTTTCTGTTCCTCTACGTGAGCTCCCTCCTCGCTTCTGTCCTTTAATTTCCCTCCTCATCTATCTTTGCTAATGCTAGCCGCATCTCAATTCTGAGCAGGGGTTTGCATGTGGATGCTAAGGGGGGTGGTGGGGGGGGGGGGGGGGGGGGGGGGGATGAGACACGGAGTGGATTAAGGCTGGATTTAAAATGGCTGCTTGCTGTGCTTAGCTCAACACTCATCTGAGGGATGTGTGGTCATGTGCTATCTTGTGATTTGTGGCCTAATTAGCATTTTTGGGGTACCCGAGGCTAAAACCTGCACCGTTTCTCTCAGTGCTGCACTCAGTTTTAATTTCTTCCACTTTCTTGCCCCTCTGTGTCTACTGACTGACATATGTAGCCATGTAAGCACACACTATCAAGCTCTAAAAATATAAGCAGAAAATGATCGAAGCCAATTTATGTACATCCAGTCTGTTCAGTTCAGGTCAAAGTGCAGAGGTATACAACAGCAAAATAATTCAGCTAAAATTGATGCTTACCTCCACCAAGAAGGTTACTTTAAAATGGCCTCGCTGTGTGTTATTGCCATATTTCACATTATGACTTGGGACTTTTCCTTATGCAACAAAGAGGAAGGCACCTATTAAATGTGGAGACTTTGTGACCTTTCTTATACAATCCCCATCATCCAACTTTGGCTAACTGTTTGCCGTGTTATGCAACCAAGACACTGTTGATTATGGGAGTAATGGTCAACTCAGGAGACTCTTAAGACTTCTCACTCTGTTAAGTTGATTTTTGCTGTGCAAGAATGCATTAACGTGTTGACGCAAAATCATTTTAATGCCACTAATTTAGTGCATAACAATCAGTATTTTAGAGGTTGTAGCAGGCTCAGTTTTAAAGTTAGAGCGATAATAGTAGCATCATATGAAACTAGGAAATGAAGGAATCCATTTGTATCAACCATGTCATACTAGCTTGTTGTGAGGGAGGCGAAATCACATTCCAGACCATCAGGAAAAACCATCATGGGGGTCCTCTTGACCTCAAGATTTGTGAATTAAAATGGTTCTCTGGGTACCTACGAGTCTCCCTTTTACAGACATGCCCACTTTACTTGACTTGATGATAAGTCATAGTCAAGTCAGCACACTGACACACTGACAGCTGTTGTTGCCTGTATACCTTTTTAAACTCAGATTTTATGCATATGGTGGCGTGTTCTTTATACTGACAGTTCTACTAAAATTAGATTTAAAAAATCACAATATGCCACCTTGCTTACAGTATTGAAATATATTGAATCGTAACCCCCATATCATGATGCATATAGTATTTCCACATTCTTGCCAATAGACAGCCCTACTGCAAATTTCCCCACTGTGAGACATATAAAGAAATATTTTACCGTCCCTACATTTTGTATGTGGATGCTTCATGCTGATTTGCACACCAATGTCAACTTGTCATTGAGTGAAGTATGACGCTAGTATAACCACTTCCAGGAAAAGCTATAGCAATGTTTCACTGTTGTCTCATTGTCATTTAGTTGTTATTTTTATTTCTTCCCTTTGTCAGTGGATCTCTGTCATACTCTGTAAGCCTGTGTTTGTGCACATTTGTGTATTTCTGTTTCAACTAATAGAGAAATAGAATAGCTCATAAGCCTGTGGAAGATAATTACAATGTCAGGGCCGTGCATGGATCTCCGTATCAGTCCCAGACAGCTTGTGTACATGTGATTTGCTGAGCTGATCTCCACTTTGTGATGAAAGATGGAAATCTGCATTGCATACTCCCCCCCCCCTACACCCACAATGTCATTCACAATCGGTATCTGATATTGAACATTGCAACTAATTTAGCAACAAAATATGTCCTCCATACATTGTAAAGAAGACATACTCTGTATGTACTGTACTGCACAGTCTATCTGTCGCTACCATGTCACACTTTAGACATTTTGAGTGGAGATAAGCTTTTATATCATGGGCAATTTAGGGAGGATTACTGAGACATTTGCTGGCTTTCACAGTGTAAAATTGGCATTGTAGGACCAAACACTTAAAATAGTAGCTCTTGCAAAACACCATGTACAAGCAGGCGAGATAAAATACCTGATAACATGTCATCTGAGGGTTCACCGTGTGGGTGACGATCTTTCACCTCGACCTGCTGACTGTGGCTAATGGTCTGCTTAGTGGAGACCTCATGCTGTGGGGCCATACTGACGCCATGACAGGCATGAGTGAGAGGCCTCTGTGTGTCTCACAACCTCTGTCCCCTGGGAGATAGCAGCCTGCCTGTCTCCTTATGCCTGTCCTGGTTTATCGCTCAGCTGTGACCCAGTCAACTCATCCGCCTGGCGTTGCGTCGTCCCTCAGTCAAGGGAACGAGGGCCCTCTGGCAGGCATCTACCGCTGCTCTTTCTGCCCTCCCCGCCCATCTGATGTCCAGATGCTTTATGCAAGAATGGTGACACAATTGGTTCTGTAATGTTTGGGATGTGTTTGGCATTTTTAGCCATGCTAGCTGCATGCCTGCTGTTCCACTTTGGTCCAGACTGAAAATATCTCTTGGATGGATTGCCATGAAATTTTGTACAGATGTCCATGGTGCCCAGAGGATGAATCCTACTGACTTATGTGATCCCCTGACTTTTCCTCTTGTGCCACCAGCAGGTCAAAGCATAACTTATCCAAGGAAATAGCTCCACATCTACTTGATGGATGGGCACAACACTTCGTAAAGACAGTCATGGTTCACAGAGGACGTATCCTAATGACTTTTCCTCTGAAGCCACCAGCAGGTTCATATTTGTGGTTTTGACAGAAATGTCTTATTAACTATTGTACAGTTTGCCATGAAATTTGGTGTACTCCTTCATGTGCCCCTCAGGAAGCTCAGGAAGGATTGTAATCACTGTAGTGATCGCCTAACTTTTCCCCAAGCGCCACCATCATTTATGATCACATGCAAAATCAATAACATCCCCATCAGCTTCAGCTGTACTTTATGTTTAGAGCTAATTAGCAAATGTTGGTATGCTAACATCCTAAACTCAGATATGGTAAATATTATACCTGCTTAACATGTTCATATTAGCATTGTCATTGTGAGCATGTTAGCATGCTGATGTTAGGAATCAAAGCCCCAGTGTGCCTTATGGTACATGTCCACATGGGTGTGTTTTTTATCGTGAGGGATGGCCTCGCTTCCCAGCATTGGATGCTCGACAGGCTGGCATTAGACACAAGGCACTCTGTGCCTGATTGGACGATAGCTTTCCTCCTCCTCCCAGCTTTCAAACCAGAAACAACATGGTAGCTCGTCTGGATACTCTTGTATCATGAAAATGCTTCAGCGAAATGTGTTTCTAAAAACATTTTATTTGAGAAATAAGCCATGCATTTGCTCAATATGTCTACATTTTGGATTGACCGCAGTTAGCTTGAAAGTTTCTCAGGAGTTTCTAGAGGTGGCGAGTTGTGCCAGATGCCCCTGATTTGCATAAAGTAGCCTAGACCTCAACTTAATGCAAATAAGAAGTGGCCAATGTGATGCCCCATCACTTTATTTGCACCGTCACGCTAGCAGAATGCATTACACGGCTGCCTCCATAGACAATGAAGGGGAAGCGTGGAAAGAACGGAGGCTGTGGACATGTACCACAAGACTTGCTGCAATATGCAGCAGTCTAGTGTGTCATTTGGCATGACTGTATTTGAAGAGGGTGGGATAAGAAGTCATTGTACAGAGTTTTGAACCATGAGAAAAAGATGAGCATGACACTTACTTCACTCTACTATAACTAAATGCACTTGAAGTTGACACAAGACAAAGAGCATCATTTAGAGTTTACAGTTTCCACTTGGATTAAAACTATTTAATCACCAGTGAGTTGAGAAAGTGGTTGCAGTGTTCCTTCTCTAACAGTCAGGTGTGGAAGTTTATAGCCTAGTTGAAGTTCCTAGAGCCAAAAAAGAGATGATTAAACTAATGAGTGAAGCGGCTTAAAAGGAATATGAGGGTATGACAGCTCAGATAGAGGTGATGGCTTAGAGTGAGATAAGGTGCTCAATGAAAAGAAGCGTAACAATAGGAGTAGATGGAAAGGGCGATGTGACAAATTAAAGATGGATTCTGTTATATTTTTGTTGTGTGTGTGTGTATGTGTGTGTGTGTCTGTAGTTTGCAGGGACCTGGTTGGTTCAGTTTAGTGAACAGATTTCCTCTGAGCACCAATACTAACATAAATACATATTGTGTAAATGTCCTGAAACATAACGGTATTCAGCCTCAGTTAGTCATCTCCATTCTAATAACTACCGAACTACTCACTAATTATTCCTTAATATATTATTGACTGTGATTTGAATACAGTCACTATTTCGTATATTAAAACGTCCATCACACGACCAGCTGCAGGACATTTATGAGCGCTGAGGTTAGCGTCTGTGCTTCCGACAGTTAGCTGATATGAAACAGTTGCCCTTGGACAAAGAGGAGTAATGTAGCGTCACTAATCAGTGTTTCACTTTGCGGCTCTACAGAGGAGAGATCGGTGTTCTGCTCGGCAGAGTGCTCACCTCTCCCTCCTGTTTACAATTAGCAAGAGGTTTCCTTTCACTGATGCAGTGTTGGCCTGGTGTCAGTGTGCGCTGATACATAGACAGGGCAAAACCCCCGAGGGAAAACACTTACTCTTTCATACTGTGTGGAAAAACAACTTTTAAATGTGCGGAAAAGCAACTATGAAGTTTAACAGAAATAACTTGTATTTAATTGCTGATTTACTTCAGTTATGCAAACCCTCTCCCTCCAAACGTTGTCATTAGCCAGACGGACATAAGGTTTATAATCCTAAAATTAATGAAGTAAATTAGAGGCAAGACATCATCTTCTACATCAAATATCTAACTTTTAATTTCAGGGACCAAACTCTTGGAGCTGGATCTAAATGTAAACCTCTGCAGACGAGATGATTTGTAAGTCAAAGTAAAGTTTGCTTAGGAAGCCGTCTTCCTGAAACAACTATTACAGGAAAGGAAGAAAATCATCACCAAAGAACATGGACACATTAGGGTTTTATTGTGCATTATTTTTTGATAACCACATGGATTGTCATGAATTAAAACCAAAATAAAATAACTGAATAAAAGTATGGTATAGTAGTATAGTTCATTCATTCATCGTCAACCGCTTATCCCGTTAGGGGTCGCGGGGAGCCTGGAGCCGATCCCAGCTGGCATAGGGCGAAGGCGGGGTTCACCCTGGACAGGTCACCAGTCCATCGCAGGGCACATAGAGACAGACAACATATAAACAGACAACCATTCACGCTCACATCCACACCTACGGGCAATTTAGAGTGATCAATTAACCTAAACAGCATGTCTTTGGATGGTGGGAGGAAGCCAGAGTACCCGGAGAGAACCCACGCTTACACGGGGAGAACATGCAAACTCCACACAGAAGAGCCGCAAGCTGGAATCGAACCTGCGACCATTATATTCACCAGAAGTATAAAACATTACATGTCCCTTATATTTTAAAAAGAAAATACCAGTAATTTGTGAGGGAAATATATTTATTCTTAGATTTTTCGGTTGCTGGAAAAACATTTACTAAACAATGCCTGACAGTAGGCGATGTATTTGATGTATTTATACATGCTGAAAACCAAACACTTCTTACTGTATGAATTTAGATAATTTTAGAGAATCCCAGTGCTTAAAAATTACAATACATATCTAATTGGCACCCGAGTATCATAATAGTATTGAATCGGGAGATAGGTGAATCGCCACAGCCTTAAATTTTACATTAGCTGCTAAATTAATGAGATTAATCAAAATGAGTTTTGAGTTGCATCCATCTACTGCATACATACACGTGGTATTGGATGCCATTACATAACAGCATCATAACAATGCCATCATGCAAAATTAAATTGCTTAAATAGTTGTTTAAATATACCCTAGAGCTAAAAATATAATCGCTTTTTCGTGTAGTTCTACAGAAGGCATGCAACATTTAGGCAGCGTATTTTTGCCCCAAGAGAAATTACTGGTCAGTTTTTCGCTACAACAGTTTGGTAACTTGATTACATAAATGAATCTTTGTTCAAGACATTGGATGCTGTTGGATATGTTGAGCTTGTTTGTGTGGAGGTCATGTTTTGACACGGTGAATGCACAAAAATAATGAACAAATCTGTCTACTTAAACCGCAATTTTTATAAGCAGAGTTCAGTGTTTGAATTGAGAGGGCGACACAGTTTGCTCAGATTTGATCCACAACTAAAGGGCCCTGATGACTGATCAGCTTGTATCACCTAACATGTTGAAAAAGTTGCACTTTTTACCTGGTTTTGTGCAAAAAATAATAACCGTTTGCATTGGCTGAAAGGGAATTTAAATCCTAAATTAGATAAACTTAATTATTTGTTCATTTGATCATAAATGTGATCATAAATTAAATGTTGTCATCACCCAGAATTACATCCTATAAATATTCAAGAAATTACCTAACAGAATACAAACTGAAACATAATAACTGTGTACTACTTCCTGGAGGACCTAAACGTGAAGATACCAAACATGTGGAGCACTTGAAGCATAAAACAGTCTTGTCTCAACAAAAAGACCTATAGTCTACAAGTGCTTGTTAGCACAATAAAGCAAAATAAAATGGACAGACGTCGTTCTTACTGGTTTTTATTTAATGAGAAAGTCTAGATAATTGGGGATGTAATGTCTGAGCTCAGCTGTGTGTTCACTGTAACTCTCCTTTATGATTCAAATTTGAAGGACAACAGTGGACTGGGAAGAGTGGTAAAACAGGAAGCAACCACAGTAAACTGGTTAGGTTCACTGGTTGGCGTCAGAAGCTAAGAATGGTGTAAGACCAGTTTTATTAGAGAGAACACAAAAAATGCATAAGTATTTGCCACAGTTATAGTTTCTTTCTTTGGGGGCGGCAGAGCCAGTCTGTAGGGAGTTGGCTTGGGAACCGGAGGGTCACCGGTTCAAGTCCCGACATGGACCAAGAAGTGAGTGTGAACTGGTAGCTGAGAGGTGCCAGTTTCCCCCCCTTTACCCCCTCCTCTACATCTCTCCTTTTTTTTTTTTTTTTCTCTCATTCTACCTATTAGAGAGAACACAAAAAATGCATAAGTATTGCACTCTGGACTAATAAAGGACTATCTTCTTCTTCTTCTTCTTCTTCTTCTTCTTCTTCTTCTTCTTCTAAACATTTGCTTTTATTCTGTCTTTTAAGTAAGAGGTGCAGATACTCCAAGAGAGGAAAATATAGAGGTTCAGGGAGAACATGTCCCATCCTTTTTTTTTAAAATTTAGAGTGCGTTCTATACTGCTCAGCAGAGATATCACATACTGTAGCAGCATTTTAGCTTTACAAACCACGTAAGACGTGTTAGATGTTAAATGTAGCAGTCACCAAAATTCACATTAACTCGCTGAGCGCCACACAGTGGACTCTTATCACTCCGGTCACACCCCTTTCTCTTCGCTTTGAAAAGTTGGCGTCGGACTTGAGCTAATTATTTAGTAGACATTTTTGTGCGGAAAAGATGCTGCAGTCTGCAGCTGTTTGATCTGACAGAGCGAGCTGTCCACCTGCTGCCTCTTCTCCAATCACCTGCCTCGCCTGTCTCAGAACAGCAGCTGTGCTGTGAGGCAGAACAGACAAACAGGGACACGCAGAGAGTGATGGCGCACAAACTACAGCACCCACCTCCTCTTTCTCCAGCACGCTACTTAAATTAGTTGTGTAACTTCCACTGTGTTCAGGAATAGAAGTGTGCATCTCAGAACGAGTTTAACCGGGCCTGGGGGTATTGTCTTATTCTAACTGCGTGCCTGTTTTCACATACTGGGATCAAGACAGGTTTGGGCATCAAATATTAATGTTAGATTTGACGTGATGCATTGTTACAATGTATACTGACGGTTTTTGTCTTCCTTCAACTTTCACACATGCACCGCTCTGTAGCACAGTAACTACGTAGGTAATGCAAGTTAATGAGAGCAAATGACACATTGTTAGATTTCCGTGTCATTTATTTTGTAGTGACCATTCAGAGATCTCTACAGAAGTAGGCATGTTGGCTCCTCGCCACGTCGAAGGGGAAACTGTTAACGTTTTTGAATTGTAGGGGAAGCTCTTCCTCATGGGGACAGAATGTATTTCTGTCCCTCTCTTTCTTCACACAAGGTCCTGGAGATTATTTTTACAGACTAGGGGATGTTGTACTTATGCAGCGGCCAACACCCAAGAACAGGAAGCCACAGTTTCTATGAAAGTCCACGAGATGGAAGCAGATAGCGCCAAGGGAAAACAATATTTTGGCTGGAGCTCATTCTGGTGGCCAATTAGACCTCGCTGCCTGTATGATTTACCACTTCCTCTACCTGCTTTTATGTGTTTGGGGCTGCTGTGTGGAACACAATGACCCCTGATTAAAGATTGAGCTCCGGCTCTGAGACGGTGGTGGCGCCATCCTTATCAGATGCCTACTTTTCAGAACTCAAGACCACCTGAAATCAACGATTGTATGGTACCGGCATACTCAGAAACAGTAAACCTACTGTATATATTGACTAATTAATTATTAGTTAATATTTTTTGGAAAAAAAAAATCCAAACAAAAAAACAAAAAACAATTCATTATGATAGAAGAAGAAGAAGAAGAAGAAGAGTATTCCTTTATTAGTCCCACAGTGGGGAAATTCAGTATTACACTCTGTTGTTCACACAGTACATAGCAATAGCGTAGATAGCAGTAATGCTGGTGTTACTTTTACACAGCTAATCAACTCAGTATTTGATCTCTAATTTAATGCATCAGTGTGTTTAAGATATAAAGATTGCTTGCCATTGTAAAGGGCAGTCATGAATACGCACATGAATAATCAAGTTGGGAACGTACAGGATATTTAAGAATTTGAAGTCAGTGGCTAACTACTAAGGGCCCTTTGCTTTTAACGCATTTACTGGGACACATTGTATATGCGGATGGATTGTTTGTCTTTTCCTCCACCCTCCCCTGTAGACATGGGTTGGAAGGGAAGCCTGGATCTTGAATGGCCGGGTGGAGTGAGGGGTATGATGTCACGCTGTTAATTGCATAAAGAAACATGTCTGGGTTAAGATAACGCCTCAAAGAAACGCTTACGTAACCTAAAATCGGACTGACATTTGATGAAAATGTGCAGTGCAGCCAGACAGTATTAGGACAGTGATGTGTTTGTCATTGTTTCGGCTGTGTTCTCCAGCACATTGGGTTTCACATTTAACAGCTACTATAAGCTTTAAGGGCGGACTTTTCAGCTGTAAGGATGTTTTGAGGGTGTAATCCATCAATTTAAGAACGGTGGAGTAGAACAATGGACAGACCGACAACCTTTTTTTTTTTTTTTTTTTATGGTCAAACAGCAGAGTGCTCATGACTTGCCAAGTCATTTGACCTCCGTCCAAATGAGCATGCATTTCACTTGCTGGTGACCACACTGAAGGCAAAAAGCCACTGAAACAAGGAAGGAGTGGAGATAACTGTAGTAGAGCATCACCAGGGAGTGTCTACTGATGCCTACCAGTTGTAGATTTCAGGCATTTATTGAAGGACTGGCAACCAAATAATGCCTTAAGTTAAATATATTTAAAATCCAATTACTTCCTGTTGCCTTATCAGGGTGAAACTGTTCAGATACAATTCTACATTTCATCTAAACTGTAACAAATTGTGACATTGTAATTGTACAATTGAACAAATGTATCAAATTAACAGGCTCAAGCACAGAATATGTTTGCTATGTAAATGCAAATCACTACTTTCTTTGGATGAAAAGTAGGGCTGCACAAGTAATTGAAATTTTACTGAAATCTCAATACAGCCTATTGTTATTTTCAAATTGCACGAGGCACAATATTTGTTAAAGATGAAATGTGTGTCAAAATGCCATTTTAAATGAAATATTGTGGTGGTGCAGATATGTTTTGGCCTACACATCATATTCTGCAGACTTAAGAAAATATCTTTGTTTGGTACAGGTCTCTGCAAAAATCACACCATAATCATTTTAATGTTTTTCAATGAAAATAAGAATAATGATGTAAAATTTATCATGATCTCGATTATCATAAATCATATCGCAGTTAGACATTTTTTTTTTTCAAATTTTCCAGCCCTAATGAAATCTTCCCTTTTATCTTCTGTGACTGGGATTGTGCTAATGCTGATAATTATCACTGGTGTTCTTCTCTACTACTGGGAACTATTACGATGCCAACAGATTCTCATTTTTCTCAGGTGTCTACCATATTTACTCTCATTTTATCGTCTCCCGGCCCTCAAAGGAACCAAATGAAATCATTAAAGAGAAATTCTGCCAATTTTCAACCGGCTTTGTATTAGGGATGTTAATTTTAAAAAAATTCTTAACTGATAACCGACCGACCCTTGTTAACTGATTATTAACCGTTAACCAACAAGATTTTTACCTCGCATACAGCGGTGCTCCAGCTGCAGTAAATGAACACAACAAACTGGAGTCGCCAGTTCAGCCACGGTGCTGCGTTCACTGTCTCCAGTTCACCACCCAGGAGTGTTAGCAGCCGTGGTGCTGCATGCAGAGTCACAAACATGAAGCCACTTTCTCAGTAAAAGTCTCCACCGCACATTTAGTATAGTTTAGCAGGTTGTCCGCTGTGTGTCTGACCGGCATAATGATGCTCTGTCTGCCTGGATTAACGGTAGTGATTGTCCAGCAAACTCTGTTTGTTTGTGCTATGTTAGCACCTGCTAGCTGCTAGTGTTGCCTTGTGTGTGGCTTTGTGCCTGCTGTAGCGTAACTTCAGCAAGTTTCCATCAGACTGTGTGTGTGTGTGTGTGTGTGTGTGTGTGTGTGTGTGTGTGTGTGTGTGTGTGTGTGTGTGTGTGTGTGTGTGTGTGTGCGGCAGTCAGTGTGGGTTTGTTGGTGGCGTTATAGCTGTGAACGTAGCTGTAGCAGAGTGTGTGCATAGTTTATTTGTCTATGAATAAATCCTAGATACAACTCCACCACTTAAGATGGGAGCCAACTTCTTGCTTTTCCTGGCACGGGTGAAAGTGTTTCCATACTTGATGTGTAGTGTTTACCACGCTGGATTTAACATGTGAGAGTGCAAGTCATATCCATGCAGACCCGCCACTATTTTCTACTTGCTGCGTTTTTTTTTTTGTTTGTTGTTGTTGACAGATACGGATATGACATCACATTACTCAGATTGCAACAATAAAAGCAGTACTTTACTTCTACCTCCACATAGACTCAAATGACGCAAATATCGTGAAAAAAATCACGATACATAAAGAAGGTGAATCATTTTTTTCCCACCCCTACGTACCACCCACATTACAACAATACAAAGCTGGCTGAAAAATTCCCTTTAACTCCTCTTTTTATTTGACAGACAGGCAAAGTCTCCAGATTAAATTGCTTAACTGGAGTTACACACCCACTATCTTTTCACTGCAAACTGGCAACTCAAAGCTTCAAGCTTCTCACTTCAAGGTAAAATAAAGAGCCTCCAGTGGTGTGGATTGTGTACTTGCTAGTGCTCGTCAGTTAGTGTGAGTTCGTCTAACGTATCGGGGGAAGTTGATGGTACTCTACAAGAAACCAGAACATAGAGTCCCTCACTTCTGTCGTCGTTTGTGCACCTCTACAGCATTTAAAATGGTTTGGCATTGAGACATTCTTTTCCATTTCTGTTTTCTTGTTAATTACAATAGTAAACATGGTAGTGTACAGTATGTCAGGGTAATTAGGGTCAAACCCTTTTTTAAATCTCTGTCTCACTTGAGGCAATTTTCTATTTCTCCGCAAACACATTAGCGTGGCTTTTGAACTCAGCTTTCACTGAGCCTCTTCCCACCATAACTCTATGTTATGGCGTCATCACACTCTAGGTTGTGATTATTAACTTCTCTGGAGATAAGATATTTAACCTTGACTTCTTTCTTTAAAATATTTGGCTTCAGTCCTGCTAATTGGCCATTAGATTGCCATGAAATGCTGGAGAGAACCGCTAGAAGTAGAGAACATTTTTCTTGACACTGCTTTACTTTATCGCCTCTATTGAGATGACCACTCTGAACTGTCTGATCTTTTGGGGTTGAGTCGTGGGAGCTTGTACCAATGTCTGATGAAATGCAGATCTTCCCAACTAATAAAGCAGATTAATATCTAAGTGAAGTACCACTTCGGACCACCCCAGGAAGCAGAGCAAGGCCTTGAAATCTGACTCATAATTTAAACTGAAAGGACAGAATCAGTTAACAAAATTCGTGCCTTATCATCATCATCTGTCATCACCAAAATCCAAACTAACGGACTCCCTGTTATATAAAAACCAATTTGAACTTATGTAACAGGGGTCAGTAAGTGACCCGCAGCATCAGCAAAATGGAGTGCAACTTCAAAATGACTCTTGTGGTTTCATTTTGATGGTTGAGATAGCCGAGGATTATTGATGATCCATTGGATCTGATGATTCATAGGATCTCGTCTGCTTTTTATGTCACGTTGGCTTTAGCATTACACCGAGGGTGAAAGTAGTTACCTTATCTGAACCTGCTGCCTGCTATCTCCCAGAACAGCCAGACCTTTAATCACCTGTCACAGTCGGTGTCGGCGGTAACTCCAAGGAAGCCGATAGTGTAGTGGTTCTGGATACAATGATGGAAAGTTATAATTACAGGATGGGGCTAGTATTCATCATATTTATCAGATGTTGTAGTGTTGCAAAAGGTCTATAAAGGAAGGAGGTCAAGGAGTTTGACAGATAATAGGATAAAATCTGTAAATAAACTGCAAATAAATTTTCAAAGACATTATTTTTAAAATTAAAAACTGGAGTGGAGTCTTCGGTTATCAGTAAAGCTGTAAACATGAGCTCTTTCAGCAAAGAAAAGCGGGGGAAGTGCACTTAGTTAATTTAATTTGTTTTGTGGACAAGAACAACATAATAGCTCCATTTGATATTTAGTACCATTTTAGTCATTAATCGATGTGCAGACAGATTCTGCTACTTGATTCTGTCAGAAAACCTTTACTCTGATACACATTTTGATCGCTTTATAATATTTTTTGTTTGTTTTTTGTTATAGTTCTACTTTTATTGTATTCCTGTTTGTATATATGCACCGAACAGAACAGTTTTCATTCAATTTTCAAGTATTGTTTTTGTAATCACTACTGTGTTCAACAGAGTTCAATTTATAATTGGCTGTCCAATTTGGACACTAGTCAAATTTTTAGCTGCACATGGGCTAGAGCAAGGGTATTCAATGTGGCTGCCGAGCAACTAAAATATATTGCAATTGATCACACATTTTTTTTTATCTGTTCAAAAATATGCCTTAAAGGGAGATTTGTCAAGTATTTGATAAAAAGTTGCTAATTTTGAGACATTTTCTTAACCGATAACCGACCCTCGTTAACCGCTTTATTAACCGTTAACCGACAAGATCTGTGCCTCACATGCAGCGGTGCGCTGGCTGCAGTATATGAACGCAACAGACAACTGAGCCAACAGCTCACCATCAGGAGAGCTACTGCAGTAGCCACGATGCTGCGTTCACTGTCTCCAGTTCACTGTCAGCGAGCGTTAGTAGCTACGTGCTGCGTGTAGTGTCACGAACATGCAACCACTTTCCCAGTAAAAGTCTCCACCGCACATTTAGTTTAGTTGTGTTTCTGTGTCTGCGTGTCTGCCCAGATTAAAGATGGCGATTGTCCGACAAACAGTGTGTGTGTTTGTGCTACGTTAGCAGCTGCTAGCTCAATCAGGTGTCTCTTTTTTTTTTTTTAATGTGTACAAAATTTTCTTCCAGGGAAGTAAGCCCCCAGATCCTCCCAGAGGGTCCAGCCACCACAGTCTCACTGAACCCTGTGCAAAAAATAGGCATAGCGTGTTGGAATTCGTAGCACAGCACTATTGCATTTCGATAATTATTACTAAAGCAAGTGCAATAAAAAAAAAGAGACTTTGTGACAATTATCACCTTGGTGAGATTCACAAAATTGGGGCAACTGCAGGGAAAAACATAGTTTGGCGCCTATGGTGTCTGTGTCTCTACAATAAAGTGAAGGAACACAAAGAGATTATTTTTGGTGTGCTTGCTTGCCTCTACCCCTTTGTTCAAGACAGAACTGTCAAGGTCAAATAAACGCACCTTTAATTTGGTGAAATGTAACTGAAGACTCAGTCATGCGTCGCTCTGTCCCCTGCAGTGACCACAGGTGCCTTTTTTCATTCTTGCAAACGGCGCTGATTGAGTACCTGTACCCTCAGATCTCCTCTGAGAAGCAGATCTTAGGCAATGTTAAGAAAAAGCTTTCAAAAGCACCGAAGCAGACTCGGCAATTATTTCCACGTTCTATAATTCCTGGATAAAAAATGATTCACTGTTCTTCATCACATATTCCCTCACTTGTCTTTAGAGTCTACCGACGCCCACTGAGGGCATTATGGTTTTTACCTTCACGGTTCACTGATAATTGAGTCGTCTTGTGCAGACCAGCCAGTAAAGGAATCTGACAAGAAAATCCTTTGAAAGTACAGTTCCCTATGAATACAAAACCACACACAGGAGATAGGAGGCTAATTGTTGCAAGTGATGATTCACTTTCGTATACATTCCTTCATTTACCTGAAAGTTTCCGCTCAGATTTCTGCATGTGCGGAAACTTCTCAGGGTAACAATTTTTATCAATAAAAACAGATTTCACTTGTTGAACCGTACAGTACCGACAGCAATAAAAGACTGTCCTTGGTTGAACGGTTGTTTAGTCACATATTTCACTCTGGTGTAACGGTTTCTACTTTTGCAGCATGACCTCATTTAGACTCGTGAACAGTCAGTCACCAAAATTGGCTGCCCCAATTTTGCCAGGATGATTCTCCTCACTTTGATTGTAGTTGCATGCAGTCTCTTATTGTTGTACATCTTAAAATGAAACCCAGAATCCTACACGGCACAGAAAGTAAAAGTGTTAGACTGAGCCACACTTGAGGTATAGAAATTATGAAACTAAGAGCTTGTGACTGAATTTGTAAACCCTATCCATCCCCGGTTGCTTGTTATACCTGCTGCAGATGGGAGTCTGTATCTTTATTATTAAACGCTCACAATCGGCGTCGTTCAGTTGGCTGAGTTTGCTCTCTTCTTCTCACTGTCGATTCAACTCTCCCTTTCCCTCATCACATCCCAGCCATTAGGTCGCAGAGCTGCCAGGAAGCATGTAAAGAGATCTGTGGGACACAGAGGCAGTGGAACGAAGGGATGCTGGAGGAAGGGACAAAGTCTGTCAGTTTGTTTTGTGCAAAGTAGCTCTGGTAGTGCACTTTACAGTAGATAGGGCTGAAGTATGCTCGTGTTAGTACCATGGAACCGCCATGCCTCCGAGTTCATTCTGAATGCTCTCCACATTCACAGCAAAGACTCAATGCAATGTGCAGAATCCATATTAAATCAACCCATACTGCTGTGAATAGGTGTAAGAATATGTATCTGGAGTATCTTAGTAATGGAAAAAGGTATGTTTGAGGCACAATGCTTATGAATTTCTTGCTTATCAGAGAAAAAAGGACAAAGGCGTACAGAGCCAGCAGCATGACTATAAGGAAGGCAATTTCCGTCTGTCTGGTAGGACCTCGGTCCACCACATTGGTCTGAAATATCTTGGTGTCAATCTGTTAAAATTGAGATTAAAAAAAGATTATGTATTATATATGTAAAATATGTTTATGTGCCAAACATACTGTTGATTTAGAAGTTTCTCATCTTCACAGAAGCGATTTCTGACAAATTTTAAAGAGAATGTTTATGAGGTGGCTACCTCTTTTTTGGAAAACCAAAGTAGTTGTCGAGATCTCAAAACGCGATGACATGTTTTAAGCAAATTTTACATTTTTGGCCAAATCTGTGTTCATCACGTGATGCCATTGGGCCCAAAATGACTTTTTCTCATTGACTGGGATTGTCAGATGACTTTGCTTCATGCGCCCACGGGAGCCAGCCTCCGACACCGTATCCAGTTCTCTTTATACATCCATGATGGTAAACAAACCGTCACTTTTACCAGATTAGCTACCAAAATTGAGCAGTAATGCTGCTAAAAATCTCTGGGCAATCATTTTATCCCTTGCCTTGGTTTTCTCCTCCGATTTGATTGGGGGTTTAATTATTTTCAACCTGTGCGATCATTTTACCACTTGCCCAGTAAGACCCATTTTTAGCGATGTTGCGCCGAGATCTCAACAATTTTCTGAATGATTTTAAACATGTCCGAGACCATTCTACAGGAAGTGTTACTGACTGACCAATATAAAGCTGGTCATCGGCTGACTGATTACAGCATGTTTGACTATCCTGGTCCGTCCCCACATTGTACAAGCCCTCAGCTCATCAGTTGTCTAACCTGCACATTTGATACTCCCCAGTGCTATAGTGCCTGTGTCCACCATCTGGAGTGTTAGCAGCATATTGAATCTAACAGCAAGAATGTTGTTCAAAATGTTGTCAGACGCTCCTGCATTCACTGCAGCATACACCAGGCTTTGCTCCCTCTTAGCACCGCTCCAACTGCAACGACTATTGTGACCCCTCTCAGCACTGCCCATACTGAGCCTTATATCTGCTGGCCATGTTGTGTTGTCAGTGCCACTCATACATATGGACTGATCAGCGTAGATTTTTGCAAGTGCTACTGTGCCAGTTCTGGGAGGTCTGCCAGGTGTCGCATACAGCATGGATGCTTTCTCTCAGAGGGACAAAACGGAAATGACAAGGCAATTGCCATTCTGTCAGCATTGCCATGGTAGCACAGGCGCGGCTGTTTATCCCAAGGTTAATGGGATGACGCCTGGAACTGAAAGTGCCAGATTGAGAGAAACATGTGCCCGTTTTACTTAAAACAAGAGTGGTGTCACGTCACGCAGAAGTGAGCCCAGAAGAGGTCGGATTAACAAACAGTATGGACTGCATAAACATCACCCGTCTTAATTCTAGTGCAGATCATAAATTACGAGGCATTATTGATGCACGTGTGAGGTTTTGTCATAAAATCGGTGCTGCTGCTGGTCATAATGGTGCAGAACGGTACTGAACCTGTTAAAAGCAGACTGTGAGAACTACGAATTTTGTAAAGACACAGTAAATGTGGGTTTATGGGTATTTTAGCTTCAACCCTGCTAGAATCTCAGTGAGGATATTTCTGTATGTTTTGTGCTGATATCTTTAACTAATATGGCTGTATGCTCGTTGTGCTGCTGGCACATTTGCTGAATTTCTGAGTTAATGCGACACCTATGATATTGATACAGTAAACTGTTATACACATGGCAAATTCAACATTTTGTGAATCCTTCAAGGACACCTGACAACACAGATGAGCCGCTTTTCCTCTCTCTCGCATTTGAATTTGTCTCTGCATAGTGCAAACAGCTGACCAGATGAATCAGGCTGTGCTGTTTATTTACAGGCACTAATGTCCACTATCAGAGTCCTATCATTAGGGTTGTTCTGATACCAGTATCGGAAATGCGTCCGATACTGCGAAAAATTTGATATCAGTTATCAGCGGGTGTGCCAGTCTGTTCACTGACCCAGTACCATAATTTATTAACCCAGAAAATTATTAACTTGTTTAACCAGATATCAGTTCTTCTTCGCCACTCCAAAACAGTAGCCTTATCTGTGCTTGCAGCTAGTTACGTTATGATATCCAACAACAGCTGTGCGGTGCTAGTGGAGAGTGTAACGATGATGGTAGTCAGAGTGAGGAAAATATCAGCCATTTGGCAATATTTCACATTAGAAAATCCAGCAAGTAAAACGGTGATATGTACAGTATGTAAAGCTTCTGTCTCCAGCGGTGGCGGTAATCTGGTAGGGTTGGTGAATATTGCACACAGGCTGTCCACAGAGGAGGCCGCAGATACCGAATTGTTTTTAATTCCTGGCTTCATTTATTTATGTTCTTCGTAACTGACAAACTGAATAATAGAAAGAAACTTCTATTGCATCAATTCTTTCTATGTATTTGTTTATGTTTTACAAAAGGTTTAACTGAGCCAAGCCATGCCACAAATGTAGTAATCATATCACGTCTATACATAGTCAGTAGTAAACAGCTGTTTAATAATAATAATAATAGTAGTAGTAATAATAACTATATAGATTTTTGTCACGCTGGTATCAGATTGGTACGGCCGATACTGCAAGTTCAGCTAGCGGAAATGGTATCGGGAAGGAAAAATGGTTTCAGAACATCTCAAGCTATCTGTCATTTTTCTCTGAGTGATGCTTCCTGCTGTACAAATACACATGTGGTTCCTGTCATAAAGTAATTTATATTTATTTCAAAGAAGAAATAACACAGACCAAAATAACAGCAAAGCTATATAATGCAACCCACCATAGGAACCCGACAAGTTAAGTCTCAAAAATAATCTCACCTTGCTTTCACAGTCTCAACAAATATAGAATGTGAATAAATAAATAAATAAATAATAAATAAATATAGAATATGTGAAGCCGATTACAAGCTTCACAGAGGCAGGATTCGATGCAGAGCTCTTGTATGTTTCCTCTGCAGCGACGGTTACAGATCAGTTCTGACAAATATTGTTATATTCCTGGAAGGGGAGCTGTAACATCAGTGTAACTCGCTCGTCTTCGTCCATCATAAGTATATAAAACGATCAGCATACCGCACGAATTGCCCGATAGCACCTATAAAGATTTCCATTAGAATAAGTGCGTCGTGCAGCCTGCCGTGTGTGAGCCGTTCTCTCAGAGCCATATGCTGAATGTAGTTGCAAATGTGCCATGTAATGTTTTAGATCAATCAATCTACAACATTTTTAAACGTGTGCTCATTTTTAATTTGTTCACCTCAGACATAGAGAGCGGAAGGGCTGCAGTGGGAAAGGCTTAACCACCAGGATTATAGTCATTCTGATGGATGGCAGTGAGACAGATTAATCGACTGCTGTGCAACCCTCACTTATCTGATTTTAGCGCTGCTCCTCCCTTTCTGTTCTTGAAAGGCAGAATTATCTCTCTAGAAGTAAATGGGCTGTAATGTGTGTTTTAATGGAAAATTAGCAAAAGATTACACTTTTCTCTAGTTACACTTTGAATAAAAGTGGCCTGTGAAATATTTTTGTGGGTTAAGTTCACTTTACTTATTACGCCACCTGCTTCTGAAACTATAATTTTTTTTAAAATTATATTTATTTATCTCTTAGCTCTATGTTTGCATACCAACAATAAATCTAGATAACTTCCTTTTGAGTCAACCTTAAATCTGTCTCCTCAAAGCTGGCCAGTGAAATTTATTGTTATTGTGAGATCTGTCAGTCACATTTTATGAAGCCCTATATTTCCTAGTAGTATCTCAAAATGTTTTTGTAGTTTGCCACAACTGACTTAGGAAGGAAAAAGAAGTAATGCAAGAATAAGGAGGTTGAAACTGCCCGCTGGAGAACCTGAATAGTTGTCAGTGTTTTTTATTGTCGGTAGCCCACATAGGACACTTTGTCAGTTAGGGGAATGGTAAATGTTCAAAGCAACTGGAGGCATTTCATTTCAGGCACCTCCGACAAAGAGAATATATATATTCTGCAAACACAAATGGGATGGAAGTAAGTCATAACCAATTGTATAACTGCTTTGAGTGTGTACTACATAAATATACAGCTAACCCTACACTGTTGAGCTCCAATGTTTGTCCCAGAAACACTCAGAGACACTGAAAATGAACGTGACTGTGTGGGTATACATGTGAACTGATATATCTTGTCTCACAACTGCCATCATTGAATAATACATATTACAGCTAATTTCTTTAACACATTATTGCAACTTGTGATTTTTACATTGTAGTGGCCTCAGTTTTAAAGCTAGAGTGAAGATATTGGCATCATATGAAACTAGAAAACCAGAGGACTCCACCGGCACTAACCATGTCATACTAACTTGTGGCGAAGAATGCTAAATAACGCCTGGCATGGCAAAACTGGCATGGTCCCTTGACCTGAAAATGGGTTCTCTGGGTACCCACGAGTCTCCCCTTTACAGACATGCCCACTTTATGATAATCACATGCAGTTTGAGGCAAATCAGAGTCAAGTCAGCACACTGACACACTGACAGCTGTTGTTGCCTGTTGGGCTGCAGTTTGTCATGTTATGATTTGAGCATATTTTTTATGCTAAATGCAGTACCTGTGAGGGTTTCTGGACAATATCTGTCATTGTTTTGTGTTGTTAATTGATTTCCAATAATAAATATACACAGACATTTGCATAAAGCAGCATATATGCCCACTCCCATGTTGATAAACGTATTAAATACTTGACAAATCTCTCTTTGAGGTACATTTTGAACAGTTAAAAAATGTGTGATTAATTTGTGATTAATCATGATTAACTATGAACAGTCATGCCATTAATCATGGTTAAATATTTGAAACGACTGGCAGCCCTATATACCATATACATCATTTACTGATTAATTAATTAATTGATGACTCTAAATTGCCCGTAGGTGTGGATGTGAGCGTGAATGGTTGTCTGTGTATATGTTGTCTGTCTCTATGTGCCCTGTGATGGACTGGCGACCTGTCCAGGTTGAACCCTGCCTTCACCCAATGCCAGCTGGGATCGGCTCCATCACCCCCGCCACCCCTAACGGGATAAGCAGTTGACGATGGATGGATGGATGGATGGATATATCATGTACTGAAGTTTTGAATCATGTTTTAGTTTTCAGCAGTTTGTTGCTGCATTAAAAATGTTTACACTTAAATTGTAATACTTCTTAATTTCAGCTGACCAAGTTGCTGGTGTACGAATTATCATTTTAATAATAAATAACAATATTGATTGGTATTCTTTATCAGCCGATACCCAAAGTTCAGGTATCGTATTGGTATCAGGACTGAAAACGTTGGATTGGTGCATCCCCAACAAAATTAGATAAAAAGGCTGAAAGGTATTATTTTTTTAAAAATATAAACTCATATAAACACCAATCTTAATAATGTTCCCCCGTATAATTTTTTTCTGGACCAAGGCACATATGAATGGTACAGTTTGAAAATCTACTTGTCAGTGCTTTCTGGTCGACAACCTTTGTAATGGTGACAGTGTTTCTACATTACCTCAAACCTACGTTAGCATTTCTGTCCTACAATTTCTTGTTAGTCAGTGGCTGACTTACAGTCTAGTGCACTAGGGCTGACCATGACAGGTTTTTCATTCAGTTTTTTCAGATTTTTTTTTGTGTGTGTAGGGGGTTAATATATGTATACAAGTACGTAATTAGAAAGTATAAATAAATATAAAGTATACAATAGCCCACAAAATAAGGAATAATCCCAAAACATTCATTATTCATATTCAACATGAATTATTATCAGTGGTTCTCAGACGGATATCACTGTTTATGTGTGGAGGTGTGTGTACCGTAGTGTCCTGGGAACTGAACGGAGGAGATGGAGACGGATAGAAGAACATGTCAGCCTGCTGCACTGCGCTGCAAAGCTTCGAATACCTTTGAATATTTCTCACCGAAGCTTCGAAGCCCAAACACCGATACACACACCGATACCAGTATATCTGCATTAAGCTGATATCGCCCAAGGTATCAGCCTGGATGATTTACTGGTCGAGCTCTGTGGCTCCAGATGTAAGCTGGGCATTTATTTCACTGCGAGGCCAATAAAGTAGTGCCAGAAATAATAAATAGTTATCTATATTCAGGTAAGTTATGGCCTATAAAATGAGCAACAAAGGCCAAACAAATCAATTTTGTTTTGACTTTAATTTAAATGGCAAAGAATTGTGAGTTAGTATAAACACCATGGGAATCTCACTGCAGTCCTCTTTCTGACCCCTGGTTTGGGTTTTACTGTTGGTTTATTAACTCCCGAGGCTAATGTCTGCCTCTTTTTAGCTTGCTAGATGTCCGACTTTTTTCTTCAGCTCTCCCGTATTGATTGTGTTGTCGATTCTCAGTGGGACTGGCCTTGGTAGTCAGGCTTTTACATTACAGGGATTCATTAGCGTCAGTGTTGATATAAAAGCTATTGCTTCACAGAGCTTTAACCTTTAATCAAAGTATTGTTTAACAGAACTAATTGAGTTAAATTTAGTTTCCGACAGCTTCCATGTTGACGGCAAGGTTATGGCTAGCTTCTCAACAAGCACAAATGAAATGAAATGCAAAATAATAGATAAATATATTCAATATATTTGTCTACATAAAGGCTTAACAGAGCCTTTTGTACACAGAAGACTTTTCATTTGAATACGGTGTGATTGACTCCATTTTATATAAATCCCTTTGGTGTATTTGTGATTGGCAAGCAGCTTTTTCTTGCCTTATAATAATAGTATTGCATTCATTATGGGCTCTGTTCCAGGGTATGAAATATTGGGAGTTGTACTGGTACAGACATATTGGTAAGTCTAAAGCCATGACTGACAAATTTAATCCTGCTTACTAATGCAGTCATTAGTTAGACATGCAGCACATTCCAGCATTTAAATGCAATCCAGACCTCAACAGCCCATAATCCTACAGGTGGTGTTTAGAAGACAACTGATCGTAATTTAAGTCAGTGGACAAATCTGAGACATTTCCAAGGGCTTAGCAGTGTTTAGTGCACTCTTTTCCTATAACCTAGTGACATATTCATTGGAGAGATAAATGAAATGATTCCTGTTTATGTGTGCGCTCCCCAAGATGCAGGTTTATGGTCGTTCACCGCCTGACGTGGTAAAACATTGGATGTTTCAGAATAATCCTGAATGGTGCTGTCTTTTCGAGGGACTCGAGCACCACGTCTTTGGCTGCAAGGTGTTTATACATTACAAGACATAAAGCCACCCTTGATCCAGGGTGTTTTATTAAAGAGGGGTTCTCGTATCTTTTTCATGAGTGAGTAGCAAAGTTGCCATATATCTGTAGGGAATGGGATCATGAATATTGTGTTAACCCAGAAAAGTTAAAATCCATGCATGCTTCCTTGTTCCCCTGATCCCTGAGCTTTTGTTGTTGCATTGGCCCATTGTACCCGAGAAGAGATCAAGGGGACCCCTGTCGGTTGTGGATTATTCCTTTGTAGAAGCGCCACTGTAGGGGATAGAGGATTAAAAGAGCAGACAGTGGATGGGAATTCTACAGGAAGTTCGTTTGCAGCACACACTGCACAATAATTGTTCAAGTGGAGTATTTTCTATTGAATAGCCTATTTTGTGCAGTGTTTTTTTTTTTTGTTTTTCAAACCTATCCAAAGCAAAGACCCACATTAACTCTGTACCCATTCTAGGCTCAGTTTCAGTATGTGTACCACTGTAGCACTGCCTCATTTAGATATTTATATCATGTATGGACAATTAACGCTAGAATTGCCTGTAGCCAGATGATGAATTTTCATTGTGTTTACATGTTTTTGCAGCTGTTGGAGGGGCTTAGAGGGCACTGCAGTTGAATGAATATGAAAGCCGTATTGTCTTCTTTCTCTCAATTTCTGTTAAGGGCATATTGGACCCTGCAGTCGCTGTTGGTGTAGCAGCAATATTGTCACAGTGTTTCTAATTTTGTGTGTATTATAGCTAAAATCCTGAGACAAAAGGGAATTCTGTGGACTAGTCTACATTTCTCATAAGCTCCTGTATCTTGTATTTCTGCAGGAAGCCATGGACCTCGAGGCTGGGCTGCTTCATACCCAGAATGTGCTGCAAAGAACCAATCACCTGTGGACATTGCAGATGAACATGCTTTAGTTTCAGAGGAGTACCAGGAGCTGGTGCTCGACAAGTTCAACATGGAGTCGTCCAACCAGACCACCATGAAAAATACTGGCAAGACAGGTGGGCATCAAATTGTTACGGACTTATTTTGTTCTTAAATCACATTAATCACACTAACCTAATCATTAAAAACATCTAATTACTGATTAGTGATTTATTGTCATTGTAATCTTCTAGGGATTGGTGTAGACTGGGCCAATATGACTGCGATGTACTGTGCATTACAAAATATGGGCTGGGCAAAAAAAAAAGACGTAACAATATTTGTACTTGATGTTAGCAATATACTGTAGTCATTTACTATATCCCACATAGACCAAGCAGTGATACATGAAGTATATTCCATATATATCGCCCACCCCTAATTGTGCTCTCTCATTTTGCTTATTCAGAATCAGGTTTATTTCACCAAGTATATACATACACGGGATTTGACAACGGTTATATGCAGCTCTCTCACTGTACTTACACAGAATAAAAACAACAGGATTAAAGAATATAATTATAAAAATACAAGTCCATATACAAGTCACATGTTGTGGAAGTTGTAAACAATACAAATAGTGCAAAGAAATAAATACTGGATGGGTATACATGGAGTGGATGATGTACAATATGTACATGTCCATCCATCCATCCATCGTCAACCGCTTATCCTGTTAGGGGTCGCGGGGGGGCTGGAGCCGATCCCAGCTGGCATAGGGCGAAGGCAGGGTACACCCTGGACAGGTCGCCAGTCCATCGCAGGGCACATAGAGACAGACAACATAGAGACAGACAACCATTCACATTCACACCTACGGGCAATTTAGAGTCATCAGTTAACCTAAACAGCATGTCTTTGGACGGTGGGAGGAAGCCGGAGTACCCGGAGAGAACCCACGCTTACACGGGGAGAACATGCAAACTCCACACAGAAGAGCCGCAAGCTGGAATCGAACCTGCGACCCTGCTGTGAGGCGACAGCGCTAACCACTACACCACCGTGCAGCCCAATATGTACATGTGAACAATGCATTAAAGACTGTAAAGTATAATCTAAAAATGTGCAAAAAACTACATTAAAGACTGTAAATTATAATCTAAAATGTTCAAAAACTGCACTAAAGACTGTAGAGTATAATCTAAAAATGTGCAAAAACTGTGCAATTAAGACTGTAAATTAAAATTAAAAAAATTGTGAAAACTGTGCATTAAAGAGGCCCTGTGATTGACTGGCGACCTCTCCAGGGTGTAACCCGAACTTCGCCCAGTGCCAGCTGGGATCGGCTCCAGCCCCCCTGTGACCCCTAATGGAATAAGCGGTTGCAGATGGATGGATAGATGTGCATTAAAGACTAAAATTATAATCTAAAAACGTGCATTAAAGATAATTAGAATTATAATCATAGCAATAATGGCAGCAGTGAATATTTGGTGTTAAAAGGTAGCTATCCCTCTCATACACTTTACCTCTGCCTGTATTAGACCGTTGCAGGCAGTGTTGCTCGATCATTCAGCAGGAAAGTCTTATAGCAATTTTGGCTTTACAGGATTTTTGCATCATTGTTATGAAGTAAATTAAGTAAGTTAATTTCCTGACTTTTTAATTTTCTGGATTAGCTAAAACCAGACTGTATGTATGGTATTTTTTAATCTATAAACAGTTGAATTTCCAGATAGTTAACCATTAAAAATATATATTGTGACAGCGTCATATAAATGCATATACACTGATAAGATACGTATCACATACCACCTGACAGATTAGTAAGTACTTCCAATGGCAAATCCATCCATGTGTGATGCACATAACAACCACACATAATAGTATTAGTCTGTCGGGATTCTTGTAAACCTATCAGTGGTTTATTATTGCCTTCATTGTACTACTCTTTATCTCTCCTCATCCTCTTTGTATTAGCCTGCATGCCTTGTTTACAGAAACATTATGGAGCTTGCTTGATAAAGTGCTACTTCAAACCATTGCCACTATTTTTTTTTTTTTTTTCAATCAGCTAATCCGTGGACCATTGGTGTGAAAATCCTGACCTTAATTGATCTCCTCTGCTTCTGGCACTGTTTCTCTCACAGAGTAGTTTCATCTTTTGCGTTTGATCATAATGAGAGTTGTTAGCCTCCATGACAACCAAGACCGCTGGGACAGCCGAGCAATGCTGCGGGCTGCTTATTTACA
The DNA here is from genome assembly GCA_947000775.1 of Pterois miles. NCBI lineage: Eukaryota > Metazoa > Chordata > Actinopteri > Perciformes > Scorpaenidae > Pterois > Pterois miles. The sequence goes on along the minus strand of CAMQGK010000100.1, from coordinate 1,124,254 downwards.
AAGATGGAAATAACACGGCTGGCTGTAATTTTGGGCACAAACAGTACAGAGGGAATTTTAGATGGCTAAGCACTGTGAAAATCAGGAAAATGGAACAATATTACCACTAAAATATTATTATGCACACGCTGTTTAGAAGAGGTCAATTTAATATGTAGCAAATTCACCTCACAGTATTGTGAAATTGATTTAAAATTAGTTTTACCCTAAATGAGAAGCCTGTTTTGTTTATTTAACTATAGTTTGTCATTACTAGTATTTCCATGACATGGCAGGTAGACTTTATTGAAACATTGCATTTTTGATTGAAATGAAATGAAATATTGCATTACCAAGATAGAATGCACTTCAGCATATGTCGTGTTTTTAATTGATTAGCTGACGCTCATCGCTACCAAAGCCCAACTACCAAAGTTGAGGATAAAGTCAAAAGCAGTGGGTAAACTTTTCTCAACATTTATTTTCAGGGCTGCATTTGATCATCGTCTTTATCTCTTGAAATGTGGATGAATGTGTTCATGGACTACATTTTTTTTAGTGTTAGTTATTGATCTTGGAAGATATTTGTCCTTCGTGTTCTTTGATGACTGTTTGAAAGTGTTGAATGTGATGTGTTGTTCGTCTCAGATGAATCTTTGGCCTTCGAAGTCCTCTCGGTGCATTCTTGATACGTTATGTTTTCCAAGTCCACAATCTTTTTTTTTTTTCCATGCGTCGTCCTTGACAATCTTTTGTTGTTGAATTGTACCGAAGTTGTTAAAGATGACGTCAAGCATGGCCGAGTGTATCCAAGCCCATTGTTGTCATTGTGTGGTTGTCACAGCATTGAGGTCCTCAGGATCAGAACAGAGGCCCGTTAGTGACACTTAACGTATCTGTTACCTGACTGCTGTCAACTGTAATCACAACTTTTAGCATTTCTTATCATGAAAATTAAACTACGCAGTGTCTCCTTTCATGTTCGCTGCAATGCTTCACACATCATATATGTCTTTCTTCGTTCATATACAGTATATTTTATCTAGTCCTAAATGTTTAGTCTCAAACGTAAAAGCTCTCAGGCAGAAGTGCACCAGAGCATTTCATGTTACATTACATTAGTCATAGTAATGCGATCTAGCTGCCTCTATCAACCTTTCATTTCCTCATTGTTGATTTAAACCCACAATAACTGTATTTTTTTGTTTTGTTTCTTTAAACCACTTGGGGGTAGCGGAAACAAGTTGTGTGTGTGTACACAACTTTGACATTCATTGTCATCATCTTGATATGGTGGACTTGCTTATTTATACATTCAGCAGTTGGAGAGCAACGATATCAGTAAGTATAAGTCTGAGTCATGTTTCTGGCCACCTGATGTGTGTAATTTTGATTTTCACTCTGTATTTGGGCTCCACCAACTCCTGAGGAAAATATCTGTCTCTTTAGCTGCTAAATGCTCCACTGTGTTCACCAGCTAGTCTGTAGGTCTGTTTGCCATTTAGTGCTCAGCAGGTAGAGTAGGGTGAGTTTTTAGAGCTTTTTCGCTCTATGAGAGTGGTGAGAATGAAACAAAACTCAAATTGTGGGCCAGACAGCCAACCGATGAGCTGAAACAAGCTATAAAGCTCTGCAACGCCGAAGGCAGCGGCAGATTCAGGTGCTAATTTCTCTGTAGATTCATCACAAAGAGCAACCCCTTTTACATTTTCATATTGTTTTCACATTGTTATACATTGTAAGTAAAAATACAGACTATAGCTGCTTCAAAGTACAATACTATACAGTACATCTGACATTATTATTGAAGATACAAGATTTTGACACATTGGAAGCCAATTTTAAACATTTTTCCTAATAATCGTTTTTGCTGCGTACTTTGGCACACTGTCTCCCACAATCACTGGGTTTTTCTTAAAGGACTTTTTGATGCAAAGGAAGATTACCAGAGCTAAAAAATAGCAATTCACCTCCCCTCGTATGTTTGATAGCAGTTTGTTAAACAACTGTACAACTCCCCTCTCATCCACGGCTGCTATATTTTGCACATGCAGCTGGCGCTGGATAAGCCTGCATTGTTTTGACTTGGTGTGAATGTTTGCTGTGAAGCTAGCGCTAATGGGATCTCTTTTTTTATGTACAATCAAGTCAAGCTGTATCTCATAGCTAGTGGCAGCATACACCTTTAGTGCAGCTGACCAGCAAAGGGGGGTGAAATGCTCTGAAGCAGAACATGACCTCTGCAACTGATTGCCTCCCCGGTCCCTCACACTGACTCCTCTCCTCCCTTCCAGTGTTGAATAAAATATTTTTAACCGGTTTTGTTAATTGGGGTTTCATTTACTCAAGCATAATAAAGTGCTGCAGGGATGACGTATTTTTGTAGGCCAACCCAGAAGTTAACATCACATGGTTTCCCTTGAAAAAAGTCAGTGGTATTATTCCATTGGGTTTGGGATTATTGCAGAAAATAAACTCTGAGGCAAACACACATTTATGATATTTACATGTTTGTTCAGCAAGATAATCCTCTCCAATAAATGCAACTTTAATGATTTTTGATCGCCAGAAATAAAAAGCAAACAGCTATAAACGAACTACACCACGGTGGCCTGAGTGTGAATATACATAATGAGGGTGTAAAGGCGGACGAAGTCAGCGTGGTGACGTTTAGTCTCATTTAGCCACTTGTTAGCAACCGCCATTTTTAAGACACGTAAAAACTACAAAATTCACGAGCAGGATATTCACTGACGTATTTTATATCGTAGAACAAAACTAGGGCCGTCAATCGATTAAAATATTTATGGTGAATAGACTGTTATGGTCCATAGATAATCGCAATTAATCGCAAATGAATCACACATTTTTTTATCTGTTCAAAGTGTACCTTAAAGGCAACGTTAAAATGAATTTGTGTTAAGGCGTTAACTTTGACAGCACTAAACAAAACATTTAAATATCTTCAGCTTGTGTTACCACATATCTTATTTCAGGAATCTAACCAAAATCCCATTAGCGTCTACACAGGGGAACCGTAAGTGCAAAAATGCTAACTCCTTTCCAGGTTTTAGGACTCATTCCTGCAGCACTCTATAGATATTTGTGTTTCTCAAATCATCAGAAATGATGGGATGAATGTGTACATTCCTTTCAAGTTAGGTAATACAGACTCATAGCCTTTACTGTCCGTGGACCGATCGTGCTTACTGACGTGCATGGTCACGCTTGGGCCCGTTCTGAGCCAGGAAAAACCCCCACAGTGTCTTTTACTGATGCTGCCACCAGGGTGTGCTGAGGTCCATATGTTCAAATTCTGCACAGAGGGGCTTTAACATCCTTCATACTATTTAAAAGTCAATGTTGTAATTAAGAACTGAGTGAATAGATCTTTAGAAGTTCATCAAGATTGATTTCACAACGTTCCCTTGTGCCTTGACCCGCTTTGAGATTGAGCTGATTGGCCACCATTCAAGCAGCGTTCCTCAACAAAACATTTCTCAGTAAAATTTCAAACAACTCTCAACCGAAGTCATGAGCATTCGGAGGGCCTCCAGAGACATTTGCATTGATCAAGGATTTACTTTCACACACACTCCCCTTCTTTCACTGGCTGTGATTCAAGGTCTTTTTGGCTTAGCTTCTAATTCCTGGTTGGGTTCAAACACAACCAGGGCAGCATTTCTAATGAAACTCCCATGACCAGCAGCCAGCATCCCCTTTCCTTGACTTTCCTTGTGTTTCAGACAGGATTACACTACTACAACAAGAGCAGAAACAGGGATTCATTATCATCCTTGTGAATATGTATGCGTTTTGCAAAAGAGCTGCACATTTATGATCATGATGATGGGTCGTTCTTTCCTATGCAGACTGATTTTTACTTTGACCTGATGCTTTCAATCTCGGAAATCGGCTCCATCTGAGACATTTTCCTTCATACTATGGGTCATCAGCTTAAGCAGCATTGGCACGTTAATACTGCTGGCAGATTCTGCATTGCCTCACGACAGGGGCTCAGCTCATCCCTCATCACACGAGGGTCTCCTCTCTTCAGATCTCCTCGTCTCTCTTTTCCTCTTCCCTGGATCTCACACTCGTCACGATTCTTCCTGCTAGTAATCACGGCATGGTGATCTGTTTCACTTACCTTGATGTCACCCATTCCCTCTGCACAGATTGTTCATCATGTCATCTGTGTTTACTGACAGTCTGTTTGCTTGTACAAATATGCTCATCCTCTTGGTTCGCTTTGTGTGATATGATTAAAAGTGGGCTGTCCTTATCAGGGAGGCTGGGGGATCAGCCAACACAGCACTTGCTCTAATCTGGCTAATGATGCCAAACGTAGATGTGGTAAATGGTTATAGATGCATTAACATGGAAGGATGGCAGTGTGCCTTGTCATGATGGTGTTTTGGATGTCGTGGCGAACTGGAGAACTACTGCAGCTCAAATTCACCCTTACATGACACCACTGAGTACATTTTCAATTGTTGGCTTCCATGAAAAAGCAGACAGGTTGAACTTTTAAGTTGGAATCCAAATTGCTGTTGTCATGTGAAAATCTCGCAGCAGCAGTAATATCTATTTTAACCTCAGGAGGAGGATTACATGGCCTATTATAAATGTGAGAAATGTTATGACCATTAAAAAAAACACTCTCAGAAGCCACAGCTGGATTTCAAAAGGGCTCAAGCTAGTAACAATGACATTTTTCTCCACCAGAATGAGACATTTTGGAGCGACTAGACCATTTTGGGCAGATAGCAACAATAAAACTGTGGTATCATCTGTGAGTATGCTGATTGATATGGTCTCTTACCCAAACACCAATATCTGGCAAAAGGCATATTTTTTCAGGTTATTGAGGTTAATTGTTGGCTTATATTTGCAGAATTCAATTTTACAGAAATATTTCTCTTGCTGTTGAAAGGTTTTTATACTGCTTCTCTTTCTAAATCGCAGGCTTTTGATAGACAAGAAGAGAATATTGGATAAAAAACAAAATTTACTTTGAAAACTAGGAGCCCAACTACTTCTTGTAGTATGTGAATATTGACTTATTCCATCCATCCATTTTCTGTAACTGCTTAACGTATTCAGGGTCACACTAAAGGCAATTTAGAGTCAGCAGTTAACCTGCATGTCTTTGGACTGTGAGAGGAAGCCGGAGAACCCACAACACGCTAACATGGGGAGAACATGCAGACTCAAAAATGAGCATTGTACAGAATAAGCAAAATCAATTTGGTTTGGTTTAGTTTAAAACTCAGACCAAACAAAATGAAACACAGTGATAAAGACCCCAGGCTATGTGAAAAAACATATCAAACATTAAAATCTGAACTTACATATGCATCCTTACTGTACATTTGCAAGGCTGTTTAATTGATTGAAATATTGAATCATGATTAATCGTACATTTTTTTGTCAAATCTGCTGCTTTATGCAAATTTATATACAATACACTGTATATTTATTATTGGAAATCAATTAACAACACAAAACAATGACAGATATTATCCAGAAACCCTCACAGGCACTGTGTTTACCATAAAAAAATATGCTCTGCAGCCCAACAGGCAACAACAGCTGTCAGTGTGTCAGTGTGCTGACTTGACCATGACTTGCCCAAAAACTGCATGTAATTACCATAAAGTGGTCATGTCTGTAAAGGGGAGACTCGTGGGTACCCAGAGAACCCATTTTCATGTCAGATCAGCAAGTATCTTCAATCTAGCTTTAAAAGTGAGTCCACTACAAGCTAAAAACACAAGTTGTGTTAATGTGTTTAAGTAATTAGTGGCGTTAAAACAAATTTGTGTGAACGTGTTAACTTTGTCAGCCCTAACAAAACATTTAACTACCTTAAGCTTGTGTTAACCACATTTATTTTATTTATTTTATTCCAGGAATCTAACCAAAAACTCATTAAACAAGAGCGTTAAAGAAATTAGTGGCGTTAAAACAAATTGCGTTAGCGTATTATTATTGCATTAACTTTGACAGCCCTAATATTTGGGGGCGGCAGTAGCTCAGTCTGTAGGGAGTTGGCTTGGGAACCGGAGGGTCACCGGTTCAAGTCCCGACATGGACCAAAAACTGAGTGTGAACTGGTAGCTGGTAGCTTTACCTCTTGGGCACTGCCGAGGTGCCCCTGAGCAAGGCACCAAACCCCCAACTGCTCGGGGCGCTTGTCAGGAGCAGCCCCATCACTCTGACATCTCTCCATTAATGCATGTATGTGTGTTTCAGGTCTGCATGTACCATGTATGAGTTTAACAGAGTGTAAATTGAATTTCCCCATTGTGGGACTAATAAAGGTAGATCTTCTTCTTCTTCTTCTTCTTCTTCTTCTTCTTCTTTATACTTACATAAAATGACTAAGTAACTAAGTAAGTAAAGTCATATTTTTAAAGCCTTATTTTTGTGTGTATGTTAATGAAACTCAGTTACTGTAAATACAGTTGCAACGCATTATTGCAACGCGCATTAATTACCATAACTAATAGTGTCACAGTATAAAAAAAGCTGCAATAAACGCCTACATTACAAGATCATCTGGACCAAAATGGCAAACCTCCAGCGGTGCAGAAATTGGTAATAACCTTATGTGAGAGGAAATTTTTTTTTGCCTTGCAAAAAGATAGCCAGTGGGAGAAGATAACAAAGAAGGCGAATGCTATTATGTCGTCATAGTAAACTACTCAACAAGTTTATGAGAGAGTGATGCCCTTCACCTGACCTCCCCACAGTCTAGGCCACCAGAAGAGGCTGGTGTGCTCACATCAGTGGCATCACCTGTGAATGCGTCCACCACTGACCGCAGATTTTCTAAGCCCTTTAAACATCCTCTAATGAAAGCACATTGAGTCACAATTAAAATATATTTTCTGTGTAATAATCTCAAAACAAAACCAAGCCTGTGCTTAAGGCAGCTCGTTTAACATCTAACTCCCTCATGAGGAGTTGATCTAGTAAAGGAAATACGGCATTAAACACTTTGATAAGTTGTTAGTTCATACAATGTCACAGGACGAGACAATGACTGATAAAGTAATCAGTCTGGTAGAAACTACATTGTGTTATATTATCACTGACAGATTTTGTTTGACATTTTGAGATAACATAGTGCATCGTCTCAGATCAGAAGCTTATAGAATACATATGAACACCACAGAATTGAAATATGTTATTTTGAGATAATTAGATAATGAGAATTTAGGTGTCGCCGCTCTGAGCTTCTGTTGAATCAGTTCGTTCACTATCTCCCCTTTGCTGCCATGAGTGTACTTAATTTTCCTTCTTTGTTTGAGTCCATCTTTTGCTTTCACCCCTCTGTCTGCAGTTGCCGTTCTACTGAAGGATGACTACTTTGTAAGAGGTGCTGGACTGCCGGGGCGTTTTAAGGCTGAGAAGATGGAGTTTCACTGGGGCCATAGTAATGGATCAGCAGGCTCGGAGCACAGCATAAATGGCAGACGGTTTCCTGTAGAGGTAAAGCATCCTGTCACTACAATACACTTTGACAAATGTGCAATATGGGGCCACTAGGGTCCATATTGAATATTGGAGCCTGGTGCAGAATCGGGGCGGCGCACTGATGCTTCTAAAATTCAGTGTACCTCATCTCCAAGAGGCAAGAGGCTGAGGATTGTAGATGAAAACCAAATTCACTGTGGTCAAAGCTATTTTTAGGTGAACGCTGGCTTCCAAATGATGCTGGAATAGACACGCTGAAAAGTCAAATTAAAGACAAATAGCAGCTTCCTCAATAAAGTAATCCCCCCTTATACAAATGGGGCTAAAAATACTATAGTCAGTGTTTTATTAACTTATCACTGCATTGCTTCTGGGTGCATGAGAACGTTTTAAACTTGTTCCTAAAGAGCTTAAGTCATAGTTAAAAAGGGGAATTCCACATCTTTTACTCATAAGTCAGTTTACTTTAAATGACCCCGAAGCAGAAATTAGAGAGAAAATGACCCTGATGATCTCATCAGGGGTTATCTCAGTTTGGGTTTGGAGATGACAGATGAATTATAGAAAGCCTGCATTACAAAGTGGGGATGTGGCGTTTTAAAGGTGTGGGTGTTTACTAAGAAGGAAGAGTCTGACCCATTCTAGTGACTGGGGTGATCACAATTAAACTCCACCAGTTGATCACTTACATTAAGGCAGTTATTTTTTGTTACAGGTTTTTTGAAAATGTACGTTTAAATATGCAAAAATTCTTGTTTCCTTTTGTTGACATGTTAGAGTCAAAGGTTTTTACAGAGAACATTTTGGATATCTGTTTTTATCACAAAATCAGAAAATACAGCCACAAATAATCCATTTCCACCATGTTATTTAAAATAAAATGTTCTATTGATCAGGCTTTGAATGACATATGAACAAACCCGTCTTTAAAAACCTTTAGAATATAGACATTAATGAAACCGGAAAGTTTAGTGGAGGTTAACGCCAGTGAATTGGGGAGTCCTTTTGAGAAAGTGTCCTATAAAGATATGGATCGTAAAATTCCTCACATTTTGAAGACACTACAGAGTAAGGTAAAAATCTTTAACCAGTAGTTATCACCATGAAACTTCCCCAGCTGATCACTTACATTAAGACAATTATTTTTTACATTCTGATTTTTTTTTAAATGTTATGTTTAAATATACAAATGAGGCACAAATAGACAAAGTAGTAAAATAAACACCTAAATGTATATCTATCTATCTATCAATTTTCTTGTGAGGTCTTGTGAAAACTGTAAACAAATGGCATCTATATCTCAAATAATTTCCATAGTTAATGATCAGTTGTTGATGAAAATACAGTCATAAAATCTTTACAAGTAATATCTTTTGATTCAGTGTAGGAATCAGGAACTGTTTGGCCAGTTAGGTGTGCACATACAATAATTTTTTCTTGGTGTTTTGGTAGATAGATATAGTGCAAAAGTCAAGAGATATAAAAATATAAGAAAATATAAGAAATACCTAAAAATATATCTGTTTTTCAAGAGGAGGTGCTCTACAGTTTTGTGCAGGAGTGTGCAACATATTGATCATGGGATGTGTTCACAGAATGAAGTATAAAGTACCAGAACATGTGCATATGGGGAGATAGTACATACCTGTGTTAATGTTATGCAAAAGAATGTCAAGGATATCACATCAATGAAAGCGGAGTGAAAAGGTGCAGAGGAAAAATAAAGTTTCAGTGTAGTTTAAATAAGATGAACACTTTTATAGCTCTTCAAGTGTTTCTTCTATGAGGTCAAAACACATTTCTCAATTAGTGCCAAAAGACAAATAGACAAAAGAAACAAGAGAGAATGTACTGCAAGTAATAAAGAAAAGCAGAAAAGAAATCACCAACTCTTGTAGCTCAGATTTAAAGCGTGTTAAGTCTAAAACCTTTTGGTTTTATTTATTCTGCCTCCTGGATTAAAGCAGAAACCCCACACACTGTATGTGGTGCAGATAATTAGTTATTAGTTGCCTTTCAAATGTTTATGATTTACAATGCCATTTCTTTCCATTATCTAAAATGAATTTGCTAATGTGTCATGCTTACATTTCGTAGGGTTATATAAAATGTTTGTTTTTTGTCCCCTCTATTGTCAAATGGTTAATAATTAGTGTAAATAGAACAGTGTGTGAAAACAGGAAATGGCTGTTTGTGTAGCTCTCTGTCCTATCTGCAAACACGCAGCTCGAGTCCTCCTGTGTTTCTTTCTTGGCCCTGTTCTTTGGAGACCTCTCTGCAAGCATGGCGTTTGATGCTGAATGGCTGAGTAATTAGATTTATTTTTGCCACATCACTTTGTGTTCAATGTAGTGTTAAAGGGCACCGGATTATATACAGCCATTATAAAGCTGTTGTGCGTATATATGGCTCCTTTGATGGGGTGCTTCTAAATAAGACAATGGGATTTTCTTTAATGACCAATTCAGGCAGCCGTTAGGAAAAGAAAAAACAGCTGAGCAAGAGGAAGAAAATTATGCCCTCCAGATACATTGTTTATAGATGTGAAATATAGATCTGTAGCGTAACATGTTTTTGTGTGTAGACCAAGGTTTTTGCATCAACCTTTCATGAGATAACATGGATTCCAAGGTATGTGTTTGAAATGTAAAAGGATGATACTCTCTTTATAAGGACGATGATGATGCATACCTGCCAGGGGTCACGTGGAAAGATTGTGAAGTAGCTGAGCTAATTAAGAAAGAAGGAAATAATATAGTGATTTGGCAAAGAAGATAAACATGGTTTACAGATTGTTTTGATATTTCTTGCTAGAACTACACAGGAAACACATCAAACCATCATGAGTCAGCTGTAACACCTGAACACTATGTGCTACAATTAAACCTGCAGTAGGCAGAATATTTTTGGCATCATTGTGCAAAAATCCCATAATAACCTTTCAGCATGTTGTAATTCAAATATTCAGAGAGAAAACTAGACTTCTGCACCTCCTCAGGGCTGTTTTTAGGCTTTAAAAAAATCTAACCTGTGATGAGAGACTTTGGCCAATCACAGGTCATTTTAGAGACAGAGCGTTCCTATTGGCTGTTCATTCAACGGAGGCAGCGGTCAATCACTCGCAAACTCCCATCAAAGGATCAATCTAGGCAGCGCTGATCAAATATGAATCAGTATTTACTTTAATGACTATTTCTCACCTCAGATGTTTTCTGAAACATCTTGTAGTTACTGTTTAGCTGTAAAATGAGAAAGTTTGCTCCAGCTGGTGGGCGGTGCTTGGTATTTCCTCAGCTGATCTTAACATGGCTGCTGGGTCACAAACTTTCTCATTTTACAGCTAAAAAGTAACTACAAGATGAAAAGATCTGAGGCAAGAAATAGTCATTACAGTAACAGAATATTGATTTGTATTTGATCAGCGCTGCCTGGTTTGATCATTTGATCAGAGTTTGCGAGTGATTGACAGCAGGTGCCAGAGGTAGAGATAGGCTCTGATCCAGATTGGCTCTGATTGGTTGTTTTCCTCCGGTCTGTGAAATCTTGTAGATGCCATTAGGAGCACCGGAGGACAGATTATCTGTCTCATGTACTACTATCAGGACGTAGTGACTGTTTTATAGAAAATATATTTTCTTTAAATCATTTTTGCTCCAATTCTACTCCCAACATGCTGAATCGGCTGAAAAACCTCAGATACAGGCAGACTACAGCCCACAGCACAGGACACATAAAAAAAAAAAAAAAACTAGGCCAACAGATGCTCACCGACGGTGCTAAACTGTCCGACGGCCGACTGTCAACTTGATGTGTCAAGACCTTAATAAAATTTCCTGCAACCAATCTGTGGGTCCCAACCCAGTCTTTAGGAATGACTGCTGTATAGTATGAAGAAAATATAATAATCCTGTAAACTAATAGGGCTAAATCACCATGAGTTCAAAACTGATTCAAAAGAAAACATTTAGGAACAAAGAAAAAAAAACTTTCTTTATAGTACTTGTGCATATGAAGGGAATCTGAATGTGTATTTGTTGCTAATGTACTGGCACTTTAAACGACAGTTCTGCTATTTGAATGCAAAGGAGGTCTGGATATTTTTCATATTTGAAAAGGATGAGTGACCTTCTCATACAGTTTATTCTGTTAACATGCATGTCTGGAGCATGCAGCCCTGATAGGATTGACTTGAAATATAGTATGATAAGGTTGAGGTTTTGTTTGTAACACCATGGAGAAATGTTCAAATAAAATAAAATAAAAAAAATAGGGCCAACAAAAGGCAGCCACTCGTGGCAACCTAACAGTCACATCCTCATGGGAAATGCAGTAGTCTTTGCTGCAGGAAGTACAAAAATGAATATTCCATTCACATATCCGCAAAGATGTTTCCTGTTAACTACACTGTGTATATGTTCATGGTGCACCATAAATGCAGAAACATCACAGAGTGGGAGGTCTGCTTTTTCTAAAATGATTCCCTTCATCAATAAGTCAGCCTGCATGTATCAAACATGATGTATTATTTCACTCTGAATCAGAAGGTTAAAGAGGGAAATACAGTGATGAATGGTTTTAGGGGAACATGGTTATGTAGGATCTGAGCCTTTAGCCACTGAACTGCTTCATCCTGTAAGATGTGGCATTTTCATATTTCATATTTATGCCTCGACAGAGTTTGATGTATTTGAGATTATATTACATCGGGCACCACATGCGCGGCAAAATTCCACATTCATAAATGTTTGTGTTTGACATAGCCAGTGATCTTTAGCAGCAGAGGTTGGCTTTTGTTTTGTTGTGTATATGTTTTGTTCTTGGAGAGTTGAGCAGCAGCATGACCTTGGAGGTTGAGCTCCGGGGCTTATTTGTCTCTGCTAAACAGAGACTGTTTTCCAATCTGCTGTCTAATTATCTCTCCACTTCAAATGAGTCACACTCGGGCCTGAGTCGCTTATAACACACTGCATAAAGCATTTACTCTTATAGTGGGAGGGAAAAAAACCCTCAAAAGTGTTTATTCCACCTGCTCAGAAGCTTGAAAACACAAACAAATATAGTTCACACTCGGGTACAGGGGGGTGGAAAAACAAATTCCAAAAGCTGCATTATAGAGCTGCTCTGCCTTTGTAACATGGTCATGTAAAAAAAAACAACAACAACAACAACAAAAAAACAACCAGGGCTGCTCAGCCTGTGGCTCCTGAGCTTGACATTAATCTAACCACGGTCTTTTTCACGGGAGTGAAGTGGGGAAATCGATAGATGGACCACCTGTTCGCTCAAACAGCACAATGAAAAATGAAACAGTGGATTTTTTTTTTTTTTTTTATGCCTCAGGGTACCATAAGGAGATCTTTTCTAATAATATATTAGGTTGTCACCAAGGTTAGATTAATTATACATGGATTACAAATCACACCTCGGACGGGTACGCACTCAGTACTGCAGATGTATGAAGTGTTGGGGTGGGTGTATAGTACAGTACAGTTCAGAAAGAGAAAGGCTCCAGTAGCACTGAAAGCATATCTGCAGTAAGGACTAATGGGGATGGATATGGCAACCCTGAGAGCTCAACACGCATACTAAATAGAGAGAACACAGAAAGCACTAAAAATACATAAATGTGATGGAACTAAAAGCTGATGGACTGTCTGTCGTGGTTTGTGGCGCTCAGAGTTTGGGCAAAATGATTATTTATGATCAGTTTTGAGATCAGAGTATTCACTGATTTTTTTAGGGACAAAATATTTTGATCACACTTACATGTTTAGATAAACAGAGCACTGTTTCACATGTATGCTGTGTTGCATTCCTGCTAATGTACACATCTTTGCATCAAAATGAGACCGGCCATCCTTATTCACAGTCCATCTTCTCTTTGCAAAATGAAATTGTACCAACAATTTCTGCTCAAAATGAAATCAACAGAGCAGTTCTTTCACTTTCATGTTGTGCTACATTGATTGTTGTGCAAATTAACAAATCTTTGCATCAAACTAAAACTTAAAATAAGGTTCCAAAAGAAGTAATATACAGTATGTTACTTATAGCTGCAGAATTAATGAAATATTAATCACAATTTTAGCTTCCCACAATTTGGGATTCCCACATTTAATTGAACATGATCGACTGCGATATTTATATTTGAAGAATGCGTGCTCTGCTCATAGAAAACTCTGCTGTATAAATCAAGCGCTTCCCAAAACTAACAGCCAGAGATGTCCTGTCAATCAGCAGCATCGAACATGTCGTTGGTGAGACAAATCTTCAGCGTGACCGAAGAAAACGTAAAGCTGCAATTTGTCACAACTCTAAGTTCAAAATAAGCAGTGAAGGAACAACCTTAAAACATTTGGAACAACTAACTTAATCAGACTTACATTATATTAGAATTAATTCCCATGATGCTGCTATTATTGTATTAGGTGATGGTAAATTATAATGAAATCATGTTGTGTTCAAATGTAATCTTGTAAAATGTAGTTTTTGCCAAGAAACTTGAATAAGTCCAGTTGATTGAGGGATGTGTTTTCGTAGCAATATAAAATGGATATTAGAGAGGGAATTATAACATGTTTAACTTCTTAACACTAACACTAGCTCTAAGCAGCTTCTAATATGTTATTAGAACTACTAATGCAGATTTGTTTTAATCAAAGCAAATATTTAAATAAAAATACAATAATTAATTTCCTAATCATTTGAATTGTGTGTTTTTATACACATTACCACCACGGTGTAGATGACAACAACAAAGTAAAAAAAAGAGGTAAAAGCAGTGCTCTGTATTTAAATGTGAATACAAATATTTTCCCTAAAATCAATGTCAATCAATCGCCTTAATAATTATGATTTCAATACTGATCAACAGAATCATGACAGTATTTCATGCCATAATCGTGCCGCTCTAATATTACTGTTCTATTGTGCAGGCAGAACATTCAGGAAAGCTTTTCACAGACTGACGCTGCAGGGTAAACGCACAGCAGGCATGACAGCTCCCTAAAAGTGAAACCAAAACATCTGGATCACCCCCTGGTGGCTGGCTGTTAGTTTAGGAAGTGCTCGATTTGATATACAGCGGAGATTTCTATGAGCTGAGCGTGTATTTTCAGATGATATTATCAATATTGCAGTCAATCATGTTCATTTAAATGTGGGAAGCCCAGCTCGTGATCACAATTAATATTCAATCAACTATGTAGCCCTACATGATGTTACTGAAGCCAACAATCATAAGGGGTGTTGGATAATGATCAAACAAGTACTTACGCTAGATATACACTCACTGGCCACATAATTAGGTACACCTTGCTAGTAAAAGGTTGGACCCCCTTTTGCCTTCAGAACTGCCTTAATTCTTCTTGACATACTTTCAACAAGGTCTTGAAAACATTCCTCAGAGATTTTGGTCCATATTGACATGATAGCATCACACAGTTGCTGCAGTTTGTCGGCTGCACATCTATGACGTGAATCTCCCGTTCCACCACATCCCAAAGGTGCTCTATTGGATCGAGATCTGGTGACTGTGGAGGCCACTGGAGTACAGTGAACTCATTGTCATGTTCAAGAAACCAGTTTGAGATGATATGAGCTTTGTGACATGGTGCATTATCCTGCTGGAAGTAGCCATCAGAAGATGGTGCACTGTGGTCATAAAGGGATGGACATGGTCAGCAACAATACTCAGGTAGGCTGCGACATTTAAACGATGCTCAGTTGGTACTAAGGGGCCCAAAATGTGCCAAGAAAATATCCCCCACACCATTAAACCACCACCATCAGCCTGAACCGTTGATACAAGGCAGGATGGATCCATGCTTTCATGGTGTTTACGCCAAATTCTGACCCTGACATCTGAAATTGAGACTCATCAGACCAGGCAACATTTTTCTAATCTTCTATTGTCCAATTTTGATGAGCCTGTGTGAGTTGTAGTCTCAGTTTCCTGTTCTTAGCTGACAGGAGGGGCACCCAGTGTGGTCTTCTGCTGCTGTAGCCCATCTTCTTCAAGGTTCAATGTGTTGTGCGTTCAGATATGATATTCTGCATTAATTGGTTGTAACGAGTGGTTATTTGAGTTACTGTTGCCTTTCTATCATCTCCAACCAGTCTGTCCATTCTCCTCTGACCTCTCACATCAACAAGGCATTTTCGTCCACACAACTGCCTCACTGGATATTTTCTCTTTTTCAGACCGTTCTCTGTAAACCCTGGAGATGGTTGTACTTGAAAATCTCAGTAGAAGTTTCTGAAATACTCAGACCAGCCCGTCTGGCATCAACAACCATGCCACGTTCAAAGTCCCTTAAATCCCCTTTCGTCCCCATTCTGATGCTCGGTTTGAACTTCAGCCAGTTGTCTTGACCACGTCTACATGGCTAAATGCATTGAGTTGTGGCCATGTGATTGGCTGATTAGCTATTTGTGATAACAAGCAATTGAACAGGTGTACCTAATTATGTGGCCGGTGAGTGTAAACCAATATGTTAGGGATAATTTACAGCGAGCCGGTCATTGTTGTGAAATTAACACTGACAGGGTCTTGAATCAACTTAAAGGGGTTTATTTCACAGTGACCTGCTAGCTGTACATTATCCTGCTTATTACACGGCTACTGACTTAAGAAATCAATAATTTGACAAAATAGCGGTCCGCCAGAGTCTGAGATCAGAACTGCACCCATAGCAATGATCTGTTATACATAGCGATGATCTGTTATACATAGCAACTGTAATAGGATCTGTTAAATAGCAACGGTCTGTTATACATAGCGATGATCTGTTATACATAGCAACGATCTGTTATACATAGCAACGGTCTGTTATACATAGCAATGATCTGTATAATAACTCTTTTAAAGCAATTTTAACAAAAATGATCTGTTATACATAGCAACGTAAGCTCTGTTATACATAGCAATGATCTGTTATACATAGCGATGATCTGTTATACATAGAAACAATGTGTTATACATATTAATAGTGTTCCATAAAGAAATAACAGACCATAGAACGTCGTGATTGACCAATCAGAATCGAGGTTTCAACAAAGGTGGTGAATCTTCATCTGCTTTGTGTTTTGCATGTGTTAAGTCGCCGTGCATTGAACCCTCTGGGCCCCTGTAGCAATAAAAGGATGAACTAATGATGTGTTTACAGCGTCTGACTCGCATCAGCCTTCATAGCAAGTTATCAACATAAAACATGCATGATCAACATGCTGGATATGTGTTAATAAGGAGCAATGTGATTGGAGATAAACTCTTTGTCAGTGACGCTGGCTGTTAAACAGTGACCACCTGTAATGTGTGTTTACCAGGTACAGTATTTGTTTAGCACTGTTAGCATTAGGTCAACATGAAAATAGATGAAGACAAGTGAATCTTGTAGTGAATCTTTGTGCAAATGGTAGGCTGTGCTGTCGTTGTTATGTTAAATGTACATACAGGGATTATAATTTGATCTGTTTACTCACAGATGATCCACTCTCGTCCTGCTCTCGTGTGTTGTCCTTTTTCTTTGTCCATGAAGTTCTCCGTCAGTAATCTGTGAAACACCAAATTTCAGGTGTTAGTTCAGTAACACCTACTGTACAAATTCAGTGACACTTACTCTATCTTGAAAATGAGTGCTGTAGCACTTAGTATGTGCACAAGTGAAAGGATAAGATAGATGGTTACGAGAGAATCATACTGCGATTAAAAAAAGAAGACACATTTACCTGTTAAAAAAATGCTGCAGTGGCACAGTGGTGAAGTAAAAAGTACGGAAAGAAGAATAAATTTGTGCTGCTGTGATAAATCTGAAGATCTCTCTGCGCACACAAACTTATTTCTTGTAGTTTGCTTGTCTTGCCTCAATATCTCGCTGTCTTGGGAAATCACGCCAAACATGACTTTGTTTTTCACCTGTTTGTGCTTAAATGGAACTTCCGAATGCAGAGCAGCTTTCAGAGCTTGTGTTTGCACTCACTTTGTGGGCCGTCTGCTCCACAGAGAAAACTGGAGGTGAATTATAAAGCTCAAATAATGTTTTGTTTGTCTTTCAGTTTTCCTCCCGTTACCTCTGGTCTCTCACCAGCTGTTGCTGGTTATTGATACTCATCATTTTCAGATTTGTCATTACATATTTCTCCATACAAGTGTGGTAAAATTTGCACTGACAAGAACAAACATGTATGAGTGTGTCTGAATGTTTTAAGAGAGCTTAAAGACTGGTCAGACCACCTGTCTGTCCTGCTTTAAAGCAACAACTACCAGCGATATCGGAAAGAAATTTACTCAAATGACGGGGTTTTCTTTTTGCCAGAGCTGGCAACCATACAGTGGAATGAAGCGTGCAATCAAGTGATTCAAATCACTTTCAGCAACATTTGTTTTTATTGGCTGCTGTGAAAGTGTTTGACAATTGAATATCACGTTATCCAGTGTGCCGTTAATAAGAGCAGGTCACGTGAGCCGCTGTCAGTGAGTAAATGAAGCCTAAGGGGGCCAGCTTAATTGGGTAATGTAGTTAATAACATCTGAAGGGTGATGAATGGCTCGAGCTCTTCCTTGCTGAGTTCTCACACAACAAATAAGTTCCATTAAAGGCTGCAGTTAAAGGAACTCTGAATGAAACTGATTAACTTAAATTATCTGGATTGAGTCATTTTGTACCTGGATTAGGTCTTTTGTACACGTTAATGGATTTATCCTTCATTATATGCTTATTTATTTTGCATCTGTTTTTAGCACAACCAATTGTGGCTGAGGTTTTTTTTTTTTTTTACGTGATTTTCCTTTGAAAGAAGAAAAAAGCAAGCATACCCTTTAATTAAATCAACATCTAGGACCTTTTTTTATTGCCAATTAACTTGGTTCAGTGACATGAAAGGGTTTTTCATTTTGAAGAGGCTCGACAGCGAGATGATGGACAGCCCCAATTGCTACTTTTAGAATCATTTGCTGATTTTGATCAGCACGACCATAATGCGTCTGCTTTGAAATGAAAGGAGTGAAAATCTTTTTCTTTTTTTTTTTTTTTTTGGGAGCCAGAGCCATGACAGGTATATGATGTATTCGGCGTTTGATGGCTTTCACATTATATACACACACATCCTAAGCTTTGTTGTGAAATCAGAAGCAATGTTGTGGGTGATTTAAGGTAATTGGAAGCAAAAGCATAGCGCTCTGTTAGGTCTCACTACAGGAAAAGAGCACATTCCTCCGGTCCTTCCTCTCAGATCGTGACTTGTCTCTGTGAGGACAGTCGCCCTGAGGAATGAGATGCTGTATTTCTGCAGCATCCCCCAGGAGTGGCACAACACAAAAAGGAACGACACAGATTATGGGAGATTTATGGGAGTGATAAATACACCCTCTTTTATGCCCCTCAAAACAGCTTTTCATCAGCTCCTCAGCAGTGCGTCCAAGTGATTGATGACATGACTGTTGGTTCTCCTTGTCCACTCCTCAAGCTGTTTATGCTCTGTTTCCCATCCCAGATGCAGATCTACCTTTACAATTCAGATGACTTTGACAGCCTCAACGCCGCCATCAAGGAACGACGCATCATTGCTGCCATGGCCGTCTTCTTTGAGGTAAGATATCTGAAGGTCAAGACAAAGGTAGTTTGAAGAAAACAAAGACTGCACAAGTGCACTTATACTTACATTGCACTTGAACATAGACATCTTTATCTATAATAGCGGCACAGTTCTAAGGCAGTGATATTCACCTTACCCACAATAGGGTACTGGGTGGCCCGCTGACCATTTCCTTATTCATAATGGAAATAATTTTATTCACAGTGTATATTTTTTGGTTCTTTTAATATAAATAAGGTGCCAGAGTGCATAAAAAGCATCAAAATAGACTAGTAGTTCTGGGCTGAAGGAGTGGATCTGGTCTGGGCTGCCTTGTCAAGGTTGGAAGGAGTAATAAAGTTTGCCGGCTTGGTTCGGACTACAGGGCCTACGTGTTGTTTTATAGTCCTCATAAATAAAGGCGCACCTCAACCCATTCTGCATAACGCTATTGGTTGATGCCTTTATTCACGGTGCAAAAGCTCAGAAAAGAAGCCCTTGTTTCAAAAATGACACCACGCAGTATTCCTTCTGACAGCAGTTCCAAAAAATATATTGACATGCAAATTAAACAAAACAAAACAAATAAAACCCAGCCCTGTTGTGTGACGGCCATGAATGTCCTCAAATACTCGGAAGGTGCGTGCATTTGACCTGTGAGGACAGCACTCTTTAACAAAATACAGTTGCAGCACAGTTTCTTTTTTTTGTCAAGTTAATTTAGTTAATAATTCAGTTAATATGAAAATAAATTGTTTTAAAGTAAGATGAGTTATGGGCCTTTTAATGTGGTTTAATTTTATCTGGTAATTATTATTGTTTATTTAATTAACTGGCCACTGGCCTCCTGTCATCAGAGCGAGTTGAGTATCCCTGTTCTGGGCTTATTTGTTATCTCTTTGGTGAGCCTGTGACTTTTGATGCAGCGCCATCATCAGGTCAAACTTTCCTCATTTTACAGTAACTTGGTTTATGATCAAAAACCTGCAAAACTAATGACATTTTAATCATCCTTAGCCCTTCTTTGTTTTTACTGCTAATCAACAAATGCTTGCATGCTAACCTGCTAAAATATGATGGTAGACTTGGTAAACATCATACTTAATACACTTAATATTAGTATTATTATTGTGAGCATAATATTTTGTTAAAAGGGGCCATTTTGGAAGAAGATGGCAATAGAATAGAAATAATTTTGTTTTACATTTGTACAGCACTCCTTTGGCAATGTTTTACGTCGGGTAGTCTCTTTCAGTCCACAATGGCGGAAGCGTAGCTTTGCTGCTTGGCGCTGATTTTGCAATGGAACAAACAAGTGACTTTCACTTCTTGGCAATATATGTTCTTTGGAGCCACTAGACTCTTACTGTCTGTTCCAATACCCATACTACCATACTATTTAGTATGCCAGAAAAAGAGATGGTATGTCCCAAACCATAGTATGTCAAATGTAGCAGTGCAAAAATACCAGGATGTCCTACTACATCTGGTCAGGGTCAAAGTTCCAGGCACAATGTTATGAGGAAGTTGTATGTCCCAGTTGTATGCATATTTCATACAAGCATACGATTTGAAACGTACCCTTAGTCTCGTTAAATCGTTTTCTGCTCTTAAGGGAAACCTTTGTAATGTCTCTTCATTTAGCTGTTGGAAAATGTCCTTTTTCATAAAATGACTACTAAAATATACACAATATACAAAATGTGCTGACTTGCAACTATAAGAAATAGATTCCAAAACAAAGGAGACGGGTGAATAAACATAACAGGAGTGGATGAACATAAACTGACAGAAATGAGAGGAAAATAGAAAATCATACTAAGAAACTAAGAGTAAGAGTCAAATAGGATAGAAAACGGACACTGCAATGGTGAGGCAATTATGACTTCAGGGACATAGCTGTAATTGCATTAGTCCAATTATGAAAAGGATGAAGATGTGAGTTTTTGAGGTCAGTATATGATAAATATTTATTAGAAATGGTCTTTGGCACCTGTGCTGTGATAGGAGAGTTTCTCCTCAGCTAGCAGCTGATTATTTCTCTGTTTTCTGTGGCACATTGCAGATTGCTTATCGAGATACTACAAATTGTCCCCTGAAGGTCTGCGCACATAAGCTCGTAATGGACAAGAATGGTCCTAATTTCTGTTAACAGTAAAAACACCTCCGAGATTTATGAGCCGTGAAAAAGCATACACCAGCATACACACTTAATTTCTATTAGCAGTGTCTCTGCGATTGATGGCAGGCAATCAATGCGGGCTAACTTTCAGCTTAATAGCATAAAGGCAAGGGTCAGCTCTCAGGAAGAGGGAGGCTGGAATGGGGACACAGGTGTTTGTAATGTAGGTCTACACTCAGACACTGATAAACTGAGTGTGTATGAGGACCTAAATGCCTCCGCTGGGTCCTGACAGCCCTATTGCTTACTGCAATTAGCACCGCCATACACAATGCGCTGAATAGCAGTTTACAGTACGAGAGTTTTTTTAAGCGGGCACACACACATTGGCTCAGATTTACCATTTCTAATCAATGAGGGGAATTCTTCCCGTGCTCCCCAAAGGCCTATTAATGGCCTCTAAGGTGTGCATATTATCCACATTCAGCATTCAGTTCCACACAATTATTCTCCTCTGACTGACCTGAATTAATGTCAGGCAAGGAAATATCAGTCCCTGAATCCCAATACTTTTTTGTCCAGTCCCGTCTCTTAAGTAGGACATTGCGAATATTGCAGAATGTGGCACTGAACAATATCGTTCATTTCAAGGAATTAACAGTAGGCCTAATAGATAAGGAGGCAATCAACACTGGTGTTGGTCCTCTGGAGACAGTAACGTTAATATGGTTACAGGATATCACCAGCTATAGAAGGATGCAACACTCGTCAAAATATATAATAAATACATTTATTTATGGCATTTACACAGATACTTTCTCTGTAAAATGTAATAATATCAGTGTTTCAAAATGAATATGATAATAACACAGGTCAAAATGTAATCAGAATTTATCTCATTTACCTCAAAGAAGCATTAAATACTGAAAATCGAGGCATTGGTAGTAAATGCCATGAAAAAATACACATTTCCATATAGTTATCTATTTGAAATCTTTTTACTGAGTTTTTCCGCCATGTGTTTACTCGTCACAACACGACATAAATCACAACAATCAACATCACAGCTTGACAAAATACACTAAGCCCAGTGTACAAACAGATGTACATGCAAACACATGCACAATGCAACACGACACAAAAACAAGTATAAAAAAAAAAATCATTAATTTAAAAAAAATGTAAAGCTGCCAAACACTCTGAGGGTGAGGGTAGTGTGCTTAATGTTTGGATACGAGATTGAGTTCAAAGCAGAAACAACAGCCTTTTAAACAACCAGAGGACAGAGTCAACTCATCTGTGACGTAAACCTTCACAATCTCTCCAAAAAATGAACATCACAGACAATAATATTAGATGGGATTAGATGCTGCTGGATTGTGTTGCATTGTAGAGATGCTGCCCTCATTGTGTCCACCCCCTGTATTTTGCTCATATTGATTGTCCTTAGTCATTACGTTAGATTATTATTCTAGTCTTGTAATCCCTTTTGTAATCCTCTGTCTCTGGACATTTCCTTCAGCTGGGGCAAAAAGACAATCCAGCTGTGGATCCCATCATCCAGGGATTGAAAGGAGTCGTGCATCATGGTAAGTAATGGGAAGTATATCGTGTTATTATTTGCATTTTTTTTTGTGTATTTACTGGCCTTTTTTTCTGTCATAACAAAATGATCCTCCACATGAAACAACAATACAAAGGTAATTCAGTTCATTTGGGATATTCAAAAAGCAATTGTCCCTTACAGAATCACCCTGACGATGCTATTGTTCATATTTTGGTGTCTCTTGGGGGTAAATTCATCGAGACAGTGCACAGTGTGCTCCTCCCCCACTGTACCTCCATAGAACAAAAATTGATGTTCCTGCTTTCAGCTGCTTAAGCATTGGTCTTTATTTTTTATTTGTAGCCAAATTAGAGTCTAAACACAAGATATGAGCAGAGTTTAACTTCAAAAGGAGGCAAAATTTGCAAGATACCGCCTCTCCATTGGCTCCACAGTAGGAGACCTCTGAGGAGCTTCACTCACAGAAAGAGCTATTAATTACATCTGAGCCTCAATTAGACAACACTCAGTTTTACTTTGACTCATGCATACATGTGTGTACATTGTGGGCTCCTGCGGAGGCTCATATTCACATTTAAACTGCTAATGTCTTGTGTTGTCTTCATGGCATATTGTCTGAAATTACTGATGCGTGCTCCTCTTTACTGCATGCATGACTTATGCAGACCATAAGCAGATGTTTTTGTAGTCTTTTACTGCATCTGGGGACACAGCAGCTCTGTTTATACAGACACGTTCAAGCTTGGTTTACAACCTGCCACTGACGGCCGTTATTGTATGTGTATAATCATACACTGACAAGGACATCCCATTGATTGAGGATATATAGAAGCATAGAGTAATTGCGTATCCATGCTGGTTTCACAAGGCTAGTGCTAGGCTTCATTGAGTCATTTCTAATTATGATTTCACTCCCTGCACTTTCTGGAGATGGATGTTTGATGCTGTGCGCTGGTAAGGTTTTGACTTTTGTGTTGAGCATTGGGGTGTGGGGAAAAAAAAATGCTGTTACAATTTTCTGTGGGAAAAGACAGACACGTAAGGGGAGAAAAAGCTAATTTAGAGACCACTAGAGAATCTTAAAAACCATGTGAAATGGCCCCACAATCAAAAAAATGGATCGCTTTGTTCAGTGAAATTTCTACACTCAAAATTCCATTGAAGTAATTGCAGTAAGGAAATTAGCCTATTTTCTAATTGGCCCATTATCAGCTGGGAGGCCATTTCACCTGTGGTTTTAATTTCACTGAGGCATTTAAGCCACACGTTTCTTATGCTATAACCTTGATAAAGGCAGGTTGCCAGAACATGTTGGTTATACTGGATTATTTCATGAAATGCCATCAGCCTCCAGAAGTGTCTGAACCCATCACAGATGTTTGTGCTAACACCACCGTATCTCTCATCTCCCAGCTGAGAGAGAGCTCAGTGTGGGTGTGGGGGTTTTTTTGGACTCTCTTCCTGCCGGCTGCTAAATGCTCTTCGCCTCCTCCCCCGTTAGGGTGGTTGGTTTTCCGCTAGCTCGTTATCCCACAGTCATCCATCCATCAGCATCTCGGCGGCCCATGAGCGATAGGGCACGTACACTGTCTGAAGACGGAGAGAAGAAAGGCTGTGAATACTGAATTTGACTTTGAGTACAGATGAGGCGTGGGGGCGAGGCTTCCAGTGCCTCAGTAGTCCTATCAGTCCCATCACCCCAAGCCTCTGCTTTTTTAGATAAGTTCATGAGCTGTGAGGGATTGGATTTGACATAAATTCAGCTTTATTTGTTTTTTTTCATGTCATAATTCAAGGAAAAAACAAACCCACTTGCATAGCCCACGCACCATATTTGCACGGTATAAATGAATCTTCCTCTTTTTGTTTTTTTTTTTTTTTTTTTTTTTTTGGCTGCTACTGATCACAGAGGATAGAACAGATCCGCTAATCATGTGGATCTGTCTTAATCCCCGTGGCCCATGCGACAGTTGTTACACGTAACAGGAAACCACCCAGCCACAGATCAGCTGTCAGAGCAGGCCATTTCATCTGACTCCCCTCCCTTTGCTCCTTTCTAAGGAGGACCAAAGGGAGATCTCTGAGTACAGAGATCTGGCCTGAGCGATAACAAGTGGTGAGGCTTTTAACTGCTGTCACTATCATTCCACCAGTGGAGGTTTCAGGAAAGCGGATAAAATGCCACAGGGAGAATGAACAGCCACATTAATGTTTGTGTAACTGAAGATATGCAGGGTTTTTAGCAAAGCATTAAAAGCTGGTAAAAATGTGATGTTTTTGCTTCCATGCTCTACCCAGAAAAGGAGACCAATCTCAGGTCGTTCATCCTGAGGGATCTGCTGCCGTCGTCGGTGGACAGTTATTACCGATACACCGGCTCTCTGACCACGCCGCCCTGCATCAAGGTGGTGGAGTGGATCATCTTCTCCAGGCCTGTGTATCTGTCCCGCTTGCAGGTGTGTTAAATCCACACATACACACATGCCCGTACAGCTACATTTGCACACAGTCCGTGGATCGCTTGCTGTCCCACAGTATCAGCGCACAAGCAATTTTTCCCATCATCTACTTCTCCTCCATCTTCCCTTTCTCCCTCGTTCCTCCCCAACTCCTCTGCATATGAAACCATAACTGCCTATATAGTGGATGAGTAGGCAGGAAGGGGGAGCCAATTACTGGCATTTGAATGATGGTGGGAGATAACCTTTATACATATATCATGCTGTTGTCTGACATAGTGGCTATAGGGTCTTAAATAGAATACTGCTGCACATGGAGGGCTGGTTATTATACTGTTAAAGTTGTTCAAATGTGGAAATATTCATTAATTTATATGTTCATTAATTTGAATTATTGCCACAAAGGTTACACGCGTCAAATGCAAAATATAGCATTTAGCAGGACTTGCCTATGTGCTTTAGAGCAGTTTACCTCCAACTGTTTTTGCCGTTTGTGATTTTGAGCGATAATATATGCCAAATCACGCCCTGTGCTTTTTGCTGATCCCATACACAGTCCTTTGCTGCATCTTTCATACACACAGTTCTTGGGTTACCCAGCTGCGTATCCTCCAGAGCGTTCTGTGCTGTAGAAATTTGCAGGGCTCAGTGGAATTTCTATTAACTTGCAGGAGGACAAATCTTTTGTTCAGAAATGACTTCTGCTGCAAGAATATTGACCACCGGCACAATGTTTGTGACGCTCACAGATCGTCTTTTATGAACCTGTTATTTATTTCTCCAAGCACGCATAGGACACATTGATTCCACAGTATCTGTAATGTGTAGTCATTACAGCACGCGGCAGGAGATCATTCGTGGCAATCAATGGCCACAAATTTGCCCCATTGAGAAGTTACAGCCCAGTTAGTAGCCTGGATGATGATTGAGGTCCATGCCTGCTGGTGCCTGTGGTGTGAATGTTTTTTTGCAAATACTCTGCTCCAGTTGTGAACAGTCAGCTGCTGGCAAGTGGCTGCGAATGCAGTCCTGCATGATATATTATATTCAACACCCACACACTCAAACACACGCACACACGCACAGTAACACAAGCACTTTAACTTTGCTTCAGTAGATGTTCTTTGTCTTTTTCCATCTAGCTGGAGGCCTTTTACGCCATCTTAACAACAGAGCAACAGGACCACGTCAAGTCTGTCGAGTACCTGTGGAACAACTTCCGCCCTCTGCAGGACCTGGACAATAGGAAAGTCTTTAAGTCGGCTGTAAAAGATGCATGGCAGAAAGATTTAACGGAAGTGCTGGGAAGCCCTCACAGCACCGAGGCTTCAAGGGGTAAGTTTTGATTTCTGCACTGTATCACAGTCTCCCTGTTGTTTGCACTACAGAGCTACTGGTTTAACCCAAGGTTCTCCTGTAATTACAATCAGCACTTGCTATTTCATTAGTTATTGTGAATGGCTGCCTAAATTGCTCACAGTAGTTTGTGGATTAGTGTTACAAAATGCACACTGTGTAGGCCAAGGTTACGACAGTTATCTGCAAATACCGCATCCCATTCAAAAGCTTCACTAAATCTTACCCAAGGCTGTGACACAAGTCGTAGCTGCCTGTAAAGAGATCCTAAATATGCACTTGATGGCTACATGCAGGGCTGCAATTAGCTATTATTTTCATTGACGATTAATGGTGTTATTTTCTCGATTGATCAATTAGTTGTTTAGTCTACAAAATGTCATGAAAATGGTGAAAAACATCGATCAGTGTTTCCCAAAGCCCAACATGATGTCCTCAAATGTCTTGTTTGGTCCACAACTCAAAGATATTTAGTTAACTGTTAGAGAGGAGTAAAGAAACCAGAAAATATTCATTTTAAGAAGCTGGACTCAGATTTTTTACTTATTTTTCTTAATTCAAATCGATTAATTGATTATCAAAATAGTTGGCTATTAATTTAATAGTTGACACCTAATCGATTCATTGATTATTCATTGCAGCTCTAATTGTATACATGATATTGTGATAAAAAACTGAGGCTTAGCTGCATGTCTCAGGCAGACAGTCAGCATCCTCACCAGTTAATGATCCATGTTCAGTAAAAGACCTGGAAACAAAGAAACAGCATTGTTCTTGCAGTGTAGAGCCAGTTAGTCCTTGTTTTGTAAGCATGATAAGGACAAAAATATCATGCTAACTCTGGCACACTGGCAGAAGTAAAGCTCGGTTACTATGTAGATTAGGTAGTTAGGTGGACATTGTAGTGACTGTAGGTTATATTAGAGCAGGTAAACACATTTTTAATCCATTTCTTTACCTTCTCCATTTGTATTTTTAGTTTTGAAAAGGCTGACAAAAAGACTCCAAAGTCTTCCTGGCGATCGATGGTATCGTTCTTACTAGCGTCGTATGAACAGCGAGAGTTTGACACGTCTGCTGTGCCGAGCTGTGATTGGACAATCACTGTTCTGAGGATTGGTTTAGAAAATGGCCCACGCTGAGGCCGTCAGACTGTTGCAAATAATGTCGTGATGCCTCCTTACTAATGCAGAATGAAAGTAATGTGTCCTTAAATTCATCAGCACTTGTATTTAAATGATAGTATTAGCACGGGACCTCTGAGTGTCCCACAGTACAGTCTGAATTTCACAGAGCGAGTATTAGCTGGGGTCTGTGTGTGATTTGTTGCAGATATTGTTTATGTTCTCAGTCCCATGTGAATCTGTGATATCCAGGATGTGTAAATGAAAGTTTTGACCACATATATTATTTTCTATACTATTATTGTTATTTAGTTTTTCATAAAGACTATTTTGTTTCTGATCAAAGACCTGGTGGCTGCAGTGAAATTGTCATTGACCTTGAGCTGCAAACAATTCATCGATTAGTTGTCAACTATTAAATCAATCGCCAAATATATTTGCTTATCGATTAATTGGTTTGAATAATTTTTTAAGAAAAAAAAAGTCCAAATTTTCTGATTCCAGCTTCTTAAATGTGAATATTTTCTGGTTTCTTTACTCCTCTATCCTCCTAATATCTTTGAGTTGTGAACAAAACAAGACATTTGAAGACGTCATGCTGGGCTTTGGGAAACACTGATTGACATTTTTCACCATTTTCTGACATTTTGCAGACCATACCTTTATCGATTAATCAAGAAAATAATCAATAGATTAATCGAGAATGAAAATAAGCGTTAGTTGCAGCGCTAATGAGATTGTTGATAGTGTGTCGGGCCCTGGGCTGGCTGCTCAGCACGGAGACCCATTCATAGACCCAGCTCAGATCAGTAGGTCAGCAAATGTAATCGAAGATATTTCTGTTTTATCTGTTTTATTAGAGTAAAAATTACTTACAGAGCAAAGTCTACTGTGACTTAAAATTACCACATTAATGGGTAATAATTCAAATTTCATGAGATTTTTGGATAACAATTGTCCTGTTGGAATAATGCACGTGTCATTCTCTCATTGTTCCAACTCATTCTAATATCAAAGACCATGTTAATACAAAGCACAGACCTCATGCAGGGCTTGATTAGAGTATTTTTGTTCGTCTCTCTTTTATGTGTGCATCTTGCAGCTCTTGCTTTAACAGAACAGTACAGGAACTATGGAGACTAATGAGAAAGGCTGCTGCGCCTTAAAGTGGTGTTGTTGGTGTCTGGCGGGGAGAATTGATTGGGAATGCTTGTGATGAAGTTGGAGCACTCTCACAAGGCCGATCAGCAATCATCATTAATATGTGGCACAGCTAAAATAGACCCATACAAATTAAGTTGTGAAATTGCTTTTGTGGCATTATGTCAGTAGACAGAATGAATGCGGACCTGTGTCTCTCCGTTTTTTCCCTCCGCCTCCCGTCCTCCTTTCTCATTTTCTCTTTGTCTCTCTCGCATTTTCTATTTCACTGTGCTATACTTAATGGGAGGCACTGGGAGTAAATGGTGTCAGTCTTATCTTCAGGGGTGACATCTGTCAAGGTTGTGTGTGGAAGGGATATTTATCTGTGCACAATAAATGATGGCTTTGCTTGTAAATTTAGTGCGAGCCAGGGCCATACCTTGACTGACTGTCCCATCACTGTGGCTTTTACAGCCGTGGAAGTTGTTTGACCATTAGAGATGCATAGCTTCTGATGCAACGCACAGGTTGCAGATTAGTTTGTGTGGGGCAGATTCATTGTTTGTCCAGGAACATTGCCAAGATTTATAGGGCAGTATTTGCTTTATTGTTTGTGTTTACTCTGATATTGTATATCTGTTTGTGTGAGCTCCATCACCCTGTGCATGCAAGCCTTTTCCTCACTCGGAGACCAGATTAAGCCTACCTCTGTTTAGAATGGGGTTAATGGTGAGTCAGACTCGCTTAACTAATTGTTTTGTCTGTAAAATATCAGTTAATCGTGAAAAACACCATGAATTTGCTTGTTTTGTGTGACTTGGAGTACAAAACCATTGTATAGGGCTGCATAATTAATCAAAATTTTATCGATATCACAGTATGGCCTTCTGCAATTTCCATATTTGTTAAAGGCAAAATGTTATAATATACAGTATTTTGTATTGTACATATAATATGTTACAATGTAAATTTTGATGTGCTGCCTACAGATCATGCTCTACAGACTTAATAAAACATCTTTGTTTGGTACAGACCCCTGCAAAACTCACACTATTATCATTTTAATTTGTTTCAATGAAAATGAGAGTTATGATGTAAAAATTATGATTCTATCTAATATTGAAAATTGTATCACAGTTACCATTGGTCAGAATAATTGCAGTTACATATTTTTTTCAAAGTTGTTCAGCTATTGTATGTACAATTTCATAAAATAGAGAAAAGCCATAAAGTCACATTGAGACATGGTCAAACAGCAGCATCAACACATTACACGAGGCATTAATACAACACAAAATACATTTCATCTGACAGTACGGTGCATTAACAAGACAGCATGTTGGTCATGTGTTTATTTGCAGCCAGCAGTGACCACTTCCTTTATTCTACATTTAAATAATCTAAAGAGATAAGGGTCTCCAGTTTAAGCTTCACCTGCAGATGGTTCCAGGATCAGGACCGTAGTGGATCAGGCTTGTTTTGCCAGTTTCTGTACTGATAGAAGACACTTTAAACTGAAGCCATTTATGTGATCTAACATTATAACTGATGGAGAAATACAAACTTCCATCTTAAGTAGGACTTTGTCAGAGATGATCTTATCGATTAAAATGTACCGATGCTGTAACCTGCAGAGTGAAGGATGAACCATCCTACCATGCTGTATGAGGTACAACGAGGGGCCTTGAAGCCAGAATTAGTGACATACCTCAGGGCTGAGTGATACAGGGGGTCACATTTGGACAACGTGGACGGTGAGACAAACCTGTAAATAGTATCACCAAAATCAGTCAGTCAGGAAAAGGCTGCAGCTAAGTGTTTCCTTGATGCCACGGAGAGAAGAGGAAAACCCAATGTGAACTTTGATTTCTTTGCAACATGGTCAATACGGCTTTTAAAATGTTGTCCATCCAGATTTTTGAGTATTTGTACTTGTCAACAGATTGAACAGAGACACCGTCTAGAGTATTATATTGAAAGGATTGGAACTTTTCTTCGCCCAGGAGAGAAAATCATAATTTTAGTTTGTCAAAGAATGTTTGACATGTTTGCTTGAAAATTTGTTAATTTTCTCTCAGTCGACTGACATTATTACCATATTGTAATATTCTAATGTGGCAGTAGAAACACATTATAATGAAATTCAGTGAGTACTGTAGCTGCAGTGTTAGTATTTAGCCCTGAGATGACATGCATGCCTCGAGTTTCCTTCAGAGAACACCAGTTATTTGTGTTAAGATCAGCTTTCTTTCGTTCCTTGTGTTTTCAATGAAATTGTTGTTTTTCCTGTTATTGCAGTGTCTGTACACAACCTCTTTGAAACATATTGTACAGCCTTGAGAGGAGAGAAGCAGTGGAACCGCTGTTTGTTTACACCTGTCAATTCATCCCCTTTATGGTAGAATCTGCCAGCAGAAAGATTCGTGCTGCTCTGAGCGGTGTTGCAGACTGAGGTGGAACCACTATGAGGCTGATTTTGGGATGTTACAGTATATCTATTCACAGAAAATTAATAGGATTTTTTTTTTTCTAGAGTCACCAGCGTGTTAAGTAATTGTGTCGGTGATGAAACATTAGGACCTTTTCATGATTCGTACTGTGTCTCAGTTGAAGATTTTCTTTTCAGTTGGACCTGAGATAAAGCGACAAAAAAAATCCCATTTGCATACAAATTTTGAGCAGATTTAGATGAGCACTTATTAATTCCGCTGCCAATCTGCCATTTCATTCAAAGGGTTTCATAAAACTACCGTAGATCACTGAAGTTTCTAATTAAAACAGAGACGTCGTGTTTGCTCATCAGTGAACCACATGGAAGAAAAGTTGCCCCAATTATTGTGAACACAAGTTTGAACAAAAACACAGATAAGTGTTGATAAGAGTGTAGATCCACAGCTGCTGTTGTTTTTAGTAAGAGAGTAAGCTTATTTAATACAGCACCTTTCATAGAGCAAGGTCACAGAGTGCTTCACAATAGGGCTGCAACTAATGAGTGTTTTCATTCAATCTATCGATTATATTCTCAATGAATTGATTGGTTTGGTCTACAGAATGTCAGAAAATGGTGAAAAATGTTGCTCATTGTCTCCCAAAGCCCAAGATGACATCCTCAAATATCTTGTTTTGTCCACAACTCAAAGATATTCAGTGTACTGTCACAGAGAAGTAAAGAAACCAGAAAATATTCACATTTAAGAAAACCGATTAATCGATTATCAAAATAGTGGTGATTAATTTAATAGTTGATAACTAATTTATTAATTGTTGCAGCTCTAGCTCACAAGAATAATAACAGCAGACCTTAAAAACTCACAAAATTATAAAACGCTGTACAGCGCGAAGCAACACCAATTCCAGTTTAAATAAATTAGCTTTTAGCTATTTTTTTAAAGGCGTCAACATAGATCGCAGATCAAACACCTACAGGAAGAGTGCCATAGCTGTGTTGATGGTGAGAAGGATGATGGCTGACATGACAGTAATGATGCAGGCAGTAAACCCATAGCGATGTCTTCAGCTGTTATTAAACAGGCTGTTTTTTGAGCTACTGAAGTTGACAACGAACATCTGACGGGTTATAATGCATTTCACACCTGTCACACCTCATCAACACCCTGAGATATTCTTGCTATTGTGTATTTTTTTTCCCCCTGTGTCCCTCTGACTGATTTCCTCCCACCCTGTCTTCCTTTCACATATCATGGTGCATAATTTGCACCACAGCTTCACTTTGTAAATGGAGAAAACTGTGGTGACAATTACAATTTGACAGAAACCCAGTGTGCACATAATCAGCTGACACTGCTTTCTGATTGCTGTTGCCCTGATGTGCTGAGAAGCATGTCCAGATTGTCCCTTACTCACACTGATGGAGCCCTGTGTAAATGTCCATGCTGAAGCCTACACTGCCACCTTGAGGCCGACTGATATGCTTTCTTTCATCCTGCTCGTGCATCCTGTTTAATATTGCACAGACAAGAACTTGCAAATCACGTGTGGGGAGAAAGTTGCATTACGACACCCAACTGCACCCTAGCTGGAATCTCTTGCAGTGTTGTGGCATGAAAAGGGCAGGTGTTTCCAGAGTGACAATCTGACACCTGAATCTGACCCCAGTCAAGCCTCCAAGAGTGTTTTTTGTTATTGAGTTACTGTATTATCTTGCTTTAGATGTTCCTCAAGTAGAAATGACTTTGAGTCAAGTCAACAGCAGCAGACAATAATGATAGGCTTGTTAAAAGGCAACCTGCCTACAGCCCACACACATCACTAGATGACACAAATACATGTGGTCAAGCAGTCCTCCCAGCGCAGCTTTTCATTTTCACCCAGCTGCATTCAAACGGTGAAAAAGTGACTTTCTTTTCATGCTGCTTTTCTTAAATCTTACTCCCCTGTACTGTCTGGTCTTTCAGTGTGCAGCAGTGCCCCAGTGAGCATGAAGATCAAGCCGCTGAACCAGACGGCATTGATGGTGAGCTGGGAGCGCCCTCTGACCGTCTACCACCCCCCCATCACCAGTTACATGGTCTCCTACAGCTGGGTGAAACGTGACGTTGCTGACGAAAAGACCTTCACCAAGACTGGGGACCAGAGCATGGTGTGTATGACTGCATTATCAGCTGCTCATACCAGAACGTGGCCATTTTTCAGAATTGGCTTCGTGGATGTGGTTTTAACAGCTCGGATTGGTTTGCAGAGCCTCTGATGTATCTGGCAGGATCAGAGGGTGGCTGGATCAGTGACAGTGTGTATAGGAGGTGACAGGTTGTGATGAACTCTGTGCGTGGCTGTTGCTTGATATGAGGACCCAGACAATCCTCTGTCACTCATCTGTCTAAAAATAGTCACATCGGACTGTCGCGCACACTGACAAATCTTACTATGATATATGTGATGACAAATATGCCTGTGGCCTTGTCTTTCTTTGAGCATTTTCCATCTATTTATTTACTTTAGTCTGTGATGCAGGTCAGTGTAGGCTCAAACACTCATAGCAAATATTAAATATATATATATATAATGTATATATATATATATATATATATATATATATATATATATATATATATATATATATATATATATATATATATATATATATATATATATATATATATATATATATATATATCCATATATATATATTATTAAGGCTGTCAATCTATTAAAATATTAAATTGTGATTAATCATGTAATTGTCCATAGTTAATCATGATTAATATAAAATTAATCTTAATGTTTTATCTGTCCAAAATGTACCTTAAAGGGAGACTTTTCAAGTATTTAACACTCTTATCAACACAGGAGTTGGCAAATATTCTTGCTTTATGCAAATGTATGTATGCATTTATTAGGACTGTCAAAGTTAACATAACAAGTTAACCCAATAATAATGAGTTAACACACATTTGTTTTAATGCCACTAATTTCTTAAATGCATGAACAGGATTGATCTTTTGGAGGTTTTAGCTGGCTCAGTGCTAAATCTAGTATCTAGTGAAGATACTGCTATCATATGAAACTAGAAAACCTAAGAAATCCATTGGTGCCAACCATTGTCATACTAGCTTGTCAGGAAGGAGGTGAAGTAACGCTCCAGAGTTGCACTGAATTTTAGTGAGGAACTGGAACTGAAAACTGTTATGGTCATTTTCAAAGGTCAACTATTGTCCAGAAACCCTCACAGGTACTGCATTTAGCATGAAAAATCAGCTCAAGCTGTTGGTGTGTCAGTGTGCTGACTCGACTATGACTGGCCCCAAACTTCATGTGATTATCATAAAATGGGCATGTCTGTAAAGACTGGTGCGTACCAATAGAACCCATTTTCATTGACTTATCTGGAGGTCAGAGGTCAAGGGACCCCTTTGAAAATGGACATCACAGTTTGCAGCACTATTTAACCTCCTACCAATAGATTCCTTAGGATTGCTAGTTTACCAGTATCTTCATTCTAGCTTTAAAACTGAAACCTCCCCAACCTCCAGAAGATTGAATAATGGCTGGACTAAATCGCAAGTTGCGTTAATGCATTAAAGAAATTAGTAACAAATTTGTGTTAACGTGTTATTAGCACATTAACATTGACAGCCCTAATTATTATGTGTTATACCGATAATTAAATTATCGACGATAAATTATCGGCTAAAAATACGAGGCCAAGTTGCTTTCATTGACTTAACAAGTGCAGCAGCTCCACACTCCTATGCTGTTGGTTTGCCATCTGCCAATAAACACAGAGGAAGAAGAATATTTTTCATAGTTTCAGAGGAAGACAACACGATTGTAATTTGCTATACAGTTTTTTTTATGTACTTTACTAGAAGAAATAAGTGATCATTTGATGAGTCAGAATTGTTTTTTGTTTTTGTTGTGTTAACAATAGTGCTGTCAGTTAGATCTGGTTAGGTCGGAGCTATGGGATATCGCAGTATAACATCCATCTTTGCTCATTACATCTTAGCCTTTCTAATTCTTACCCTTCTTTTTAAAATACAAACATGAAATTATTAGTTATCTTATCGGTATCTGCCTTGAGAAGCGGGCCGAAAAAAAAAATCCATATTGTGCATCCTTAAAATAATGTTATTTTTTATATTTTAACATTTTGAAAACATAATCATCTGAAAAAAATGATGATGATCTTTTTTCAGGCGTTAGAGGCAGCTCTTTGAACACAAACTGTTGTTTTCTAGCAACCAATGCAGGCAGCTGTGCAAGTGTAGTCCTTAAGATCTCAGTGAAGTTTCTGACACCAGCGATCACACAATCCTGCTTTGTGTGCCTTAAACATTGAGTTGTGACTTCATTTCATCCTGCATCTCTCTGACAGAGCATTCACCGTCTCCACAGAAATACATCCTCCCCTCTGCAGGAAGCTACACCTACAGGGCTGTTCTTTTTCCACACTGTATATTTTCCTCTCTGGTCATTTATCCTTCCATTTGAGGGAATCCAACACCCAGCTGTGTGTCTCCTTTAAAGCCCACTGACCCCCAGCTGTCTTGACAGTCTGCATGACTGCCTCTTTAGACATAAACAGTGCAGGGGCAAACACTCACCCACTGGTTCAGAGACCTGGCACCAGATCTCTTGTGGCAGCACAGTGCAAGCTCCAACACGCTTTCCAGTAAACACAGTTGTAATTGTCATGGGTGGGAAGCTGGTGAGGGATCATGCTGTGTTGCTGCTAGTGAATTTATTGGTTGAGTTGAGCACCTGCACAGAGGAGGTGGGATCAGAAGGGAATGATGTAAACCTTTGCACATGTTACATCCTCCCTTCCTTCTAATGCTTAATCTAACTAATACATTATCTAATACCCCCTCCCACCTGAGGATGTGATTTATTTTTCTACTAAGGATGCACATTTTGAAAAGGGAATTAACTGATAACCGACCCTTGTTAACTGATTATTAACTGTTAACCAATTTGATTTGTGTCTTGCATGCAGCGGTGTGCCAGCTGCAGTATATGAGCACAACAGACAACTGTTAGCATGGCCTAACTTTTAGTGAGTTTCCAACAGACCATGTGTGGGGGGGTTTTGGTGCATTTATCACTGTGAACGTAGGTGTAGCGGAGTGTGTACAGTTTATTTGTCAGTGAATAATACTAATACTACGAGGCTACAACTCCTCTGCTCGCCTAAAGCAGGCTCAAGACTGGAGCCAACTCCCTGTATCTTTAACTCTGGCTCAAACTCTCTTAAGGTGGGTTCTTAAAGTAGACCAGCATTTGTCCTTTAAGTGACAAGTTGCTTGTTTGCTCAGCGTTTTAATTAATTATCAATATTTCTTTTAACCGCTTAACCGATATTGTTATTCTTTTAAAATGCTTAATGTCAGGTAACAGTTAAACAGTTGATTATTCACATCCTTAGTCACTACACTTGGATGTTTAACCATCACTGGGCAGGATGATGTATCTGCAGTTTGACACGAGATGATTTTGTTACATTGCAACTCGTTTGGAAGCAATTTGTGGCCCAAAATGCAACTTACACACAGACACACACTGAGGATGAGCCTTCCAGTGAATTTAGACAGTTGTTCCCAAACTTTCCCAACCTAAACTGGTACAAATGAGACCCTCATTCTGATCAAGATTTTGTCATACGGTCCCCCATCTGATAAGATTTTTGTATTTAAATTGTTTTGTTACAGAAGGTGTATGAAACCGTGGTAGCAAAAGCCCAACCGACTTATTTTAAGTTTAATTCACAATTCACCATATGCAGATGGACCCACAAGCACAGTCAACTAAGTGAGCTGATCAAGTGAGAAAAGAGGAGAAGTCAGTCTATTATACACACTTGACACTGCATGCACATACTGACACTTTCAAGGTCAGGGAAAGATAGTAAATTAATCAGTGTCTCTATGCTGGTACAAAACAACATCTTTACAGACAGCAGAGCAATTTAGGACATCTTATCGTGACCTGTATTGATTAATCTTGGGACTCTGACTAAGATACTAGCAGTTTGTTATCAAAATGTAGGGATCCACAGTTTTGTGCTGACTCACAGTGACAACGTCCACAGTATATGGAGTCTTGAGGTCTTTACAAGTACATGGTTAACTTTTAACTTTTCCACCACAAAACCCAAGACCAAAATAATCATAAAATCTGTCATTGTGGTATTTACCTTTGGGAATTACAGGGAAAATAAATTATTCCTCTTTTTCCTGGGGATCCCCTCAAGGACCCCGAGGGGTGCCTGGTACCTGCACTTTGGGAACCACTGAAGTAGGAGACACCTTGTAATTTGCAGTTTGAAATGAACAATATTTGCATATACTGCATGTATCTAAGCGGAGTAGATGTAATCAGAAGATTTTTTTTGTTACACAGGTTGAACTTTTTTGTGGAAAACACATAAATGGACACATGATTATTCCATGCTGTTTATCTTTATAAGTTAATACCTGCCTGTAGGGGATCTTTAACATATAAACTAGTTACCGAAGCTTTTAAACTGGACGAGCAGGTTGAAATGAACATGCAATCGGGCTTCCTGCAATCAAGAACTCCTTCCCAAGTTAAGCTAATGCTATCATCAGCTAGAGATACATTAACATTTATTTAATTCATTGAACTCCTGCACCCCTCAGAAGTCCACGTCTTACCTGCAGCTTGTTCAAAGACCTGCCACAACAGTTCTGTCTGATATTAAACATAGAAACCATCTCACCGCTCTTTCAGTCTCCCCTTGCGAGTTACCTGCTTCCCTCAGCCTCCTCCAGCTACATTTACTGACCTTTTAACTTCCCATCAGCCATACTGCTCCCTGAGGTCCTCTGGCAGAGCTGATTCATTTTCTATATTTTGTGGTCTTGAAATGAGGCTCAAGCCTTCTCTGTTAGCATCCCCCTTATGGTGGTATAACCTGCTTGAGATGCTTAGATATGAAATATGAGGTAGAAACCTATATTCAAACCATAAGTTGATTGGTGAGACTTGTCTGGCTATTGTCTGTCTTTAACTGCTATCAGATTGACTGTTTTTCAAAGAAAGAATGAATACAAACACAAAAGTCTGTCACTGACTGAGTGAGTGAAGTTTCGCAATCGCTCGGCTGAGTGGTGAAGTTTCCTCATTGGCCGTTGCAAAAATTAAACGTGGCAACAGTCCTTTATGCAAATGAGCCTGTCCGGCATGATGCGTCCAGCTCACAAAACTTGGACCAAGCTGTGAAAATAAGCGATCTAGTTCTAAAATGAAATGAAATTCAGCAGTGGCACTGCCTGTTTCTCACTTAATGTTTTCAGAAGTAGATTTTGGTGGATGATTTAGATGGCGTAACAGAAGTATACGAGAAGGCTGCCATGTTGTTTACTATTTGAAACGGCAAGCAGAAAATATGGGAACAATCACATGTATTCGATAATGTACCGCCAGTTGAGTGAAGCAGCGCATCCCCTTTTGTCCTCGCCGGACCCAGTGGACAGGTAGTGCTGGATTTAACATTATAGATATGACCATTCACTATTTATATAATAATTTAGCCACAACTTCACAAACTGACCATACAGGATCCAGCCATATACTTGGTTTTGACCAAATCATGTTGTTCTGTTTGTTTGCAGGTTCATGTTGTTATTATACATTTATTGCAGATGGCTGACTGAAACAATGATTAATGTGTCCATGAGGTGCTCTATGTGGTTACACTCCATTAATACAGTTAGTCATTCGCTTTACTGACAGCATTCTCTCCACTTCTCTCTCTGCTGTCTGTCTTTCTTATTTTGCCCACTTCATTTCCGTTTCAATTTTCAGTTTCAATCTATGGACACCTTTTTATCTGAATTATTTTCAAGAAATACTAGCTCTCCAACATCAGAGGCAATCACCCATCCGTTCTGGGGGCCATTTTAATATAAGTAAAGCCATCTGCAAAGTGCACAACAATTAAATTAGGCAGGAAATGAGGTTTTCACCTGCAGCAAACTTGTGGGTCACACACTGTTGATGGAACAGTTCATTTTGGGCATGAATTATGAATTAACAGCATCCACAGTTTGAAATTTCTTTCACTGAAACATTATTTACAACATGTTGGCTTTAAGTGCATCCATATGCGCATCTTTTCTCTTGCAGAAAGCCATCATCACTAATGTATCGCCTGATGTCCTGTACCTGTTCAGAGTGCAGGCAGCGTGTCAGCATGACCTGCGCAGTGATTTCAGTCAGACGCTGCTGTTCAGAGGTACCTGGTCAAAACCCTCTAGCCATCCAGTCATTATGTGTTATAATTTTGCATGTCAGACACATGAAATGGATTTTCAAATGCTTGCTTGCTTTTTGTTTTTCAGCTAATACAACAAGAATATTTGAAGGCTCTCGTATTGTGAAGACTGGGATGGTGAGTTGACCAGAAGATGGCAGTGTAAATATCTTTTTGCATGTTAGTAACATTCATGTGGTTTGTTGGATGAACACTTTTTCTCTGCCTGTCTCCGTCAGCCCACAATTTCTCCGGCGTCCTCGGCAGACATGGCTCCCATCAGCTCTGGTTCCTCCACTTGGACGTCCTCTGGCATCCACTTCTCTATCGTCTCCATGGCAACGGGGATGGGCCCCTCCTCTAGCGGTAGCCAGGCCACAGTGGCATCAGTGGTGACGAGCACCTTACTGGCAGGCTTGGGCGTGGGCGGAGGGGTCATTTCGTCTTGGCCCAGCTCGGTTTGGCCCACGCAGGCTCCCCAAACTACGCAGAACCCCACCCGTCCGTCCGTCCCGCCCACAAAGTCCAGCACCGAGCAGGCACCGCCCCAGGGCCCCGAGACGGATTCCCCGTCTGAGGAGAAGCAGTCTGCGCGCGAGGGCGAGGAGGAGGAGCAGGAGGGGGAGAGAGAAGGAGAACAGGAGGAGGGAGAGGATGAGAAGAAGAGAAAGAACAAGACTGCACCTGATAATGAGGAGAAGCAAGCCAACAGCACTGTGGCCAAAGAGCCTTTAATCCCCACCCCCGCATCCACAGCCAAAGAGAAAGGAGAAGGCAAGCCTACAGTCAAAGGCACCACAGTACCCACAAGCACCGGTGACGATCACTTGGTCACCGTGGAGAAAAATCCTACAGACGCAAACGCAGTCTCCACTCAGGAGCCTCGTAATGACACCGCCGAGATGCAGATTCCCCAGAGCTCCACTCTGTCTCCAAAGATCAGTAGCGATGGCAAGAGTCTCTGGCCTTTCTCTGTCCACATTGGTGAGCAGCTCTCTCTCTCCCACACAGATATTACACAATATTGTCCCTTCTCAAACAGATGCATCTCAGCAAGGCTCTTTCTCTTGTCAGCTATCATACAAGTCAAGGTTTCTCTCCAAAGCAGAATTCTGTAATCACCCCCAACAGTTATGGAGCCCAATTTAGCATAAAAAGTACATTGATTTAAGACAGTGACTACACTGGTTACCATTTCAGTCAAAGATAAAGCTCCAGGGTTTTGTGTCACTACAACACAGAGGCCTGAAGGCAGAAATAAGCATCTGCTATCGGGGTTCTGCCTCGAGGAATCCCTTTAAGCTTTATTTTGAAAGCGTGTGCTTCAAGGGAATGCACTTGTGAGGATTTTTACCCTCACAATGTTAGATGTTAGTGATAATGTTAGTGTCACTGACACTGATTGAAAAGCTGTCATCAGGCAGTCAGTATTCATGCCATACCTTCAGCCCAAACCAAAACTGGTTCAGATTGAGATTCTGTCAAAAGGTTTTATCTTGATCAGTCTCAGCTGTTTTTTGTTTTTTTTTCCGTGTGTCTGTTACTGGTAAGTTCCTCGTGGTAAGGTTAGAGGGATAGTCTGTATGTTTTGAAATGCGTTGTATGAGGTACTTATCCACAGTAGGTGTATTACTTACAGTAGATGACAGTCGGCGCACCCCCAGTTTGGAGAAACAGACAGGAACACCGGAGCAAAACAAAGCAATGCAGTGCTGTGCATGGGGACGGCAGCAAACGTATTTTAGCCACATAAAAGAAAGGCTCACCCAAAAAAATCAATATCACGTTAAGTTTATACGCTATATTCAGCATATATTCACCGCTTTATCTTGCTGTCAAGCGGCCCTTTCCTTCTCCTTTCCGATGGGGAACTGAACTGAAAGTTATGTACTCTTTCTTCAGTGCCAGCAGGCTCAGATGACAAAAACAGTATAGATAATTTTCAGTTCAGTTCAACGTCGGAAAATATTCTTAATGTAGTGTACACTTAAACGGATGGCAGTTTTTGTATGAGCCTTTCTTTTAGGTGGTTAAAATATTTTTTTCTGCCTTCCTTACTACTATGGATAAATACCTCATACAACCCCACTTCAAAACACCCAAACTATCCCTTTAATGTTTGAATTTTACCATTATAGACCAATATGTTTCTTATTCTTTTCGGTGTATTCTTACCTAAGATAACTATCAAGCTCGGACCAGGCTCAGGTTGACATTAGATATATGAAGAAGTATAGTGGAGATTAAAGCCCCCATGTGAAGATTTAGAACATTTCTGACTTTTGCGACTCTCAGTGGTCACATCAAAAAAGACACTTTGGCAGACAGCGCTGCATGCTAATACACCCCTCCCATCCACTTATGGATCTGACCTGGAGACTCAGAATAAAGGGCTAAAAGCAACAAAAATACTTTACCAATTATCACGAGATTATCTCATTAAATTAAAATGTTTAAACCCCTCCAGCCCCTCACTAGGGGCCGCAAAAGCTTCACTGGGTGCTGCAAGGCCATCTAGATTTTAAGGGGTATAAGACAACTTTTTAAAAAATATATACAATTGGTCTATATCTCAGCAATTCATTAATTTCTGTGAAGAAATCTAAATAAAAGTGTGATTTTTAAAGTCTAGATTATTACTTAAGAGATATTTTTTTTAAAAAAAGTATGCAGTTAAAACAACAGAAAAGCTGATAGAACAAAGGCCAAGCATCAAGGAGAATCAGTTGTTCTGTACCGTTATGATAGAAAAGGGATCCCTTATGAAAAAAGATTGGAAACCATTACAGTAATTTCAAACATGCTATAGTCTGATAACGTCACATGGGCACCTGGCAAGTAAGATGGTGTAAGAATATCTATAGGCCTGCATTTATGAGCATGTCGTACGTTCCAGACAGGACCAGCTTGCCCAACGTGACCCGGACCCCACACCCGGGGATGGGCAGGATGGTATGGATCGTCCCCTTGGTGGTGGTGTCTGCCCTCACTTTGCTCTGCCTCATAATGCTGCTGATTGTGATGGTCTACTGGAGGTAAGTTCCATATTACCTAACCTCATTTCAGATATGAGACATATTAGTTCCTAAAAAGTTAGGGAGAACTGTAAAATGCCATTACTTGAAATGCTAATATGTCATGTTGATGAGGGTATCACTGATACCTCCCTCAGGGATAAGAAAACCGAGCTGCCCCTCACCCACACCGACCCCCTCCCATAAATCTCCCATTTTGCATTAAGTCACACGCCTGCATGCATGTCTGGATTTTCCAGTCAGTCTGCCCCACATTCAGACCCATCTAGTTCACTTATGTGGCCATTTTATGCACGTTTTCAATATGAGCACATCAGTCTCAAAACAGTGTGGTAGGAAGACTGCTCTCATGCCTGCATGTTGTACATCAGGCCCATCACCCACATGGGTGAGGGTCAGGAGACCTGAAGGCCCTGCAGAGCCGGCAGGGGTCCCAGCTGTGTCTTCATCTGCTGGGCTAATTTCCAGCCTCGCTATTGGAGCCCCAGTAATTACACAGACCAGGCCACTTGCACATGTGGGATGGTTAATGAGTTCCAAATAGCATCATGGACCATTTCCTCAGCTGGTCCCATGCATATTTACTGTCTTCTTCTAGCTGGGTGGGATGTTGTTTATTTACAGCCGCAGATTTATTTTTGTTAATACTTGAAATGTGTTAGATGCATTTTGTAAATTATTGTGTGAGATCACTGCTGCGAATGTTTATGGGCCAACAACACCTTCCTGTGGCATTCTGTGGTGTCAGATAATATAAGAGCGTCGGTATAAATAACAGCCTGCTTATCAGCTCCATAGAGGTGTTCAAAAAACACACCGTCGAAAGCAAGACGACTGCAGCAG
Organism: Pterois miles; assembly: GCA_947000775.1. Classification (NCBI taxonomy): domain Eukaryota; kingdom Metazoa; phylum Chordata; class Actinopteri; order Perciformes; family Scorpaenidae; genus Pterois; species Pterois miles. The sequence continues at coordinate 1,080,832 of CAMQGK010000100.1, read as the reverse complement.
ATCCAGTCGCTGAATAGATACCGAGAGTTGTGGGGCAGCTTTGAGATTAGAAATGGCCATCACAGCTGTTGTTGTGACAACTCTGACAGTTTGCAGACAATGTCTGCTTCCCCGGGGGAAAAGACCATGATGAAAGATGAAATCAACCCATTCACACTCTCCTCACTCTTCATGCTCTGCGTTGTCTCTCTTGGTGACAGTGTAGCTATTAAAGCCAGTGAGTGTCTCTGCTGGCAGATGTTTTGGATATTAACAACTTTGATTTCAAGTGTTTATTTAGAAATATGCGATCAATGACCATCTTTTGAAGTTTAATACCCTTGTCTTATTTTTAGCTCGTTCCTTTTCACAGTTAGTCTTATAGGTTACGTCTACAATGGCATTAATTGCTGGGCTCACAGTGCACATCTGGAAGCCTCTGAGGCTCGAGGTGTTTGTAGAAAACTCACAGATGTTCAACTGAGGATAAAAAAAAATGCCATTTCGCATTTGCGGTCCTGACGCCGGCGTTTGAATGGGATGCCTCTCTCCACTGACATCCATTCAGAAAGCCCATTTCCTAGTTTCCATTCCCCCAAAGCAAACTATTTTTTCTGAGATCATGGGAGAGAATCAGGAAGGAGGTGTCGACCGGTCATGGTTAGTTAGCCACACCACATCTGCATCCACAGGGAGCCATTGGATTGGGAGGCTGTGACGCAAGCCAGGGGGCAACTCTCCTCCCTTTTTGTTTTTCACCCTCCTCTCTGTCTTTCTCTCTCTCTCTCTTTCTATATCTTTTAAATACAGTTCAGCCTTTTTTATTTTTCTCTCTATGCTTTATGTTTTATCCCTCTTAAAGAATGACAAGCCTCTGCTCCCTCCTCTGCATCAAGTACAGGTAGGATTAAACCTGGGAAATGCTGGCACTGGGATGAAACAAGGGTCTTTTGTATGCATTCATTAGTATACACTGTGTGTAGGAGGAGGGGTTGGAGGCTGGAGAGGATGTGCAAGGTGTTCAAGACCTTAAAAAAAATCCTCACTTACTGCCTGTTTTTGAGGAGCTTTCTGAAAAATGAGGAACATTTTTTTTTTAGATTTATTTCTTCTATTTAGACAACATCTCACTAATCATGTTAGCATTGTTGATTTTGTGCTCAGTGCAGGGAAGGATGTTTTTAATGTGGAATGTTTGAGTCTAAAAAGAATAGTGCAGTTCATCTTTTTACAAATATCCACAGAAATATTTTAGATATTCTCTAAAGATCACGGCTGCCTTCAGTCTGTCAGCATTGATCTGACAAGATTAACAGTCTTTCAGTGTGTGAAGTTTGGACCTTGAACTGTGTAAAATGTGGGAGGGATTGTCCAAGAGGGGGCACAAATATTTTGGCTTTAGAAAAACACCAAGAAGTACCTGTGGATAAGTAATGGCTGTCCAAAGTTTCATCAGAACTTTGTCAACACAAGTTTTCATAAGATCATGTGTGCATTGAGCAGCAGCAGCTGACAGCGATCGCGCACATTTTCTCCAGAAAACATGCCTTTAAGTTCATTTTGTTTTCCTCAAAGTGGAGTGGGATCTCTTGAAAGTGCTGTGTGCTGCCCTGAAGAGAGAATCTGTGTTTGGATTAGTTGTCTTCAGTTTGAGTAAAGAGCTAAATCTGGCGCTGCGCTGTGCAGCGTGTCGCTGTGAGTTGTTTACCTGTTCCCTGTAGTCAGTTTCCAGGAGCCGCTCTGTGTGCGATCAGCTGTGTCCCGCTCACTCTGGGGTTTTCATTAGCAGTTTTGCTGCCGTTCCTGTGTCATTCTACAATATTCAGCTTTTAGATGCTGATTTTGACAGACCGGATCTGAGAACAATGTGATAACGACTCCCTAACAGACTTCACTGTGGCGTCTCACTGTTCCTCTCTCTGTGTCCCTGTAGGAGATTTTTCCAGACAGCTCACTTCTATGTGGAGGAAAGCAGCTCTCCACGAGTGGTGGCCAATGAGAATATACCGATCATCCCTATACCGGGTAAGCTGCATTTCCTTCATTATATTCATATATGTGATGTTCAAATATCCATAATTTCTGTCAAAGTATACTAAAGCTTCACTGTTTGTTGTTACATGTGTTATATGGTACTTGGAGCTATTCTACAGTCACTTTGGCGTACCTGGAAAGATTATGGAGGAGCTCAAGAAATTGGATCAAATAGAAATTACAACTGTAATAAAAATATATATCCTTATATTAAGTCAACTGTAATACCAGAACACAGTGTTTAAGAGTGTGTAAAAACTACTTAGTAAGCAAGCAAGGAAGCTGAAACAGCCAGATAAAAGTAAAATCATTAGATAAGATTAATGGCTACTTAGCTAAAAATGATGGCTAACTGAAAGTAATGGATAGATGTTTAAAATACAGAGCTAAAAATATTGCAATAAATAGCTGAATAAAGCTGAAATACAGTGAAAACATAAGCTCAAGGCGAGACGCTCCAGGCAAAAACATTGCAGCATTGGTCAGTTTTGAGATTTTGGGCTTAAACATCCAAAGTACACATTTAGGTGTTTATTTTTTTACACTTTTTTCTATTAGTTTTTTTTTTTTTCCCTAAATTTACCAAAAATTTAAATTAAATTATTCCTTTTTTAAATTCCATTTTTAAAAAACCTAATTTAATTAATCAACTGGGGAAGTTTCATGGTGGTATTTTTAGGGATGAGTCATGATTTTTGATTATCCAGAAGTCATTAAGTCATAAAATTGAATAGTTTATGTGACTAATTATCCTGTCCTAAAACATATACTGCGTATTTCGCTTGTATTAACCGTTGCAGACGTTGCCTAATAGTAACGTTACTACCGGTAAAACTCCCCATGTTTCTCTCTCTGAGCTGCTGCGGGGGGGTCAAAGATGCCAAAAATATCCTGCCTACTGAAGCTTTAAAATATTTATTATTAAATATTTTAAAGCTTATTTAAAATATCGTACCCTATTCACTTGTAGTGTCTCCCCTAAAAATTATGGATAAACATTTGAAATAATCAGTAAGTTTCACTGGACAGCACTGTGGGGCTACACAGACAAAAATATGTTATTTAACCTCAAAAAAGGTGAGATTTTAAGACCGAAACCGAGTCCAAAAAATGACAAAGGGCTCTTGACTCTAAGTGATTGATGTCTGCAGTGCCGATACAGGACATCCACAGGCCGCCATTAACTGTTTTCAAATGGTTTTCTCTATTACCTTGATGTCTTCATTTGCACAGTTTCTGGTCATTTACATGTGAAATGACTCTGAGAGCACTTCTCCAGGAATTGTGTGACTGTTTTTTGTTGGCTTTAATGTCCCAGGCAGCAGCACAGTGGCAGCTAGTCGATAGCAGACTTTACTTTCAGAGCTCGGGGACATTTCAAGGCTGTGATATCACAGTTAAAGAGCACAGTTGATGCCAGCATTGACTCCACATTCATTAGGCTTTTATTGCTTGTCTTTTTCATTCTTTATCCCTTCCTTTCTTCTCTCCATTTTCTTTCTGGCTGCTCTATTTCTTTTACTCTCTTAGAATTTTCAATTTTCTTACTGCACATATATTCTGCATGACTGACCATGTACTTGATTGAAGTTGAAAATGTGCAAGAAAATGAATTTCATAGAACAGTGGCTTTATGGGCTTCGAATTTGCATCACTTATCTTCATAGATATTTGTAGACATTTAAATGTTTAAAGTGGAAAATGACAGAATGAGGTCGTTGTTAGAAGCATTTATATTGTACACAGTGCTGTGGGACATGCAAGCACACATGTGAACATGCCTCTGCACAGTTTTATATCCCCTTAAGAAAAATTGTACCTAATCAGCCTTACTTCATTTCAATTTCTAGCTCCTAGAGCCACATTTCACCCAGAACCATTCGGATCATCTGATTAGACTGATAAGTGACTCTTGACACTAATACAGTGGAGACATTGATAAATGAACAGATTAACAATGCAGAATTCACCTTAACGCCGTAACCACTGAGGCAAGTAAGAGCCCTAAAAGCCCCAGCTGCAAGGGTGTTATAGTTAAGACGTTTGCCAGTATCAGCAGCAATGACAGCTGGGTCCCCTGCACTATTGTCCCAGTGTGATGGTGACCAGCCTTATCAAAGATCCCTCATGTGTGATTTGGGCTCAGATGAGACAGATGCTCCCTCCTATAAATGCTCAAAATACCAAATTTAGGTATTTATGAAAGAGGTTAGTCTGTTAAAACAGCACAAAACTGACTTTTCTTTTCTACTGTGTTCTTTTACATCTGCTGCCCAGTTGCATTAGACATTCAAATGATAAATCTTATCATTTTCCATGTGTGTTCTGCCAACACACTCACATTACCTGGAATACACGGTGGTTGGCAATAAACCCCTCACATTGCTTTAAGCACAGTAACTAACTGCTCTGTGTTTGTACTGCAGACGACATGGAGGCCATCCCCGTTAAGCAGTTTATTAAACACATCATGGAGCTCTACAAGAACAACCTGCAAGGTTTCTCTGAGGAGTTTGAGGTACACTACTCCAATAATGATTTGTTTTGATGCATTGTTTGCTTTGCTATATGACTAATGGTGTTTTCATGATGGAGGTAGATTATTTGAAGGAAAAAAAAACAGGTGAGTTGTTGCCTTTTAGTTCTGCTCTGCTCCATGTTGACATTGACTTATTACATACTAGCGAAGATGAGTAAACATGAAGTCATATGGACCGACAACTCGTAACTCGTTGACTGGACAGTTTTGGCAGCCGTCATCCTGCATCATCAGCAGTATAGCAAGTCATGCGCTTTACTGCACCTATTTATGTTCTCTGGTGTCTCAAAGAGCTCATAAAGAAATAATTGATGATGAGCATTGTCATAAATAGTGTTTGTTTTTACACGTCATGCTTTCCCCTCTTTATCTTTATTGGCTGGACTACTTTCTTGACAGTTCACAATCAGCAGATGAATTCATTGGTAGTTTAGCATTTGAATTTTCTGAATTTTAGATAATTCAAAAGCTAAACTACTACTATTCATTGATTTTGTTGATAAAATTACCCGTCTCTCAATAAAACCCAGGGGTTGTTATATTTTGCTTTTTTTTTTTTTTTTTTACCACAAACAAACCTCACCACAGTGTTTTTGGAGACACTCCTGTCAGGTGGTCTCGGTCTGGTTGTCTGCTCAGCGGCTTGCAGCTTTCCTACCAGCCTTAACGAACCGAACCAAACGGGGAAGTGCACAAGTTAGTTTGAAGTGAACCAAACAGGTTCAGGTGTGAAAACACCACGAGATTGCAGGAAACATAGAGGTACTTTTGTCTGTTTTTCCTGGGGTTCAGCAAGCACTGATTTAGCGCTGCTAATTTCCCCCTCTGCTGTGCATGTGTTGCCTTCAAGTGTGCCTGTGTCTGAAGAGTGCTTTGAGATTACTTTATGCATGTGTTCATGTGTAGGTTTGCTACTTTTGAGCAGATGGTCGTGAGAGAGATGGAGAGAAAGATCAAGAGAGACGGAGGTTAATTAGAGAAGGTCTGTCTGCTGGTTGACTGGATGGGAACACATTCTCTGTGTAACCAGGTTAAGAAACGAGGCAAAAGCTTCGCCCCCAGAGGATTCCTTCTAATTGGGGTCATTTGATGTGAAGCCCGTGTGCATAATTTTCAAATGCATTGCAATGAAGCCGTGTCGGAAAACGATTGTTGGATTTTAGGGGTAGGCGGGTGCAGCGTGGTGTGGTGAGGAAGAGGAGATGAAGGCTGTCTTACTGGAGCCTGAGTTCAAGCCCCAGTGGCATAAAGCATCTGCTCTTCAGAAGTGTCCTTGACCGAGACACTGAATCCCTGCCAGAGGTTCTGCTTTGCAGTTTATCCTGAACTCCTTACGCAGAGGGCAAGTTTGAAAAAAAAAAAAAAAAAGAAAGAAAAGTTTCCCTGTAAAGACCAATAAATATAAAATAATCTGAGAAGTTTTACTTGTTGAGAAATAAAAACATGCTGTTTCTATAAAAGCGCTTTAACAGTTAGAGAGGGTAATTCCATTACATCTTCTTTCCTCGTTTAATAAAATCCATCTCTGTCTATTTTTCCTCTCTCCAGGAGGTCCAACGCTCCACAGCAGACCTGAAAATCACTGCAGAGCACTCCAATCATCCCGACAACAAGCACAAAAACAGATACATCAACATTGTGGCCTGTGAGTCAGCTGTAAAATCTGATTATGATGTTTACTGCTGCGCAATCCAATCATGCTTTTATAACATGTTTTCATTCTTTTAATAATCCACACAAATCTATCAATGTTCTCCCTAGATGACCACAGCAGGGTGAAATTACGAGCTCTGGCGGGGAAAGATGCCAAACATTCGGATTACATCAATGCCAACTACGTGGATGTGAGTGACTAGTTTTCTTAATACGCATTAGAAAGGCTGCATGGTCCTGTCCAATGCCGTCAACACTGTTTAAATTCTGACATCTTTATTTAAAATATTGATCTAGGTATCACAATCATAACAGCGACAGACAGAGCTATATAAACTGGGTATCTATTTTAAGAATATTGATGAATGTATACATATTTACCATTTCTATCAGCTGAAGGAGTGTATTTCATGACCTACCTGTGTCAGTAAAGCAGTCATATCAGATATATCAGTGGTTGTTGGTAAGTTGTACAGTATTGATTACATCTTACCGGTAAATAAACTCCACCACTCTCCTATTTCAGGGCTACAACCAGCCCAGAGCTTATATCGCTGCTCAGGGTCCTCTCAAGTCTACATTTGAGGACTTTTGGAGGATGGTGTGGGAGCAGAACACGGGAATCATCGTCATGATCACCAACCTGGTGGAAAAAGGCAGAGTAGGTTCACTTTCATTTCATTTAAAAGTACAAAACAAATCCCTTACTGTATTTCAGACGTTTTATATCATTCATTGTGTCTGTTGTGTCCTCCAGAGGAAATGTGACCAGTACTGGCCAACAGAGAACAGCGAGCAGTATGGAAACATTGTGGTGACGCTGAAAAGCACCAAAGTGCACGCCTGCTACACGCTGCGGCGTTTCCTTATAAGAAACACTAAAGTTAAAAAGGTAACTAAAAGTCAGACTCTTTTGAATTAGATTTCACTTTTTAAAGCTGAATCAGGTTCATTAAAGTTTGTGTGTAAGGCTAGATTCAAACTCGTGATTTACTAAACTGGATTGCACCATTCAAATTTAATGAATGTCATACCTAGTAAAGACTACAAAGACTATACCGTATATACTGTGTATAGTACATGAATACTGTCGTCTCATTTCAAATGCAGTTGATCTCTACAAGATGAGTGTAAAAGTATACATTTTTTGTACCATTTGAGTTTGGGTTTATTGGAAGATTTTTAAATGTGTTTTTAAATATGTTTCTGAGTCATAATTACTTGACCGCTGACTTCAAGATATGTGAATGTAAATGGGTTCTACGGGTACCCACGAGTCTCCCCTTTACAGACATTTTATGATAATCACATGCAGTTTGGGGCAAGTCATAGTCAAGTCAGCACACTGACACACTGACAGCTGTTGTTGCCTGCTGGGCTGCAGTTTACCATGTTATGATTTGAGCGTATTATTTATGCTAAATGCAGTACTTGTGAGGGTTTCTGGCCAATATTTGTCATTGTTTTGTGTCGTTAATTGATTTCCAATAATTAACATATACATACATTTGCATAAACCAAGCATATTTGCCCACTCCCCATGATTAATCGTGATTAACTATGGACAATCATGATTAATCCTGACTATATATTTTATTCAACTGACAGTCCTAATTAATAGTTTACATGCAAAGATTAATCAGTCAATACTGTAATAGAGATGTGCCCTCTGTGTTTGTGCCCTCTTAAAGTAGTGTAGTGTAGTGTGATGTTGGATGTTACAGGGACTGCGATAAATGCAAATGCAGATCCCACTGTTCTGAAAAAGTGACCTTTTTTTATTCAGGTTTTATGTGTTGTGTGTTCTGTATACTATGACAGTTTTCCTAAAATTCGATTTTCTTGCCAATGCACAGCCCTAACAGTCACTCGCATCAGGGTGGTCACAGCACATCTTGTAAAAATAACTGCATGAGAGAAAAAGAAGTGAGGTCACAGTCTGATACTTTGCTGAAGGCTGTTTTTGCCCACTTTCAAGTGTGATAATGAAGACTCAGAAAGACACTCTCTTGTTTGAGAGCTTTTATTACAGAAATTTCCACCACAATCATATTCCTTATTATCTGTTTTACTCTTAAATCTAAACAGATCACATATTAACAAGCTAGTTTTTCCAGTTGCTCAGTTTGCAACAGTTATATATTTACAGTTTCACAATTTGAAATATCGCTAACATATAATCTGCAGTTATCTACAGTTATAAATAGGCGAAGTCTGAAAAAAACTGATGCACCATCCCATGATGATGTCCCCTGTGTTCGCTAAATGAAGCGTCTGCTCTCTTGTTCCAGGGTCAGAAGGGGAACCCAAAAGGGAAGCTTAATGAGCGCATCGTGGTCCAGTATCACTACACTCAGTGGCCTGACATGGGCGTACCAGAGTACACCCTCCCCGTCCTCACCTTCATCAACCGCTCGTCAGCGGCTCGTACTGCAGACATGGGCCCTGTCATGGTGCACTGCAGGTATGGTACTTACTGTATCACTGAGCTCCTGGGCTAAATGAATGTTACTTATGAGTGGGAGAGTCTCATATTTGCTGACTTGGTTAACAGCTCCCTCTATGGGCCTGGCTTTATGCTCATATTACTTTGTGCTTTGCTCCTCAGTGCAGGGGTTGGCCGCACAGGAACCTACATTGTCATTGACAGCATGCTACAGCAGATCAAGGACAAAAGCACAGTCAGTGTCCTGGATTTTCTCAAACATATTCGCACACAACGCAACTACCTGGTTCAGACTGAGGTAAGAAACCCTGAATCGTCCCTTTTTGTCTTTTAAATTAAAAAGGTCATCTATGATTAAAGATGATAAGGAGTTATGTTAGCTGTTCAGTTTAATACACATGCTGTAAATTCATTGTAATACATAGTGCAAACTATTATACACTCACTACGATACAGACAAATGTCTGCACTGGCTACCTTTGGGCCACAGTTATGTATTTGATTCTATAAATGGTGGAGGGTAGAGGTTAGTTCAGAGTCCTCCCACCCACGCTGTCAACTTTCTGTACTGTGATGTGTTTTTCAGGTTTTCTCCTCTATTAAGTTTCAAATAGCTTTCTATTAATGAATCAGTAAATCTTGTACAAGTGAGGGCTTCACTTACTTGTTACTTTGCAGATTCAAATTATTAATACAATATACAATCAGCTTATAAGTCATGATGTACTGTATTATTATAGATTAAGCTACATGACAGTATGTATAGCATAGTCCTTTTAACCAGCTTCAACATCGAAGTAATGTATCCAGATTTATTATGGAAAGGATAATGTACAGTGAGATAAGATAAGATAAGATAGGATAAGATCTGCTCTGTTTATGTAGCAACGGTCTATTATGCGTAGCAACGGTCTGAGATATATATATATACACACACACACACACACACACACATCTTTGGTACTTAAAGTATATTTTGATGCTAATACTGTACTTTTATGTACATTTTTCAATGTAGGACTTTAATGTATAAATGAGTATTTCTCCTCTGTGTTATTGCTATGTTTACTTCACTAAAATTCGGAGTAATTTTGAACAATTATTTAAATTTTTTTCAACATGTTTTTATTTGACACTGATAATTTTTCCAATGATCATTTTATTTCCTAATACCACTCGTCATTCCAGTGTTTATCAGTGAGAAACAGGCTGACTGGCTGTGTTTAACTGTGGAAGCCATAAAAAAAAAAAAAAATTTGGTGATCCATGTCTAAGTCTGATCTAAATGGTTTTCTTCCCTGTGTTTATGACTAAGTGAAAATCAGATGAAATGGTATTTGTTTGTTTGTTTTTTTGTAAAATGTTTGTTTAAATGTTTTGTAGTACTATAAGTACTAAAAGCATTCATGTTTTCTTCCATGTGAGTTTTAATTTCCATAACTTGCTAACACACAATATATGTACCATGTGTTTAGAGTGTTTAACTAATTTTACTAACTAACTTTTAACCCTATTTAGGGATCGTGATGCACTTCAGCCTCTTGTGGCAAAAGTGAGAAATACAACCACAAACATTAGATTTTTTAGAAAGAAAGAAATTCTCATCTTTTTAAAGAGGAAAAAAGTAACCTAAGAAACATAGAAATATTAACCTTTCAGCTTTTCTTATGGAGAGAAAACAATTTAGATCAGACCTCTCAGGGCTTCCATACATAATCATACCTGCCCTGTGAAAAACTCCTGGAATTAAATAAAAAACAATACCTGCAATAAAAAGCTGGATGAAATCAAATGTCATAACAACAAGTTGAGTTTAATTTTTTTCACAGGATTATATTATTTTTTTCTGTATTTATTTGTATGATTATTATTAAACTCATGATCTTGTTTTAAACACTTTTGGTTTCCCTCCTTCCTCCGTTTCCCTCAGGAGCAGTATGTTTTCATCCACGATGCTCTGATGGAGGCCATTATGAGTAGAGAGACAGAGGTGCCCGCCTGGCAGCTGCACAGTTATGTCAACAGCATCCTCACGCCCAATTCGACAGGCCGCACGCTGCTGGAGAAGCAGTTCAGGGTGAGTGAACATTCAGCAGTCTGACTGGTATGTTTAGACGAGCTGTCACCGTCTGCAGTGGCACCGCCAGCTGAAATCAAGGCCGTCTTTGGATCAGAAGCTTGTTAGCAACATGCACAGTGGCTTTCCAGCTCCAGACGGGAATAGATTGAAAGTGTCTCTGATGTTGGCTGTAATAAAGTCATGTCTGTCACCCCTGCTGCCTTATGAAAAGCTTGATGAATGTTTCATCAAACTCCTACTCCGTCAACATCAGCAGAGGGACGATAATTGCTCACACATAATGTCACTTCTTCCCGAGCTGCACATGCTCATTATTAATGTGAAAGACTTGCTGTTAATCTTGGGTGTTAAACAACATTGTATATTATGAATTTAATGTATAGTAACTCTCAAGACTAACTCAAATTTTCTGATCTTCTGGTCTTTCCTTTCCATCTGACCAGCTGCTGACTCAGTGCAACGCACGCTTTGTGGAGTGCTTTAGTGCCCACAAAGACTGCAACAAGGAGAAGAACCGCAATTCCTCAGTGGTTCCCTGTGAGTATCTTATCTTTTACCACAGCACAGCTCCAGTGGAGCTGAGGTTTTGGAAAACCAAGGTCATGTTGAGCATGTAAAGCGGCCAGAGTCCGCATTCAGGGGTGTCAAGAGGGCTGGTTATAGTGGGTTTACATAGAAAGTTATAGGGGTTTCTGTCTTGAAAAGAGTCATACAATATGACACCAGTAATATGTTTAAATCTCAAGGATAAAATTACATTTGGACACTATTGAAATCATTTTCTACAAATAAAATCTGTTCTGTGTTGCTTTCTTTCCTGTTCGTTTTAGAAATAGCAGAAAATAAGACTCAGCATTTCCTAAAGTAGTGCTCTACATTTTCCTGTTTTTCAGTCTGTAAATTATTAAAGACAATTCGTGCTCCAGAATTAGAATCTATTTCCATAATCCTATAAGTTAATCTTTCTATGCGTTCTCTGCACCCTGACAGGGGAAAAGGACGTACTTGTTGCTATAGCAACAGCAAGGACTGGTAATGAATGTGTGCATTATCAGCCAGTGCAGTGTTATAGAGGCCTGGGTTTCTGATGTAAAGTGTTTTTTTTTTTTCCCTCTCTATCTCTCTGCCTCTCTTCAGCGGAGCGAGCAAGAGTCGGACTCACCACTCTGCCTGGAATGAAAGGAACAGATTACATTAATGCGTCCTATGTAATGGTACAGTGTGATAGTCTGGCTTCTCTATCTGTACTCACTGTGTTTTTTAAAGAATTTTACTGACAGCTCTGACAGTTATTGATGGAAATTTCTTAGACAGTGATCAGAAGTCTGTCAGCTTTCCCAGTCATCCATCAGTGTGAGTGCTCTGATCTTTAGAAAGGCTAACGGCTCACTTCTGTCACCTCAGGGTTACTTCAGGAGTAATGAGTTCATCGTTACCCAGCATCCTTTACCCCACACCACCACAGACTTCTGGAGGATGATTTGGGACCATAACGCTCAAATTATTGTCATGTTGCCTGACAACCAGGGCCTGGTAAGTTACTCTGAACCATAATAATGGACTTGTGGTCTTTATGTTTTTATTTAGATATACAATGTCTAATACCTGAGCATCACGTGACACTACTTCACTGAACTCGTCTGTCAGGCGTTTGGTGTCCACACAGGCAGCACTGCTGCTGCTGCTACTGCCAGCCCTTCCTTTCCTCATAAATATATTTATTTTAGACCAAAAAAGGTTAAAGAGCATCTGCTTATTTGTACATAACAATAATAATCCAAAATTAAAAGCTGGTTCTCTGTTTATTTTCGGAGCCGTGCAAGACACTGTCATGCAAATATTTCAGAGTAAAAGCCCTGTGTTAATAAATTCTAAGTTATCCTGTCCACAGAAAAAGTAGTCGTGCTGCCGGTATTATGTCAATATACTGTCAAACGTTTATGGGCAATGAGACACGCAGCTGAGAGGCAGCCGAGCTGTGCTGCTCACAGGTTGTGTGGCTGCTCTAACCTGTTAACATGGGAGGTGAAATAAAAAGCCTGGCTCAGGCAGTGTGTAATTAAGGGTATACATACAATACATACAGTCTACATACAGTACAGATGGATGCCATAATGACAGCTGAACCACTAAAACAAAGAATTAGCATTAGAGTTTGATAAATAAAGGTACCTGCAACATACCTTGTTTGACTGGTCTTTGCTTCTCTGCAGGCTGAGGATGAATTTGTTTATTGGCCAAGTCGGGAAGAGGCCATGAACTGCATCGCCTTCACTGTCACACTCATCAGTAAGGACAGACTGTGCCTCTCCAACGAGGAGCAGATCATCATCCACGACTTCATCTTAGAGGCCACACAGGTACCGGGTGTAATGTGCATAGATCACTGTGACACACGCAAAGCATCACTAGTCAGGACTTTTTAGCCATTACTGGCGTTTGATTACTGTGACTGTACAATCCCAAACCAGCATCACGTTATTTCTGTCATGGCATATGAGTGACACTCTGACTCCTGTGCGGCAGGACGACTATGTTCTGGAGGTGAGACATTTTCAGTGCCCTAAATGGCCCAACCCCGATGCTCCTCTCAGCAGCACCTTTGAGCTCATCAGTGTCATCAAGGAGGAGGCCATGACTCGAGATGGCCCCACCATCGTGCACGATGAGTAAGTCTGTGTTGACCTCTGTGTTGTCCTCTGTCAGCACAGGGAAACTCTGCTGTAAGTAAGAGCCGGTCTTAGATCATTCCAGGGGCCTCATTACAGAAAAATGACTGACTGCTTGTTCAACTTTAACTTCAGTTTCAAAGACAGGAAAAAGATTGAAAAAATTGTCCTGGCAGTCAATATATTACCATTAATACTTAGTTTAAGAAATGGACGAAGTCACTGTGATGCCACCCATTATAAGTACAAGTACATTATAAGTACAACCGAACGCTGAATTAGATATTTTTAGGCGTCCAACAGTTAACTTTGATGAACTGAAAAGACGGGTTAAAAAAAGGGTTAAAGTTGTACGACAAAAACACACATCTCCCAGACCGGACAACGCCATGGTAGTGGTTTGTCAATCAGATTGTAGCCACGCCCTAAATGATACCCTGCTTTATGGTCTATGTGACTCTAAATGGGACCATAATTTACTAAATGAACATCATGATGTATTGAAGAAGACTTGAAACAAGTGATTTAGACTATAAACTCATGTTTACAATGTTTACTAAGGTAATAAATCAAGTGAGAAGTACGCACATTTTCTCATAGACTTCTATATATTCTGACTTCTTTTTGCAACCAGAGGAGTCGCCCCCTGCTGGCTGTTAGAAAGAATGCAAGTTAAAGGCACTCGGACCCAGAGGTTTCTCACTGGGTTTAAAGGGTCATCATGTGGTTTGAGTAGCCTCTCAGTCATTATATTTCGGTGTTCATGTTGTTACCCATTGACACTGTCATTGTCATACAGACCTAACAAGAGTGTTGCTGCAATTTTTGATTCCCAATCTGAGAAATCCCTAAATAAGGAAAGTTCTGTAGCAGAATTCCTGTCTTTAGATAATATATATTTTTTTCCTAGACGCAGGTAGGAAATATGTTTTTGTAATGCCAAAAATCCTAAATGTCATCTTAAACTAGGATAGGATCAGGATGTCAGACTTTTTTGTAATGAGGCCCCAGGACTCTGCAGATTAATATCCATTTAGATTTTTATCACATGTTGTCAGTCTTTCATATTGTTTCAAAGGCTGCACCTGGATCTATTTTATCTATTTTAATGGTTCAGAAGTGGCAACAGAATCCTGAGATGTTTAATTACCTTTCGATTTGTCCATGTTAAACTACAGTGTTTGTACTAGTAGGATGGAAAACAAGCCATTAAATGTGGAGTGCTCTCCACAGCTTGGGGTTTGAGAGTCCCCCAGTGTATGCCAGCCATGACAATCTACAGGCAACTACCAAGATAAACAAAAGTACCACTCTGACGTCTCTTAGAAACCAAGCAACCATAACAACTTCCCCAACTGTTCCCTGCTGACGTCTCTCCTGCAGACCTCTGTGTCTTCAGCGACTCAGCTGCTGTTAGTGAAAACATCAGCTAATTGAATAGTCTCCTTCACTGAAGGCTCTGATAATCAATCACACTTCATCCCTCATTTACCTGAAGCAGTATCTGAAGTTGTCACAGACTAAATAACAGGCCACTCCGTCTCTCAGCCTATTTGCAACAGATGCTAATGTGATGGGATGCTAATGATGATGAGATAAAACAGTGTGTATGAAAGCAGTTGTTTCCCTCACATACTTTATCCATCATATACTGTAGTGTATTTTATTTGCAGTTACGTGTTGGTTGCAGTGAATTTATTTGTTACAATCAATTATGTTAATAACTTCACACTCTGCAGTTATTTAATGTTGATGGTATCTGAACATTAAACTAAGGATTTCGGTGGAGTGATGTAACCACCTGAACAGGAAGACAGTTTTAAACACCCAGTTGATTTTGTTCATGTGCACTCAGGTATGGAGCCGTGTCAGCGGGCATGCTCTGCGCCCTCACCACGCTGTCCCAGCAGCTGGAGAGCGAGGGGGTCGTCGACATCTATCAGGTGGCTAAGATGATCAATCTCATGAGGCCGGGAGTCTTCACTGATATAGTAAGTTCACTTTTATGTCAAATGCAAAAAAAGACAGGCCCAGTCAGCAACTAGCAGTTGAACATAGTGGAGCATTTAGAAGCTAAAGAGCAAAATATTTCCCTCTGGAGTTGGCGCACGAAACTGAAGTCCAGTCGATGAGTTTTTCCACAGCACGAATGTTCTGTAGTGGTATTTAAGCGTTCATGAGAACCAATGTTCGTGCTTGTGAAACAGCTTTTCATAGACAATTGTTTTTTAACACGTTCACCAAATCAGTTTCATTCTTTATGCAACATTTAAGGCTGCGTTGGTAAAAAAAAAAGTGATTAAGTGATTCATTTTTTTATTTGTTCAAAATGTACTGTACCTTAAAGGGAGATTTGTCAAGTATTTAATATTATTATCAACATGGGAGTGGGCAAATATCCTGTTTTATGCAAATGTATGTATGTATTTATCATTGCCCCAAACTGCATGTGATTATCATAAAGTGGGCATGTCTGTAAAGGGGAGACTCGTGGGTACCCAGAGAAGCCATTTTCATTCACATATCTTGAGGTCAGAGGTCAAGGGACCCCTTTGAAAATGGCCATAATATTTTTTTCTCACCAAAATATAATTTTTGTTAGTATAGAGCGTTATTTATCCTCCTTCATGACAAGCTAGTATGACCTGGTTGGTATCAATGGATTCTTTAGGTTTTCTAATTTCATATGACACCAGTGTCATTACTGTTTAAAACTGAGCCCACTACAACATAAAAATTGCAAATTGCATTAATGTCTTAAATTAGTGGTGTTAAAACAAACCTGCGCTAACGTGTCATTATCTTGTTAACACTGACATCCCTAATTTGGAGTCATGTTTTTGTGCAGCTGTTGATAGTAAGTCCAATATTCAGCTCAGTTTTTGGTTTCCACCAGCTCTGAAACTACCTTGAGCGTTAGCTGATAAATGCTCCACTGTGTTCACTGGTCACTTTCTCTCTCTTTCAGTTAGTGCTGGGCAGGTAGTAGTTGTCTAATGGAGGTCAATGAGTTTTGTTCACACCAAACCATACAGTAATGTGGGCTCAAAACAATGAGCCAAAAGAGGCTTTAAAAAAGCTGCAGAGTTAGTTTCACCACTACAAGCGGCGCCTTTCAAATGAGTCAAGTGGACGTGGTCGTCGTGCCGTCACCCATTGGTTTGTGGACTGCCGTTTTGAAGCCTTTAGTTCGGCATTATGGCCGCTGCCATCTTGATTATTTGGAGCAGATCTGACGCTGTGGTAGTGACCTGTCAATCAGAAGGTAGCCACGCCCTAAATCATACCCTACTTATGGTCTATTTGACTCTAAATGGGACCATAATTAACTAAATGAACATCATGTTGTATTGAAGAAGACCTGAAACTAGTGATTGAGACCATAAACTCCACCACGACTTCTATACTATCAGACTTCTTTTTGCACCCAGAGGAGTCGCCCCCTGCTGGATATTAGAACAAACACAAGTTTAAGACACATCAGCATTGACTTCACTCCTCAGACCCGGCGTTGCCCTCTGGATTGTATCAACAATATTGATAAATGCGGTTTTTAAAGAAATGTTACGATCTATCACAGTTGTGCAGCAGGTTACAGGATGTGATCTGTAATGTTAACCTGTCTTGTGTTTGTGTGCACAGGAGCAGTACCAGTACCTTTACAAAGCCATGCTCAGCCTGGTCAGTAACAGAGAGTGTGGCCTGAGCCCCATGCACATGGACACTAATGGGGGGGTGGTGATCGCGGACGAGTCGGACCCCGCGGAGAGCATGGAGTCACTCGTCTGAGGACGTTCTCACAGGCACTTAATTTGTAAAAACTCAAGAACTTTTCTGAGGCCTTTTTTGCCAGACTATTGATTAAATGAATAACCTTATTACTTTTTATACTGATAAAAGTTTTTTGATATTTATGTTTTTGTCTTTATTTCTCGTCTTAAATGTTATCCTGCTGAGCGTTTGCACCTGTTTAAGTTGATGTGAGGGAGAAGCAGCTCTGTCCAGTTTGCACTATACTATCAGTGTTACTGCCTAAATCCAGTGAGTGAAGATGTTTCAGTTGAAATCCTGGCATCGCGACAAGACCGGCATCTTTGGACTGCGCTGAGACAAACCTGAAGCATGAAGACCAGGATGCGTTAAAGCGATCCACTTCCAATAATGTCTGGAAACAAAAACACATCACATCGTAGCCCAGCACGCAATATGTCACTTTGTCACCTCGATCGAACAAACTGCTTTGAGGCTCCGCGCCACCTGGGTGAAGCTCTTTATCACACGTTAAGAGACTATTACCTGCTTAATATTCATATATTGTCCAAATATCTCACTGCTGTCTTGTATAATGTACTTATGGCTTATTTTGTTAAAATGTGTTACAACATCTAATGTGAACATGTATTGCTTTTTACAGGGATTTATATTGTTTTGTAATATATATATAATATATCCTTAATAGCCAGCCGATGTTTTCTTTTTTTAGTGCTTTTGCCTAATTGTCCACTGGCCTTTGGTGTAGATTCATGTTTTTTGAGATTGTCATGTGAATCTACAACGCTCCATTTTATTTTTCATATTTTTTTTTCTCCAGCTTCTCTAACCTCAACTGTCAAAGCTCAGCTGTTAACATGTGTAATGGGTATCTGTATTGACACAGTACAGTGTCTACTACAAGTATTCACCCCACACAAACTTCCATGTTTTATTGTCTTACTACATCAAATCACAGCGGATGTAATTCTAATTTATTTCTTGACGCTGATCAATACAAGAATGTTAAAGGGCAGAGAATCGTAAACAAATCAATCCAGTTTCAAAATAGAAAAACCCTAAATTGACTACAGAGCTATTTACCCCCTTCAAGACAATATTTGGCTAAAAAACACACCTTTGGCAGCATTCACAGTGAGTTTATGTGGATAACTTTGTACATCTGGACACGTTTTTCCTGTCAAACTCAGTTTAATGAGGACTTTGAGTTTCATGTCCTGCCGCTGATATGAGGTCTTCGACTCTGACTTGGCCACTCAAAGACCTTATCACTGTGCTTTTACAGGCATTCCTGTGTAGCTGTGGCTTTATATTTGATGAGAAATATATCTCACAGTTCCCTCACATAGAGAACTGGAGCTTCCTCCGGGATTTCTTTATATTTTACTGCGTTTGTTTTACTCTGTACCTTCACAAGCCTTGAGGGGGCCTGTTGCAGAGAGTTATCCTCACCAGGCCTCATGATGAGCGTGGCGTGTTTCAGCAGATGTGCCGTGTTTGGTTTACTTTCCTCTCGTGAGCCCTTCGTGGTCTCACTAGCGAGCGCTTCTTCTCAATACACTCGGTTTTTGAGGATGATTTTTAGAGCTGTGCCGTACTCCTTCAATTTTTATAATCGTAATAGGGATATACAGTGCCTTGGAAATGTTCTTATGTCCTTCCCCTGATAAGTACTTTTCAGTGAACTCAGATTTGTTTGGAGTATTTGTTTTCACGGTGCCATTTTTGCCAGGAAATTGACTAAATAGCTGTTGGAGCCAGGTCTATAAAATAACTTGTCATACCTTGATTACACACACGTGATCCCCATTCAGCTTGTGAAAAGTAGCTGTACCAGTGATGATTTAAATCTCATAGTGAAGGGATGAATATGTGTGCAAATAGACTCTCATCACCT
The DNA here is from genome assembly GCA_947000775.1 of Pterois miles. Lineage (NCBI taxonomy): Eukaryota > Metazoa > Chordata > Actinopteri > Perciformes > Scorpaenidae > Pterois > Pterois miles. The sequence continues at coordinate 1,061,764 of CAMQGK010000100.1, read as the reverse complement.
TGAAGGGGTTTATTTCACAACAACCACCCGCTATCTGTACATTATCCAGTTTATTACACGGCTGCTTACTTAAGAAATCAATAATTTGACACAGTAACGGTCCACCAGACTGTGAGATCAGAACTGCAACCATAGCAACGGTCTGTTACACGAAGCAACGGTCTGCTATAAAGAAATAACAGACCGCAGATTACCTTGATTGACCAATCAGAATCGAGCATTCAACACTGCCATGTAATAAATATATATATAATATACATCTTACTTAGTTTGCAGTCGTTTTCTTTTGATCAGTACAAGAAAATCTTAATTACATCCACTGTGACCGAAAGTTGTAAATGAATAAAACGTGAAAAGATGGTGAAAAGGTGAATACTTTCTAATAGGCACTGTAGTTTCTTGTTAGTGGGGGGTGATGCTTTATTTGTAACCAAAGATGTGGTTCCAGTTTGCAACATGTAAGTGGTTTTGTCCTGAGATCTATTTAATCAAGTAGAATTTAAAATCTAAATTGTTGAATATTGCAGTGCAGATTACCAGTGTCAGAGGTGTGAACTGAACAAGAGTTACGCATGTTTCTGTTTCAGCCTCAGGATCTCACCTTACAGCAAATAATCAGAGTACAGGATTTTAAATTCAGACTGTAAAATATATTTTATTTGGGCTGATATTCTGTCTCGGCACTATTTTGTGATTATTAATTATAAGCCCTTTTCAACCCTGACCATCCCTCTGTCTTGATTGATTCATGTGTATCCTCAAACTTTTTCCTTTCTGTGAACACCCGCTTCTCTGACAAAGGGGAGTTTGTGAAACTCAGTGAAAACTCTCCAACATTTGGAGAACAGTCCAGATTGCTGATCACTTCGCTCTGCAACAAAGCATTTCCTTGCAACAGCTGTTTAAGTTTTCCTTTTGTATGAATGCCAACGTCCGCACTGTGTGATATTTCTACGCTCGTTGAGTACTGTGGCTGCGCACATTTACGTCAAAAATCAAATTTCTTTGACTTTGATGTAATCTTTGTGATGATCATAGAAGTTTATATTTTCATACAAAGATTTGGTTTGTATAGTGGCCCTGTAACAGATTGTACTTTTGTGGGAAATTTATTATCCACAGCTAAATCCCCACAGTCATACCTGCCCCTCTGAGGACCATGCTGATATTTAAACCAGATATTTCCTAATATTTGTCAGCGGTCCAGGGATCCAGTGTGTTAGCCTCAGTGCATTTCCACCAGGTTGGTAGTGAAGTCTATTTTGTAACTTAAATAAATAATACAATGGTGTTGTCCATCATATCACGTTTATATGATAGTATCATAGCCATATATTTCTATGATGCTGTCATATATCCTGTTATAGTGTAATCGTGTTATTTAATAGGTAAATTGTATTGCTATTCATGAAATAAAGTTTGGGTTTGGGTGCTCAGCATCCTTGTATTACATGGAACTACTGATGGAGGAGTTTTCACTTAAACTGATGGCATGAAAAGCAAATGAGCAGCCTGTTTATCCTGTCGCCCCCTGCTGTCGGCCTGTCACCAAACACCACAACAAGTGGTGGATGAAGTATTCAGATACTTCACTCTAGTTCATGTACTTTGAAAATACTCACTGTTTATTCTTGTGTAAGTTTTCACCTGTTGCTTAGATTTAGTTCAGATTTGCTTTAATAATTAGTGATATCTGACAATGATAACATATCAGTCCTTCTAGTTCACAGAAAGACTCAACATCAATTCTGAATATTTCCAATGTCTTTTTGCTGGACATATATGTGATGCAAACTGGTAAAGGAAACTGCTTGCATTTTATTACTAAGACAGAATTTCTCCCCAAGTTGCCAAATTTCCAGAAAGCGAAGCCCAAAGTAATCTTCCTGGAGGCAGAATTACAACTTGTATGTGATTCCTTATGTATTTATTAGAGTATTTGTTCTTGGTAATGTCCACAAATCTCCAAAGAATATACCACAATTTAACGGATCGATCATTAAAATACTGAACCTCTAAAAGGTGCAGCACACTTCTGGAGAGAGCATCAAACACCATAGTATTGATAGATAGATAGATAGATAGATAGATAGATAGATAGATAGATAGAGGTGGGTAGACAGTCGGACAGCTGTACTTTAATGATCCCAAATTGAGAAATTATTGGACTCTTCTGGAGAAACTGCTAATCTAAATGTGGAGAGGCATTCATTATATGCTAGTAACTGCGAATCGACATTAAGAAGCTATTTAACCAATGTAAGATAAAGTAGTTTCTTAAAATTCATCGATCTTGAATTAATCGATCCTTAAGCCCCTCCCCTCTTACCTTACTACCTGGCGCATGCGCAGGAGGTCTGACGGTGTGCCGGAACTTGCTAGGCCGAGAGCAGGTCATGGAGCAGGTCTCAAAATCTGGAGGGAACAGTGGTATTTCTTCGCTTTTCCGAAGCCAAAAACGTAACACAAGCAAAGCCGGATGTGGATTAAACAGCATGGAAGACTTCACTAGCAACTGAATCCATCGATCAACAAGTTAGATCAACCAAACTCCTTCGTTTGTTCCGAGGTAAGACGCTAATACTGTTAGCTAGCTTAGCGCGTTAGCAAACAAAGACCGCGATGAGCGAGCCACTTCCGGGCGTGTTCTGAGGGCTTTAACGTGGCTTCAGCCCCCATCCTGCAGTCCGGGGTCCCTGCAGACCAGTGTTACCGGATCAGGTTAAAGAAACAAGCCCAAGAGAGGCGACCTTACCCTCCTACCGACCAGAGTAAGAGAGAGAGGCGCCCACTTGATCCCTTCACATTATGGATTTATTTATTCTGACTTCCCTGCATTTCATTTCTTTTTTTGCATCCATTATTGTAGCTTTATATTTTTTTGTTACCCCAACATATAATTTAATTTTTGCATTTCATTTTTAACTTATAACTTTACATCTTTCTTAATTAAAAGAAGTTGAGAATTTTATTTATTTTCTTTTGTATTTCTTTTTTAACTTCTAACTTTACAATTTTTCTTAAGTCAGCATTTAATTATTTTTTTGTATTTCATTCTTAACTTATAACTTTAAATTGTTCATAACTAAAAGAAGTTGAACATTTAAGTTTTGTATTTAATTTGTAACCTGTAACTTTACATTTTTCTTGTTAAGTCAACATTTTATTTCATTCTTAACTTTACATTTCTCTTAACTAAAAGCAGTTGAACATTTTATTTTGACCCCAGTCAAGTATCACACACTAGGAGCTGGGTAGGATCACTGTCAGTGGACACAGATTTCCTCATGCACAAGTCAAGTTTTATCAATTTTTACCATTCAGAAATTGATATAAATGATCATTATTCCCTCCAAAATACCACATTAGGACACCAAGACCTTGAGGAACACCATAGAAAAATCCATGCTGTTATTTGGGATAAAAAAATGTTTATTTACTTTTAAGTAACTGGATAGTATTTCTGTTGTGTAAACTGCTCAGAAACCCTCTTGTTGTTGCTTTAGGTCTGTAGTTTGTGTCTGTAAAGTTTCATGAGGCTGTGGTTATCCTAGAGGTCACCACACGTCGTTTTATACCGTGAGGTCAAGTTTTAAAAAAAATGGCATCATTACATGAAATGACCACTATGGGGACTAACATCTCACACAAATACAGCTGAACTCATTGGATCCACGAGATTCAGCTTTACAGTGATAGCCAATGTATGTAATTCAGGACTGTTTAGGGACCCCAGTATGTAGAAGTATTCAAACACACCATTTTAGTATGGGTGAAAATAACACATTTGTACTGCATTCATAAAACTTCATGTGATTATCATAAAGTGGGCATGTCTGTAAAGGGGAGACTCGTGGGTACCCATAGAACCCATTTTCATCAACATATCTGGAGGTCAGAGGTCAAGGGACCCCTTTGAAAATGGCCATGACAGTTTTTCCTAGCTAAAATTTAGCCTAAATTTGGAGCATTAATTACCAATATCAATGGATTTCTTAGGTTTTCTAGTTTCATATGACATTAGTATCCTCACTCTAGCTCTAAAACTGAACCTGCTGTAGCCTCTGAAAGTTGGTCTGAGAGGATTAATTACATAACTTATGTTTTGAGAAGAAATACGTTAATATAAAAGGGACATTGTTGTTTATTTTGTTTCATGTAGGCGGTTGCAGTTGGACTGGTGTTTCTACGGTCCGTGGAAACTTGCGTTTTCAGGTTGGTCCAAATCCTGCAAATCTTTGTCATTTTATCCATGAAAACTATGTAATTCTCCACTTTCCAGTATTTATGCTAACTATCTAACTAGAGGCCAACCAATATGGGTTTTTCATTTTTATTTTTAGTTTTAGTGCATTTAGCAGCATTTATCACATGCGGAGGAGTTAGGGCTTCTTAATTCACGGTTTGATTTCCACTCCGCTGTATATTTGTGTGGACAGATTAGACTTAGACATGATGAGTTAGCCAGTTAGATGTAGCTTACCTACACTGCTTCAAGGTATCCACTGTTATGCTGTGCTGATGTTACAGAGAGGCTCACAGTGGAGATGAGTACGCGATTGAGGCTGTGTGAGTGAAATGCAGTGCAGATTTTAGTGTAGTAATTTATTAAAGGCAAAGAAAATTTTACATTTTCCATATTTTTCGCACTATAAGGCGCACCGGATTATATTATCTGCATTAAGCGAAACAAAACGGTCAGATAAGTCAAACTTTTTTCAACTCCTTTAATAACTCAATAACTTCAATAACTCTCAAAATTTTTCAGTTGCAACACATGAAATACAAAACAATACACTCACTTTTCAGTTCATTCTCTTCCACAAATCCATCAAATCCTTCATCATAAGTGTCTGAGTTAAACAGGTGGATGATTTTAAGTGCGCCTTATAGTGCGAAAAATACGGTAAATCCAGCCAGCGGCAGCGTTGTGCGATTCATTTCCACTCTGGATGCGGAGGGATGAACATAGGAGGAACCGCTGTGGGACTAGGACCTGGGCCAGACCGGCAGCTTGACGAGTGCGTGGGCCGCCTGTGAGTGCTTTGGGGGGGGGGGGGTCGCTAGAGGGGTCTGAAAACTCATTAAATATAGCGACAGCGGCAGTTTGATTGACACAACAGGCAGAGTCACGTGTTGTACAGCAACAACACTGGGCTGCCCGCTGTTGTATTCGCTTGATAATCGGCTTAATGTGCTCAGACATCAGCCAGTGCTTTGTACTTTTATGAAAAAATGTCAAATAATTGTCCCGATTATTTGGGCGGTTGATCTTGAGTTAATTAAGGTGCTTTCATTTGTCACACACTTTTAGATATGAGGCCTCAATGGCTGACATCTGGGAAGAAGAGGAGCATTGAACAGACCAGCTGAGAGAACATCTACCAGCCGAACCTCTAAGGTAGGATACTTTTTCTCATTACCAGCTGCTCTGTTTAATGTTGTAAAATATTGAAAGCGTACAAATGATTTTAAATTCAGTGGCCTCTTTAGCTTCGTTATGAACTAGTGTGGTCTGTAATAGACATTAACATTCAGACATCATTCAGTTAGATTTACATTTACAGTATCTCCAGAACCTCAGAATACCTGAAGCCGACATTACAGCCAGTTTAAGGAGCTCATTTGTCTTCTTTGTTGGTTCTCAGAGAAAAGATATGAGGTCTTGGAGGAGGAGTAAGTCAGGATGGAGATGAGGACATCAGTAAGGAGAGGAAGAGCTTGACCGTCTGTACACAGCTGGAAACTGCAACAGTCAAATTACATGATTTTTATATTTGAATGATAGTGTTTGAATTGTGTTTTTATTGCATCTCGGTCTTTCAGAAAACACTGGAGGAGTAGCTGGAGAACCACAGGGAGGCTCCTCAGAAGCAGCTCAGCAGCCTCCAAGATGAGATCTAAGACAAGCCGAAGATGCTGCAAGAACTCAGAGTAAGGAAACAGCAGTAAAGCAAAATATTGTCTTGATACTTTGATTATTGTTTCAGTAAGTGTAGTATGACGTGTCGTAGTATAATGAAAAAAGAAGTCACAGTATAGTATGCCCCAAAAACTGTCATAAATATGTCATGGTATAGCATGTCATTTAAAAGTCATAAAAGAAAGCCATAGTATAGTATGATACAAGTCATAAAAATGGCATAAACAAATCAAGGTATAGTCTGTAATTAAAAACATTGTAATATAGAATATCATGAAAGAAGTCATAGTACTGTATAGTATGCCATACAAAAATCATAATATAGTATGCCATAAAAAGTTATAATATAGGATGCCATAAAATGTCATAAAATTCAACAGTATAGTGCTGTATTTTTCGTACTATAAAGCGCATCGGATTATAAGGCGCACTATCAGTGAACGTGTCTATTTTCATACGTAAGCCGCTCTCGTCTCGTGATACTGGAGTAACTCTCCCTTTGAACGACCTGTTGACACCAATATCTAGCGGTTGGAGTTTTTTAGTTAATCCAACCGGAATGACGGCAAGCTCCTAATTAGTTTTCTTCACTTTCGTTTTGACAGTGTCGGTGAGTCCCGTAATGCTCCGACAATCCATCCAGCGGTGCGGCTTCGTAGTTTTACCAAAGTCGTAATAAAACATTTTGACAGATTTTTGAGCGCCCTGTACCACATAAAATTGGTTCAAGGTCAGTAAGCACAGCCAGAATTGATACATGATACATGCTGGATTATAAGGCGCACTGTCGATTTTTGAGAAAATTAAAGGATTTTAAGTGCGCCTTATAGTGCGAAAAATACAGTATTCGTAAAAATGGTAATAATAAATGTAAGAATGTCATCGAATAATATACTATAAAAATGTCAGTGTAGTATGTCATAAAAACATTATGCTATAGTGTACCACGAAACTATCATAATATGCCATAAAAAGTAATTAAAAATGTACAGCATACCGTGAAAGAGCCATAAAAATTTCATGAGTCATAGTATACGGTCATGAAAAGTTATAATATGCCATAAAAATGTTACAAATGAGAAATATAAAATAAAAAGTATCCTAGTATTGTATATAAAAAAATCATGAATAATGTCATAGTATAATATTCCATTAAAATGTCATGAAAAATAATGTCGTAAGCCATGAGTCATAAAAATTAATTTAAAGTCAGAGTTTTGTCCGTTCTAAAAACTGTCATAAGTCTCGGTATGGGATGCCATTAAAATATCACAAAACGTCATAGTATAGTATGCTATAAGAGTCATGAAACATGCCATAAACATATCTCAGTATAAGTCATAAAAATGTCAAATTATAGTATGCATTTAAAAACAAGTCGTGATCAAAATGTCATTTCATAGTATGCCAAAAAATTGTCATAAGAGTCATGGAAGAAGCCCTCGTATCGGTTACGTCGAAAAATTGATATATCAAAAAAATGCCATCGTATCATATGCCATTGAAAAAAATAATATAGTATGTCATGAAAAATGTTATAGTATGGCAAAATGTCAGTAATAGTAGTGTCATACAAATATGCTTTAAAAAAAGTAAATAAATCATAATCATAAATATCACATATAGAATGTCATTAAGTCAAGGTATGCCATATAAATGTCATGAAAAATATAAGAATATCATAACATGATATACCATTAAAAAAAAGTCATGGTATGCCTTAAGTCATTAAAAATGTCAAGAATATCATGTTACGTTGTGCCATAAAATGTCCTTATATACTCATAGTAGTAGCCATAATATAGTATGTCATGAAAAAAGTTATAGTATACCATAAAAAATAATAATGTGATAAAAATGTTATTGTATGTGTTATGACTCAGCATATTAGGGGAAAAGGAAGCCACAGGAAACCAGATTGAATTGGTAAAATAAATTTATTTTTTTGGCAAAAATATGGTAGTTCAATACAAAAAAATAGACAAGTCAAAACTACAAAGGAAAAAGGGCTGGTGGATGCTACTTAAATCTAATAGACTAAACCATGAGCTACAATTAACTAAGAAACCCAAATAAAACAACACTGCTTACAGATCAGAACATGGGTAAAACAGCACCTGTTGGGATATAAACAGTTTACTGTCCATCGGTTTCTGAACCTCGCCCTGGCCCAGTCCCCCGGTAGCTGCAGAGCGCCTTATTAGCTCTTCAATCAGTGTTAGCCAGCATTAACAGTTACCGTTTAAACCGTGATTTGCAGAGTTAACCTCAGTTAACATTTAACAACTAAACACAAAAGGCTAATTTTCAAGCAGTTCAAGGGAAATCCCAGCCGTGCCCCGACTGTCGAGCTGGCCAGACGTGTAAAGCTTCTTGCTGGATTTATGAGGCCGGCCAGGTGTCACTGCAGTAAGAACGCCAGACTCATCCAAAGGTGGGAGGTGAGCCACACCTCAGCAGGGCAAGAGCCAATCACAAGCAGGGGACCACACATCCTGTTAAGCATACAAGCAAAACACCAAACAGGGGTTATACATAACATGCGTATAACATATATAACATGTATAAAAAAAGTCACATCATAGTATAGCATCACATGAAAAAGTTAAAAATGTCAGAGCCATGCCATAAAAATATAAAACGTAGTGTACAATCAACCTTTTTGACTGTTGTAATATATGCTCAGCCTTTTGATTGACCTCACATAACCCTGTATGCTGCTGTAACGAGGCAAAAGGTCAAGCTTTTGGAAAAACATGTTTTCCTGTGAATGTAGAATAGATACACTGAATGGGTTAACGGTATATTTCAAGGTAAAGGGAGTACATCCTGCTCTATAATAATAGATAAGGCTCTGTCAAAACCGTATAAAACATCATGCAATATGAAGGATTGTCTGGATTTCCTCATTATGCAGACAGAGTGCTTTATCTCTAAAATAAAGAAACAAGGAACTCAATCAGTCTCTTCATTGTTTATTGAAGTACTACTACTATCCAAAAAATATAGTATAGTGAGCCATAAAAAAAGCCATAGTATAACATAAGAGAAGGGCTGCGCGATCAAGGCCAAAATGATAATGACAATTATTTATCACTATTCATAGATTTTAGGGACAATATATTTTTATTGCAGTTTCCCATTTAAATAAACAGAGCGCTGCTTTCACTTTCACAACTGCAAAAGTCCTAAATGTCATCTTTTCACTTTATTGTCATCTGTAGTGGTTGCATAAAAGCACAAAATTCAAATCATTTGGAAATAAATTATTGTATTTGTATTTAAATGTTTTGATAAAAAAAAAAAAAAGCTCAGTGGCTAACAGTGAATAGTAAAAACACGCAAGTCATTTAGGTGAGTTGTGGATGACTTAAGTTCCCTCCAGTAAGCAGTGTTCAGTGTTTGTGTCCAGGGATTGTATTACATACATAATACATACTATACTGACATTTTTACAACATACTATACTTTAAATATTATACTATGGCTTATCAATTGTGGACAAACTATTGTGACTTTTTTGACACTTATTTTGACACCTCGTCATACTATACTATGGTGTTTTTATCCCTTTCTTTTCTGACAACATAAGTCATTCTCACGATGACCATTATCACTTTTTGACATACAAACTATAGTATGACATCACTTTTTTCGACATACTTTACTATGACTTTTCAGTTTTTTTTAACTTTGTTTTGGACAAACTATACTATGATTTTTGACATACTATGCTGACTTTTTTTTTTGACAAACGATGACATCACTTTTTTTGACATAGTATACACCACTTTATTAATAATTTTTTCGACATACTGTACTATGACTTTTAATCACTTCTGTTGACAAACTATGCTATGACTTTTTATCATTTTTTCGACATACTGTACTATCACTTCTTTCAACACGCAATACAATGACTACCACTTTTCTCTACCACTTTTTAACATACTATACTATGACTTTTTTTTTTTAGCAGTTTTATGAATATACTATACTATGATTTTTTTCAAATAACTATACTATGACTTTTTCAGCATGGCATACTATTTTTAGGACTTTTGTGGGACTTTTGTGGACTTTTAGTGGGCGGCAGTAGCTCAGTCTGTAGGGAGTTGGCTTGGGAACCGGAGGGTCACCGGTTCAAGTCCCGCCATGGACCAAGAACTGAGTGTGAACTGGTAGCTGGAGAGGTGCCAGTTTACCTCTTGGGCACTGCCGAGGTGCCCCTGAGCAAGGCACCAAACCCCCAACTGCTCGGGGCGCTTGTCAGGAGCAGCCCCCTCACTCTGACATCTCTCCATTGTTGCATGTTTGTGCATGTGTGTGTTCGGGTCTGCATGTACCATGTATAAGTTAACAACAGAGTGAAAAAATTGAATTTCCCCTCGTGGGACTAATAAAGGACTATCTTCTTCTTCTTCTTTTTTTAAATAACATACTATAATATGAATTTTAGCCATCATGCTATACAGACTTTTTGCTATACTATACCATCACTATTTAATGACTAACCTGTTTCACCACCACACTCCTTTCTGCAGCCTCCACTCCTCTGCTGCCGAGCTCCTGTCTCCACCACTAAGGACGAAGCATCGGACCTGGGGCAGCTGAACTTTCTCCATAGATATTCATTCCCAAACGCATTTGACACGGCACCAATCTGTCCACATTCAAATCACAAAACAAAACTCACATTTTCTGAACTGCTTTTCATGTGTGATTATTGTGTCTTGTATATTTGTGTGATGTTTTCTGTGATCGTTTTAACTTGAGTAAGGTGTCTTTGAGAACTATAAAACATGCTCTATTAATAAATAATTAGTGATGTTTTTTTTTCAAGATACACTGACATACTATACTAGGAATTTTTGGAATTACTTTTTTCGACATACTATGACTTTTTAATCACTTCTATCAGCAAACTATAGTATGACTTTTTATGACGTTTATCGACAAACTAAGACTTTTTTCGACATAATATACTATGACATTTTTTTAATCACTTTTTTCCGACATAATATACTATGACTTTTTTATCTTTTTCCGACATACTATACTATGACTTTTTTCTACATACTATGACTTATCATGTTTTTTTTTCATCATTTTACTTTTTTCACATACTGTACTATGACTTTTTTCAACATACATAATTTTTTGCATTTTTTTTTCTTTTTTTTTTTTTCTCTTTTTTTTTTTTTTTTTTTTTTTTTTTTTTTTTTTATTTTTTTTCTTTTCCTTTTTTTTTTTTTTTTTTTTTTTTTTTTTTTTCAACTTCTTATTTTTTACATACATTACATTTCATCACTTTTTTCAACATGCTATACTATGACATTTTTTAATCACTTTTTTTAATCACTTTTTCCGACATACTATATTATGACTTTTTTTCAACATACTATGACTTCTTATCACGTTTTTTTACATCATATTTTTTCCATACTTCTATTTTTCATTTTTTTCGACATGCTATACTATGACTTTTTTTAATCACTTTTTCCGACATACTATACTATGACTTTTTTATATACTATACTATGACTTTTTTTCGACATACTATGACTTATCTTTTTTTACATCATGTTTTTTTTTTTTTAGTGACTTTTTTCGATCATATTATATTATGACTTTTTTTTCGACATACTATACTATGACTTTTTTCGACATGCTATACTATGACATTTTTTAATCACTTTTTCCGACATAATATAATATGACTTTTTTAATCACTTTTTCCGACATACTATACTATGACTTTTTTAAATATATAATTTTTTTTTCGACATACTATACTATGACTTTTTTCGATATACTATGCTTTTTTTTAGCTATCGTTTTCTGAATATACTATACTATGATTTTTTTCAACATAACTATACTATGACTTTTTCAGCATGGTATACTATTTTTAAGACTTTTGTGGGACTTTTATGGACTTTTAGTGGGCGGCAGTAGCTCATACTATAGGGAGTTGGCTTGGGATACCGGAGGGTCACCGGTTCAAGTCCCCCATGGACTAAAACTAGAGTGTGAATACTGCTAGCTTTGAGAAGATGCCAGTTTTTTCAACACACATTAGGCACTTCCGAGGTGTTTCCACCTGACAATACTAAGACCCTTTCCAACATACTATACGGGGCGCTTTTCAGGAGCACCCCCTCACTCTGACATCTCTCCACATATACTTTATTGCATGTTTGTGACATGTGTAATATTTTCGGGTCTGCATGTACTATGTATAAGTTAACAACAGAGTGAAAAAATTGAATTTCTCCCTCGTGGGACTAATAAAGGACTTATCTTCTTCTTCTTCTTTTTTTAAATAACATACTATAATATGAATTTTATCAATCATACTATACAGGACTTTTTTCTATACTGTACCATCACTATTTAATGACTAACCTTATTCACCTACCACACTCTACTTTCTTCAGACATATATCATGACTTTTTCCACATACTACACGAGCTCTTTTCTCCACATACTATTAGGACGTTTTAATTTTATCGGACCTAGGACAGCTGAACTTTCTCACATAGATATTCATTACTTTTTTCAACACACATACTATGACATTTTTCGGCACCAATACTGTCCACATTCATAATCACAAATTTACATTAAACTCACATTTTCTGAACATACTTTTCATGTATGATTATTTTGTCATGTATATTATGTGTGATGTTTTCTGTGATCGTTTTAACATACTATACTAAGGTGTCTTTGAGAACTATAAAACATGCTCTATTCCTAAATACTAATTATGATTTTTAATATCTTTTTCACAAGATACACTTGACATATTTATACTAGTTCCGAATATTATAGAATGACTTTTTTCGACATTTACTATGACTTTTTTTAATCACTTCTATCCAACAAACTATAGTATGACTTTTTATGACGTTTATCAACAAACTAAGACTTTTTTCAACATACTATACTATGACTTTTTTCGACATAATATACTATGACAATTTTTTAATCACTTTTTTCGACATACTATAGTATGACTTTTTTTCGACATAATATACTATGACATTTTTTTAATCACTTTTTTTTTTTTTTTTTTCGACATACTATACTATGACTATTTCCACATACTATACTATGACTTTTTTTCAAAAAACTATACTATGATTTTTTCAACATATATTACATTTCATCACTTTTTTCCACATGCTATACTATGACATTTTTTAATCACTTTTTCCGACATACTATATTATGACTTTTTTTCAACATACTATGACATTTTTTAATCTTTTTTCTTAACCTTCCACAACCTATCACGTTTTTTTTACATCCTATCACTTTTTTCGACATACTATACAATGACTTTTTTCGACATTACTATGACATTCTTTAAATCACGTTTTTTTTTTTTTTTTTTTTTTTTTTTTTTTTTTTTACATCATATCACTTTTTTCGACATACTATACTATGACTTTTTTCGACATGCTATACTATGACATTTTTTAATCACTTTTTCCGACATACTATACTATGACTTTTTTTTTTTTTTTTTAATCACTTTTTCCGACATACTATACTATGACTTTTTTAAATAATATTTTTTATCGACATACTATACTATGACTTTTTTTTACATACTATGACTTATCACATTTTATTTTTTACATCATATCACTTTTTTCGACATATTATACTATGACTTTTTTCGACATATTATATTATGACTTTTTTAATCCTTTTTCCACATACTATACTATGACTTTTTTCGACATACTATACTATGACATTTTTTAATCACTTTTTCCGACATACTATACTATGACTTTTTTCGACATGCTATATTATGACGATTTTTCATATTATATATGACTTTTTTCCACATACTATACTATGACATGTTTTAATCACTTTTTTCGACATACTATACTATGACTTTTTTCGACATACTATACTATTTTTTTGACATTTTTTAATCACTTTTTTTCGACATACTATACTATGACTTTTTTCGACATGCTATACTATGACATTTTTTAATCACTTTTTTCGACATACTATACTATGACTTTTTTCGACATATTATATTATGACTTTTTTTCCCCCACATACTATACTATGACTTTTTTCGACATGCTATACTGACATTTTTAAATCACTTTTTCCGACATACTATACTATGACTTTTTTCGACATACTATACTATGACATTTTTTAATCACTTTTTTCGATATACTATATTATGACTTTTTCCCATGTACTATACTATGACTTTTTTGGAAATACTACTTAATCACTTTTTTCAGAAAACTATACTATGATTTTTTCAACACACATTACATTTCATCACTTTTTTCCACATACTATACTATGACCTTTTTCCAACATACTATACTATGACTTTTTTCCCCACATACTATATTATGACTTTTTCCACATATGACTTTATTCGACATGCTATACTATGACATTTTTAATCACTTTTTCCGACATACTATAGTATGACTTTTTTCGACATGCTATACCATGACATTTTGTAATCACTTTTTCCAGACATACTATGACTTTTTATCATGTTTTTTTTTACATCCTATGACTTTTTTCGACATACTATACTATGACTTTTTTCAACATATTATACTGTGACTTTTTTTCGACATGCTGTACTATGACATTTTTTAATCACTTTATTCGACATACTATACTATGACTTTTTTCGACATATATTATGACTTTTTTTCCACATACTATACTATGACTTTTTTTCCACATACTATACTATGACATTTTTTAATCACTTTTTTTCGACATACTATACTATGACTTTTTTCGACATGCTATACTATGACTTTTTTCAACACACTATACTATGACTTTTTTCGACATGCTATACTATGACATTTTTTAATCACCTTTTTCGACATGCTATACTATGACTTTTTTTCAACATACTATACTATGACTTTTTTCGACATGCTATACTATGACTATCATGTTTTTTTACATCCTGACTTTTTTCGACATACTATACTATGACTTTTTTCGACATGCTATATTATGACATTTTTTAGTCACTTTTTTCGACATACTATACTATGACTTTTTTCGACATACTATACTATGACATTTTTTAATCACTTTTTTCCGACATACTATACTATGACTTTTTTTGGCATACTATACTATGACTTTTTTTAATCACTGTTTATATCATGACATTTTTTAATCACTTTTTTCGACATGCTATACTATGACTTTTTTAAATCACTTTTTTTGACATACTATACTATGACTTTTTTCTACATACTATGACTTCTTATCACGTTTTCTTACATCCTATGACTTTTTTCGACATACAATACTATGACTTCTTTTGACATACTATACTATGACATTTTTTAATCACTTTTTCCAATATACTATATTATGACTTTTTCCCACATACTATATTATGACATTTTTTAATAATTTACTACTTATATCACTTTTTTCAGAAATACTATACTATGATTTTTTTAAATACTTTTTACATACTATACATGACTTCTTTAAATCACTTTTTTCCACATACTATACTATGACCTTTTTTCAACATACTATACTATGACTTTTTATCCCACATACTATATCTATGACTTTTTCCACATAAATACTATGACTTTATTCGACATGCTATACTATGACATTTTTTAATCACTTTTTCCGACATACTATAGTATGACTTTTTTCCACATACTATATTATGACATTTTTTAGAAATACTACTTTATCCTTTTTCGAAATACTATACTATGATTTTTTCAACACACATTACATTTCATCACTTTTTTCCACATACTATACTATGACATTTTTCCAACATACTATACTATCACTTTTTTCCCACATACTATATTATGACTTTTTCCACATATACTTTATTCGACATGCTATACTATGACATTTTTTAATCACTTTTTCCCAACATCCTATGACTTTTTATCATGTTTTTTTACATCCTATGACTTTTTTCAACATACTATACTATGACTTTTTTTCAACATATTATACTGTGACTTTTTTCGACATGCTATACTATGACATTTTTTAATCACTTTTTCCGACATACTATAGTATGACTTTTTTCGACATGCTATACTATGACATTTTTTAATCACTTTTTCCCAACATACTATGACTTTTTATCATGTTTTTTTTACATCCTATGACTTTTTTCGACATACTATACTATGACTTTTTTCAACATATTATACTGTGACTTTTTTCGACATGCTATACTATGACATTTTTTAATCACTATTTTCGACATACTATCCAATGACTTTTTTCCACATGCTATACTATGACATTTTTTAATCACTTTATTCGACATACTATACTATGACTTTTTTCGACATATATTATGACTTTTTTTCCACATACTATACTATGACTTTTTTTCCACATACTATACTATGACATTTTTTAATCACTTTTTTCGACATACTATACTATGACTTTTTTTCTACATACTATGACGTCTTATCACGTTTTTTTTACATCCTATCACTTTTTTCGACATACTATACAATGACTTTTTTCGACACGCTATACTATGACATTTTTTAATCACCTTTTTCGACATGCTATACTATGACTTTTTTTCAACATACTATACTATGACTTTTTTCGACATGCTATACTATGACTATCATGTTTTTTTACATCCTATGACTTTTTTCGACATACTATACTATGACTTTTTTCGACATGCTATATTATGACATTTTTAGTCACTTTTTTCGACATACTATACTATGACTTTTTTCGACATACTATACTATGACATTTTTTAATCACTTTTTCCGACATACTATAGTATGACTTTTTTCGACATGCTATACTATGACATTTTTTAATCACTTTTTCCCAACATACTATGACTTTTTATCATGTTTTTTTTTATATCCTATGACTTTTTTCGACATACTATACTATGACTTTTTTCAACATATTATACTGTGACTTTTTTCGACATGCTATACTATGACATTTTTTAATCACTATTTTCGACATACTATACAATGACTTTTTTCGACATGCTATACTATGACATTTTTTAATCATTTTATTCAACATACTATACTATGACTTTTTTCGACATATATTATGACTTTTTTTCCGCATACTATACTATGACTTTTTTTCCACATACTATACTATGACATTTTTTAATCACTTTTTTCCGACATACTATAGTATGACTTTTTTTCCCACATACTATACTATGACTTTTTTCTACATACTGTGACTTCTTATCACGTTTTTTTTTACATCATATCTCTTTTTTCGACATACTATACTATGACTTTTTTCGACATGCTATACTGTGACATTTTTAATCACTTTTTCCGACATAATATACAATGACTTTTTTCGACATGCTATACTATGACATTTTTTAGTCACTTTTTTCGACATACTATACTATGACTTTTTTCGACATGCTATATTATGACATTTTTTAATCACTTTTTTCGACATACTATACTATGACTTTTTTCGACATGCTATACTATGACATGTTTTAATCACTTTTTTCGACATACTATACTATGACTTTTTTCGACATGCTATACTATGACATTTTTTAATCACTTTTTTCGACATACTATACTATTACTTTTTTCGACATGCTATACTATGACATTTTTTAATCACTTTTTTCGACATACTATATTATGACATTTTTTAGTCACTTTTTTCGACATACTATACTATGACTTTTTTCGACATATTATATTATGACTTTTTTTCCACATACTATACTATGACTTTTTTTGACATACTATACTATGACATTTTTTAATCACTTTTTCCGACATACTATACTATGACTTTTTTCGACATACTATACTATGACTTTTTTTAATCACTTTTTCCAACATACTATGCTATGACTTTTTTCGACATGCTATATTATGACATTTTTTAATGACTTTTTTCGACATACTATACTATGACTTTTTTCGACATGCTATACTATGACATGTTTTAATCACTTTTTTCGACATACTATACTATGACTTTTTTTAATCTTTTTTTCGACATACTATACTATGACATTTTTTTAATCACTTTTTTCGACATACTATACTATGACTTTTTCCCACATACTATACTATAACTTTTTTGGACATACTACTTAATCACTTTTTTTCAGAAAATTATAGTATGATTTTTTTTTGAACACACAATACATTTCATCACTTACATACTATACTATGACTTTTTTTTTTCAAAATACTATCCTGACTTTATCCGACATGCTATACTATGACATTTTTTAATCACTTTTTCCAACATACTATACTATGACTTTTTATCATGTTTTTTTTTCATCCTATGACTTTTTTCGACATGCTATACTATGACTTTTTTTTCGACATGCTATACTATGACATTTTTTAATCACTTTTTCCGACATAATATACTATGAATTTTTTCGACATGCTATACTATGACTTTTTTTTTTTTTCAACATACTATACTATGACTTTTTTTTCGACATGCTATACTATGACTTTTTTTCAACATAAAATAACTTTTTTCAACATATTATACTATACTATGACTATCTTTTTTTTTACATCCTATGACTTTTTTCGACTCATGCTTTTTTAATATTATACTATGACTTTTTTTCAACATACTATACTATGACTTTTTTCGACATGCTATACTATGACATTTTTTAATCACTTTTTCCGACATAATATACAATGACTTTTTTCGACATGCTATACTATGACATTTTTTAATCACTTTTTCCCAACATACTATGACTTTTTATCATGTTTTTTTTTATATCCTATGACTTTTTTCGACATACTATACTATGACTTTTTTCAACATATTATACTGTGACTTTTTTCATCATGCTATACTATGACATTTTTTCAATCACTATTTTCGACATACTATACAATGACTTTTTTCGACATGCTATACTATGACATTTTTTAATCATTTTATTCAACATACTATACTATGACTTTTTTCGACATATATTATGACTTTTTTCCTTTTCCGCATACTATACTATGACTTTTTTCCACATACTATACTATGACATTTTTTAATCACTTTTTCCGACATACTATAGTATGACTTTTTTCGACATACTATACTATGACTTTTTTCTACATACTTTGACTTCTTATCACGCTTTTTTTTTACATCATATCTCTTTTTTCCACATACTATACTATGACTTTTTTTGACATGCTATACTGTGACATTTTTTAATCACTTTTTCCGACATAATATACAATGACTTTTTTCGACATGCTATACTATGACATTTTTTTTAGTCACTTTTTTCGACATACTATACTATGACTTTTTTCGACATGCTATATTATGACATTTTTTAATCACTTTTTTCGACATACTATTCTATGACTTTTTTCGACATGCTATACTATGACATGTTTTAATCACTTTTTTCGACATACTATACTATGACTTTTTTCGACATACTATACTATGACATTTTTTATACTACGTAATCACTTTTTTTCGACATACTATACTATTACTTTTTTCGATCATGCTATACTATGACATTTTTTTCAAAATCACTTTTGACTTTATCCGACATACTATATTATGACATTTTTTAGTCACTTTTTTCAACATACTATACTATGACTTTTTATCATATATTATATTATGACTTTTTTTTCCACATACTATACTATGACATTTTTTTGACATACTATACTATGACATTTTTTAATCACTTTTTCCGACATACTATACTATGACTTTTTTCGACATACTATACTATGACTTTTTTTAATCACTTTTTTCCAACATACTATGCTATGACTTTTTTCGACATGCTATATTATGACATTTTTTAATGACTTTTTTCGACATACTATACTATGACTTTTTTCGACATGCTATACTATGACATTTTTTAACATACAATCACTTTTTTCGACATACTATACTATGACTTTTTTTTACATACTATACTATGACTTTTTTCGACATGCTATACTATGACATTTTTTAATCACTTTCTTTTTTCGACATAATATACTATGAATTTTTTCGACATGCTATACTATGACATTTTTCAACATACTATACTATGACTTTTTTCGACATGCTATACTATGACTTTTTTTCAACATACAATATATACTTTTTTCAACATACTATACTATACTATGACTATTTTTTTTACATCCTATGACTTTTTTCGACATGCTATACTATGACTTTTTTCAACATACTATACTATGACTTTTTTCGACATGCTATACTATGACATTTTTTTTTACATCCTATACTTTTTCCGACATAATATACAATGACTTTTTTCGACATGCTATATTATGACATTTTTTAATCACTTTTTTCGACATACTATACTATGACTTTTTTCGACATACTATACTATGACATTTTTTAATCACTTTTTCCGACATACTATACTATGACTTTTTTTGGCATACTATACTATGACTTTTTTTAATCACTTTTTCCAACATACTATGCTATGACTTTTTTCGACATGCTATATTATGACATTTTTTAATCATTTTTTTCGACATACTATACTATGACTTTTTTCGACATGCTATACTATGACATGTTTTAATCACTTTTTCGACATACTATACTATAACATTTTTTTAATCACTTTTTTTGACATACTATGCTGTGACTTTTTCCCACATACTATACTACAACTTTTTTGGACATACTACTTAATCACTTTTTTTCAGAAAATTATACTATGATTTTTTTTGAACACACAATACATTTCATCACTTACATACTATACTATGACTTTTTTTTCAAAATACTATACTGACTTTATTCGACATGCTATACTATGACATTTTTTAATCACTTTTTCCAACATACTATACTATGACTTTTTATCATGTTTTTTTTTACATCCTATGACTTTTTTCGACATGCTATACTATGACATTTTTTTCAACATACTATAACTTTTTTCGACATATTATACTGACTTTATCGTGTTTTTTTACATCCTATGACTTTTTTCGACATGCTATACTATGACATTTTTTAATCACTTTTTCCAACATACTATACTATGACTTTTTTTTTAACATTCTATACTATGACTTTTTTCAACATACTATAACTTTTTTCGACATATTATACTATGACTTTATCATGTTTTTTTTACATCCTATGACTTTTTTCCACATACTATACTATGACTTTTTTCGACATATTATATTATGACTTTTTTTCCGCATACTATACTATGACTTTTTTCCACATACTATACTATGACATTTTTTAATCACTTTTTCCGACATACTATACTATGACTTTTTTCGACATGCTATATTATGACATTTTTTAATGACTTTTTTCGACATACTATACTATGACATGTTTTAATCACTTTTTTCGACATACTATACTATGACTTTTTTCGACATGCTATACTATGACATTTTTTAATCACTTTTTTCGACATACTATACTCTGACTTTTTTCGACATGCTATACTATGAAATTTTTTAATCACTTTTTTCGACATACTATACTATGACATTTTTTAGTAACTTTTTTCGACATACTATACTATGACTTTTTTCGACATATTATATTATGACTTTTTTTCCACATACTATACTATGACTTTTTTCGACATACTATACTATGACATTTTTTAATCACTTTTTCCGACATACTATACTATGACTTTTTCCCACATACTATACTATAACTTTTTTGGACATACTACTTAATCACTTTTTTTCAGAAAATTATAGTATGATTTTTTTTGAACACACAATACATTTCATCACTTACATACTATACTATGACTTTTTTTTTTCAAAATACTATACTGACTTTATCCGACATGCTATACTATGACATTTTTTAATCACTTTTTCCAACATACTATACTATAACTTTTTATCATGTTTTTTTTTCATCCTATGACTTTTTTCGACATGCTATACTATGACATTTTTTTCAACATACTATAACTTTTTTCAACATATTATACTATAACTTTATCATGTTTTTTTACATCCTATGACTTTTTTCGACATGCTATACTATGACATTTTTTAATTACTTTTTCCAGCATACTATACTATGACTTTTTTTCGACATTCTATACTATGACTTTTTTCAACATACTATAACTTTTTTCGACATTCTATACTTTGACTTTTTTCAACATACTATAACTTTTTTCGACATACTATACTATGACTTTCTTCGACATGCATACTATGACATTTTTTAATCACTTTTTCCGACATACTATACTATGACAATTTTTTATATCACTTTTTTTTCCCAACATACTTTTTTTTTTTTTCAACATATATAACTTTTTTCAACATACTATACTGTGACTTTATCTTTTTTTACATCCTATGACTTTTTTCGACATACTATACTATGACTTTTTTCGACATGTTATACTTGAATTTTTTAATCACTTTTTTCGACATTTCTTGACTTTTTTAAATAACTTTTTTGACATACTATACTATGACTTTTTTCTACATCTACTATGAATTTTTAATCACTTTTTCCGACATACTATACAATGACTTTTTTCGACATGCTATATTATGACATTTTTTAATCACTTTTTTCGACTTACTATACTATGACTTTTTTCGACATACTATACTTTGAATTTTTTTAATCACTTTTTTCGACATACTATACAATGACTTTTTTCTACATACTATAACTACTTATGACGTTTTTTTTTTTCTTATTACTTTTTTCAGCATACTATACTATGACTTTTTTCCGACATGCTATACTATGACTTTTTTCAACATACTATACTACGATTTTTTTCCACATACTATACTATGACATTTTTTTAATCACTTTTGTCCGACATACTATACTATGACTTTTTTCACATACTATACTGACTTTTTTTACGTATTATATTATGACTTTTTTCCACTTACTATACTATGACTTTTTATCACATTTTTGACTATACTATGACTTTTTTCGACATATATTATGACTTTCTTCCACATACTATACTATGACATTTTTATAATCACTTTTTTCAACATACTATACTATGACTTTTTTCGACATACTATACTATGACATTTTTTAAATCACTTTTTCCGATATACTATACTATGACTTTTTTCCCACATACTATACTAAGACTTTTTTGGAAATACTACTTAATCACTTTTTTTCAGAAAATTATACTATGATTTTTTCAACA
Source organism: Pterois miles (assembly GCA_947000775.1). Classification (NCBI taxonomy): domain Eukaryota; kingdom Metazoa; phylum Chordata; class Actinopteri; order Perciformes; family Scorpaenidae; genus Pterois; species Pterois miles. Next base: position 1,038,583 of record CAMQGK010000100.1, on the reverse strand, counting down.
CACATTACATTTCATCACCTTTTTCCACATACTATACTATGACCTTTTTCCAACATACTATACTATGACTTTTTCCGTCCCACTTTTTCAACATACTATATTATGACATTTTTTAATCCTTTTTCCCAACATACTGTGACTTTTTCATCATGCTTTTTTTTTACATCCTATGACTTTTTTCGACATACTATACTATGACTTTTTTCCGACATACTATAGTATGACTTTTTTCAACATGCTATACTATGACATTTTTTAATCACTATTTTCCCATACATACTATGACTTTTTATCATGTTTTTCTATCATTATTTTTAATCACTTTTTTCGACTTACTATACGATGACTTTTTTTGACATGTTACACAAATACATTTTTTTAATCACTTTTTTTTTTTTTTTTTCGACATACTATACTATGACTTTTTTCGACATACTATACTATGCTTTTTTTCGACATGCGATAGTATGACATTTTTAATCACTTTTTTCCACATACTATACTGTGACTTTTTTTTTTTTTAATCGCTTTTGTCAACATACTATACTAAGACTTTTTAATCATGTTTTTTTTTTTTTTTTTTTACATCCTATGACTTTTTTCGACTTACTATACTATGACGTTTTATCACTTTTTTGACATACTAGGACTTTTTTAATCACTTTCTTCGACATACTATACTAGGACTTTTTTTAAAATCACTTTTTTCAACATACTATACAATGACTTTTTTCGACATACTATACTATGGCATTTTTTAATCACTTTTTTCGACATACTATACTATGACTTTTTATCATGTTTTTTTACATCCTATAACATTTTTTAACATACTATACTGACTTTTTTCCCCAACATACTAAGCTATGATTTTTTTCGACATACGATACTATGACTTTTTTTTAACCACTTTTTTCGTCATACTATACTATGACTTTTTTCAACATACTATACCATGTCCTTTTTTAACATACCATGCTATGACTTTTGTTAATCACTTTGACAAACTATACTATGACATTTTTTTTATCAGTTTTTTTTAACATACTATAGGATGACTTTTTTGACATACTATTCTATGACTTTTTTGGACATACTATATCACTGTTTTCAACATACTGTACTAGGATTTTTTTCAACACAATACAACGACATATTACCACTTTTTTTTCGACATACCATACTATCACTTTTTAATCACTTCTTCGGCATACTATACAATGACTTTTTAATCACTTTTTTCATCATACTAGACAATGACTTTTTCACTTTGTTCAACATACTATACAATGGCTTTTGTCAATACACTGACTATGACTTTATTGAACATACTACTTGACAACCTTTTTCAACATACTAATTTCAACACACAATACAATGACATTTTATCAGTTTTACTGACATACTGTGACTTTTTACATCAGTGTTTTCAACATACTATGACTTCTGTCGACAAACTATACAATGATTTTTTCACTTTTTTTGACATGCTATGACTTTTTTTTAATCACTTTTTTGACATACAGTGAACCCTCGCTATAACGCGGTTCACCTTTTGCGGCTTCGCGGATTTTTTTTACAGTGCATTTATTGTGCTCTGAATCCTGATTGAAAAAGAAAGAGTGCCAACAACTACCCATAACGATGTTCTTCTTTCGGAGAAAGACTCCTGCGCAGCCTGCAGTTAAAACAGACGCTACAGCGCAGCGGAGTGAGGACGGAGAGGCTCAGCTGGAGGGACTGTGAAATACGCGAGTGACAATGTTTCCAACCTTGTATTCATTACTATACTGTACTGTATTCAAATTATTGTTTTACAATACCGTTCTTTAAACTATCTTAGTTATTTGTAAGAAAACGTTAATATTTTTATTTCTTAAACAAATTTTGGGCCTGAAAACAGGTTTTGATTTTTGGTTTCATTCTATAGTACAGTATTGCATTGTAAAATAATAGTAAAAAATAAAGCTGACTACTTCACGGATTTCACCTATCGCGGGTTATTTTTGGAACGCAACTCCCGCGATAAACGAGGGTTCACTGTACTATACGATGACATTTTTAATCACTTTTTTTGACAAACTACAGTAAGAGTTTTTGACTTTTTTTTTGCTATACTATATTATGACCTTTTAGCAGTTTTTTTATAGCATACTATAATATGAATTTTAGCCATCATGCTATACAGACTTTTTGCTATACTATACCATCACTATTTAATTACTAACCTGTTTCACCACCACACTCCTTTCTGCAGCCTCCACTCCTCTACTGCCGAGCTCCTGTCTCCACCACTAAGGACGAAGCATCGGACCTGGGGCAGCTGAACTTTCTCCATAGATATTCATTCCCAAACGCATTTGACACGGCACCAATCTGTCCACATTCAAATCACAAAACAAAACTCACATTTTCTGAACTGCTTTTCATGTGTGATTATTGTGTCTTGTATATTTGTGTGATGTTTTCTGTGATCATTTTAACTTGAGTAATGTGTCTTTGAGAACTATAAAAAATGCACTGTGAATAAAAACAAAGTTATTTTTTCTACACACTATACAATGACTTGTGTGACTTTTTAAACAGTAAGAGTAACAGTAAAGTAAATTTTAATGACTTTTATCACTATATTGACATACTGTACAACAATGTTTTTATCACTTCTTTGGCATACAACACTGACTTTTTAATCACTTTTTTCGACACACTATCATAACTTTTTTTTTTTACAGTTTTAGCATTTTTTTTGACATACTATAGAATGATTTGCGTGACTTTTTTTTTTCCCAACATAGTCATTTTTTTTATAGACATTTTTTTTATCTCACTTTTTTCAACATACTTTAATATGACTTTTTAAGCACTTTTCAACATAAGGTTAGGACTAGGCTTTTAACATACTGTACTATAATGTTTTTTTCCCTTTTTTTTGACACTGAATAGGTTACTTTTTAATCACTTTTTTCAATGTACTATACGCTGACATACAATACTATGACATTTCACCATACTATACTCTGACTTTTAATCCCTTTTAACATACTATACTGTGACTTTTTAATTACCTTTCTGGATATATCATGGCTTTTTTTTGACAATGACTTGTCGACATACTATGCTCTTTTTTAGCACTTTCTTTGGCATAATACACCATGATTTTTTGATATACTATACTTTGACTTTTTAAATCACTTTTTTGATATAATATACTGTGACTTTTTTAGACACAGAATACTAGGACTTTTTATTACTTTTTCCCCACAATGACTAATTTTATACTTTTTCTCGACATACTATACCATAATTTTTTTTTAAGTTTTTCTATTCAATTTTTTGGACATACTATACTACGACTTTTTTAAATTACTTTTTCAACATGATAGTATGACTTTGCATTTTGTTGACATTCTATGCTATGATGTTTGTGTGATATTCTCAACATTAAGTAATTTTTACTATGACTTTTTTCAACATACTATAATATGACTTTTAATCACATTTATCAAAGTACTATACTCTGACATACTATGCTATGATGTTTTTATCACTTTTGACATACAATACTGTGACTTTTTTTGTCACTTTTATGGACATAGTGTAATATGACTATTTTGGACATACTATACAATGACTATTTTCATCAATTTTTTGGACATACTATTCTATTTTATCACTTTTTTCATAGTATGTCCAAAAAAAGTCATACTATGTCCAAAAAAAGTGATAAAACTCATAGTATAGTATGACAAAGTAGGTCAAAAGACTATACTGTGAGGTTTTATTAGTTTTTTCAACATACTATGACTTTTTAATAACTTCTTTTGACAAACTAAAGTATAACTCGGCGGCGTACAAATGTTCTCGGAGTTCCCAGCATTCCCAGTGTTCTCGGCATTCCCAATGCTACAAGTGTTTCCAGTGTTCTCTGCATTCCCGGCGTTCCCAATGCTCCCAGAGTTCCCAATGCTCCTGGCGTTTCCAGTGATCTTGGCATTCCCAGTGTTCCCAATGCTACAAATGTTCCCGCCGTTCTCAGTGCTACAAATGTTCCTGGTGTTTCCAGTGTTTCCAGCACTCCCAGAGTTGCCGGTGCGCCCAGCTTTCTCGGCACTCCCAGCGTTCACAATGCTCCAGGCATTCCCTGTGTTCCCATTGTTTTCGGCGTTCCCATTGCTCCCGGCATTCCCAGTGTTGCCAGTGTTCCCAAAGCTCCAAATGTTTTCCAGTATTCACAATGCTCCAAATGTTCCCGGTGTTTCCAGTGTTCCTGGCGTGCCCAGCGTTCCCAATGCTCCCAGTGTTTTCAGCATTCCCAGTGCTCCCAATGTTCGCATTGCTCCCAGTGTTCCCAATGTTACCAGTGTTCTCAATGCTCCCAGTGTTCCCAAAGGTCCAAATGTTCCCTGTTTTCCCAGTGTTCCTCGCGTTCCCAGTATTCCCAATGCTCCTGGTGTTCCTGGCGTTCCCGGCATTCCCAGTGTTCCCGGTGTTCCCAGTGTTCCCCGTGCTCCCGGTATTGCCAGTGTTCCTGGCGTTCCCAGCGTTCCCAATGCTCCCAGTGTTCCCAGTGTTGTCTCTTCACCACTTTTGTCGTACTACACTATGCCTTTTTTTGACATACTACATATTTTTGTACATACTATACTGTGACTGTGACTTTTTTCAACATAATTCATTTTTAGTATGACGTTACAAATTTTTTTCGACATACTGGAATATTACTTTTTAAAATCACTTTTTTTGACATGCTTTGCCATACTATACTATGACTTTTGACCTATTTTATTTTCTTTTTTTTTGATATACTACTTTAACACTTGACACACATACTATGATTTTTTTCAGCACACTACAATGACTTTTAATCATTTTTTCAACATACTATACTATGACTTTCTCTACTATGACTTTATCGCTTTATATGACACTATATTATTACTTTTTTCAACATACCATACTGTGACTTTTTTAGCATATTTTTTGACATACTTTAATATGACATCATGGCGTAACAGAAGTGCTTAAGGATGTGGGGTCACAGTGTCCAATATTATTAGGCTATAAGTAAATAAAAACACCATAAACCTATCTTCTTATCTTGTTGATGTCTTATTCAGTAAATACGGAGACACAATATCGTTACAATAGATAATTCGTTCTACATTATTATAAGAACTATAGATGCATTTCTAGGGGTTCAGTGAGTCCCCTGAACCAACACAAACTGCAGTCTACTGCAGGTTTGACTCTTTGGGCTTTGTAACTTTGCAGACCCTTTACATACACAAAAAACTATATTACACACCAAAGGAAATGGAAAAAGCACAAAAACAATAGGTCCCCCATAAGCTACTGAAATACACAAAAATAAATAGCATAAATACATGATAATGTACGGTACTGTAAATGTTCCCGAGAATGAATGAAGTATCATGATTTTGCTGCATCATAAAACTGTTTGCATCCATTTATACTGACTGACATACATACATGAAGGCACCTCATAGCGGGGCTCAAAACATTGACCAATTGACTATATGCCTGTATGTGGTCGCACACGACAAACAGTACAGCATTACTTACTTTAGCAGGTGTGGATGTGCAGTGGGAGACTGCCTGAGAAGTCTGGCTTTGTTTCGTTGCGCTAATCGAGACCGTCGGCTGATCCCCTCGTTAATTAAATACTCGAAGTGGATCCACAAACACACGACTTCAGTTGAATAATGTCGGCATGCAGCTGTACACGTTGTCCGTTGAGTTTGATTGAAGCGACTAGCATGCTACAGCTAGCAACTGGTGCGCTGCCAAAACTTTCCGGGTAAAACTCCGGTTAGGTTCATGAAACTCCTAGAAGTTGACAGCGAAGCTTAATTTAAAATATGTTGTACGCTTCCAATAACCGACGACATGAACACAAAGCGGCTGTTAATGCGAAAAAATCTCCTACATCAGAGCTTCAGCACAGAGTAGATGTTGTCCGAGGCGGTGTGTCTAACAATATGACGATCCTCTTCTACCCAGAATGCCTAACACCGACAAATGAGGGACAGTTTACAGCACCTGTGTAACATCCAACACATGCTGAGGGCTACAGCTTGAGGGCTGAGCCCCGTTTTCCTGTTGTAGCCTCGCTAAAACGCAGAAAACACGACCATTGTGCTACTGGAGGCAACAGCTTTGGTCCAAGGGTACTTCTGGTCTGCACTGACAAACAGGAAACGCAAAGGGACCCATTTAAAATGTTTAGCTTGACAAGTTTGAAAAGGTCTATATTTGTTTGAATTTTGGCAAGTAGACACCATTAAAGTATGCCGAATTGGCTATTAGCACTTCCTGTTTGCAATATGCCAATGATTGTACTCACAACTACCACTGGATTACTTTGATACTGATGAAAATTTTAAAATGTGATGATTCTCAGGCAAGTTCTGGTGGGATAGCGAACGTCTCTTTCCATATTTATAACAGCTATTTATCCTCTCAATGTGTTGGTCACAGTGAATCTAAAAAAAATATCATGTCTGTGTTCACTAAATTATGACTCTGCAGGCCTGCCTAAAGTACAGTGAGTAGTACTGTAGTACTTAGTTACTTTCCAAGTAGTCCAGCATGTTTATAATTGTGTCTCAGGTGGACTTGCAGCTAGTAAACATGACAGCAGATGCACATGTACAGTAATTTTTATTTAGAGGCCACAGCTCTTGCATATTACAACTGTTGGCTTTCATAAGGCAAAAGCAAGAATGAATCCACCAGCTAATTCACACAGAAAACAGAAAGCGTTTGGGGAGGGTGGGAACCCACAGGCATGCAGCGATGGCTCAGAATGCAATGTACAGCATTTTATATTTATATATATTTATATAATATATACAAAACAACAGTGAGACCCAAACAAATGCCAGACATCTCATTCTACACAATTACAGAACAAAGACGGACCAACTTTTTTTTTTTTTAATAAAAAAAATTATTTTTGCTCTTTTCTCTGTAAAAGTGCAACTCAATTAAAATAGAACCTGTTTCAAGGCCTTTTAATGTTGAAATAAAAATAGAATCTCCCAAGTTATCAAAATGGACCTATGAGAATATTGCATCTCTAGAATACCCACTCGTTGAAGTTCATGATTCCTGTTGAACCGTGTCTAATTAGTAATTGAGATAAGATCACATAGCATTGACACATGATAAAAATGCAGGTCTGGACTTACTGTCGATGTTAATAACAGTGAGTAGACAACAGTGTATCTGTAACAGCCGTAAACAAATACAGAGGTTTATTTTCAGTTTGAAGCAGTTGGCATTCACTTAAAAACAGACAAGACAAAGAAAAGGGTCCACACACTCATCATCACGACAATGTACCATTAATGAATGTAGAATACGACAAAGAAGCGCCATATAGGTTTGCATTGGACAGGGACACACCTATTAATCTCACTCAACATTGTCAAACAAATGGTTCTCCATATTGCTTAGTAACACATAGAAATGAATTTAGAAATGAATGAATCAAAGATAGGTGCTATCTTTATCATGACACAGCTAAACTGCCAATCATGGTTATTTTTTAACATTTTTATTTTTATTTTCCTCAGTATAAGTACTATTTTATAGTTAATAGTTCCTTCATAGGCATTTCGAGCTGACAAAGAGGTCCTAGAGTGGCTATCTGAGTTGGTACATGCATCGGTAACCAGGCTAAAGTCAAAAGTGTGAAAGGGGGTCAGGGTTCAGGGGTTCAGGGGCGAGAGTGTCAGTATACGCCGAGCTCTAGTCGTCCTCTTCATCCTCCTCGTCGCTGTCCTTCATGGAGATGCCCTGCATGCCTCCTTCCCTCACTGAAGCAGTGGCCTCCTCCACGGTCAGCCGGTTGCGCACCGTGTCGTACATCTTACTGTTCAGGGTGGAGTCCAGGACACCCTGCAGGCGAAAGTCCCGGTACTTTTTCTACAGGGGGAGAGAGATACATCAGCACAGCACGGACACAAAAACAAATTCTGGTTGTTTTATCAACCTGATGGGTGTTTCCCGTCTTACCTTTGTAATCCTGATGAGGATTTTTAGCTGGTAGACGTGGAGCTGCTGATCCATGCGTTCAGTGAGCCAGGTCCCCAGTAGGTTCATGGTGGCAGTGTACCATTGCTGAAACACATAAACACAACACTCTCCAGCAAAACACACACTCACACACATACTCAAGACATAACATAACACTAACCTTTACGACACACATAAAGAACTTCAACTAAACACATACAGTATATGACAATAACATTAACTTTTAAGCACCCTCGTGTGTGCATTCAAGCATCACTTCAATAAAACCTGCGAGCAGCTTTAATACATGTGAGGCTACACTTCATTTCACCCGTGTGTGCAGTACAAGCACCAGTTAGTGAGGTCTATCGTCGAGTCTCCTTCTGCATTTCTGAGTCAGAATCAGCAATCAGTGCAAGTTAACAGGCTGCATTCATGTAAGAAGTCATTTTCAAAATAAACATATCTTACCAGCTAAAAAGAATCCCGAACTTCCCTCCGGGGATTAATAAAGGTTCATCTTATCTTATCTTATCTTATCTTAAAAAGGTTAGAGCTAAGTGTGTTTCTTGGAACTGTTTCTTTAATACATCTACTATCATTGCCTTCTGCCTTCATTTTGGTCTAATGCTTTTAAAGCTCCTGAAAACTTGGTTTTAAAAACGATTTCTCTGTAACTTCATATATAAATGACTAAAGCTAAATAAAAAAAAAAGGATGGTAAAAAAAAAAAAAAACACAGCCTTCATTATTTTTGTGAAGAATTTCACACTCAAAAACTGAACTAAGTTTCTTCATTGGGACTGTGTGGGTGTTCTCAGATATAAATCTCTTATAAGAAATTAACTGTTCAAAGTTTGGCAGAAACTTTGGCAGCGGTCTGGGGGGCGGGGCATACAAGCTGGGAAAAGGAGGAAACAGCTAGCCTGGCTATGTCCTCTATCTGCACTACCACCCTCTCTAAACCTGACTAATTAACCTGTGAAACCATCATGACCATTTTCAAAGGGGTCCCTCGACCTCTGACCTCAGGTTAGGTGAATGTAAATGGGTTCTCTGGGTACCCACGAGTCTCCCCTTTACAGACATGTCCACTTTATAATAATCACATGAAGTTTATAGCAAGTCATAAGCAAGTCAGCGCACGTTATGATTTGTTATGATATGCTAAATTCAGTACCTGTGAGGTTTCCCGGACAATATTTGTCATTGTTTTGTGTTGTTAATTGATTTCCAATAATACATCTAAACACATATTTGCTTAAAATAAACATATTTGCCCACTCCCGTGTTAATAAGAGTATTAAATATTTGACAAATCTTCCTTTAACATGCATTTTGAACTGATAAAAAAAATGTGTGATTAATTTGTGATTCATCATGATTAAATACTTTCAAATGACAACCCTAATTAACACCTAATTTATTTGTGTTAATAAAACATTTAATTATTGTTTTTACGCTTCAGTTGTTGTACAAGTTAAAGAAACTAGACATAATATTTTATTAGTGAACTTTAGAGGTGCTGGTAGGCATATTTTACTTTAACAGTCAGACTAGCTGTTTCCAGTCTGGTTCTAGCTTCATATTGAGCAGACAGACAGTGGTATCTATCTTCTCATCTAATGCTTAACAAGAAAGCAAATAAGCATATTTAGGTCCACATCACTCATAGTAAAAGTTGATTGATAAAACATGTTTTCAGGTCCTTTAAATGTAGTGAACACAAACTCATATATACTGTCCACTGAGATATTTATGAATTAAATGAATTAAATGAAAACTGGTCCGATTACAATTTGACCATAACGATAAATTTAAAACTATATCTACTAAAATAAGTCGGGACTTTCTTTAATTTGGGCTTTACTGTTTCAGTAATGTTGCCAGCACGCACACACACATGCACACCACGAGTGTGACATCCACACACAAACTGCGTTCATCAAACTCTGCTGGAAAAAGCAATTTTAGAGGACATACTCAGAGCACTGATACTGCTGCTACTTTAAGAAAAAAAAAAAATAAAACCAAAGGAAGTAATAAAGCATTGACAGATTTATCTGTCTTGAACTGTAATTACCCTTTGAAATACTAAAAAAGTTCCACAAGTCAATATTTTGTAAAAGCTGCATGGCCCATCAATTATTGAAGGCAATTACTTAGCCTCTATTTATAATTTATTCAAGCAGAAATGGTGAGCTGCATTTAAATACCCTACACTGAAGATAGAAAACTACTACTGTATGGGAGATTGAAATTATAGTTTTGACAAGAGTTCATTAGCAAAAGAAAAATAGAATGAGAGTGAGTAAATGGTTAGCAGGCAGGGAGCAGCGGTGCTATTTTCTTGTACCTTTTCTCTACATTACTTTGGGTGGCAGTTTCCCAGACTGTTTAAAGTTACAAGAGAACAGCACCCAAGTCTAATAGAGACAGTTGTCACACCTCCAATTTCAAGAAAAAAGAAGTCAACTTTAAACATGTGAGTAGGCAGGAACGCAGAGAAAGGTTTTCTTCGGCCCAAATTACAAGTGGGAGGATTTCATTTGTTTGGTTGTTGAGGTTTAGCTTTGGGTCGAGGTTTCTTTAGGTCAGGATTAGGTGAATGGTTGAAAGGTTTGAACTTGAGGCCGGTTATGCAGATGCCTGTCCACTTCACAGTCGAGTTGAGCGTGCAGTGCATGCAGACCTCGCAGGTGGGTGGGTGGCAGAGTACGTGCTAAGGAAGACTGCTCTATGTGCAAATGAGGCAGAACTCTGAGGAGGAGGGTCATGCTAGAAGATGTACACAGGAAGATTATTTGACTCTAAAATCATGCCAACCAACATAATGTGATAAAACAACGCAATGCAACACTAGAGATAAGTGCCACTTTCTGAATAGAGGAGGCAGCAGGAATGGTGTTAATCAGAAAAGAGGAGATAAAAAGGATTGAAATTAATTAGTGAAAGAAAGAGAGATAAAGTAGAGCCTATGCAACACCGAGGAACTGTTTGTTCACATGCATGCAAATGGATGGATGGAAATGCATTCAAATGAAAGAGGAAAAACAGAGACATCCTTGAATTAAAGTGCAGTTTAAAAAAGCTAAAACTGAAAAATTCACAACTTGAGAAATCTCTGAGAAGAATTTAACATGACAGTGCTGAGTACGATTTTGGTGCACTTCGGGGCCACACAGAGGACACGAGGGGGGAAAAACTCCACACTAGAAAAACTGACAACACAGACGGGGGAGCTAGTGTGGACCTCAAAGACAAAAAGCAGACCCACTTCACAACAGCATCACTCCTCACTCCAAAACAACAACAAAACAAAACAAAAAAATCATATTCATCTGGCACAGGACTCCTGCTTCTACAGCCAAACACAAAAATATAAAACCAAAGGGAGACTTCTGAGTATCTCTCAGACAAAAAAAAAAAAAAAAAAATTCACGTCACTGCCTCACAGAACTGAGAATCTGTCAAACACACAAAGCCATCACACACCTGTAGAGACACAGGTCTGTACAAATAGTTTCTGAATGACATGAAGCACACACATCACAGCATTATGTGTCGTTCGGATCACACATGGAGGACACATTGCTGTCAATGTATCCCGTTAGGATTATGTTTTTGTAAGACAGTGCTCTCTTCACCCTCTAACACACTGGTTCCCAACCTTTTATAGCCATGTCATGTTGGCTCTTAGACCCTCCATGACACAGGGCGTATATTTCTGTTAACTGTGAGCTGTTAAAGGGATAGTTCAGGTGTTTTTAAGTGGGGGTCTATGAGCTTATCCACAGTCAATGTATTACATACAGGAAATGATGCTCGTCACGTCCACAGTTTGGAGTATAAAATACGAGTTACCGTCACAGCAACAAAGCAATGTACTGCTGTCGATGGGGCCGGGAGCAAAACGTATTTCAATCATCTAAAAAAAATATAAGTGTATGTGTACGCTAGATTTATAATATTGTCACAGCTTTAACTTGCCCTCAGACAGCCCTCCTCCTCCGACAGGGCACTGAACTTAAAGTGAAACTCATATATGCTCTCTCCAAACCGACCAGACTCAGTATAGATACGTTTCACTTTCAGTTCAGCTTCCCATCAGAAAATATTCTAAATGTAGCATACACTAACACTGGTTTTGATTTCTTTAGGTGAGCCTTTCTTTTAGGTGGCTAAAATACGTCCACAGCACATTGTTTGGTTCCGTGCGGTAACTCCATCTGTCATATACTGTAGGTAATACACCGACTATGAATAAGTATCTCATACAACCCCACTTCAAAACACCCAAACTATCCCTTTAAACCAGAGTGATGATCGCTTCATTTTATAGTCCTGCAAGTTGTTGCACCAGGAAGAGCAGTTAATTTTCCCAGAAGTGAACTTGGTAATATTAAGTATTTTTTTACTTGAAAAATGACAGTTTCACACAGTGATTAAATGTTTGTCAAAATATATCAGTTATGTTGTCAACTGACAAATTGCTCTAAAGATAGAACGCTGAGAAAAATGACACTTTGCCTGTGAGTCGCTCTTTAATATCTGGAGACAGTAATGATGGAAGAACCAGTGGAAATGTTTCTGTATCGGTTTTTTTTCGGTCTTTTGTTTATGTTGTTATTAATTATGAGCAATTGCCATTTATGTATGATACAGCCATCTTCACGTGAAAAAACATCAGAGTCTACAAAAGTGATCAATAAATAATTGTTGCGTTATTAATAGGGGCAAAAGTGTTGTTTCATATATTACGTTACTTCATACATGACAACAAAATTGAAATCTATACACCACATACACAATATGTGTACTATTGTTCAACATACTTTTGTGTGAATAAACAGCAGTATGTATCTTTTCTGATGCACTGAGCAGTAATTTCTGTCATCACTTCACTTCCTGAAAGCCTCCTTGAAGACATGTAACCATGGAGACGTGTAACCATGGTAACCCAGGTCAACCTCAGTGACCAAAACAAAAATTAGTGAAAGTCAAAATCTGGATTAATTTAAAATATATATTACACCTTGCAAAGTGAAATCTTATACTTTTAAACTGAAGCCTCATTGACGTTACAGAGCGGTCCGTGAACATCTCTTATGAACGTTTTCGCCACTACCGCATTGCACTGTGGGATATTTATGTAGTGTCCAGTGTTGCGTACTCTAATATTTTCCCTGATATAGGAAGAAATTTACGGACTGTTTTCAAACTAAGGTTTCGGAAATAGTAAAAATGTCACATACTGTTGTGCTAAATAGCATGTTAGTGTGCACGTTGGTTGTGTTTCAGACACAACCGATACTTTCTCCTCTTCAATGAAACAGTCTGCTGTAGGTCTGTCTGTAAACTATTTCCCTCTCATTTTATCAGAATGTTTAACTGGGTAAAACGTCACGCTCTGCAACCATGTTTTCAAACCGGTTACACTATGTAAGTTCACATGGTACAATTATACAAAGTAGTATGAAACTAACTACTTGCCGCGTAGCAGTTAGTGTTGATTTTATACCCAGACTGGTGCAACAGGCTGCTGAAAGTATTTCCTGAGAAAAATTTATATTATTTTGTGTAGCAGACACATTTTTCTTTTCTTTTCCTGTCCTGGAAATCCTCTCATGACCTTCCAGATTTATCTTGCAACCACTTGGTGGGGTCGTCACACCCAGGTTGGGAACCACTGCTCTAACAGACCAAGGGTATACGACATGTCAGCCTCAGGGTTTGACATCATTATGTCGCCCTGGCCCATCCAGCAGTGCATCCTTCAGCCAGCATTTTCACTTCACAGAGGAACGTGCATGGGTGCTCCACTGTGGACTGAGGCCAAGAGGGCTGAGTGTCATTCATTCAAGAGGCTGACATGCTTTATGTGGAAAGTATCTGAAAGCACAGTGGTGAGCTAAAAAAATATAAGTTGGTGTGCTGGTATATGATCACTGTGGATAGTTCTGTTCTTTCCAGAGAGCACTGCTTCAGATAATCCTTTTCTTGAGGATGCTTTTATGGACTCTTTGTAAATAAAAGTTTCCTTTTTTTAATACACAAAGGCCCAAAAGCACTGTGGCAATGCACACCAGAATGCAGAGGGCAGCAGCTAAGGTTCAGAGAGAAGAGAGACAGAGAGAAAGAGAAAAGTCAAGAGGTAGAAGATCAGAAAAGCCTCTTCTGCCAAGTACATTTCCTGCTCTCAAAATGGGACTTATCCCGCTCTGCCCTGTTGTTTTGCCACATTTTAGAAGGCCCCTCCCTTGTTGTGAGGAGGAGACGGCATCTTACTTACATCAAATAACCTTTCTATATACACCTCCTCATTGACCTTATCACGGAGCATATCCTGAGAGTGGCGCACAAAGGTCACATAGCCGTCGGCCACGTCCATCCCAGGTTTCTGTAAAACAGAAGAGAACAGGGTCGGGCCTCAGGACAGGAATGTGCAAACACTGCAAGATTATTGTAGTCAAAAAAGGTCGAAAGAAATACTGTTGATGATTAAAACAAAGAGTAGCTTGTTCAGCTATATCAGGTTAACACAGGAAGGTAGGGTGGTATTGCACTTACAGGTACATCCACATATTTAGAGGCAGCTTTCACCTGAAATCAGAACAAAACTGTCAAATACAGGCCATGAGAACATTTCAATTACTATTAATATCATTAGGGCTGGATATCTGTGTACATTGTTCAATACTAGTGCATATATGATATGATGAGATTTGATTCCAAAATATACTTTTATGATGGCTTACTTTGACAGACATAAACATGTTTTCCTATAAAAAACATTTTAATGCAGTATAATGCAGTCTAAAATAAAAAAAATACAGTACAAAACTGAGAGAGGAAGCATTTAATGCCAGCTTTAGGTACAACAGTACTCAATGGACACATTTTGGTCAATATCCAAAACGGATTGAGGTTCAATAACCAGCCCTACATATTACTGAATCAGCTCGTTATGGTCGATGAGGCAATGAGTGACTCAATAAAGAGAAGCATCATCTCACCGTGAATGAGAGGAATGAAGAGAAGAGAGTGCCTTCATCATATCTGGAAATCTTAGCCAACACGCCCTCCAGAATGGCAACAAACTGAGAAATGAGAGAAAGAGCAGGAGTCAGTGCTACATGCTGATGTTGAGCAGGTATGATGTTTCTACAATGTTCGCCATATTTTAATAGTCTGTCATCCTCTGTGTCCTCCGGTGCTTCTAATGGCATCTGCTGGATTTCACAAACTGGAGGAAAACAACCAATCAGAGCTGAGCTGGAGTCTGCCGTCCAGCTTCCATCTATGAGAGCTGACTGTCAGACACTCGTGAACTCTGATCAAATGGTCAAACTAGGCAGCGCTGATCAAATATGAATCAATATTGTGTTACTCTAATGCCAATTTCTCTCCTAAAATGTTTTCAGAAACATCTTGTCGTTACTGTTTAGCTGCAGAATGAGACAGTGTGTGACCCGGCAGCCATGTTGAGATCTCTTGGGTGAATACAAAGCACTGCTCACATCGAGCACAGCCAATAGGAAATGACTCTGAAATGACCTGTAATTGATCAAAGTCTCCTGTCACAGAGCCATGAGGAGGTGCAGAAGTCTAGTTTTCTCTCAGAAGACTTGAATTACAATATGCTGAAAGGGTTTAAGGGTTTTTTGCCCAATGATGCCAAAAAGATTCTGCCTACTTTAGGTTTATATCCATGCTCTACTTTATAATGTCAGTGGTTATGTCAAAGCAAGTGACTAATACGCCTATTTGAAAATTACCTCTGCTAAATCTATTACACAAATGTTTTTGACGTAGTTGTGAGTTGGGTGTGTGACGCACGGAGGAGCCACGGAAGCATAGTGTCGAGTGTGAAGCGAGCAGCAGCACCACAGACCAAGCATTCGGCCAGTTTGAACAGGCATGATTTGAAGGGGAACTGCAGTAGTATAATAAATAATACATGTGTTGTCACAGTTGATATACAGGCGCACCTTTGCAACCAGAAGCTGGATCATGTCTTTCACACTTTCCTCAATCAGCTCATCTATTTGGGAGTGGTACTGTTTCTGTAAAAAAGGGAGAAGTTTTAACAAAACATCAGTTTAACAGATCCTTTTCATTTTCTGAAAATAAAACTTACACTAACTGTCATTTATTAACATGCAGTCAGTGTCCCAGGTGAAGTTTTTACCTCTTGGCCCATCTCCATTGCGCAAAGTTTAGCTGATTGGTCCTTGGCATCCACCATCACGTTGAACATGGTGCATAATGTTGGAGAAATGCGGAAATCTGTGGACTTGCTGCTCTTTGTAAGCTTGGACTCAAATGCCATCCTGGTGCTGCAATGCAAGTGAAATATTTATACTATATTATAAAATATTCAGTGAAGTATTCAGTATTCATTCTCAACATTTGGTGCCTCTAAGTATCTCTATTTCCGTCAGTCTGTCTTCTTCTCATGCACGGACACACAAACGCACCGCTTGACGCAGTTCTCGATCATGTTGCTCGACATGAGCTGGATGCGACTCTCAAGGTGTTTGGCAAACTCCTCCTCAGGCCAGTGCAAGTCCCTGATGAAAGTCTGGAGGGCATCCAGCTTCCAGAAGAGGTCCTCCGACGTCCCAGAGCCATTACTGCCATCAACCCAAACACACACACACACACGCACACACACACACACACACACACACACACACACACACACACACACACACACACACACACACACACACACAGGTCAGAAGACAAAGGTCATTGTGTTGGAGAGAGAGGGTGGGGTGGGTGGTGTTGTGGCAGGTGCAGAGGAGGATGCTGTTCCTCCACACCTAAACACAGTCAAACTGAACTCTGACCATACACTGACTGGTTCCTCCAAATGTCTGTCTCAATGCAGGTGTTTCTGGACAGTCAGTGTATGGGTGAAAAGGAGCGGGCAGGGTTTACTGTAACAATTCAATAACCATACTGTAGAGTATGATTATTGACTGGGATGTGAGGTGGCCACATGCAGGTAAAGTCACTTCAGATACAGCAGCTAATCACACTGTGTCAAGACGAAGGAGAAGGGAATGGAGAAGTGAGGGAGGGCATGTAAAAATGGCATTTATGAGCCGAGAAAAAAAACAAAAAACAAAACTCTAAATAGATTCATCACAGGCCCTCTCTCAACATCCATGTCCCCAGGTTGGTGGGGGCCCTGGAAGAACTATTACTAAACAAACCATGCAGACCTTTTAAGGCATCCTGAGTAGAGCTCACTGGGAAAGATGTGGAGTTGTGAGAGGAGGTGATAAAACAGAGAGAGAGAGGTCTGAAACACCAGCTGCACAGCCTCTCTGCACCATCATCTCCAATCCAACCAATCCATTATCTTCCCTCCTAGTCAGACTACTAGCAGGTGGTCAAGGTCAGGGATGAATCTACGGCCATTCACGATCTACAGTGCGCTGAAAATTACTAAAGCAAATGTCTGTGGACAACATCTCTGGGGAGATACATCTTTTGTAGAGCGGAGACTTGCAAATGTTTCCAAAAAGCCTCGGAGCAATATATTATATTCATATATACATATATTTTGTTTTGGCCTGTATCTCCACACCTCAGCTCAACAGCATGCATGTTGAGACAAATGAGAGCATTTCTCATTTTAGAAAGCAGAACCCCATCTACTCTAACAGCTTTCAGAGTGCCCTTGGCATGAACATGGACATGATCGTGGCGTATTCACACAAGAGAAAACATACTGAATTTGCTCTTTCGATTTTATGTAGCATTTCTTCTCTGGTTGGGAGTTATTCAGAGAAACTTTGCTGTACTTTAAAAAAAATAAGTTTGATGAGAAAGTTTAATTTTTGAATGCTCTTCATCTTCATACCAAGGTTGCCTCTGCTTGCTTAATATTTCTAAAGTAAACTAGTTGAATACACACTCAGAGTCATATATAGCAGCCATCCATGACGGGGTAGAAAAGCTAGGCATTTGTGGAAGGTTAACTGATAGTCCTGCTACTGGCACTGGCAGATTTGGTACTTTGGGAATTTGGAGGTTCACATTTGGTAGATTCACATTGGGCAGATTACTTGTTAAACTCCTGCAGAAAAGACAGACAAAAAGAAAAAAAGAATCCATAACAGTGGTGTGGGAGCTGCAGAAAGCCATGTAACACTCATCATAAAAGTAACGTAAAATCTGAAATTAGGCAAAGACAGGAACGTACAGTTGCACACATAAACAAGACCGACAGTAATTGTCAAAGACGCACATTATACAAAGACCTAGAGAGTCAAGAGGGCTCAGGATGCACATGTATACTGTATTAAATGCAGTGAGAGGGAGAAGCAACTTAACCGAAAAGAATAAACACAAATAAAGACCAAGGAAAGAAACCTTTACCTTAATACATCTTAAATATAATCTTTGCAATAAAAAATGTAAAAGCAAAAGTGTGAACAAACACCACAACTAATAAATTATAACAGCAACATAACAGACTGGAGGCCTTTTGTTTCTGGCAACATGTCAAAGCACACATTATGAAGGTTAGTTCACAAAACAAAACAACAGAGATATTAGATGCTGCCCTGACCCCAATGTGTCAGAGAGAAATTGCTAAGGCACATACATTAGTCAAAGACTATTTCTAGAATAAATAACCCATTTCTTTCAGAGGAAAAATAGGTTATTCAGCCCACTCTTGGCTCATTCTTTAAAAGTGAACCTACAGGAAGCCTGGGTGAGCATTACTGCTGCTCTCCTAGATTTCAGCCTCCACGCAGTCAGTCTGTCATCTGCACATAAAAGCCTTGCATCTCCAACCATCCTACAGCCTAGATAGAAAGACGGAGGCTCCTTACTTTACAGGCTCCCAGGACTCTCGCTCAAAGCCCTTGTGAATTGACTGTGCTATGGAGGACTCCATCAGATCCACATATCTAACCACCAGAGGAGCATACAGATCCTGGAGGTGTTTGTGGAACTTTCCATTGCACAGGTGATCTGTATTAAAAGAAGTGGCAGACGCAGAAAGACATTAGTGTCTTTGTTTAAGCAATTAAATACCCAAAGTTTCCACTAAATGAATGTGGGAGCTTACAGTCTGTCCGGAGGAAGTCGTTGAGCAGCTGGAAGAGGGGGAAGCTGTCCCAGCTCTCAGGGGACTGGATCTCAAGAGCGGCATCCATGTCGATGGCATAGAGGGCCAGGAAGTTTTCTGCATGCTCCACCATGAGGTCTGTCCACCACGCAAACGCCTACAGACACAGCAGGAGGGAAGAAAAACAGGTGAATAAGGGCTCCGGTTAGAAGATGAGATGACGAAAGGAAGAAAGACGAGGAAGGAGGGATCAACTGGAGCTCATCGGTTCATAAGAGGAAATTCCGCTGGATCTCTGTATGTTTAATGCATGTTAATGTATGTCAAAGGAATTGTATAATACTTCGGAAATATGCTTTAATTATGCTTTAAATATTCTCTTTCTTGCTGAGAGTTAGATGAGAAGCTTGTTACCGCTCTCATGTTTGTCACGTTAGATATGAAGCTATAACCAGCAGCTGGTTAGCTTAGCTTAGCATAAAAGCTGGAAACAGGGGGAAACAGCTAGTTTGTTTCTGTACAGGGTTAAAAAAAAATCTACGTGCCAGCGCCTCCAAAGCTCATTAATTAACGTTATATCCATAAACTGTATGTAAAAATGGACAACATGACAGCTCCCCAAAAGTGAAGCTAAACCATCTTGATCGCCCCCTGGTGGCTGGCTGCAGCATAGGTCATAAACCCCACCCCCTCCATCCTAGCTGGATGGGACATGGGCCAAACTAAAAAGTCAAAGTACATGTGAAAGATGGATTGAATTAGTTATTCGATGCTATAAAAAGGGGCTGAGACATAATGATTGACAGCTGTGATAATGTGGCTTCACCACTCGATCACTACTGGCCATCCATCCATCCACTGCGGGGGGATGCATTGGGCGAAGGAGGGGTACACCCTGGACAGGTCGCCAGACAGACAACCATTCACACTCAAATTCACATCTACGGGCAATTTTCATCATGCATGCATTCATTCTGCATGTCTTTGGACTGAGGGAGGAAGCAAACTCCAAACAGATTGGCCCCAAGACAAATCTGAACCTGCGACCCTTTTGCTGACAGGCGACAGCACTAACCCCTGCACATTAACATCAGCGGCCAGAAGCAAAGCTACACTTCTGCCATTTTGGACTGAAAGTGATTACTGGACAGCATCTACCGTAAAAGAGCCATACAAAGTTATTTAAATTCTACAGTCTATGGCGTTTTTGATCTAGTTGCTTCTATTTGGCTTTGAATGACATAAAAATCTCAAGATGGAGGCCCCCATATCCGGGATATTTAGGCTTCCCTTTTTTACAATGAGAGGAAGTGGAGATGCGTCATCCATCTACTTACAGTCTATGGTTAGATCTGGTTTGTTTTATCTGTCTAAAACCAAGGTGTATAAATAACACATTATAGTTTTACAGGGAATTGTGTGCTCAGTGACTTCCTGGTGTCTCCACGGTCTACAGAACATCCAGCAAACAGTCTAACACATAACTGTGCATAACATTAAACATACATGATATCAAATCTTAATTGATGAGGTGCTGGTTGGTGGATTTTGTTTTACCTTTGGACAAAGCCCAGCTAGCAGATTCCCCTTGCTCCCAGTCTTTATGCTATGCTAACCAGTTGCTGGCTATAACTTCATTTATAACTAATAATTATAAAATGGGTATCTATCTTCTCATCTAACTCTAAGCAAATATGCACATTTCCCAAAATGTCAAACGTTACATGACTTCATGTTCATGAATACTGAGTGACTGTCTCTCTCTGTGCTGTATGTGACCTTTCAAACATAGTTTTCACAGCAAGGAAAGGACACATCACACCTGTCTGAATTGTTTGTGTTGTGTGTTTTATGTGTGTTTGTGTTTCCAATCGCATACTCCGCGATTAAATCCACCGTTGTTATTAGAAGGTGGCATTAATTGTAAGTAAGGAAGTTTATATGAAGCAAAAGAATCACACAGTAGGGTTGCATGTTCGTGCCTTGTTATACTCATGACAGCATCTATAAATTTAAGGGAAAGGTGCTTTTCTCATGCACATGTGGAGCTCCCTGCATGCTTTTCTCTCAAGCTAAGAGACGAGGGGGTCCACCATTCACATCAGTGACAAACCCACAGTCCGCTGGATGCGAATGTGACTCATGCACATCTTTGACTCGGCACACCAAGGACTGCAGCATACAGCATCTCTAGTGTTGGAGTGCGTCCGTTCCAATTAGTTAAGTACGTCTCTGAGATTCAGCTGACTGTTCTAGCACAGTCAGGATTTTCTCGCCCTTTGACAGGAGGAAGGAGTGCAGTAGCTGCTTTGCTCGCAGTCTTGGCTTATTTGCTCATCATTCAGACTAATATGTTGCCAGGTTCAATGAATGAAGCTCGGCCTTTCCAAATTATGCTGCATGCTTTATTTTTTAAACAGTGTTCCTGTTATTTTCCCATTTGGCTTCACCACCATAATTGCAGTCAAGACCTGACTTACCTGTCTACTTACCTGGCCACTCCCAACAATTAAAAATGCTTGACAGATCTAGTGCTAGAGAAACAGGCAGCAAACAAAGCTCTTCTCCATCACATTCAAGGAGAGTTACTCTTATTGCGAACGGGGAAATTAAAGGGAAGGTAAAAGTTTCCGACAGGTGAGGGAAGGAAAACGCTCAAAGGCCGCCAGGCGGAGTGGCCTCCAACCTTTGATAAAGGTTAAGGGACACATACAGGACCCTGAAAGCTCTAAGGCAGACCCAGCGTTCAGCCAGACAGACTTTAGTGCTGTAACAATGCAACCGTGTCATGGGATCAATCCTGAGGGAGAGTACTGATGCTGAGGGGGGAGGAGACGTGGCATCATCTACCGGACATGCACAAAGCATTATGGGAGTTTCTCATTTAACTTTACTACATACCTCTTTTCCCTGCTTCGACAGTCACCAATCATATGACAGTGAGAACACAGGAAGATGTACAGAACAATAAAGTGTTTTTGAGGCATTTCTCTTAAGAGGGTTTTTAAACTAAGAGTAGACAGCAGAGAGGGATGGAAGAGGAGAAGCTGGGGAAGTAATGCTTGAACAAGTGCGGACTGTGAAATTAATCGTTGGATGGAGGGGAAACAAATGTTTATGGTGGATCAAACTTCAAAAGGTTCACATGGAGCATACTTTGGGAGATTTACTGGTTCAGCATGCTTGGAGAGAAAGGAAACCTCTTTATGGCCCGATGAACATGCTTTATGATCACAATTATGTTGTGCAAGCTACAGTGCCTTTTCATTTTTAAACGTTTGCTCTCATTTCTATTGCCTAAAAACCCACCCATTGCTACAATATCTACGAGATCATTCTCTGTCTAGAAGGGTGCCTCTTGCCATAGTGGCGCACATGCCATACAGGGGGGTCGTGATGGGGACTGAAGAGGAAAAAGAAATAAAAATACTGTACCGATTGATCTCCAGAACTTGTGACTGCCGCCTGTCAAGCATATTCAGAGAGATACAATAAATCTGCTTTATCTGTATATTCTAAGATCACATTGGATCACCTTCAGTTCGACACAACTACACATGCTCATCATGCTTTCCTACCAGCTCAATGTTTATAGCAGCAAACAGGATGCAATAAATAAACTGTGAGCAGTGGTGGAGATGCTGCTTTGTGCTTCTACTCCTTTTTACTCCATTACATTTAACTTACTGCCATAGTGACTAGTTTCAGATTAAGATTTTACACATGATAAAATACAATGCATTGTTACAGATTAAACGAGTGCTTTCCAGTCTTTTTTGCTTACAAAAAACATGTTTTAGATTTTGATTGAGCTTCCCCTTTAAACTCCTCAGGTTGTTTCAACGGTATAAGGCCGTGAAGAGGTTAAAATTATCCAATATTTCATATTATTGTGTAGCATACCTTTATATTTTCTTCTTTAGTACCTCATTATCATCTCATGCTATTGTCTCTCATTGATGCATCAATATTAATAATCTAATAATGTAATGGATACATCACTCATTTTCTGAGGAAAAAGCACTTTTACTTTTGATACGTCAAGTGTGTTTAGCTGCTAATACTTCTCTACTTCTATTTAAGTAGGATTTTCAGTGCAGGATTTCTAATGGTGTATCACTACATTGTTGCACTGGTAGGCTACTTTTACTTAGAGGTGCAATGTGTAAGATCTGGCAGGATTTTAGTCTAAAACGTAAAAAAAAAACAAAACAAAAAAAAAAAAAAACGCACATAATGTGAAGAGATTACAGTGTTGACATTATGTCAGACATCTATGCATGCTGCTCTCAGTCTAGAGATCAAATAAGTAGAGCTGCACTGTGGGCTTGTCAATAATACATCTGAGCCGCCGCACAGTCCCAACCCGGGACAGCAGTCCCTCTGTCGGCAGGAGGACAAAACTAAAACCCTGCGTTGTTCCCTTGTCTCTGCTACCCCGGATCCAAGCCAATAAATAAACTATCAAAACGTAACATTACACAGACCGTACAGCCCCCAGTCAGTGTCACTGTAAACATAGCTGTGTTATTTTGGTTTGGTTGAATATTGCATATTCATTTTTATATTATATAACTGATGATTTTAAATTTAGATAGTGTGGACCCAACCGTAGAGGTGGGATGGTGCCCCTTATGTCTTTGGAGACAGTGGCTCGGTGTTACATGCTGCACCTTTAAGTAAAAGATCTGTGTATTTCTTCCACCACTGGTTATTTTGTCTCCTAATTGTGTCAAAAGGAAAACTTAATACATATTAAGTGAACGCAGAGGTTGTGAGCATCGTATATTGTCCTTTATTTCTTTTTACCTTCCCGCCTTCTGTTTATACTGGACTACCCATAAAATATTACCATTTTTTAACGCTTTTAACGGCTTAATTAACATTGCACCACTGAGTTATGAGCTGTGATCAGAGGAAAGAGCTGCATGCAAGATATCATTTTATGCCTAATTTACAGTCTCTGCTCAAACACGGCGCTCTGATTCCATGTAGCCATGGTCTGTTGAACACCAATTAGAGCTCTCCTAAATTAAATTCATCTTTGAAAGGTTTTTGTTTTTTTAGTTACCCATAGATGAAAGCAGCTTTATTTATAGAAGGCTGATAATAAGACTAACTCCCTGTTGAGGGGCGGAGTGAGATAAGAGTGAGAGTATAGAGGGAAAGTGTTTTGAGGAGGAGAGGAGGAGAGGGTTCTCACTCACCTCCGCATGGTGTTCCTGGTTCTGCTGGAGGACCTCTATGACTAACTCCGCCAGGCGAATTGTTTCCTCCAGCTTTTTGGCAGGCGTGACTAAGCGGCCTACGTTCTCTGAGACAAAAGGATGAGGATGAGGGATGAGTGGTTAGTCAAGCACAGAGAAGGACTCCAGGGGGATTTTTATGACTATTCAGTAGATTTTTCCTGTCTATATTTTTGACCGTTTAATAAAAGTATAAACACAGCTCTTACACTGTGATGTTTATCTGCCATACCCTCATAACAAGTGTTCTCATTTATATGCATTTTGGGCTGCATGACATGAAGCAACATAACTAATGTGTTTGTAGGATAATTATGTTGGAAGAGTATCAAGCACGAGAATAGTGGCGTTGAGATGGAGGTGCAATGTGGCATCAAAAACATGCATATTGTGAAGCGGTACTGAATAAGCCATCTGTATAAGGAGCTGTCGCATGGTAAAAAACTCTCATTGAGCACACACTGTAAAAATAATTCATTACTTCTGTTTTTCTGTTTTAATGTTGACTTAATGTTTCCATTAAATGAACTTAATGATTTAAATTCCTATCCAATTGGTCTAACACTGTATTACTGAATAAAATCAAGCTTTATACTACTTTGTAGCTTTACTCACTACTTGTGTTGCTATAGAGTGAAATTATTCAAAAAGCAAGTATATTAAAAGGTTTATTATTATAATTCATTAATTAAATATAAACATAAATAACAGAAAAATAATAATTTCATTAATATTTGTGCAAATATTTTGTGAAAACAAAGAAATATATAAAAGTGTATACAAATTACATTTATAACCAAATTTAAACAAAAAAGTAAGACTTATTAGGACAATTATCTAGATGTTTTGACATGCATTTCAAAATGATACTGAATTTCATCTTTTTATATAATCTCTCAACACCATACAGACACCATACAAAATTATTTTTGTTGAAGTAGATTTAGTGGGTTAAGGCACCATTTTGACTTTAAAAAACAGCAAACTGCATCTCGTGTTTGGTTAAATAGATGTTTTTTTCATTATAAATCAGCTATTATGTCATGAATTAATAAACCAGTAAACAATCATTTGAATGAATGAATATTTTTACAGTGTGATGGTGCTGGATTTTGCACACTACAAACTTCTTTGGCCCTCTATCACTTATTAACATTGGTCTATAATTTGCAAAAGCTCCAAATCACTTGCTTGTACCTTTGCTGACAGAATGGTCTGATAAAGACAGTTAAACGCCATGAAATGGGATTATTCAAAACAGTACGACTATGTGGAATGATATGCGTATAATTTGAACATGGAACTGAATGGCTACACAAATCAAAAGCACATATATACGTAACGCTACATAAAACAATAGTGGTCTTTACACTGCAGTTCTGACTGGGGGTCTTTTGTTGCTTTCACTATTATTTTACTAAGCAGTAGCATTTTCTCAGATATTCCTCAAGTATTTTCATTCAAGCCAAATGGAAACATACAGTATATCTATTTTGGGGTCCTAGTTGCAAAATAGAAACTCTAAACTGCCACTTTAAGTTATGCTTTCAATCGTCATGTATCATCAGGGAAATCTGAGACATCTAAACAGCCGACATAATACTTGAGTCATTGTCTTTAGGGACATTTAATCGACACTAATGGATGGATCACATGGATTTGTATTACAGTAACTATATATTCTGTGGTCATAATGTCCTGTGAAGGGGAGCACTGGGAGCAGATCTCATGGTTTGGTCTAGAAGAAAAGTATAGCGGATCTTTGTGGCTTCATCAGCACCGTGAACGCATTTCAGTAAGAAGCCAGGCAGTATGTAGTATATCTATTATGGCACTGTTTAAACACAGAACACCAATATCTAATATAGCTGACTCATATGGAATATCAAAGGGCCAGTTCACCAAAATGAAGTAGCACAAGACAAACAAGCTCTCTCTAACATATCCTCGGTGGTATTTAGCCATGCAATTTGTCTCAAGTGGTGACAAAAGTCTGAGATAAAGTGGCAGATATCTGAAACCAGCTGCAGATAGTTGGTTGGATGAAGGTGACTGGATGTTCTCCAGGTTTTATGTCTTGCTGTCACCTGATTGGGCTCATATGGAGGGGGTTTAGCTTATTATGTTTTATGTAATGTATGCTTACATCTGTTTGTGTTCTATGTTTCAGCTCACTGCAAGACAAATCCCCCTTTGGGGACAATAAACATAAGTTGCAGTTAAAGTGGAGGTTACAATGAAACCATAACTATCTGCATGACCATGAAAGTAGGACACATTTTTGTTTGCCTTTTTACACATAAATGGTTACACTGACCCTTTAAATATCGAAAATGACTATTAAATTTGATCTAAATGTGTGATCATTTATGACATTAACAAAAGTTGTTTACATATTCAATCCCATTATCAAAGGTATGCTCTTAAGTGGAGATGTTTGCTAATATGTGTTCAAGTTGATGATGAGAGTTACATTAAAATGTTGCTTATGTCCCTCTTTTCCCTTTTTACTTTGGCAAATATGTGACTTATTTGTTTTTGTCAGAGATTGTATTACTATATAATTGTTTATGCAAAATCTTTGCTCAAATGTATTTTCAGCCCCATGCAACCATTTAACCACATACCTGTTCTGTGAATACAACATTGCACTAAAACTGAACTAAATGGCAAGAAAACATCCAGAACAATCTAAATAGTCTTGAGCCACATCTGAAATGATATAAAGTAATACAATCTCCAATTATTTACTTTATAAGAAAGATGCTATAACATGCCAAGACATTTGAGAACTTGAATGAGTGTGTATATTACAATAATATACTGTATGGGAGATGTGCTACAGATAAACTCTCTGCATACATGCATATGTTCTGTACCTGTTCACAAAAGGTGGAGGGTGAGGGGTCTGTGTGTATGTACATGTACAGTATGTGTGCACTGTGGCTAAACCACAAGCTAAACATGGGTTCACCTGGATCCTTTTGATCCTTTTGACCTTTCTCAACTTCAGCGAGAAAAAGGGAGAGAAGAGATAAAGAGGAGATGTTTAGAATTAGCACGGTTCTAGGGTTATTTTCACGTGACAGGGGTGGGGGGGAAGCTCAGAGTGGTTATTCATCACCATGTGACCCTTTCAAAGAATCTGCAGGGACGATTTCAGCTCCAGGGAGTGAGGTTTCTGGGCAACAGACAGACGTCACAAACACACAATAAAAAACAGAAATATTAGCCTGTGGAAAATTAGAAATTAAAAAAAGTGATGTTTGTTAACAAACAGACAAAGCTCAGACTATCATAAACAGGTAAGACACACAAACAGCTGCCAGGATCATAGACGGGACACACTGAGTGAATTTAATACACAAACAGGAGCTGTTGAATCCATACACCCTACACCCTGCCCTGTCCTCCCCATACAATAGCTCTGTCGACAGATGCTCCTTCACTATCTGTGGTGTCACGGTGAAAGGAAAGCCTACCTGTTCGGCACAGCACACCACTGACACATGATCAGACCAAATGACTGGAGGAGATAACAATGTAAGCAATGTAAAAATGCATTCAAGTCAAAGGAATGGGCATCCAACCAAAAGAAAGAAGCTTACAGACCAGACTGCTCATTCACGTCCATCACAAACAGATGGTACTAAAAAAAGGACCCCGACTGATTCGGTGTGGTACTGCTCAGATCTCTCGACTGGTGCGCTCCCCACTCACTCTCACAGACAAAAGGCACAGATAAAAACAAGCATGGCAAGAGCGACATCTCTGGAGGAAGAGAAGAGGCAGAGGGGGCGATGAGGTGACACAGTGCTTAAAATAAGGAGAAGGAGAGAGAGACTGGGGAGAGGATGGTGAAGGTACTCACGGATGGTTAAATCCATCACTTGAGACGCCAAGCAGAAGACAGGGTGCTCATACATTTCCCTCTTTTTTCCTATAAAAAAGGATCGGGGCATGCAAGAGGCTAGGGTCAGAGGTGGGAAGGCTAGAGGTCGGAGGCTGATGGGAAGAGGGCTGTCCAGGTGAAAACGACATTCTGTTGGCCAGGAGGCAAAGTCAAATGTGTGGTTTATTTTGAACAGGCGCCTCACAAGGACAGTGGAAAGTAAATTCACATAGCATGGCAAGATATTAAGGTTTGAATCCTTAGTATCTTTAGCACCCTGGGGGATTTCTTTCGAGGCATAAACAACATCAGAGTTTTCTATGTAAATATGCAAAGTGCATGTCAATGCATTTAATGGGTATACTGGAAGCAAAAGACACAGCCAGAGAGAATAAGACATTAAAAAAATGTCTTGTCATTAATCTTATTTTTGATATGTAATCCATGCCAATAAAGAAAGGCCATGTTGTTATGTCTCAAAGCACATGCAGGTGGCTGATGCTGGTTTGTAGGTATTCAATCCCAGCATTCCTTTGGTTGAAAGCCACTTATCACATAGTCGAGAGGTCAAATAACGTGATAACTGTGGCAAAGCCCACAACTGTGGGGGAGGAGGAGAAAAAAGCAGAGTAGAGAGCGGGGAGGGGAAGAAGATAGCGGTCTTCAGCAAGAACGCAAGATAGAGGTGAAAGGGGAGCTGTTGGTATTTCAAGGCGGGGGAGTAAAGGGGGCGGCAGAGTCGGCTGGAGGGATCAGAGAGGTAAGAACTACAGTAAGATAGCGGGACAGGAGGAGTGTGCATCGACTGGGAGACAGAGAGGACATTCAGTTAAGCTGAACTCAAACTCCAATCATCAAAATGTCAGAGGCCGGGGATACTACACAGCTTGAATAGTCAAGGCACAATGAGAGATCAGCACATCAACAGATTTCAGGGCTTTGGATTTGAATGCATTTTTACTCACACACCTCTACACAAAAGCCAACTTGACCTACAGAACAGCACAGAGCTAAAGCAGGCCTGAAACAAAGGAGAGAGTTATTGGACTGAGAGACAGAGAGTGACTGACAAACTGTCACAAATAATTTGGGATGCCACAAATCATTTGGGATATGGACACAAATATACCATATACCAAGTGAGTTCACCACGTGTAAATAAATAAATAACAGTGACAAATACAATCTCACACTGGAGTAAGAAAAAGGACGTCTGGGAATATATTTGTAGTTCACTGTTAAAATGTGTCTTTTCCTACTTTATTCCACACACGACCACTGGCTGAGCATTTCAGTCTGAAACCATACATTACATTTACATTCCACACAAGTGGATGTTATGTTATCATTATATCACTAACACATTCACTCCAGCAGTCATTAAGTGTTGTTGGGTTGTGCGTTTCTGGTTACCTTCAATTTTAGCATATTCTTTAATCCGCTCATAGTTGAGCTGAGCGGCCTGCTCCAAACATTTGCGGATCACTCCTTTAACTTCTTCTGGTGGAACCGGGGTGACAATGTCCTTCATCAGGACCTACAGGCCACATTAAAGAGGAGTTACGTAACCTGTTTTCATTACATCACAGTTGCTGTTTCATGGAGAATAAATGCTTTCTTTTTATATTTACAAACCCTCTCCAGCAAAGATAAAGTGGCCTTCAGTGCTCCCTCTGGACGGCCAAAGGGGAAACAATATCTACAAGGGAAGATGGAGACAGGAAATGTAACAGTGGAAAGATACAGATAGACATAATGTTTTGTGACTTTCGTGGTTATGTGCTGCTGTTGGGGAGTCAGTAACCACCTGAAATTTACAATCTGGTTTTCCAGTATCACACGCAACCGCTCCTTGATGTCCTCGAAGCGCTCCTTCTCGTCCACTTTCACTGTGCTCAGCCCGTCTGGCCTATGAAGATCACACCAACATACTTTAACCCAGCTGAAACCCTGCAGGGGTTCAACTTAAGCAACCTCTCATCTGAGTCCAACAGCAACAAGAAGAACAAAAACAAAAAAAACACTGGCAGAAAGCTTTGAGCCCCCGAAGGAACTGACTGCAAATTGTGTGAGATTTGTTGAGTTCCCTTTTGTGTTACACGTAGAAATAAATGTCAGTGTCTCACCTTGTTTGCCCTTGACAGAGTGGTATTTTGGACTCCTTTCTCTTTCTAAACTTGAATATGCGTGCTTGTTTAGAGCCAGTGCCTGGATCTGGGCTTTGGGAGCTCTTTGGGGATATTAGGGTCTCATAGCCCAGCGGCCCCCAGTAATTGCTGCCCTCTCTGACTTTAACGGACGCATGGGAGGATGAATAATATGGACAGTAAGAGACTATGGCAACAAAGGACAGAGAGAAAAGAAAACAAAGAAAAATGGTAGAAAACAAGGAAATATGTAGAGACGTACAATTGATTAACAACATAACATGCAACACAAAAAGCTGCAAAAATGTAAAAATACACAAACATAAATATGGCAAAATTACATAGATGGAAGACAAAAAAAAAAATGACTGTTTATTCTCATCCTGTCCATTGTTTATGGAGATTAAGTGTGCCCACCTACTCTATATCAGTTTGACTGAAGGAACACAATTTATATTGAGATATTAACATTCAAATCCTGTTCAGCAATGTCACAAAGGACAAACATTTTAAAAGAAGGGACTAGGGCACACCTGTTCCCATGGACATGGGAGGCACAAAAAGCGAAGCTGTAGTGAAGAAGAGTGGGGTCAATAATAGCCCCACTCTCTGCTCTTTCCAGTAGATCGCGCAGGTAACACAGATGTCTGTGACAACCTCGAACTCCGTTCCTGGCACAGTACTCATCCAAGACAAACACCTGGCCTGGGCTAAACCATCCCTGCACAACGCAAACACAGATGGGGATTGCATTACTGCATATCAGCTAACAAAAAAAAAAAAACAGCCCACTGCCATAAATGTATAATATGGTGATAACTGGCACAGAGAGTGACTCACCAAGCAGCAGAAGGTGTCGTTGAGCCTGTGGTCCAACGTGAGCCGCTGCACCATCTCGAAAAGCGTGGCGTGGTCAAAGCTACAGGGGTTAGCGGAGATAAACTCATCCATGCCATGTTTCTGAGCTCTGTCAGCATCTATCCAGCCAACGGCACAGGGGAAAGAACACGGTTCAGAGGAGAGGACATCAGTGAGGCAAACAGGCAAACAGCAAGTCTTCGTCACGACACAGAAACAACAGGGATTTTTTTTTTTTTTTTTGCTACTTCTAAGGGCAAATTATAAACACTTACAGCTTACATTGTCAACTTGCATTGTGTCAGACAGCGTAAAGAGATTGAATGTATTAGTGGATGAGATTCTAGCGATCTGAAGCTAAGCTCAGAGGCATGGGTGCTTCTATTGTATGTGCATGCATGCATCTTAGTACAGTATGTCACATTCCCTGATGGTTTGCAAGGGGAAAGAAACCTTTAAAAGATCCAAAACATGTTTGAAAAAGTGCTGGTTAGATAGGATTAGATGCATTCTTCTTAATGTATTCAATAGATTCTGCCATTCGCAATTGTTGAATGTCACTCAGGTCCTGACAAATATTGGGACGTGTGCTAATAAAAAAAAAAAAGACAGAAATATGACAAAAGAATAATCCATCTGAACACACTGTAGAGATACAGTATAGAGTGCTAATTCAAGAGAAAAGTTACATTATAAAAAGTTATTGACTGGAGATTTGTAGATTTTTCTCCAGTTATGGATCCTTGGAAGTCTTTCAGATTTTTGTGTTTGTTTTGCTTCATAACTTTTGCCATCAGAAGGACTTTCTGACTTTTCAAAAATAAACCTGGTCTGTGAAATTCAACGAAGAAACAACATTAGTAACATCAAATAGTGTAAAAAAATGTAATGAAACTATGATGAAACTTAGTGAATATGGGAGATGAAATCATAGTGGAATAATCCGTTTTTTTTTTTTACTTTTTAAAGTCACATCTTCTAACTAAATTGACCATGATTTGTTGTTCTCTGTAAATAATAGAGCTGTCAGAGACAAAATGATGGGGACCAGGATGATTCAAAATAGATAAGAGACGCAGTCATGTCCTCGGTGAGTGAGTGACAGGTGTCATGTCCATGAGACACTGACATGAGTGATGATGGTTTGGGAGTGGGGATGGGAAGTGGAGGCCTGATCTTGGCTGGGCAGGGGCGGGGGAACATATAGAGCAGTACTGACATCTGTCAACCTCCAGGTCACTGAGAGGGAAGGGTGTAATACGGGTGCTAAACATTCACTGAAATTTGCAAAAAAAGGAGCCTACAAGAGGATTACTCTACAGAAACTTAGCTTATTTTTTAACACCAATCTGAGAAGAAAGACCTGCGAGACAACAAGTAAAATGTGGATGATGGAAATAAGAGATTGCTTGAGGAAGAGGGACAAGATAGGTAAAGTAAGTCATAATGTAAAAGAGTAGGACAGTTAACACGTGAGGGCTAGAAACAACGAGAAAAGACAATAGCAGAGGTGAACCTGGATGAGGAGACAGCAGCAGGATGAAAGTGGATAAAACAACGTTTTAATGGGACATTAAGACAGTGGTGATTACCACAAGAGGAAGATTCACTCTGGACCAAGTAACAAAGAGAGGGATGCTGTGGATCAGTGTTGAGATAGTGAGTTACATCCAAAGAGTGAAGAGAAGGTGCCTGGGGTTGGGCTACGACAGACAGTGAGTGGGCTTTATCTGCTTTGCTTGGATTAAATGAAGAAATGGAGTCCAGAATACACTCAATACTATAGTAATATTATCATAAATTACAATAATGATAATGACCATAAATAAAATTACCAAATTCCCAAAGTGAATAGGCGAGTACTTTTGCATCCATATATAAATTATCACATGCTGTGTGACTTTTCATTGAGCTTTTAAATGTCATGCACATCTGCAGACCCATTTTCAAATTTGCATTTTTATCCTTTTTTTGGCATTCCTTTTTTTTTTCTCTACGCATTTGCAAGTTGACAATACTTGAATATGTTGCAGTGTATTCATGATCTCTACAGAGCACACTAACAGGCATACCACTACCGGAGAACTCTAATAGGGTAGCAATACAATTTGGTGCAAGTACATGGGTAAATAGCATGAAGCCGACAGAGGCAAAACTGTATCATTCTCTGGGAGATGGGGGGAAATGAATGAAAACTCCTGTATTCGTACAAAAGTATGGACACATGACACAGGTGTTCTCCTATTTTCAGGCAAACAAAGGGCAGTCAAAAGAAATCAAAATGAGATCTCTCCTTTCTGGAGGTGTAACACCGGTCTAGCGTCTATCTACAGGCCCATCTACTGTAGGAGGGGGGGGGGGAGGGGAGGGGGTCCGGAGTATTTTATCGTAAGAAGGGGCGGCATTAGCTACTCCTTGTCTTTGGCATTCAGAATACTCCGCATACATATTTGCCAACTCTCATCGAGAAAAGTTCAAAGAAAAAGAACTAAAAGCATTTGAGCCCTCTGAAGTAAAGCATGATCAACGCTTAGGTGCAAATTTCACTCATGCATGAAATATATTTTTTTTAAATAACTGCATCACAGACTGACATCATCATTCACACTTGATCTACACTTCTATCTTTAAATAAGTAACACTTCATTTTACAGGTCTGTTAATTTCATGTTAAGTAGGTGATAATTAGCAAGTAACCTATTTGAAATTTCTTTGAAAATTGAAAATCCTGATATTTACCTAAATTGTATATAATATAACATGATTTAATAATTACATACTGTTATTTCCCAAAGCCTGTAATGAATAGCAGGTAATTTCTTTACTACATTAACAGGACAGTAATATGCAGTTAACTGATAACTGCTTTATTTCCAGGTCTGCTGTCGAATGGTGAGTAGATATCTAACATTCACATCAGGGCAACAGGGGGTGGATAGTAACCTCTTAACTTAAATGTAATGTCTACATAACAGGCATGTAACTGAACTGCTACTTATTCACAACACACTAAGTTGAAGTTTATTTATATATTTTGAGGTATTTATTAAACAATTTCAAAGAAGTTAATTATTGTCTTTTTACCAGCAGACATAGCATTTGTAATCAAACTTATTAATTAACTTTGTATTCTTTTTCTGGAAATATATAAAATAAATGACCAGCTATTTATTATTGCTTATTGGCAAATAGCAGAATATAATGATTAAATAATGTTGCAGTCATTTTTGTTAAATTTTGAGGTAAATATTGTGGTAATTTGGCAGTAATTCCAAAGAAATTTTAAATAAGTGACTTGCTAATTATCACGTACTTACCATGAAATTTGCTGACCTGTAAAATAGTGTTACCTTGAATAAATCTATATAAAACATCCGATATTTACTAGGTTTTTATTTAACTGCAATAACAGAATTGCCAGCGTGTTTTCAGCTCTTGAAATTTATACTATTAATATTAAGTTCACAAGAAAAAGAGACAATAAATTAAAATAAACATTTTATCATTGTATTGCTTTACTCTGAGGGATCCAATCACCAATGTGAATAAAAAGAGAAGGCAATTATGCAGTAACAACTATAATATCAACTTTAACCATTGCTGAGTCAAATAATAAAGTCTTAGAATAAAATTCATGCATCCTATACTGGCACGAATGGATGCTTATACTTTGATCCTCGAGTTGAGGTCGTCAAAAACAAAAAAAGTTATCAACTAATATCTAAGACATGAGGCGAGACGTGAAAAAAAAGGAGAAGAGGGGAAAGAAGAGAGAAAGAACGTTGCATTTGTCAGATAATCGGCGGGGATTATCTGAGCTGTGCCGGCTACAGGGAAGCACTTACCCTTGAGTCCAGCTAGAAGACAGCAGGGTAAGAAGGGACAAACCAGAATAACATAAAGACTAGCAACAAGGCTGGAGGAGAGCAATCACGAGAGACCCTGACCTAGCAGCTGCATTACTCAAGAAGGGTACAGGCAAAGCATGAAGAAGAAAACACAACTCAAAAACAACAACCTATACCAACATGAGAGTTTGTGGGCGGTGGTGTGTGAGTACATGTGAGGATATGTGAACTTGACAACGGATGTTGAGGCATATTAGAGAGAGAAAGAGGGAGACAGAGAGAGAGAGAGAGAGAGAGACAGAGGGAGGAAGAGAGAAGTTACGATCCTCATCACTCCACTGCAGTTTAGTTTTTCTGGATTCTGGACGAGTACTTAAGGAGTCAAGAGCTACACGTTAAGTACTGTCACTCTGTGTGACTGCAGATCAAACACAAGGCTGACTTTTAAAAGGGACATTAGCAAACATATACCTACCAAGATGAAGTAAACCCCAAGTCAGTTTTATGTGTATAAGATGCCTGTGTTTTGTTTAAAACGAAAGAGGCTATGAAGGTCCTGGAAAGGTCAGAATAATTGAAGTAGTAAAAGTGTTTTTTAGCAGAGAGATAACACATCACAATAGCAGTGAATTTGATCACGCTTTAAAGGAGCACTCCACT
This sequence comes from Pterois miles, assembly GCA_947000775.1. Lineage (NCBI taxonomy): Eukaryota > Metazoa > Chordata > Actinopteri > Perciformes > Scorpaenidae > Pterois > Pterois miles. Next base: position 1,002,797 of record CAMQGK010000100.1, on the reverse strand, counting down.
GCTTTTAGACAAAGAGCAGTCTACTAGTCATGGTTAGTACTACTGAACTGGTGAAAACATCTTTTGCAGCTCTTGGGGAGCTTTGTCAAGTCTGAAGCCCCATTCAGACTGGATTTTAGAGTTGAACGTGACTTCTAAGTTATTTTCTTGATTAATTGATTAGTTCTTTGGTCTATAAAATGTCAGAAAATAGAAAACATGTCGATTAGAGTTTCCAAAAGCCCATGACGGCATCCTAAAATGTCGTGTTTTGTTCACAGCTCAAAGATTTTCAGTTTACTGTCATAGATGAGAAAAGAAACCAGACAATATTCACATTTCAATTCACAAGCTGGAATCAGACAATTTTGACTCTTTTTACATACAAAAAATACTCTAACTAATTAATGATTATCAAAATTGAAGAGTAGATTATTTTAATAACTAATATATAACTACTATTAATAACTAATTGATGAATTGTTGTAGCTCTACTGTATTTGTTTCTCTCAAGGAAGTGTGGTGATTTTAACATTACCTGCAATGCTCAGTGATTTTAATCCTATGCCAACTGTGTATGTGAATAATATATGTACAATATGTACAGTGTCATGCCAGTAAAGCTATTTGAATGGAATTGAATCTAAATCCCATCTGGAGCAATGTTATTGTAATTTAACGTAATTTAACTTTTTTAATCAGTTCAGTGTGAAATTTGACTGCAGGAAAATGGAGTAGGTCAAAAATGTTTTTTCGATAATCTGATGAAAATACGTTCACATCAACATATAAGCCTGTTTGAGAACCTGTATTATGACAGAAAAAAAAAATAACCAGTAAAATCTCATCACATGGTCTGTTTAAATGTCAGCCTCAGGTACATTAGGTACTCGTATTCTCGTTTGAGCCTTTATTTGAGCCAATATTTGTTTACATTTTGGCAAATTAGCACATCAAAAATATGCTGAAAAACTCATGGAGGTGCAAACAACTAACACTGGATTTTTTGATACTGAAGAAAACTTGTGATGGCAAGTTCTGATGTAACTCTGAGATATAGTAGTGCAAGTCAAACTGAATGGTATAAATAATATGATTCATGTCTGTGTTAATGTGTTAAGATATGACTCTGAGAAGAAGTATGGTGTTTTGACTCAGGCAGTATCCACACCACCCCTTCATCTCTGCGCCCCTTTAGGGAGGCTCTTTGGCTTTATTCTGCTGAATGTCTATTATAAACAGCATCCTGCAATTTCCCCATGGTTAAAATGCCATCAGGAATGATGAGTTAAATTACCGAGGAGCAGAGTGAATACTTTACTCCCCAGTTGCTCCTAAATTAGGTTAATCCCGTCCAAATGGGACTTTAAAAAATAACCCAAAAGATGTCATTGTGATGCCATCAGGGTTGACTTGGGTTGGGATTGAATACCATAAATTTATAACAGAAAGTCTGCAATACTAAATGGAGGAGTAGAGTTTTAAATATATGGGTGGTTAGTAGGCATAGAGGCTCACTAGTCTAATCTAGCATTATGGGGGCTGTAAGATCCATTGTATTTTTTGTTTGGACCCACACTAGGGCCTAAAAGTTATATCTCACCTTCTTTAACATTGACCATTTTAAATATATCTCTCACAAGTCCTCTAACATTGTGGAATTGCTACACTAAATTGCTGGAGTACTCCTTTAGGCCATCTATGATAAGGGATAAGATGCGATGCCGCACCCCGATGTGGAGCAGATGGGTGGACCCTGACGTGTAGCAGGTTTCTTTCACAACAATGACCCGCTAGCTGTACATTATCCCGCTTATTACACAGCTCCCTACTTAAGAAATCAAAAATTCTGACATCAGAACTGCAGCCATAGCAACAGCCTGCTATACATCGCAACGGTCTGCTGTAAGAAATAACTGATTGACCTATGGGAATCGAGTATTTAACAAAGCTGTGTCTCACATATCATATGAATTTCTTGTATTTCTTGTTCAGTGTATTACACGGAAATTTCAACAGCCTGTCCACAATTATTAGGATACTTGTGTATGTGATGTGCACTAAATCCCTTTCTAGTAATGAAACTGATTGATTAAAGGAAGAAAAACTATTTAAAACTTGTGCAGATGGCTCAGAACCTTCATAGGACTCTTGTTTATAATCAGTCCACTGCAGCAGAGTCAGGAGGGCTGTGTATGTTATGGTCCCAGTGCCATTCAAGACCACCAGGGGGTGAAACATGTACGCGTGGTGTGCCACAATGTTTCAGGGAGGGGATAGGAGGTCTGTGCCACTGTGAGGAAGCTTTGAATGGCAACAGCTGGCATCAGAGGAGTCAACTAACCACAAGAACGATCACATACTGGACAAAGAAACCAATGGAGAAACAACATAGAATTTATGTGATAGGAGTCTGAGTAACTGATCCAATTCATCTTTATAGTTTTACTCCAACAATAAGAATAAACTTGGGGCTCTTTAAAATTATATTATTACCATCAATATAACCCTGGGTGTTCATTTTTTTAGTGTTAGTAAATAATGCCAATTATTTGGACTATAATTCATCTAAGAAAAAAAATACAAAATCTTGGAAAATAAATAAATCTTAAACTATGGAGTCAAAAGATGCACACAAAAAGTCATGTTTTTTTCTGAATAGCAGGATCTATTACTGTGGATTGGTTAAAGGTATGTGACATTAAGTTCAGTAGGTCAAAAAGGTCTATGTTAGTGATGTTACGGGCAAAGGTAATATTTATAAAACAAGAGAATGCCTGACAGCAAAGGTCAAAACCAACTCGAGTTTATAGATTGTGTGAAGAAAATTGTTGCTGGCAGAAATTATAGTGATACTTGTATATATAAAAAATATATTTTCCCTTCTTTAATGAGGGGGGACACAAGAGACGGTTACAACAGAAGTTGGTACAGATGCCACACTACTGTAGACAGTCTTACCTTCACTTTGCTACCTGACCTGTGGGCTGCTTAGAGGTGCAAGTATAGTGACAGATTGGTTAAAACTTCAGACATGTTGTCTGGCTTGGCCGTCATTCAGCGACAAGGGAACCATCTGAGAAACTGTCTCCACGGCGGCCTTCATGGCTGCCCTCTAGAGCTACGACTGGATTAAAACATGCCTACGGTTAGGACAAAAGCAGCACTCCCTGGCACTGCTGGTCTGAATTCAACCCCAGCAGGCTTGAATGTTCAAATCCTATGTGTGGTGACCTATTTAGTTTTTATACAAAGTTTGCACGCCATATCCTGCTGTCGTACGATGCAGTCTTTCGGGTTGGTTGTTCCTTGTGAACAGACTGATGGAATAGCATGGAATTGCACCTTTACTGTGGGAGTGGTGAAAATGAGTGGAAGTCCATCAGATGCTGGAGGGATCTGTGAGATACCAAGGCATGTGTGTGCGTGCTTGTGTGTTAGTTCTACCAGCACGTTTTGTGACTGCAGTGTGGAGCGCATGGCGTGAGACATTTATGGGTTAGAGCTTTCACTGCATTGTGGATGAAAACTGCTTTCTGCTTAAGTGGCCGCGTTGTGTTTGGGGCTACTTACAGAACTGAGAAATGGGAGCATCCATTTGGGCTGAGGCACCCCCTTTGGAGTTGAGTTTCTGGACCTGAGTGGGCGGGACAGGCTTGTGGGACTGGCCAGTGGCGCGATACATGGCCTGGACCCACAGGATGCGGTCCTGCTCATCGTCACTAGCAAAGATCACAGTGTCGCCTTCCTTCACTGCGTTGAAGAAAGCCCTGCCACCATCCAAGCCTGAGGACATTAAAAAACAAGTAGTTAATCTTTTACAGTGTTTGTGTGTGTGTGTGTGTGTGTGTGTGTGAACATACTGCATAGTTACAGCATGTGTACTGTAGGTGTGCCGTCACACCTGGCTGGGGGTCACTGTAGTCCACAGTATAGCCGTCCAGCTGGAGAAGTTCTTGCGGTTCTGACTTTTTCTCTCTGTAGCTGCACATGGCGAACGTATACTGACTCACCTAAAACAGAAAGGATTGCCAATCAATTCAAACTGCCAGAGAAAAGATGGTACTGAAGTCCGTACTGTCCTTGAGATATTACAGTTAAAGAAGGCTGTCAAAGTTAACGTGATAATAACGGGTTAATGCAAATTTGTTTTAACAGCACAAATTTCTTTAATGCATTAACACACCAAGGTCCCTTGACCTCTGACCTAAAGATATGTGAATGTAAATGGGTTCTGTGGGTACCCACGAGTCTCCCCTTTACTGACATGCCCACTTTATGACAATCACATGAAGTTTGGGGCAAGTCATAGTCAAGTCAGCACACTGACACTCTGACAGCTGTTGTTGCCTGTTGGGCTGCAATTTGTCATGTTTTGATTTGAGCATGTTTTTATGCTAAATGCAGTACCTGTGAGGGTTTCTGGACAATATTTGTCATTGTTTTGTGTTGTTAATTGATTTCCATAAATAAATATATACATACATTTGAATAAAGCAGCATATTTCCCAACTCCCATTTTGATAAGAGTATTAAATACTTGATAAATCTCCTTTTAAGATACATTTTGAACAGATAAAAAAAATGTGTGATTAATTTGCAATTAATTGGGATTAATGATGAACAATCATGTGATTAATAAAATTATTTATTCATTATCCATAACCGCTTATCCTAGTCAGGGTCATGGGGGCGCTGGAGCCGATCCCAGCTGACATTGGGTGAAGGCGGGGTACACCCTGGACAGGTCACCAGTCCATCGCAGGGCTGACACAAACAGACAACCATTCACGGTCACATTCACACATATGGCCAATTTAGAGTCATCAATTAACCTGCATGTCTTTGGACTGTGGGAGGAAAACCCGGAAAAAACTCACACTAACACAGGGAGAACATTGTAATTTGGCCTGCGGACCTTGAGTTTGACACGTGTTCTAAAGTAATAGTCAATCATCCCAATGACAAAATGAAGGTTCAACATATTTCAACAAATTTCCTCTTTTCCACTATATTGGCACAGGGCTGTCATTGACCAAAGAAATTCTCAGTTGACTATCACTCATACGATTTTGTCGACTAATTGATTAGTTGATTTAATCAACAGATCCGTAAAACACAAAAGCATCACTTTAAATATTGTGTTTCCTCATAGGTTTCTTGGAAATAAATCGTTCAGCATAAAAAATGATTAATGGACAAAAGAAATCTTAGTCGACTAAGACCAAAACAACCGATCAGTTGATTGATCGACTACGAGGGGCCAGCCCTGATAAACATTATTAGTATGGGCAGTACATGCAAATATTATGTTATGCACTCATTGTGGCTCAATAATGGGGTATAAACCTCAACAGAAATGCGCTGAACATTGAACACTGTAAAGTAAGATAACCCACCTGCACCAGGACAAAGAAACGCTTCTTCCAACGCTTCCAAACATTCTTCCCAAAAGCCCACAGATACCTGTCAAAACATTGTCCACACACACAGAGACAAAACCCAGTCCACATGTCATCACAACAAGAAACACTGATGGGAGCGTATACCTGGTGCACAAAAACAGTTCATTATATTTGATATGAATATGTGATCTGTAATAGAAATGAGAAAAGTTAATATTGCCTTTAATATTTTTTGGCACCTTGTCAGTAAAACAAATTTGAACTACACACTAGCATCCACCAGGGGGAGTAGTGCACTTCACAGTATTTTTCCATGGTATGTGACCAGAAATGAGGCCAAGGAGCTGTGAGGGCTGGAGTTTTATAAGAAAAACATGGAAAATAAAAGGCACACAGGGACATCACTCCATGGCTTATTTCATCAGCGCTTCTCTTACCCGCAGTGCTTCATGTTCTGTGGTTTGTCCATACGTATGGCCAGTTTGATCTTCAGATCTTGGTCGGGGCACGCCTTGGTCACGGTCATCTTGTGGAGCTCTGACTGCTTGGGGCTGTTAGGAGTTGGGTGGAGGACAACCTGCGCTCAAAAAAAAAAAAAAAAAACGAAGACATAATTATGAGCGTTTGTGTCCAGGAGGTGAATCTTTGATCTCATCCTGTGCAACTTACAGCAACACCAATCTGTGTGTTTGCAGGGGCTGGTGATTATGTGTTTCATATTTTTTGAAAGTGAAAGAATAAAGTGAGTCAGCGTAGAGAAACAGAGCAGCGCTTTGCTTTGTCTCCCCGAAGAGGAGGCCTAATCTCTCTTTGCCGAGTTAAAGAGCTTTGAGGAAGCCTGCCTTCCTGCCAACGCTGCTGCAGTGGGAGATCAAAGAGCCTTGTCACAGCCAAGGTCACTGCCACTACAGGGACGTCTGAGGCTCTACTGCCCCAACGCAAGCCTGCAACGCCACCAGCCTTAACCATTTATCACATTCAACTTACACACTTACACCTTGAACTGATAAAGGTTTCTGCTCTCTCTGCATTTGAGTCACAGAAGCACAAGATTTATATAATACTCAAAGATCAAAAATCTGATTTTAAAAATGGGAAAAGTTTTTGCCAGCCTACTTCTATCTTATGAGAGAAGTACTGTGGCATAATTCACTCAGAATTCAACCACAAGCGTAGTGTGAAAGAATTAAAATGAGAAATGGGAGCACACACAAAAGGTGTTGTTCCTTCTTCCGGTACTTGTAAAAATGCATAAATAATAGTAAAAAACATTTGCTGTGTTTTTGTGTGTTCAAAAAATAACCTCATATTAAACTTGCAAAAAAATTAAAAGGTTATGTCTGAATCACATGCAAGTGGCACCAGAGACTCTTATTAAAGTCAGAATGTCACACAGTGACAAACAACTTGATCTGAATCAAATGCTTGTGAGGCTGATCGTGTTGGTATTTCTGAAGCTTGGTGTTAATCTATGCAACATGTGACTCCTGATTACAGTATTGTTGTGGCAGAGCATTTCTGTGTTGGTAAAAGTAAAACAAATGCAAGTGTTACCCTGCCCAGTTCTTTGTCCTCCAGTGCCAGCACCCCTGTGCTCTCTGTAAACAATTTCACCTTGACAGCAGGCAGAGGGTGCGTGGTGGTGAAGTCCCCTTGGGTCCCCCAGCTGAAAGACACAACAAAACACACTCCAGAGGTTAGCTTCCATGACAGCAGTGATCCCACACAGTGACTTCATCCCACTGAGTCACGTTAACTTGTCAATAAATCTGTGGATGAGAGAGGCTTCACGTCCTTCTCAGCGTTTTCCGACTGAAATCACATTGAAAAAAAAAGAGTCGAAACAACACCAAATTATACAGCAATCAAAGAAATAAAATCTCTGTTTTGAGATCCTGTGCGTCTTCACTTCAACACAGCCTTAAAAACAGCTGACAGTTTTGGAGCGTTGGGACTGCAGTATACAACAGAGACGAGCATTACATTGTTTATAGACACACACACACGCCACATATATCTTTTATCACAGAGGAAAGATGACGGGGGACTGACTGGAAGTCTTTTATAAAATACTGCAGAGTCACACAGATCTACAGTATGTCAAAGTCAGGATAAAACCACAGAATATAACACACGCACACTTTATTCCTCCGTGTCACTTGTTCTAAATGCATTCCTGCTATTTATATACCAGACATCTTTAAAGCTGCACTTGGCAACATTTTTATTTAACAAAACACCCGTCTTATCAGCCAACATTACTTGGTGGGTCTGTAACAGAGCCACAGACTGGGTAAAATTAACTTTTGCTGTAAAGTCTGTTGTATTTAACCCCTCATCACAGGCATGGCTCAAGAACAAGACTATTTAAATCTATTTAAAGAGTTAAATCAAGTGAGAATCAGATCAGATGTCTTAGCATGCAAAAACCAATATAAGATTAAAACACAAAGAAATAAAGGTTGTATATATAGTATAGTTTCATATACTACCATGGAACAGATTTAAGCTCATATTACTGAGTATGAGAGGGCCTGTTAGCCTCTAGTCCAACTGACCTGTATGTCTTTATATTTGGGGATGAAACATGTGGAGAACTGAACTCAACACAGGAATGAAGAGGTTCAAATTTTATCCCCATAACTCTAGTTATGAGTAAAACTTAAAGGTATGCCCATATTTTTTCCAGTCTGCTTTAACTAAAGTGATTTCAGTGTAAGTCATGGGGGACAAAACCCGCAGTCCTTGTTGTTAGCTAAGAAAATCTTAGTCGACAAAAACTTTGATTCAAATTTAATCAATTAGCTGATTTAGCTGAGTTTCTCCACAAAGAATCACATAAAAACACTTACATTTAACTTTAAATTTTGTTTACCAGAGATGTGCACATAAGTTTCTTAGAAATATGATATTTAGCGTGAAAAAAACCCCATTAAAAACATACTAATGGACCAAAGAAATCTTAGTCAACTAACACTAAACTGACCAATTAGTCGACTAATCGACTCAGAGGGGGCAGACAAAGAGTCAGCCAAAGCTATTAAGAGTCAAATCAAGTTACAGTCAGTACAAAATTCCCTCATAGTGTTTCCTTGCTGACTCACAGTGGATGGATAGTAACACAAAAAAGAAATTTAACACAAAAACTGTTATACGTCTAACTCAGACTGCTGAAGCCTCATATAAGCTTTGGTTGAACTTTAATGTTTACAGAGACATAAGACAGATTTTCCACCAAAGTCTTCCATTGAAATTGTATTATGAAGACTTCGTGGCCAGTATGGACAGAGGGATTGATTAAAGCAGCCATCACTGCTTTCAGTCTGCTTATGTGAGAAATGGGAACCTATCCTTTAAGAGCAAACTAGGGATGCACGATACCGGATTTGATACTGGGCCGATGCTGACGTATACAGTTGGTTCGGGTATCAGTCAGTATATAAACATAAGTCTATGTTTATATACTATATAGACTGGAATTTGAATTCCTGTTAAAATTTTGACAGATATGGGTTGTTATGATTTTAATAAGCTCCTGTTAATTTTGAAGGTGTTGACCTGTTACCAAGTTGCTGGTGGATGTGCATATTACTTTAATAATAAATAACAATTCAGTAAATGTATATCTGTATGTATTTGCTATATTTTGTTTTACAGTGTTACGAAAGCAAAGTTTAAGTCAAGCCTAATGTTTCTTTACACGTAAAAGAATGATCCCAGTCACTTCCACACAGTGAGGCATATAGCTTATTGATTAAACACTGGTATTGGCTGATATCTAAAGCCAAGGTATTGTATTAGTATTGGGAATGAAAAAAGTTGGATCGTGCATCAGAGCAAACCACTAATAATAACTAAACCTCATCACCAGCTTCGCCTCCACAAGCCCAAAAGGATTAGAGGAAAAAAAATGCAGAAAAAATGTAGTTTACTGTAAACATGTTACACAACATACTGTATATGGGCTTTTGTTACTTCTCGCTGCCACCTGGGGCTGCCAACACGTTATGCTGCCTTGTGCAGCCATAGCAGCATAATATAAAATGCCTGAACTGTCTCTCTGTTGCAAGGCATGGAGGACAAGGTGTCAGTTTCCAGTCTTGGAAAGCTGTTTTCCTTGTAACCATTTCTAACATTCATAATTAATTGCAACTTAATGTACACAGAGATGCAGCAGTTCGAGCATGTGCAGAGCAGAGAAGCTGCTGTCTGACAAAGAGGAGCTCGTGGTGAGCTGCGTTGGCTTCTGATGGAGGCATTGTGCTGGCATGAAGGTGACCTTGTGGATCAATCTAAGGTCTGTAAATGGACATGACAGTGCTGTGCTCCTACAGCTCATAAAATATATGGAGCTGTGTGTGCTCAATTGGGTCAGATGTAAAAAAGTAAATAGCAGAATTACAGGACAATAACAGAAAATAATTATTGTGGCAACGTTAAGAATATCAACCCCATAATTAAATGATCAAAGTAATGTGTAAAATCACAATAGTAGGTTGAATGTCTGAGCACGCAGTTGCCAACACAGGCAATTACTATATGCAAATAACCTGCAGTAGTATGTACATTAATATATATATTTCATGTGTGTTTTCTCCCCACGCACGCATGCAAGCACACACACACACACTCACATTACCCTTGCCTTGTTCTCCTCTAATCCCTTCTCTCATTCATGTCCCTCCATCTCTCTCATACTCTTTTCATAAAATGGCTCTTGAATTAGGGAGATCAGAGGAAGACATTTGGGCCTTAAAATAGCTCGTATTTGCATGAATGTTTCATGGACATTTTCTCTCGAATCTTGTGCTGTGCAATTCTGGTTAATTAGATGAAAAAAGGTTAGATATATTTAGCCGAAGATATATTTTTTTAGCCTTCAGGACACCATCATTGTTATGAATCTGGTCTAGAATAACAAGCAATGAGGAAGCAAAGTATTTTAGGATACGTGCAAACCACTGTGACTCTCAAAGAAAGGAAGGAAATTTACAAACTATGCCATTTCATTTCATACTTGACATACTGCGGGATTACACAATGAATTTTCACAACTTGGTTGGCTGAGTCAGAAATCACCCAGTCAAATAGGTTTTGGGTTCAGCTGTGAATCATGAATGACTCAAGCATTTTTAACAAAAACAGAAACAGGAAAGGTTTTTGCTTTCCCACAAGTTTAGAGGGTTTACTATTAAGGCCCATCACAGTGAAACACCACATTTTCATTAAACCTGTACATTATTTGTATGCATGTATGTCATAGATTGTGCTAAATGTGAGACTGGAAGCCTTCGCACAGCTCTCAACATAGCAACAACTGAGCTGGTGGCTTGCAGCCAAGCCCTCAGAAAGAGCATCTTCAGTATGAACACTTGAATAGCCCCTATTTAAATCATTAGGTCTAAAAAGTTGTAAAATATACTAATAGCTGAGTCCAGAGTTATTTCCCTCCGCTCATGTGAATGAGACCCAGAACGAGGCTGGAGTGAAGGCTGTGAGGCGGAGTTAAAGGAAATGCTACTGCGCCTTCTCTATGGGTCCAATGGATGTGGAAGCTCGCCAGAAGATCTGGGTACTTTATCACTTGGCAGTCGAGCCATTTAGGCTTTGTGCACCACTGAGCAACTCTCATAAGAATCAACGGGAGCTACTACAATGCTGTATCCAGTTAGCTTTATACATCCATGCTCGCAATGGTGCTAACAGCGCTTACAGTGAAAACAACAGCAACACTGCTGAGACAGCTAACAGCGTTAACCAGGGGTGAACCGCAGGGTGGGTGCTACACTTCCTCTGTGGTGCAACTGTTCAGGTTGGCATTATCAGCTATAACCATCATATGAGAGCAGTGCAGAGTGACGGCCATGACTAGCCAGTGGGGCACGCTCACATGCATGAACATGCACTAAACGTAGACTATGTCAACCCAACAAAGCAAAGAGAACGAGGTAGACATTACTCGTCTATATCTTTGCATAGAAAATAGTTATTTGCTGCTATATTAATGGATATCATGTAGAGCACCTTTAAGCACAGATTCAGGTAAGACTGTATTTAGCTATAAGAACTCTGGACCAAATGAGTGATACATTTCTAAGAAAAAGGAGTAAACTGAAGGTTTGCTCAACTGCACAGTCCAATTTCTTTTAATACATAATGTCTCACATGCAAAGTGCCTTCGAGAGGGAATGACACATCAGAGAACACAAGCGAGAGCACTGGAAATGTCTTCCTACAACCATGAACCCACTGAGATGCAGTTTGCCAATGTAAGTTTGCTCTATTTTCTCACAAGTGGATTTCACTCAGGGCATCTGAAGCAATTCACAGGAGGCACCAAAGATCAATAAAAGAATGGGGCAGAATCCCAGCAGTGCAAGTTTAAAATGAACAGTGTTAAATTATTGGAAAGATAATTAAAATTATTGAAATGACATTTTCCCTTTAGATGGAATGAATAATTAAAAAGAGCCTGCAAGTTACTGCCAGCAGTGGAGTCAATGGATGTCTGAACGACAGAACTGAAGGCATTTCTTTTATTCTGACATAATTAATTTGATTAAAAACTGGCTCATGTGTTTAATCATGGCTGCCAAACACAAACATAAATGGACCACCATCAAACAATGGCATGGATAACACTGGGTGGATTTTGTGCATGTTTTTCCTACTGCAATTCAATTAGACTGTAAATTTGCATAATCACAGCGATCAGCCATCAATATTGGACAGCTGATGCATTTCATTTTGATATTTTCATGAAACAAATGTGCATGAGTGTGTGCGCATGCATGCTCAGGCCCTTACGTTGGCTTGGATGCTTCTGCCTGGTCAGTCTGGAGTTTCTCGCCTCCCTCCACCTCCATGGTGCAGTAGACAATCCTGTTTGGAGCCAAAGACTTCAGCCCCTGCACTTCCATGATCACCACCTGACAAAAGCAAACACCTCAGTGAAGGGAGATTCATCTCTTGAAACAGGTCATAGAGCAAAAGGTCACCGGATGTTAAGGTGGTAAATCCTTCAGGTTTGATAGAAATTTTAGAAATACTCTCTCAGCCACAATTACTAGTTATACAACATGTGCCCTCATATTACTAGATTTTCAACCAGAGCAGCCAACAAAAATCATAGCCATCCTTCTGGTAAAGACAACTCTCTATTACTGAAAAAAGCTTTTGGGCATAATCCTACACATGGTCTTTAATTGCTCAGTGAATACAATATAATACTAACAGTGCCAGGGGTAACTATTATACTGTGGTTGTAAATTCCTAGTGGGACAACCAAAGGCAGAAATGTGTGCTGTCAGGATAATGCATGTACTTCGAATGAAAGTGTCCACTAGATCCACTGATGTCTTCAAGGTGCCAATATGTTTTATTTGACTGTAACTGTTTATGTATCATCTAGCACAATCTTTGAATGCGGTTGGCCCATGTACTTAAAATATGACATAAATTTCTCTGTAAAGACTATCTAGACCAGGGGTGCCCAAACCAAAACTATACTTGCCAACCCACACGACTCCTGTTTTTCATTGCCCTCTCCCGGTTTTCTCTTGGGGTCACGATTCTCCTGTATTTCTCCCAATTTATGGCAAATTTTCATTACCTTAGCCTGTTTCTGGAACTGAACAGTGTGTAAAGTCCCAACTGTTTCCTTCCAGACGACAATAGAGCTACACCATCTGTCCTTTCCCTGCAGAAGGGAGCAGTCTATGTTTGTAACAGCGCAGTTTAACCTGCGTTCGCCACAGCACGGCGAAAAGCCATCGTGGCACGGCACAAGCCATTGAAAATAATGGGTTTCAGAGCACGGCGGCGCCATTGCGTTGTTTCTGAAAGGACCTTCAGAGAACGAGAGGGAAATGGAGAGTACTAAGACAGGAGCAAAAATAAATGCCAGAGACTCACATGCCAAGATCACACCAGAGGGGTGAATTATTCAGTTTTCTGTCCTGGGAGTTAAAGATAAAATCAAAAGTTTAACATTTCACTCTTTTAAAGTCACCAGAATGCTGGAAACAAAGTCTCTGAAACTCAAAATTGCCTGGAGAAGAACCAACAGACCGTCCGCTTTGGTTTTGAAATCTAACCTTTTTCAGGGTTTCAAGGTTGACAAGTAATGGCAAAAAGTGGAACTCAAAGGTGGGTCTTTGTATTCTATTGTATTATTAAGATGCAAAATGGTATTTGGAGGACCTTAAGTTCCCCTTGACTGAATATTATTTTAGCTTTTACATAGTTAAGCCCTTAAAACTGACCTTCTCATTTCCAGTCATACATGCATTTCCATGACTGTTTAGGGATGCCCGTATGCAGAAATATTTAAATAAACCATTTTTAGAATAGGTGAAAGTAATTTCTAATTCATTTTCTATTAATTGAATTTCATTTTTGAAACATTTATATTCCATGTTTTTTGCTTAAAATTGCATGGGATTATCATAAATTGGGCACGTTTGTAAAGGGGAGACTCATGGCTACCCATAGCACCCATTTTCATTCACATAGCTTGAGATCAGAGGTCAAGGGACACAAATTTGGAGGATTATTTAGCCTCTTTCCGGTCCAGCTATGACATGTTTGGTACTAGTGGAGTCCTTAGGTTATCTAGTTTCATATAATACCAGTAACCTAACTCTAAAAACCGGCCAACTTTAGTTCGAGGCCCCACTTTGGGCAGCCCTGATCGAGACTATTGAAGGAATGAGATTCTAAACATTCAAAATAATTTATAGCTGATTAAAAATAAACTGCTGCATTTATAACATGTTTGAAGTAGCATTTTAATTATGTTTTCATTCTCGAAATGTATTGTAAAAAGGACTACCACAATGCTCTCTGAACGTCATATCATAATAATATTTCCATGTTGTTACTCACAGGGATAAAAATGCTCAAGGACTGTTTTACAGCTGATTCCAGCTAGCTTCTCTAAAGGTTTGTTTCTGAGGGGTTTCTGACAGCTGCTGCAGCCAACCATGTAGGAGGTAAACAGACATGAAAAAATAGGCTTTACCAAAGCACTGTGGGATTACCACCTCACACCACAAATACCTGCCACAAATGATTTCAGCATTCAAACTCGATAAAGGTGTGCCCACTTCTGTGTGAGGGAACAGAAAAAAACAGCTACATGCTTTGCACATTATGTACGTCCTGATTCTGAAATAGCACTGCATCATAAGGAATGAGGTGTGATTGCTGCCTTTTCTGTGGTGATAGCTCATCTCAGACAAGCCGATAACAAGATGAGTCACATACCCCAATAAGGAGCAGGTAAAAGGGGGTTTTTGTGTGTGTGTGTGCGTGTGTGTGTGTGTGTGTGTGTGCGTGTGTGTGTGTGTGAGTGTGTGTGTGAGTGTGTGTGTGTCAGTCTGTTCTTCACATAGCGTCTGTTCGACCCCCCTGAACAGGTCTGCTGTCTGTTTCTATACTTAGTCTGGAGCAGACAAGTAGTCGACGACGGCTCTGATTTATGAGATCGGGTTTAGGCATAGACAGCTGTAGCTTTTCATTGAGTTTAGATAGTCTAATGAAATAATGTTCACCCCTGAAAACCTTGTAGGTTTTCACATACATTTGATTACACATTCACATCTGGTCTCATTCGTAATGCACTGTACCTCCAGGGTGAAGGACAGAACCACATCGGACTTGGACAGCGTGTTCTCATCCTCCTGGCCCATGTCGATGATGGAGGTGTTGTGTCCCCGTTTCAGCTTCTGGAGCTTGAACTCCCCTCCCTTGGACACAGGCATGCTCTCCAGATTGGCCATCAGCTGGTTCACTGAGGACTTGAGCTCCTCGATGAACATGGCCTCCATCTCTTTAGACACAAATTTGGGGAACTTACCACCCTGTTGACAAAACAGAGAAGCAAACATTCACGGTCTGGGTGACAATTAAAGCGGAACTGAAACATTCAACCAAGTTAAGCTGGTTTACCAAAGGGATTTCCAATCTAATGAACAAGTATATAAACAAACATGACAAATGTCAGCATTTAAGATAAAAAAAGACGAACTGCTTCATCTTTTTGTGACAACAGTGCCGCCACGTTGTCGCACTCTAGCCTGTAACGTCAAATGGTTGTTTAGCTCGACTGAGTTACACAGATACAACGGTAGATGGAAAGATGGACACTGAGGAGACACAAGACAGAAGAAAACAAAAGAGTTACACTATTGTATTGTTCCTGGACATAAAGATGAGTTTTACAATGTTAAAACCAAGGACAAACAGTTCATTTAATAAACTGATGCTGAAGTGGATATCAGTAGTGCAGCAGCGCTGGCTAGTAGCACTGAAGGATCCCTCTGACAGGCAGAGTCCAGCTGCAGCTGACTGTCTCCCCGCCTCCCGTCCTATCCCCTCACTGATCACCTGTCTCTCCTCCTTTACTGTCTCATTCAGACTGTTCAAAGACAGCACAAAAAGCACAACATTATTTTGAAACAAACCCATTTACGTAACCAGTTTTGACTAGCAGTTCAGCGTTAGCATCGCAAAAATCCTGTCACCAAGTAAAACTTATGACCAAAGCAACTACTGGAGATATTGTCTGCCTGATATTACCTGTGTTCTAATTCAACTAGCGAACTATATAACTATATATAACTATAACCTAACGCAGTTATAGTCTCAAACCAGCTCGGTGGGCTGCTCTCTGTGGCAGCTCCGAGTGGTGTGGAGCAGGAGCCCCAGTCTTCGCTCCACGTGTGCATCGGCTTGGGAGTATAACCGAGTTAAATAGTTACTTAGTTCGCTAGTTGCAGGAGAAAGGTAATATCAGACAAATAATGTCTCTAGTATTTGCTTTGGTGATTAGTGATGCTAATGTTGAGCCAGCTAGCAACTGGCAAGTTACGTAAACAAACACTATAATGTGGGCTTCAAAATAAAGTAGTACTTTCAGCTTTTATTTTCATAGTGACCCTGTCTTTGAATGGACTGAATGAGTCCGCAGAGGAGGAGAGACAGGTGATCAGAGAAAGGAGATGACGGGAGTTGGGGAAACAGCCAGCTGCAGTTGGACTTGGTGCCTGTCAGAGGACTCATTCAGTGCCACTAACCAGCACTGCTCCAGTAACATTACTGACCTCTGTTTCAGTTCATGAAATTTACTGTTTTGTCTTTGCTTTTACATGGTTAAACTCATCTTTACATTCAGGAACAATATAGTAGTGACCCTCCATTTGTTTGCTTCTGTCCCGTGTCTCCAAAATCCTCGTCTTTCACAGTCTCTACCTTTGTATCTGTGTTGCCTAGCCGAGCTAACCAACCGGGGTGACGTCACAGGTTGGTTATATGGTTGGTTAAATGGTTTACTACAGTGGAGATCCATTTAGTAAACCAGCTTAACTTGGTTGAGCGTTTCATTTCCACTTTAACAATGAGGTAAATGCTGAGTTTCCAAAAGGCTGAAAACATAAAACCAAGATTAGCACAGATGAATATCACAGTTGGATATCTAATTTAGAATAAAATAAATACAGTCAAATTTGCAAAAAGACATTCTTTGAAATGAGTGGAGGCTCCCACTGCGATGTTACACCATATTAGTGACATATTAACTATATAACAAAGCATATTAAAGAGTCCCCGCAGAGCCTGACTCACCCTGGCAATCTGGTCCGCCATCTGAAGACGACCATCCAGCTCTCTTCTGATCTGTGCAGCCTGCTCATCCAGGTTGTCCAACTATTGATATAAACAGAGGAGCAGATCAATGAGGTCACATTAAGAACCCAGCAATACTTTAATTATAGCCAGAGGTTAATGTCAAAGGTCACCTTCAACTCCCAGCATCATTTATCTACCATGAACGATGAGAAATCCATGAAATCCTTTAATACAGCACCATTCAGAAGTCTGGAAAGCTCACTTTTTTCTAACTCTAAACCTCTGGGCTGTTTTCTTTTTCGAACTTGTAGTCTTCAGCTCCAACTTACCAGGTTTTTATCAGGTTTTGTGCAGCTCCCTTTGGAGCCACAAAAGGCTTTATACAACTTTTTCACAAGTGGTACTCCCCAAAACCTCTAAAGAGACCTTGATGTGTAAAGTTCAATGTTCCCTTTTAATGCTAACCATGAGGTATAGCAAGATTTGAATTAAAGAAAGTTATTAGATAGTGGGTTTTAAACTATAACAATAGTTTGGAGGAGGAAAAGACAGATTAATCTGCCGATATTAGGAGTTAATCACATGCACAGAGATATTTTGAGCAAAAGTGACCCACAAATGATCAGATATGGCCCAAGTGCTAGCCAAATTATAACTATGCTTGCTAGATATATAGAGACAGCATGCTTTCAGCAGAGCAGCAGTTATCTTCAGTGTAACACATTCATAATAAATCTGTTTTAAATAAAGCTAACTTTCATTAGATTACATCTCAGGTATACACTGTTTTCATAGATGGACCCTCCATGCAAAAAGGGGATGGTGGCTGCGCAGCTATCGGTAACTATCAGACCAGTTCTGTCCAATAATGATAGTCTGGAAAACATCCTTTCGCCGCTCAGCGTTAGGGATGCTCCGATACCAATACTGGATCAGATGTCGGGCCAATACTTCAATTCAAATAGCTGGATTGGTTGTCAGTGACAATAGGGCCGATCTATTCAGTTTAAATGTTTCTATACTATATACATTATATGCTTTAATTAGAATTACTGTTTAAGTTTTATTATTTTGTTTTACCATTCTAATGATACAATAATTCAATAAATTTATATCTATGTATATTTATTGGTCACATTTTGTTAAATTAAAGACCAGTATCAGATCGGCGCTCAGTATCGGCTGAGCCCAGGTATTGCATCGCTATCATCAGTCAACCTCTAATTTAAACGACAAATATCTAAGCTAGACCAAATGAACAGGCATGTTGACGCACATGTGACCAACCATAAAATCCAAAGGTGCTCACTGAGCTTGATAGTGATGACAAATGTTATACAGCAGGCCAGCGCATAAAAGAGCTAATAAGACCTCCAGTTTGTCCTAATGGGCTGCAATCATAGCAGCATGAATAGAAAATCACACATAAAAATCAAAAGGAAATTCAACAATCCCTCATAAGACCCAAGCTGCCATCACCATAGCGACCGTGAATGGGCCGCTGTTTGTGAGGAAGTCTTTTTGAAAGTGTTGAGTGTCAGAATTTTTCCTTTTTTTGTTGACTTCAATCAGCAGAGTGAAAATTTAACTCTCTAAAATGGCCAAACTGAGAGACGGGCAATGAAAAATAAAGAAAATGAAGCACATTTTCAGTATAAGTAAAATCTTTGACTTGAGTAAGCCATTCCAAACTGCTTTGGCAGGTTGAGAGTGAGACAAAAACCAGGGTGTAATTTCTTTAAAATGTTTAAAAACTGCCTGCATTGGACAATATCAGCTCCAGGGGAAAGATGCCTGACATCTGTTAGCCTAGTTTTTGCCCCGGAGTAATGAAAAGCAGAGACATTCATGGCTCTCTCACATCAATAATGAATGAGAGTTTTATATTAGCTGACACAAGGAAACAGAAGAGAGGGCTGATGTCTCTCTCTCTCTCCTGCTCTCTGCTGCTTCACTTCGTCAGTTATTCTCTCAGCCAAAACGGCTCGTTCTTGTCAAATGCGATGTTGTGACTCACCAGTTACCATTCCCTCCATGACGACGGCAGCCTAATTGAGACATAGTATCTGCAGCACAGTTGTACCTGGGGAGTCGCAAACCTTTCCACACAGCAATGTTGTGCAAGTTTTCAGTGAAAAATAAAATCGACCTTGTCTCACCCGGGTGTTGTTTTATTGCAAAATCCTTGAGTTTTACACACAGGTGCTGTTACACTGGGGGAAAAACACAATGCTATAGTTTTCATGGAGGACATATTTCAGCTTTTACTTTTTATAGTGGGCGCATAACAAAGTGAATATTTGGAATAAAAATGTGTCAGCTTGTCAGAGGAGTATATTTGAAGTGAAAGCTGCAATTTGTAAGTGACAATACTGGCTGTACAAAACATTTATTTACTTGACAATTTTATTTCCGAAAGTCACCCACATAATATAATTTATGAGGTTTTCCTGTTTAAATTTTATTACTTTCTAAGTTGACTTTGAGAATGTACACACAGCGAGGTGCAGACCAGTTTGAGCTTCAATGCAAGAAAAATACAATCTTGACTCATCAGTACAAGGGATAAAAAATGTTGAATATTCATTTTTCAGTACAAAGCAGCAGCAAAATGTTGGCTGTAATATTGTAGGTTTTGCTTTCATGATCATTTAGATTTCTGTATCCACTACAAGTAAATATTGATAATTGATAAAATGATGGCCAAAATCTTCTATCACAATATACTGTCGGCCATTTCATATCTTGATAATAACATATATCACAATATAGCATATTTTCTGGTAATTCAATAAATAAATAGTCTATATGAAATAACCACATGGTAAAGCCTATTTCTGTACACTGTGTGACTCAAAGAGTATTTATTAATTTTAAGAAGAGAGCAAAATGAACAGTTTTAAGTGAAATTGTGAAGAAAAAAGACATAAATATAGACTTAACCGATCTTGCAATAAAAACAATATAGAAAAATATATAGAATAAACATTTTATATAATTTTAACAACATACAGTATATTGTCATATTGCCCAGTCCTAAATGATGGTAATGTAGTTCTGTACATATACTGTAGAATCAATCTGTAAATCACATAAGCGATCAACTGACCCACAAATAACCCCAGATATCATCCTAAACGCAAGCTCGCCACAAATGTTTGGCGAATAGAGGGGTGAAGTCCCGGCTCTTCCGGTGGACCGCCGTGGGATCTTATTTTGGAAAAAATATGAGAGGTAGTCAATGGTAGGAGACAAATAATGAAATGATAATTTTCCAAGTAAAGAAAGTCGCAGTTTGGTATAAAATTGTTGAAGTATCAGACTGTGAAAATCTGTAATTAGAAAAACTGCACACCTAAGTGATGTGTCTCTCTAGCTGGTGTTGGTGACGTATATTGCGCAAGACGAGAGATGTAGTTCACTGAGCGGTTTCACACAAAACTAAATGATGCTATGACCAACTGCAACTTTCTTGACTTGCAAAATTATGTTTTAAATTGACAAATGTCATATGTGTGATTCATGGCGCAATTCAAACAAAAGTTCTCACCGTTGACTACTGTACATGTTTTTTTTCGAAATAAGGTCCATGGAGTCCACTGGAAGAGGCGGGACTTCATCTCTTTATAAAGCATAATGCGAGAGAATCATCTCTGAACTGCTGCATTGACTCTCTAACTGAGCACCTGATCTATTTGTGATACAGAGCCATAAACTCCTCTAGTCTCCTGCTGCTGGGACGCGTGCCAGAGCTGACCTCTCTGTGCCTTATGGTATTTCACCCACTCCTATTACATTAACAGGCCTTGTCTTTCAGGCTTTACTGTATTGATTCGCTGCGCCTTCCAGCAATCCTTTTTAAGAGAGAATGAGCTGAAGTCACAGTGCAGCCGTTAACAAGAAAAAGGGGGGGGGTCACAACCTAAGAGGCGCTGCAAGGCTCAGACTGTGATCAAACAACAGACAGACCAGAGATGAGAAAGTCACACAGATAAAGTGTTAAAAACACATTTTAAAATGATAGTCTTATTGGAATTATGGTTTGCTTTCTTAAATCTAGATATTTAGCTGATGTGGATTTTTCCTGCATTACTTAATTCAGTAACTGATTCTGTTCACTGATGTGCACATTATGAAAGGATGTCAGCCAGATGACATCGTAAATAGAGGACAGTCAGTGTGAACCATCAACTCCAGTGTGCTACCAGTGCTGGCCACTAAACAGCCACCCTGCTACATAACCCAGAGTTACTGTTTAGTAGAGCACATAATCAGACTTTGCCACCAGCTGCGGCAGAATATCTGCACTTGCAGCGTAACGGTACTCAGTAATGCGCTACCATACAGTGACACTTAAAGAAGCATCCTGTGGCAGGAAGTCTCACACACGAGTTTTTTTCATTGTCATGTCCAATATTAGAAAGTCACATTCACCCACAACCATAACTGTGACTGATACTGATTGCATTCCTGCCTGAGCTGTGCCTGAACGCCTCCTTTCCCCCTGCTGCTGTGCTGCCTGTCAAAACACTCAAGCTCTGGGCACTATTGGACTGCGGTACCAGCGACATCTGACTCGTGCGATCCCAAAAGAACTGTCACTGCCATGCCTGGAAATCCAGCAGCTTGGCTCGTCAGTGTCTGACACTGCATTTTTAGCATCTCATCTGCGTGGCTTCCCCTCTCCCGCAAAACACAACGGGCCTAAATCAGTACGTCCAGGCAAATTCGCAAAACCGCAAAACCTCAGCAAAAATTAACATTGCAGCAGCAGATAATATTGGTCATTGTGAGTATGTGCAGATTGCAGCTTGTCTGCATGGGAGGAAGTGACTCTGAAGCATGTAATGTGGAGGGGGATGGGGCCAGTTTCTTCTATTACTCTCTTTTGACGACAGTGCAAGCAAAGACGGTTAAGGCTGTGGGAGGAAGTAGAGCTAGAGGTCAGTGTCTGTGTGAGCTATTGTAATAACCACCCCATATTGAGCCCCATAGCACCCCAATCTCACCAAGCCTACAACTACTGAAAGGTCACTGTTGTCACTGGCCTACAGGTACGATACAGGCGGACAGGCAATCTCATATAAAATAGAACTGGCTAAAAGGTAAGTTTCACTCTACGTTACTGAGGCTGACAGCAGCACTGCAGCTAAATAAAGGTGACGCTGCCTCAGTGTTAGCCAAGCTGACAGCAGGTTAAAGGTGATCGAGCAGAAGCAGGCGGGTAGTTAACAGCGCAGCTGATGACAGATTCCCAGGTGGATGCTGGGACATTGGTAGCAGATAACACACCCAGCCAGGGGCGTTTCTTGTAGAGAACAAAGGCTGAGTGGACAGGACCAGCTCAGAGCTGGATGGGACCTGGAGGAGTTGAAGCAGCTGGTCTATATTTAGACTTGCTGTGTGTAACGATGTGTCTGTGCGAGTGTGTTAAAGACGTGTGCAGTGTGAAAGAAAGCTTCTCTTGTGCGGGCGAAGTAACATAATTATGAAACGTACTAATGAGTGGACGTTGTGAAGTTTCTCCATCTCAACTTCTAACATCTTAATCAACTCAGAGAAATATTTCTTCAGTCTTGAGCACAGATTTGGTTTGTCTTTTGATCTTGTTGAAAGCTGATTTACTATGTGTACTGTGAAAGGGGTCGCTCATAGGGGAAAATGATCACCCAACTCGACAGTTCCCCCCGGCTCTGCAGGACTTTGTTTTGATTTTACAGCCCACAGCTTTAGTGTTTTTATTCACTCTCACCAGCTTCATTTCCAGATGATACTAATAACAGTGTTTTTTTTTTTTTTTTTTTTTTGTAGTGTGGTTGAGCTAGGACATCTCTATCAAGGACAAACTTTTTTTTTTCTCTTATAACAAACATTGTCCAGATTCCAAACCACGTGGGTGCAGTCAAGCTTCACCCTGCATTTCAGCACCACTCCTTTTTCAGCTTAGAGGTGGCAGCCATAGCGAATGCTTTCATCCTCTCCCAATCCTGTGTGCAGTGAAGAGGCTCCATTACGCAATTATATCAGCTACAGGCTAAACCAGGAAGAGCTCAGGCCTCATTTCCCAACTAACAGTTGCTGACAAGACAAATTAAAGAGGAAAAGGAGGGTTCTCCTTCAAAGCCTGTAGAGGGAAAGTTGATTTGAGTATGGTCTGTCAGCCTGGTGGGATGGAGGTTCACAGGCCATGATTTATAGCTCCGTGGAGGGAAAGTCTCATTCTGATGTGCCTGCCTTATTTTCACCCCCAGGCTTCGGGAATTTAATCAGCCATTTGAGATTAGGGAATAATTTTAGTTAGCGAGTCCACTGGTGTGAATAAATATCAATGATTAAAATACCTCAGAGAGAGAGAGAGAATTAGTCAGCTATTCTGCTAAATGCAAAAATGCCCAACATTCACTGGTTTGTGAGGATTTGCTGCTTTTCTTTGTCACACAGCTTATTGATTATAATTGGGTTTCGGACTGCCATTTGGAGAAAAGACTATGTCGTCTTAGACAGTAGGAAATTATAATAGGTATTTTCCTTATTTTTTGGCATTTCATTTCATTCGACAAAATGATTAATTCATATCAATCAAGGAGTCGTTAAGTTATTTGACAATGAAAAGAATTAAATTGCAGCCCTAAACATTGCTGCCAAAACAATTTCATACCACAGGAATCAAATAGCTATTCAATTATAGTCAGTTAATCAATCAACATGTTTAATACACAGTATTCTACGGCCTGTTATTTCATTATAACATGCAATTGCTGTCGCCACAGTTCTGATGTCAGACTCTGGCAGACCATTTTTGTGTCAAATTATTGATTACTGATATGTAGCCATGTAAAAACCGTGATAATGTACAGCTAGTGGGTCATTGTAGGATACAAGATGCCGCATCAACCTGTCAGGGTTTATTTCACAACAATGGCCAGCTCGCTGTACATTATCCCTTACGTGTCGGTTGTGCACTGTGCATAGCAAAGTCATTTCAGTTAGAGGATTTCAAAAAGACATAACATCTTGTCGTGTGCTGATTGTCTGCCCCCTTGCAGGCCAGTGCAGAATCATACATCATTAATACTTAGCCTCGCCGCACCTCCACGTTATATAACTCTGGGTCCCCCTTAGGGGTCCCACCCCCCAGTTTGGGAACCACTGCTCTAGACAGTCTGCAGTTACATGACTGATTTCCACCATGGCTGTTTTGCTTTAACTAAATATAAACCTTACACCAGCCAGGTTCTTGCTTATTTTAGGAAATGTTCATATAAGCAACATTAAAAGTGGACAAAGTGCTACTAATATAGTCATCCAATTGTGGGTTACAAAACTGCTTTGCAACGCAGACACCAAACACATTTTCTTACAGTTGTTTGGTCATGCTTGGTGTCACCACAGCTAAATAACTGCAGCCATCAGGGAGTCGAGCATGCTCAGAGTCTGGCTGGCTCAGCCGCCGGCCGCACCAGTCTAATCAGTCTGTTAGTCATTTCCAGGGGCTGCTCTTGCTTCAGCATGAGACAGAAATAGACCAGTGCTTCCTTTCTGCTATTTGGATGTAACTGCAAAAATGTAAATCCCCAGCGATAACAGTTAAAAAATGATGGCCTCTGAATCCCAGCCAATCCATGAAAACCTTTCATCAAATCCCAGCAGCCCTGAGCCCATGCTGACTGGATCGCTGCGTCTCCTTTTGAGTGAGGACTTTATCATTTAGTAGAGGGCAATATATGGCTGCTGGTTGCTTACTGACGAGATGCTCAAAGTCAACATCATTACAGTCTGATGTATTCATTATGACGGCAAACAAAACGAGAGAGGGAGGACTCAGGGAACAGCAGGACAAGCAGCCGCAGTAAAAAAATTGATTTTCTCAGGCAAATCCTATAATATTGGTTCATATGTGGGTATATGAATGATCAAATTAAAACTGTCCTTCTCCACAACAATGACCTAAATCTATGTGCCATTTTTACCTACCTATAACCAATATTACACCATAGTATGAAGCTATATACACATTTCTGCAGCATACAGTACATGCATTTATGTTGGTATATTTTATTGTTGAATGCTCATCTGTTCAGAGAAATGGCATTATATTCTGCATGCAGATTTCTGACCAGATACTAACAGCTCTGCTGCCAGCACATTAAGAAAAACTAGGTTAAGCATCTTCAAAGGCTTGGGAAGAAAAATGCACAGTGGATTTGGAGGCTATGGCGATGTATTGTACCTCTACATTAGATGCATCAAACAAATGAACACACTGCAGAGCCCTTATTGATCTTTGCCAAAAGAGACATTTGAAGAATACTGAACAATCTAATTTGTTTAATAGCCATCTGCACAGATTTATACAGCACATTAGCAACTGCTGAATGAAGGGTGACACCTGGTCCAAAGAAATTCAGCATTTTAAAACTCACTCCAAGAGGTGGGTCCATTAGATCCAAATGAAATGAAGAGGTATGCTTTTTTTATGCATTAAATGATGAGCAGATGTAAATGTGTCGGAGCCCTCCTCCAAATCCTGTCGTGATCAGACTTTTAATCAAACCTCACGAAGAAAGAATACATTAGTGCTGCTTTCAGCATTCCCACAGAATGAGCAGTAAAGCAGTAAAGACAGCGAGGGAATGAGAGTTATGTCTGACACGAGCCCCCAGTGTCCACTATTATCTACCTGCAATCTCAACACATCTTCCCTACAGTGAAGCATCGCTGGCCTGGCATCAGGTGATTGAGGAGACATATTTACTTTTAAAAAAAGTCCATTCAACATCACAGCAATGACATGTTGTCAATGGCAAATACTAATAAATAAACATACACCTAGAGTCATCAAATAGTCATTATTATCAATAATCTAATCGTTAAACCAAACTAAATGATAAATGAAAGTCACATGACAAATTAATCAACTTTGACTTCTGGTTTCAAACAGGATACAAACATCCGTCTCCTCGACAAAAGTCCAAACACCCCAATCCCCTCCATACGCAGCGTTTGTTGCTCTTTACACTTCCTGGTTCACAATTATGTGGATTACATACAAATTGATTTCATGGGATAAATACAAATTTGAGCTACAGAGCATGAGAACAGCATGATGTTTTGTTTTGTTTGTTTTGATCAACACTCCAAAACTTAAAGATATTCAAATTACAATGATACAAAAAGGAGAAAAGCAGCAAATCCTCACTTAAATTAAGCTGGAGGTAGCAAATACGTGATATTTTTTGCTTGATTAAATAACATAAATGACTATTTCATGATCAAAATTGTTCCAGATTAATTATCTGTTGAACAACTAAGTGATTAATCAACTAATTGTTTCAGCTCTTAACCCACCCACTTTCAAGATCATTAATGTCACTATTGTAGCCAAGAGGAGGATGTTGTGGTCTGCAGAAGTTTAGAGTGAAAAAAAAATCATTGTCACCATATTAACATAATAGTAGGAAAGTGTTTAATAATCACAAAATTAGGTGTATACTGTAGTTGATCTACACTTTAGATTGATCTTACGTGTGAAGATAATAATTCTAATGTTGCTTCCAACAACTTGAAACAACTCTGTGCCAGCACACAAATATTGTGAAAACTCTCGGAGACGCATCACCTGCGGGCTTGATATCTTACCTGACAGGCTTGATAGAGCAGCTGGTGCTCAAACTTTTTGATGCCGAGGATGTTCTGGAACATCTCGTACAGCTGGTCCTTGCTGAGGATCAGCTCAGAGGCCGCGCTGGCGGTCATGCGTTGCTGAGCCTTGCGTGGGTCCTCGTCGCCACGGTAAATGGTGTCGAACTTGGCCATCCAGGAGCTGAGCACCGTCTCCTTGCTCAGGCCATCAATCTCTGGGAGACTGCGTACGCGCTTCTCGATGTGCCTCTTGAACACTTCCCTGAAATCGTTAGCCGAGAAGCCGCCGCTCTGGACCATCTTAGCCACACGGTCGCTCTTTAGGAACACCTACATCGTGAGAAACCAATGTCACTAATTGCAGTTATGTAAGAAACTTTTATTTCAAATGATCAGAAATGATTTGGTAGCTCAAGACTTCTAAACAGACTCTAATTATAGCATAGTACATGGCATTGGACTTGTGAAGAGCTTTCCTGTCACTAAATGTCTGTCTTCGTCAGCAAAAGGAAACTGTTCTTGTTAATTTTGAATTGAAAAATCAGAGGCATATATGTAAAGCTGTGACTCAACACGGCCAGAGCTGCATTCTGTCTGCTGCTAATGACAGCCTAACAGGGACAGAGACAGGCGACGCTATATTGTCACAGCATCAAGTGAAGTAACCATCAGAGCTGACTGCTTTGTCATTCTGACAGTCACATTTTGTTCTTAGCATCCATTATGGCTAAAAAGCAGCGACTACTGTACTGAAACATTACAGCACAGTGGTACATTAGCCTTGTCATGTGGCGTATATGTCAGCGGATAACAAAGGTCTGCGGGCGGAAATTAATAAGATGTTTGTTTCCCATTTGCAGACCAGAGCATTTAGAAACATTTTGCCAAAGACAGTACACAAAGCAACCTGTGATCATGCATAATTTAGCTAATAATAGTAGCCCTCACTGTTTCAATAAAGATGCCACTTTGAGACTATGAAAACATTTGCATATTTGTTAGAATTAATTGTCTATGTTTTCTTTGAGAAAGTGAAAAAAGATAAACACGCTGCGGACAAGGTGTTCAAATAACCCAAGAGAAAAAAACATAATTTTATACTGTGCTTATGTTTACATAGTGCAAAAGTGGAAAAAGGTTTCAGTCATTCTACAATCATTAGTGTCTTCTACTTAAGTTAACTTCATGGTTCGGTTCATACCATGGTTTGGGGTCACGGTTTTTGGCTCGGTTCGGTTTATTTATAGTTCAGCAAGGAGGCCAATTTCCAATTTCAATTTGAACATTTTGAACATCATTTATTTGGCAAAATAAGTCAACAGCTGTTTGTCATCACAACAGTAGTCTAACGTAAGGAATAAAACACTTCTTCATTGTCACATCTTATGGCTGGACTTCTTATCTAAATGAAAAGTGCCACTGTGTTAATTAAAAAGAATTAATAAATAAAAGCTAATTTAAGCCTCAGGCCATCAACAAAAAGTAACATGAAAACACTAACATATACAACGCCATATAATAATCAGTATTCCAATGCTCTGTTTTTTTTTTTGGTTTATTTTTTCAAATATATATATTAAGCCTGCAAGATATAAGGATAATCTGTTATGTGCGACAACATTTTTCAATTTTTTGCAATGATAGTATAAGAAAGTCGACAAAACTGACTGTAGCTTCAAGCCTCCCTCCAAAGCCACTCCCCCAAAATTATGATTATGAATGTTATTAACATTATTAGTGCACTGGTAGAGTGCTCGCAGGTAGACAGGCAGATAGGCCGTCCAATCATCATATTTGGGCTGAAAGAAATAATTGGACAGGTTTATTACAGTCCTGCAACATGTGATGTAATGAGAATTTCAGTACTACTAACCCTACTTATAGGCTTTAAATTACAGTATATTTCACTTTAACATTAAATATATCACAAATCTCTGGATAGCTGTCACACACAGGTCATCCTTTAATTAACTTCCATGCCAGTTTGTATGTGTTTCCTGATGGTTCCAACCTCATAATTCAGTCTTTTATAATGGCTTTTAACGTATCCCACTCTCTGCAATGCCTTAGGTAGCGTATGCATGGTAATAATGACTTTTTCATCCGCAGATTGAATAGTGAGGTTGGAAAAGATGGCTGTGTCAGCCACATGCTCTGACTCATAATCTGTGCAGTGAAAAGCTTCAGCCACCATTTTACCACTCAGATGTCTGAATGAGAGCATTTTGACATGGAATAGCAGGACTGCTGTGAATTTTTTTTACCATTACTTTTTAGACAGAAAGCTGATCATTTCTGGTTTTCAACTGGCTGCAGAATACATCACACACATATGATAGCAAATACTGTACATCACACATGTCAAAAACTGTTACAGGTATTAATAGATACGTATTATTCAGCTTCATGTTTACATTTCTGAAATCTCTAAAAAAGCACACGCATTCAGTATGAGTGATGGATTTTAGATCTAGTGATTCATTTGAAAGCATCAAGTCCCTGCGCCTGGATAACAAAATGGTTCTGACTGTGATTGTAATGCTGTGGTTGTGGTGTGTTGGTACCTCATTGTAGCTCTGCACAGCATTGATGAATGCCTCATCAGCCACAATCTGTGTGTCTCCATTGAGGAAGGCCTGGAAACGGTCCTTAGTCTGCTGTAGCTGCTGCTTGGTTATCTGTGGAAGCAAGAGCAAACAGAGGTCGCCTCAGCTGTAAAGCCAGATTAGGAAATGAGTCAAAACAAGCAGACATTAGTTTAAATAACAATAATATGCACCCTTTTTTGAATAACTTATTCTAGGCGAGTGGAGCAGCCCAAACATCCTTTTCCCAAGCTCCTGCTGGGGGAACACCAAGCACTCCCAGGTGACGTGTAATCCCTGTAGTGTTTCCTAAATCTACCATTGCATCCCTTTTTAGACCGTCACGCAGCAGCTCAATAACATGGTCCTCACAAATCTCTGAGCTCCTCATGAAATCACATGGTGTGAAACCAGGAACCTCATCTCAGCTGATTGTATCCACAGTCACATTCTTTCAATTACTACCCAGATGTCCTGACTGCAGGTGAGAGTGGGAACAGAAATTGACTGTTAAATTGAGAGCTTTGCTTTATAGCTCAGGCCTGTTTTTACTACTCACATCCTGATACACAGCCTGCATTATTTCAGCCAGTGCCCCTAAGCGGCGGTCAATCTTACAATCCTTTTTACCATCGCTCATGAATAAAACCCCAAGGTAGGCTACCTGAATTACTCCCCTCCCCAAACTGAAATGAGCAATCCACCAAGCCGACTGCATTACACTCAGTTGCAAACAGCTCCAGTGGACATTGTAGGGCACGATCCAGTGAAGCCAAAAGGACAACATCATCCGCAAATAGAAGAGACACCACCCTAATGTCATCCAACTGGGCAACCTGCAGGACTCAGTTGTGCTTTGATATCCTGTCCATGAACAGGAGAGGTGACCAGGCTCGTCAGATTCGAATGTCTAGAAATGAATGTCTGTAATGTAATGATCCAAGTGTACAGCAAAGAAATTATGTATAACAGCTACAATGAGATGGGTAAGACAAGAGAGTCTAGAGTCACAACATCTTTTCAGCCAGGCTAGCTGCATCGCTCCACTGATGGTAGCGTTGTCCCCCCCAGGATGAACTGTAATAACTGACCTGCTGCCTTTTTCATCCAGGCCATCATCAAGTCAATTTGTCTAATGATGCATTTACGTGGAATCAGACAGATGGACAACACCTTAAAAAAACAATCTGACAGAATGGCAGGTTGGCAAAACAAAACACACATGACGTTATGCTGCTATGGTGATGGAAAAAATATATTAACACAATTATTTTGTGTTTACTCTTTTATGTAATTATTCTAGTGATGCAGCTTTCTCTGAAAATACAGTATACACATGTATAGTATATACAAAACAACTTTCTCAGGTGTGAGGGAGCAACATTATGACAACATTTGGTTGTAAATTCCATCATGGAGGATGTTGAAAAGTTTAAATATTTCAACTTCTCTGTATTCTCTGCCGTCCTGCTTTCATCCAATAACATGATATCAGGTTTGCTCAAATCATGGCAAACTGCATCCCAACAGTCAACAACAGCTGTCAGTGTGTCAGTGTGCTGACTTGACTATGACTTACCCCAAAGTGCATGTGATTATCATAAAGTGGGCATGTCTGTAAAGGGGAGACTTGTGGGTACCCAGAGAACCCATTTACATTCACATATCTTAAGGTCACAAGTCAAGGGATCCCTTTGAAAATGTCCATGACAAGATACCAGTATCTTCAGTCTAGCTTTAAAACTGAGCCCGATATAACATAAAAATCACAAGCTGCGTTAAAGAAATTAATGCCATTAAAACAAGTCTGCCTGAATGCGTTTTTATCACGTTAACTCTGACAGCCCTAATTTATGTACAATTAGACAAAATAATTTTAATATCAATATCCATTAAATGTGTGAAAATTATCTTCTGCTTTTAATTTCCTTAAAAGGATTTGAATCTTTTTATACATATTTTTTTAATTAAATCATTAAGCCAGGTGTCGTGTTGCACATGTAATGTTTTCTCCCTATTATTTCACTTTCGATCCTCACTCCGGTCTAGATGCCCTTGGATTGATTTCATACACAGTTACTAAGTCGGTGACCTAACTGTCAATAGACTGACAATCTCCCTCTGACAACTGCTTTCTATCTACAGTTCAAGCTGTTGTGTATATGAAACAAGCGCAAGGTCCTGCTGGTAATGTGTGTCTGCATGCGTTCAGCCACACATTGCAAATGACAGACTTTGGTGTAGGAGTGAGATGGAAAAGTACCACATATCATGAGCCTTTGAGCCAATCTCAACACCATCTGTGTGTCCGTCGTACTACTCCATTTCCCTCTTCAGCAATGTTCAGAAAATGAGGATCATGTAACCAAAGTGAAAGTTTAGTCTCATAAGAAAGATTTACAAAGGTGCATATAAATACAAACACATGACATTTAGACACATACACACTCTCCATCACTGCCAATAAACTCAAAGCCCCACAAATCATTTCACCAAAGAGGCCACTCCTATCTTCTCCTATCAATTCATGATAGTTGCGGAAGAGTGAAATTGTCGGATCGGATGATATACCACTTAATGTCTAAACATAAAAGATGCACTTAACAGCACATCAACAACATCAGAGATCAATATGTGTGCTGCTGCTCCAAGGTTTCAGGTTTATTCATCTTTGCAATAGCTATCTGAGATTAAAGAGAGTGTGTGGACCATCTCTGCTATGTTTTAATAGACCACAGTGTTCAAGGAACATCCTGAGGCAAGAAATGTTAATATTAACACTGGTATGCAAATCACTCCGGTCTAGGGAGACTCTCAGAGGCTGAAGTCGATATCATCCTTGGTTTCTTGTCCATTTCTGAGAGCGAGAGGGTCAGGATAAATACAGCACACAGTTTTCACTTTGTACTGCCTCTCCTCATAATGTAGTCTACACTATAATGTATGCCGGTAGTATATAATGCACAGACTTACATTAATTTATGAGACTTCAGTTCCTTTTCCTCATGAGAATGTGCTTCCAATTAAATTCTGAAGTAGTCAAGTCAGTTTTATTTATGAAGCGCAATATCACAAATATGCCTCAAGGGGCGTTACAATCTGTAAAGCCTACGACACCCTCTGTCCTAAGACGCTAGATTCGGATCCGGAAATACTCCCCCCAAAAAAACTTTTAACCGGGATAAATTGAAGAAATCTCAGAAAGAGCAACTGAAGAGGGATCCCGCTCCTTGGATGGACAGAAGCGGGGCTTCAACTAACAATCAGTTCATTTTTTTTCTTCTTATCCGATTAATTGATTAGTTGTTTGGTCTATAAAATGTCAAAAAATGGTAAAAAAATGACGATCAGTGTTTCCCACAGCACAAGATGACGTCCTCAAATGTCTTGTTTTATCCACAACTCAAAGATATTTAGATTACTGTCATAGAGGGATAAAAGAAGCAGAAAATATTCACATCTAACAGGCTGGAATCAGGTTAATCGATTATCAAAATAGCTGGTTATAAATTTAGTGGTTGTCAAATAATCAATTAATCGATGTAGCTCTAAGTACTCTTTTCTAAGCAGGAGCTGACTTACTTATACTTATGAAGGATAAACATTTGAATGAAAAGGAATAAATAAGAAAACTATGTGCATACATGCTCAGGCTGGAGTGTCGGCATGCTGAGTGATTGCTGTGCAGATTAAGTAGATCACGATCAGTTTTATTGTATTTTGTTGTATTTAGAGATAAATAATTAATCAATTAGTTCTTTGACCGTTGATTAATCAGCAATCAGCTATTTTGAGGATTGATAAATCATTTTAGTAACTTTCCAAGTAAAAACTCCCAGCCCCTCAAATGTGAAGATTTGATGGATTAAACTAGACTGTACAGTATATAATGATTGTATAGGTATATATAAAGATGGACGACATGACAGCTCCCCAAAAGTGAAGCCAAAATATCTTGATTGGTCCCTGGTGATTGGCTGCAGTATAGGTCATAAGTCCCGCCCCCTTCATGTTCAGGCTGGTCTGATACACAGTTCGTAGCTTTACCTACAAATAGTAATGCACTGTAATTCGTATATATCTCATGAATACAATTTGTAATTTACTTCAATTTGATCCAGGAAGAATAAAGAGCAGTGAATGCCATGTAGGGAGGAGGTCAGGGTGGATGGGTGGGTCAGCAAAGACTGGTGCTCATGTCCCGTATGAAACCAGAAGTCAACACTGATTTATTTGTAATGCATATAAGACATAAGTAAGGTCACTTCCACAGTTATTTTAAGCCAAGCCACAATCTTTTCCTAAGCCTAATTTAGTATTTTTATTTTGCCTAAACCTAACAAAGTTGGCTCCTGTGAATACAGAATTTTATTTTGAAAATACTGTGTGTAAGGAGCAGAAATTCACACATGTTCACATGAGGAATAATTTTGTCGTAAGATCTCATGCAAACTGTTGTATGAAGATACGTTGCTCTGTTAGAGGATGGGACATAGACCAAACTAAAAAGTCAAAATATACTTCAAATAGACTTTAGGCAGTTCTTATCACACTGATGTATGTTCAAGTGTTCATTTCTCTGATAAGTTTGGTTTTAAATGATTATTTGATGCTATAAAAATGGGGTGAGATGTCATGATCCAAATGACATCAAAATCTCAGGATGGCAGCTCCCACATACAAGATATTTTGGCTTCACTTCTGTACAGTGGGAGAAAGTGTAGACGTGTCATCCATCTGTATATTCAGTCTATGGATTAAACAAAATATTTTGGGGGTTTGGAGAATAAAACAAGCAATCTGAAAACATGATATCTGGGAAATCAACACTGGAATTTTTCACTATTTTCTGACTTGTACAAACGAAACGATCAAGAAAATAACTGGCGGATTATTTAACAATGAAGACTGCTTAGTTGTATCCCTGGCTGTAATCCATGTGGGCAAAGACAAAGTGGCCTCTATTAACCTCCCATAATAACTTAATTAATGCCCTTTTCACATATGTAGCAGAATCACAAATATATTATAATAAACTGTTGGAGATGGGGTATCGGCAGTCGTCTAAACGCATTTGTGTTGTACCTGGAGATTTCACCATGAAAGGTCAAAGCTAATAATACTTTTGCTTCTGCTGACACTTTCTCTTGGCCGATCTGACTTTATGTGACAACACAGCAAGCTGCTATCTCTCTCTCTCTCTCTCTCTGTGTGTGTGTGTGTGTGTGTGTGTGTGTGTGTGTGTGTTTGTAGAACTGACACTGAAGTACACAGCAGTAAACCAGGCGAAATGTGTCCACTTCTCCACCAAAGTAAAGACCAGCTGCACAAAGTATTTATGCCAGCTCTTTATTCCATTGCTGATTGCAGAACTGTGCTGATTAGTAACCATGTTGATGGATGAGAGAAAATAGCTCCATTTCCATCAGGCTCCCAATACATACTTTTCCTGCTTTGCTCGTATTGATTCTCTCTCTGTGGCTCTTATCAAGATTGCAGTGTTAGATTGTGATTCATTGGCTTGCAATGAAGTGGGCAGTGACATTAATCACCCTTCACATATCAATAGAGGGGAAAGGCACATTGCATTGGCTTGATGTACAGTAACTTTATTACAGTTCAGAATGACTATGGATTTGAGTTTATAGTTCGATATATAGTTTAGTCGTGGTTGATGCAATATTTGAGACACTGTCAGACATTTAATGACCCGGACTGGGCTCGTGCATGAAACCAAACTGTTTTCATGCACAATTATGAATATTTTTTGCTGTTGTTTAGGTCCCTTAAACTTTATATAATTACTCAAAATGGTAATTTTCCAAATATCACTATTTAGCAGACATTGTGGAGATATAACAAATGGTATAACATGAAGGAGAGGCTTCACATAAATACACTTAGCATTTTACAGCTTGCTGAGCCACTGAATCAGGTTTTAAGCCCCCTCAGGCACATACTGTATCTTGTCAAATGAGAGCTGTCTTTAGTGACTATTCAGTGAACCAAACAACTCAGTTTCTACACACAGCTTTTTCAATATGTGTGGAGTGTAGGTTGTAAGGATCATTTTATAATAGTCATAGTCAGCAATACAGTCATATACAAAGTGACAGAAGAAACCAGGAAACTTTTAATAGACAAAGGTAACAATGAACTGTCCTAAATGAAAACCAAGGCATCAAAAACTGGGGAAAAAATTGAAAGGATGGTCAAATGTTCAGAGCTGTCAATCTTCAATGTAATAGGAGGATTGTGATATAATACATGAGTTCAACATGAAGGTCAAAATGTAGGCATATATTTACAATCTTTCATTTCTTGAACCTAAAATATGAGCTGATAAAATATCATAAAAAAAGTGTTTGTAACTGTACAGTGGGTTGCTAAAACTGCTGATTCTATTTTCTCTTTCAAATAAAGGAAAGAGAGGAAGATGAGTACAGGTCATGTTCAAATATTATAACCAATTTAAGATGCAGTGCGTAGGATCAGGTCGCAGATTGCAACCAACTGAAACTTCTCCTGTGTGCCAAGTGTGTAGAAGAACTACACAAAAACACTAATGTCCCTGTCAAGGTTCTGGGTTAACATAGGATTATATTCCCCCAAAAGATCCCCTTAAATATTACACACTGTTCCTTTAAGGGATTCAGAGGAAGCTCTTCTCTCTGTGTATGAATAGTGCATTTATGCTTTTGTAATTTAACTCCATATGTTAACAAAGAAAGAGAGACTAGAGCAGAATAACAGCAGCTTACATAATACCTGTAATAAAATACAATAATAATAATAATTAAGTTTCCATTATCATACTATCTCTTAGAGGTTTTTAATCAACCTGGCTTGTAGCTTATCAGCTGTCATTGCAGCGCTGTGATAAGTGGAGTAATTAGCTAATTGAATGCAGTATACTGATATATATATATATATATATATATATCAGTATACTGCATTCAATATATATGCATTCATATATATATATATATATATATATATATATATATATATATATATATATATATATATATATATATATATATATAACTGTAGTATTGTTCAGCACAATAAAGCTGACTCACATTTCGTGCTTCTTCGAGGAAGTGAGTCATAAAAAATAGACCAAAATCATACAAATTTGATTCATAAAAAAACACATCAACATTTTGTATGTAAGTGTAAGGCCTTGGGCCAACAACTACATATAAAATTGAGGCTAAAACAGGCAATTTTAAATAAAATGAAGAGACCATCCATCCGTCCATCTTCAACCACTTATCCCGTTAGGGGTCGCGGGGGCTGGAGCCGATCCCAGCTGGCATTGGGCGAAGGCGGGGTTCACCCTGGACAGGTCGCCAGTCCATCGCAGGGCACATAGAGACAGACAATATATAGACAGACAACCATTCACGCTCACATTCACACCTACAGGCAATTTAGAGTCATCAATTAACCTAAACTGCATGTCTGCCGGAGAACCTGGAGAACACACTTGTGATATACTATGAAAAATGTATGTCAACTAGGGCTGTCAAAATTGATATGATAATAATGTTTAAGTGCAAATTTGTTTTAACAGCACTAATTTCTTTAATGCATTACAATTGATCTTTCAGAGGTTGTAACGAGCTCAGTTTTAATCATGAAACTAGAAAATGTAATGAATCATCGGTACCATCCATGTCCTTTACGCTAATTTTTTGGCAAGGACAAATCATCATGGCCATTTTCAGAAGGGTTGTTTGACCTCTGACCTCAAGATATGTGAATGTAAATGGGTTCTGTGGGTATGCATGAGTCTCCCCTTTACAGACATTTCCACTTTATGATAATCACATGCAGTTTGGGGCAAGTCATAGTCAAGTCAGCACACTGACACTGGCAGCTGTTGTTGCCTGTTGGGCTGCAGTTTACCATGTTATGATTTGAGCATTTTTAATGCTTAATGCAGAACCTGTGAGGGTAAATATATACATAAAGTTGCATAAAGCAGAATATTTATATATATTTGTCCACTCCCATGTTGACAAGCGTATCAGATACTTAACTAATCTCCCTTTAAGGTACATTTTGAACAAATAAAAAAAATGTGTCATGATTAATCATGTACAATCATGTGATATCAATTGACAGCAAATGTGGTAAGTGATGATGAAAGGATATCACACAAAATAAACCTGTTTGCTCAGGAAAGAGCTGCCTACCAATGCTGCTGTTGGTTTTCAGCAAACATGGTATCGTTGAATCCCCTCGCCAGACAAAGCATAATTCAGTCATGCTGCAGATGACACCGCTGGCCCACATCTGAGTAAACAGCAAACAGGAGTCCGGGAGCGAACGCTGCATGACAGCTGCACAAAATCTACCAACAACAGGCCTCATCAAACAGAACACCAGCATCGTGTACTGACTGTGGTCACAAAAGTACAATTATACAAAGACAGATGCACAAACTATTATCTCCAACCAGACGTGTTCGTGTAGAAGGCGCACCCACACCCACACACCCACACCCACCCACACACACACTCAGACACACACACACAGAGCTTTGTGTGAGTAAATACCACTCTGCTGGGTTAGTAAACAGCCAGGTGTATACTCTGCAGACAGAGCTTGACACACGGCAAACAGGGATAAAACAGGGAGCTCTGGCTCTGTATTACCCATCTCCTCACTGTCGTCGTATCCTGGAGCTGTGGCGCTGCTGATATATACAGGAGAACACAGTGTTCACAACCAGCTATAAGCCCCTTCTTGTAACAGTCATCCAGCATCACACCACCAACTCACTGGCAGCCGCTCAGCTCAGCTGGTTCCTCATTCACGAAGCGGAAAATAAGCCCTTAGCCTGATGTAACATAAATGGTATGGACATGTGAGCATCCTTATAGAGAGGTTACAATCAATGGAACAATTTACATCAGTTTGGTCCAAAAGAGTCAAATCAAAGCTGTCTGTGCCATTACATTACAGACGTCATATGGTTCACGTACTGAAAAACTGAAGCAGAAGTTATTTTTGCCTGATTTTGATTGCATTCATTTGATGTCTTTTAAATAAATGTGTTCATGTTTACCATAATACTTGGCAAGGCCCTATATTTCATAGGCCTAATGTTCCCTCTGAATGTGTTTTGGCCACATACAAACTAATCAGCATCCAGTAGAGTGGGAAATCAAGCAAGTATGTAATACATTTACACACACACGCAAACACACACACACACACACATATACATATACATGTTATATATATATCACAGAGAGCACCCAATAATTTACTTATTAATCAATAATAATATGGCGTGTTTTGTGACATACAGCTACATTTTGTTTTGACAGTTAATGTCTCTGGTGTACAGTGTCACCTACTTTTAGTATGCTCCTTTTGGTAAAGCATTCATAATAGATCAGAATCAATTAATCAAATAATTGTTTATCTGGTAAACAGAAAATTAATCTGCAACAATTTAGTTGAGTTGCTGCTTTTCTGTGTTATATATCATTTTAATTGAATATCTTTGGGTTTTATACAGTTGGTTGGAAACAACTTGACCGTAGAGCCCTCAGGCCTTGTGAATAGTGAATTTCACTATTTCTTGACTTTTTTTAAACTACAGTTGTGTTCAAAATTATTCAACCCCCACAGTAGATAAGTGTTTTTGCAAGTTTGACATTTATTTTTCATCTTGTTTATAATCACATTAAATAATGACATGTCAAATAGACAAATACAACTGAAATAACAAAAATATTTTTTGGAATATTCTAATTAATGGCCCTTCTGTGATTACCTCATTGACAAAATTATTCAACCCCCCTAGTCCACCACTCTTAAGAACAGAGGTTTCCATCAGGTGTTGTCAAACAGCTGATGAAAACACCTGTAGATGTGAACGAAACCCTAATGAGCAGCGATTAAGCAGATTTAAAAGGACTGTGACACATGGCTCTTCTTGGCAGTTAATGACATCTTTGCAACATGGTGAAGTCCAAGGAATGGTCAAAAAAGTTCAGAGAGGAGGTCATTTCACTTCATAAGCAAGGATATGGATATAAAAAGATGGCAAAGAGGCTAAACATTTCAAGAGACACAATTGGGAGCATAGTCCGCAAGTTTAAAGCTAAAGGCACCATGGAAACGCTACCTGGGCGTGGTAGAAAGAGGTTACTGTCTGCAACTGCTGTGCGATACCTGAGGCGAAAGGTGGAGAAAAATCCCCAGGTGACAGCTGAGGAACTACGACAGGACATGTCAAAGGGAGGTATTCAGGTTTCTGCCCAGACAATAAGACGCACACTGCGAAATGATGGCTTCCATGCAAGAACTCCCAGGCGCACCCCCCTGCTGACTCCAAAGCACAAGAAGAGTCGACTCCAGTATGCCAAAAACCATGTGGACAAACCACAAAGGTTTTGGGATACTGTTCTCTGGAGTGATGAGACCAAACTGGAACTTTTTGGGCCAATGGATCAACGGTACGTGTGGAGGAGAAAGAATGATGCCTAGAAAGAAAAGAGCACCCTGCCTACTGTGAAGCACGGTGGGGGGTCAGTCATGCTCTGGGGTTGCTTTGCTTCTTCAGGTACAGAGAATCTTCAGCGTGTGCAAGGTATTATGAATTCAGTTCACTACCAGGAGATCTTGGATGCAAATGTCATGCAGTCAGTGACAAAGCTGAGGCTTGGGAGACGTTGGACCTTCCAACAGGACAATGATCCTAAGCATACCTCAAAATCTACCACAGCTTGGTTGCAAAAGAAGGGCTGGAAGATTCTGGAGTGGCCATCGCAATCACCAGACTTAAATCCCATTGAAAATCTCTGGTGGGACTTGAAGAAGGCAGTTGCCAAAAAATGTTAATGAACTGGAGGCCTTTGCCCATGAGGAATGGGCAAAGATACCTGTGGTTCGCTGCAAGAAACTTGTGTCAAACTATGCTTCACGTCTAAAGGATGTTATTGTTGCAAAAGGATGTTGTACTAAGTACTAAAGTTGTACATACCTGAGGGGTTGAATAATTTTGTCAAAGAAGTAATCACAGAAAGGCCATTAATTGGTATATTACAAACATTTTTGTTGTAATTTCAGTTGTATTTGTCTATTTGACATGTCATTATTTAATGTGATTATAAACAAGTTGAAAAATAAATGTCAAACTTGCAAAAACATTTATCTACTGTGGGGGTTGAATAATTTTGAACACAACTATACATGATGAATTATTTAAAAAAAAATAAAAAAGAGTAAGTAATGAAAATACTTGTTAGTTGCGGTCCAGGTACATAGCATTAAAATAAATAATCTTGGGTCTTTCATCCTGTACTTTTTCACGGTAGCATGCAGAAGAATTACCACATTTTGATATGAAAGGCCAACCAGTGATGAGTGGCCTTGTACTGTATGAACATTAAAGCTTTGCTCCAGCATTTAAAAAGTTCAAGCTAACAAGGTCAAGCTTGTAAATAGCGTTTTTTTTTTTTTTTTTTTTACTGAAAAAAAAGAAAAATATTTGTCTCGTAAAAAGAGGATTTTTTTTAAAATAATTAATAAATAAATAATAATTATTTCCATTTATCTCCTGTGTCCTTGTGTGATAGTGTTTCTCAGGTTTAAAATAAAAAGTACCTGCTGCAGTGCTGCCATGCTATTTTATATTGTAGAGTACATGAAGCAGACTGTGGGTTGGTATCTCTAAATGATGCTGGTGCATTACTCTCATCAAGAACCTAAGACATAAATCCTTTCCCTCCACCCTCCATCACAAATCACTTACTGTCTTTTCCCCTCTTTTCTCAGCTAGTAAATCTCTCCCACTCACTCTGCTTTTAGAGGTGATTATCTCAGATATCCATTTCTTTGTGCCAGTCTGTTAGCTCAGTGAGGTTTGCATTATGTGTATTCTTAAACAGCAAACAGTTCAAGATGTGGTGAAAATAGATCATACAGATTACCGGTACATTAATCAGGCTTTATGCTAGAGAGTTCAGTAACACTTTTGAAGATTGTAGATGGAAAGGAAAATATTTTTACAAATTTCTTCAGCATCCTCACAATGCAACTTCACTGTTTGATTGGAGCTTTAGATGTGTTATTCTAGTGGCGACTAATGTAGCTTTGAGCCATTAGCCTCAAGCAGGGTCATGTCTAGAAGTTAACCCACAAATTGTAAAAACTTGCAGAAAGTCTCACGACACCCGCTGCCCAATGACCTATCCTAACCTGAACCGTTTTAGGTCAATAGTGATACCACATAAATTGTGAGGTATCATCTAGACGTGACCCTAAAGCTGAGATGAGGCCTACAGAGGTCAGGTATCCTCACTTCTTTCTGACTCCACACCAACAGATTAATTTCAGTTTCAAACTTGTAGTCTTCAGAACCAACAATGACTCAAATGGCATCACTTGAGGCAATTTATCAGATTTCACATAGCTCACACAAAGATGTATACAAGTTTAACATATATGCGGTAGTACTCCCCAAGACCTGAAATCAGACTTTGGTGTGTCATGATGGGAGTTTTTTTTTTTATTTAAAAGGGACAGTATGTAGGATTTGGCAACATCTATTGGTGTGGCTGCAGTTTGCAACCAGCTGAGTACCCTTCTAACTAAGGTGGCCTCCAGGTAATAAAAAATAATGTAAGTCTCTCTCCAGAGCCAGTTTTTGGTTTGCCCATTCTGGACTACTGTAGAAACATAGCGGTGCAACATGATGGACTCCGTGAAGAGGACCCGCCCCCTTTGTAGATATGTGGTGTCATACTTCAGGTGATTATACACTAATGAAAACATACATATGAATATTATATTCCATTTCCACTAATAAATCCCCCAAAATGTTACACACTGTTTCTTTATTAATAGGAGAAAGGTTAAGAATAAAAGTTAATTTGCCTATTTCTTAGGCTTTGTTTTTTCATTTTTGTCTTTTGTTATCCACGTAGCTCTATTATGATTATTCATGCTGTTTAACTGCATTGGTGTATGGATGATAATGCCTCTTCTGTCATTTTACATCAATGATTTTGAGGGAAAAAACCCCAAAAAAAACAGATTGAAACCAATTGAGGTGGTGTGCTCTGCTTTAAGGAGGGGGCACAGGAACATGTGACACCCACAATAAGACAGGAAAGAAACATGGAGCGCCTACCTGAGGTACAGGCTGCTGTTTGTGTTCTTTATGTGAGAGTCATCAGACAAAGAGGGAAACAGAGGTTCAACAGGGGACGGCAGTAATGATCCTGCTACAGATCTTGCCTCCCTCCTCCTTCTTTAATGTGGAAAAACAGCACTACTAATCTCTCTCTGTCTCTCTCCTCTTTGTCTTCTTCCAGTCATACACTAGTATTTTCCCCTTTGAAGCAATGTTTCATATGGTTGAACATAACCGCACACACTTGCAAAAAGACATTCGATCACCAAACACGCCCGCCTTCATTTCACTTTCAACACTCAAAAAAGATTTCTAAAAGTGTGATGATGTACAGTCGCACATTGTGTTCATCAAAGAAAGTTCACACAAGTTTACAGTGATTATAACTCCCATACGTCATAATTATGACTTAGAATCTCGTAATCATGAGGGAAAACTATCTTGTAATTATGAGGAAAAAAATTACAGTGTATGAAGAGGACAAAAAAAAAAACAGGACCGTGATTGTGACACTAGCTGATTTAATTCTGATCTGCTTTGGTTTGTCTGCTGGATTTGACGCATGCTGATGTAAATGAGTAATGTAATGGCATTATGATTAATATTTGAAGACTGCTCTGGCATCTTTAGTCGCTGGAGCTGTTCAAGGCTGCTCACCAGTCTCAGCGACTACTGTTGGTTCAAACCTAAGTATTTTTAATTGTTGTCGCAGTGTTCGCAGAGTAAACTTGGACCCCAGCTGTTTTATTCCAACACAGTTCCAATGAAATGGCGTGTAACTACCAGCCGCATTTTGGTGAGAGCTGTTTGGCTATTTCCTTTGACATTTACGTATTTTTTTGTTTTGTTTCTTTATGAAGTTAATTTAGAACAAATTTTGTTCAATAAATGAATTAAAATTTTCAAGTGGATGAAGGGATTTTTAGGTGAGTCAGAGCCGACCATGTATTCAGTGCCAGTTGCTTATAAATATTTTTTCCCCTAATAATTTAGCAGCGAGTGTATAGAAACATACAAATAAATCATCAATGTAAATGACTGGCCCTCCATATTTTGGTATTAAAGCCCCCTCCCACCCAACCTTCACTCATTGCTGATGCAAAAAGGATAAAGGACAATAAAAAACAAAGTTAAATTAAATTAAAACAAAGAAAAGATGAAATAAAAATAAACAATAAAAAATAATGTACACATTGGCACTGATGATAATCATAATATAAATCCCAAACAACAGATACATTAAGCTGATAAACTTTGCCATGTGCCTGCTGCCTTTAAATGCAAAAAAAACAACAACACAGAAACAGTCAATTAATCAATTAGTCAAGTGAAAGAATATTAATTGCAACAATTTTGACAAAATACAGTTTTCGCCTGCTAAGATGTGAATGCAGGCTGGTATTAATAATGGCAATAATGGCAAATTTAATATTTGTTGGAGGTGATGTGACAGAACTTGCAATTTGAAGATATCACCTTGGACTTTTCCTTTTGCTGACATTTTAAAGACCAGAAAATAATCAGTAAATTAATTGCAAATGGAAATAATGCAGCCCTAGCTTTAATTTTGATAAGGTTGTTCAGATTCTGCTACTAATTGTAACAAAGGTGATACTAAATGTGAGAATAGGTCATACATTTAGCTTGCTATAGAAATATATGTTGTCAACAATAATCTGTTTGTTTTTTCCAGTTGCGCTGCCAACTAGGACTGCTGATGTCTAATACCAATTTTCAACATGCCAGCTTTCGTTCTCCACTTTTTTTCTGTGTATGACTAATGTGCAGTATTGGGAGCATGCAGGGATTATATAGTAACAATGAAAAAAGATTGACAGGAGCCCTGCAGATTAATGTGTCTCAACCCGTGCATACAGCATGAGGACATATTAACAGTCAGACAATTCTGCTTTGTGTTCAAGGGCTATGTCCCTCAGAAAACATGGGGCTTTTTGTGTTGTACCACCAGGATTTAGGTTGAGCAAATGCTAACAGTAAATGGTAAACATTTTGTCTACCCAAATGTACATGCCACTTTGGACTGCAGACCAAATTACATAGGCTGTAAAGACACGTAGGTTCAACTATAATTAACAAGTACATACTGTAATGTGTGAAGAAAGAGAAACATCACTGTGAGACAACACAGATGAATCTTTGTCTCTTATGATAAATAAGTCTTTATATGATGCCACCTTGAAACAAAAAATACTGTACATTCATGTGCAAGCAGTCTGTGGTGTAACATTTGCAT
Source organism: Pterois miles (assembly GCA_947000775.1). NCBI lineage: Eukaryota > Metazoa > Chordata > Actinopteri > Perciformes > Scorpaenidae > Pterois > Pterois miles. The sequence goes on along the minus strand of CAMQGK010000100.1, from coordinate 958,142 downwards.
TTCTGCAGCTATTTCTGTCAACAATTGCCCTGTGTGCATACAGTATATTAGGTCACACGACTGGATTACTCAAATGCACACGGCACATATGAGTCACTTTGATGCTGACTGTGATTGCTGCCTTCAAAGTAGTCGAACCTTTGGGAGAATATGTTGGTATTCCAACAGATAAGATCTTAGCCTTCCCTCCTGGTTATATGCAGACGGAGGAAATGTTTAATTTGCGAAGCTGTGATTTGTTACACGCGGCTGCACAGATTGTAGGTGAGGGGGTATTTCGCCTGCTGCTTTTCAGCTGTTACCCCTTTGCAATCCACTTTTATATCCATACCACTGACGAACGCCTTTATTCTTCAATAGTGTTGCTGGAACACACTAAAACAGCAGCAGCTTTCTGACATGTTTTGTTAACTCAAAGCTTGACTTTGACACTGACTGCGAAGCTTCTTTTATTGTGAAAGGATGCCTTTTTCAGGCAGTACACCATTTAAAGATCTTACATAATAATGCAAATGATTTCAATGTCATACTTGAACTAATTTTCAACCCATTTAGTGCCACTTTCTTTTGTCCACATCACTGCGTGTTTCATGAACGTAATGAGCTCAGGCAGATCTGTATATCTACACTGTGGTTGTTCACATATAATCTTGCAAAATGTCTGAATGAATTCAAGGAAGACAGGAAGGAGATATAAGGGGCAATGACGTAAGAGCCAAAGTCTATATACTTTCTGATTTTTAAAAAACATACAGTGCTCAAAAATATTAGCCATTATTGAAAATCCTTACACCAGCTAGAGTGTATTCTTATTAATTTTTTAATGTTACTAATTTTACTCATGCCTCTTCCAATAATGTCAGCTCTGTCAGCTCGTTCCCCTAGTTTCTATCCTCATATCTGTTGCATCACCATGTTCATCTACTGAGCAAATGTATAAACAGTCATCATGTGTGTAAAGATTAAATAATCATACTGTGATTGTCTATGCAAACATATCTTTTAGTGTTTCGTATCTCTTTTCCTGGTGTCTAAATAGATGCACTATGAGCCTACACAACCTAAAGATAACTTCACGGGTCACTTTTATTCACATTTATATTTTATATATGCTACTCTTACCACCATTTGTCCTGACAAGACAGTGTTACTTGTTCTTGTCAAGTCTTATTGGGTATGGCCTGTTCCAAATATAGTCCTCAATACATTAAGTAACAGCTTTGCATTTGCAAGGCAATCATTATTAATTAAGATTTAAGAACATGATAGGAATCCCAGTCCATGTAAAACCAATTCACAATGGGACACCCAAATCCTTTGCCAGGCTCAGCACCAAACACCAAAGAAGCAAACTTCATCCAAGTACCACTGATTTGCATTTCAGTCTACTTCATATTCATATCACAGAGCCTGCTGCACAATTCACAGCTCCTCTCCCTCAGAGCATCAACAGGCTACTGTACGGTATTAAAATGCTGAGCCAAGAGGCACTCTGTTAAGGAGGACTGCTGACAGGTGAGTTGATTGGGTCAGATTATCTTCACACCTTCTAATTGAAAAAATCCTGAACCCAGGATATTATTCAGTTCTGAAATGCACATTCATTCAATTCACATTCAGGACTTCGAGCTGAGGAGTTGTGGCTTGTACCCTCGTAGTATTTATTCACCAACAAATAAACTGTACACACACTGTCTGCTACAGCTACGTTCAAAGCTGTAATGCCACCGGTAAACCCACACTCACTGCCGCCACACACACAGTCTGTCGGAAACTCGCTGGTTACGCTACGGTGAGCACAAAGCCACCGGCAACGCTAGCGGCTTGCAGCTGCTAATGAAGCACAAACACACACACTGTTTGTCAGACAATAGCTATCGTAAATCCGGGCAGACAGAGCGTGATGACACTGGGCAGATACACAGCTGACAACCTGCCAAACTAAACTAAATGTGCAGTGGACACTTTTACTGGGAAAGAGGCTGCATGTCCACGACATTACACGCAGTACCGTGGTTGCAAACACTCCTGGTAGGTGAACTGGAGACAGTGAACGCAGCATTGTGGTTGCTACAGCAACTATCCTGATGGTGAACTGTTGACTCAGTTTGTTGTGCTCATATACTGCAGCTGGCGCACCACTGCATGTGGGGCACAAATCTTGTCAGTTAATGGTTAATCATGGGTTAACAAGGGTTGGTTATTGAACATTTTTCAAAATTAGCCTCCCTAACTGGCACTAAACAAAAGTGTTAGTAGTTCGTAGGTAGTTGGTCATAAACTGAACTGCTGGACAAATTAAACTTTTAACCTGATGGCTTTAGATGAAATGTCATAAGTTATTATAATTCATCCTGAGGTGAGCTTCATGCTCGCTGTACGAAATTTCATGACAATCCCTGCAACAGTTGCTTAGATACTTCATTCAAAACCACAAAAATGCCAATGTCACAGTGGCACTGAAGGAAAAGTCAGAAGATCATCATTGTCAGATATTTCACTGGAAAAGTGGAAACTTTGAACTGCTGGTGGCGACAGATGAAGTCAGGGGTTCACCAGGATCAGTAGGCTTCATCTTCCAGGGACAATGAATGAAAATCTAGTGACAATCAATCAAATAGACTGTGAGACAGGACTGTAGTCAAGTCCAACTTAATTGAGTCCAAGACAAGTCCAAGAACAAGTTCATTTCAGTCTGAATCAAGACCAAGACCAAAATCAGTTGAAACCAAGTCAAAACAATATTGATCTGTCATGTGAAATCAAACTACTCAATGAATAGAGTTTTGGTCAGAGGACCATTACAGGTTCCTATGTGTATGTTAAGGAAGAGGCGGAGAGGTATGTTTTTTAATTTGTGCATCATGTTGGTAGAATCAGACCAAATCCTGTACAGATGATCCCGAATCAGCAGCCAGGAACAACTTGACCAGTTCTTAATAGTAGAGATTCACCAAAACCGATACCGGATTGAATATTGGGCTGATACTGACTCAAATAGCTGGACTGGATATCAGTGACAATGGGGCCAATCTGTACAATCCAGTTCTATGTTTGTATACAATGTACAGCATATACTGAAATTTCCTTTCCTGTTTAAGTTTCGACCAATTTGTTTCTGCATTAGAAATTACACTTGAATTGTAATTCCTGTTAATTTTGAAGATCTTTTTTTTTCCAAGTTGTTGGTGTACAGTTTATTATTATAATTATAAATAACAATTCAGTAAATTTATATCTATGTATTTGTTGCATTTTGTTTTACACAGTTAGGAAAGTAATGTTAAGTCAAGACTGCTGTTTCCTTACACATAAATGAATGATCCCATCTCTTCCACTCAATGAGGCATACAGCTTATTATTTAAACACTGGTATCGGATCAGTACTCAGTATCGGCCGATACCCAAAGCCCAGGCATCACTATTGATATCGGGACTGAAAAAGTCATACCGGTGGATCCCTACTCTATAGCCTGGCCCGAGACCAAGACAATCCTGAGTCCAACAAGGCACACGACCGAGACAAGTGCAAGACTTCAAAAATGTGGTTTTGAGACCAAACTCAAAACCGAGACCGGACACAAGTACTACAGCCCTGCTGTGAGATATTTCAGTGTGAACCAAAGGGATGATCTAACTAACAGACTGAAAAACCAACAACATGATGTTCATTTTCAAAAATGTCTTATTACAGGACACATTAAAACACTCCACTGCCATCGTGACCTTGCCTTCTGAATTATCCACTATGTTTACTGTAATTCCTCCATCTTATTGCCACTAAATGAAGCACGATTTTGTAATCAGGACAATCTGCAATGATGCCATAATTCAATAAATTACACCAGTACAATTCTGTCAATAACCTCAATAGTTTACATCTTACATGTTTAAGGAAGAAGCCCCCCATTAGCGTAAGTATATTACACTATTGTACATTACAATTAGCCTGCATGCAAATACATCATCAATAAAATATGCAAATACATTCGACCAACATCTGAACAGCAGTAGTATGCTACCGCTTGTGATGACATCTTTCAGTAAGAAAACATTTCCCTCGCCCCTGTAAAGGAAGCCTGCTACTGCCCTATTGTGTTACCCTTTCACAAGGTTATACATTTCAAGAAGCAGCAGTGGAGCTTGCCTGCTCTGCAGCCTTGCCTGTTTCTCTGTGATAGCCCATCATTGTGCCAGAGCTTCTAATAACGGATTATCATGGAGCTGCTCCACATGTTTTGCTGAGGCCTTTAAGTCTTTTCATTACAGATATTGCTTAATCATATTTCAGTGATAATCTATAATAGCCAAAATTGGGTACTGTAATAGGCTACATATTAAATTGTGCAGACAAACGGCGTGAGAAGTTTCCTTAATAAATTATTGTTTACAGATGTCTGAGGAGCCCACATTCAAGGGAGGTACACGGCGGAGGGAAATCAAGAAAATACTCGACTAATGCTGAATAGTCTTTCTTTAATAGTGTATTTTGTGATTAATATTTTCTTTATAACCACACAAGACAGTGATATAATTAAATGACTACTGTTCAGTGCCATGACATTGTAAACAAAATGTGTGAATGTTTCTGTGTAATTAATTATCTCCTTTCAGTGTCAAATCAAACAAATTAAATGTGTTAAAAAAAAAAGACTATACTTGCTATTTAATTCTGCACAATGTGTATAGCTCCTCTGAACGGATTGTTCTAAGCCAAAGCAAATTTGGCCCAAATCAAAGTCTCGAGGAAAACCGTAGGCAGACAGGCACACTTTGATTTCCTGCTCTGACAGCAGGCATTGGATTGTTAGTGTGGATATTCACTCACCCACAGCAAAAGGACTGTGGCCGTCTCAGCTAGCAGATATGAAAGTGCATTACTAAGCATGCATTAGACTGTAACCTACACTGAGCAGGACTACAAACAAACAAATAGATGGAAACACTGTGGTTAATGCCTCCCACATGCACTTGTGCATGAGTCAGCAGAAAATAACTCAGACCATATGGCTTAAACTGTGTCCAGGAGAAGGATTGTCTGCAGGTTATATATATATATATATATATATATATATATATATATATATATATATATATATATATATATATATATAAAAAAAAAAAACAACAGTCACTAAGTGTAATTTCCATAATACTGTTTACAGAGAGATACATGCTCTGCCATATATTCATTGAGCTGAATGAATCCTCTGCAGGCCCACACTAAATTCAACTTTTTCCTTGTGAGGAAAGCTGCTACTATTGAGCCATGTGATGCTGAATGTTTTCACAATATGAAGACAGCCCTACATGCTAAACATGTAGCATCTATTTTTGCATTTTTACCTTAATTAATTAAAAGTGACAGTACAGCACTGGAGTTCAAACAGAAGACGGTCTATTTCTAGTGTGACATACAAATCAAGGACAATACACTGGATCCACTGTCCTGACAATCAATCAAGCCAACCTTGCTGTAGTACAGTAGAGCATAGTGACTTTGACAGTAAGGACACCATGACCCAAAACTGGCTTCAGCATCAATGGAGCCTCACAGCAGCAGCAGCAGCAGCAGCATGAAGCCAGGATGTGGGCCTTGTCCCTTACAGCACATTATGTTAGAAAATAGTTTAAATGTATGGATATTTAATTTTTTAATGCAATTAATTAACTGTAACCCGTAGAGAGGAGCCAATCTCATCTGCAGAGGAGAAAGGCTATTAAGCAACCCTCCTCAAGAGATCTGTGCCTAAAAGTCACCTTGGGAGGCCAAATTGACGGGATAAGTGATGGCGCAAACCGGTTGGAATTGGGTATCTGCCAGGAAGGCAGGATGGAGCCACACATACAGCTGCATATGTTAAGGAAAATTGTAGGCCAACAAGGACAATACCGTTTTAAATAGCCACACCAGCATCTATTGAACGCCAGTTCAGTTAATGGTCTCTGAGATTGATCTCAATTATGAGCTTGTGGATGGAGTAACATTGACTGCACTCGGGTCTGCAGCTCTGCAGCAGGCTACCATGTGTCCTTTCACTATCCGGAGCTCTTGTCATGCTCCGAGGGTTTCAACATTTTTGCGTCAAAAACAACAAACAGTGGTTTCATACTGGGACTGTGCGCTATCGGATAGGCCTAGTGGCCAAACCCCCCTCTGTGCTCTACCTTATATAGGTCATCAATGACAGCATCTGCGATAGGCATTTCGTCAGCATGTGGTAATTAATCATGCCTTTGCACCGAGGGGCCCTTACCTTCTGCTGTCGCCTTGCCATATCTGTGGGCTGTTTTGCATTGAAAGGGTACGCGACGCATCGCATCACAAAAACATACAACTGCAGCTTCTTTTTACGGTCTTCCTCCTCCCTCTGCAGCTTCTCCAGGTCCTCTTTCTCCTCGCTGGCGGCCGACGGGCTCGGGCTGGTCGGACGGGCGCTGCTGCGGCTGCTGCTGGGCGCTAGTCCACCCGAGCTCTCGCTGGTCCTGCTCGGAGAGATGCGGGATCCGGCCTGAGGTGCCATCGCCTCTTTGCTCTCCTCCTCCACTATCCCATCAGATTCCTCCTCGCTGGACGACGGATCTAACATCTTGCTCTAGAGTTGACGCGTCCCTACAGATATCCTGACCTACTAAATGAGTTTTTCCTCCTGATATCCCCCAGATGATGATCTTATCGGTGCCTAGATTTCATGGAGAATATGCCCGAAGTAAAGACAGGGATAGGCCCTGATTGCACTCGCTCGCTGGGGGATGTCAGCAGTACGAGTGGTGCTGGAGGAGGTTGAGCCTGCTTCACACTGAGCTTTCTCCGCCTGCGCCGAGCGCTCGTCGATGCTTACGTATTTTCTGTGTTTTATTGGCCAGTCAGTGCTGCGGATGTGAGAGGGGGAGGTGAGAAGGCAGCGGAGGGGAGGGGCAGGGCAGGGGGAGAGTAGTGTACAGCTGAAGGGGAGGAAGGAAGGGGGGAAGGAAGGGAGGAAGGAGCGCGGTGGAGGCGGCCGATGGCCTCTCCCTGGCTGCCAGGCGGGGACTCAGCAGCGCGGGGAGCTGTCCGCGGTCCTGAACGCACAGGAACAACCGAGAGTGAAGGATGCGCGACTCGTCCTCATCCAACGCTCTGCAGTGGCACACCTAAGATGGCTGCCACAGGATTTTTCTGATATTGTCACTGAAATGGGGCACGTTATTCAGTTCACGGGATGCAGATTAGTTGTGTGTAAAATGTGGCTCCCGTGCCGCCCCGTGCCGTGCCGTGCAGTTGGAGGGTGGGGTGGTAGCCATGAACACTGAGCTGCTGCTTTCTGTCTGTCTGAAGGCTTCTGGTCCACAAATTGATTGTTGCAGCAAGTGATACTGGTAACTCAACGCATCACGCTGCAGACACACAAGCGGATCATCTACTGAACAGATTTATTACTCAAATATCAAACATACTGTACAGTGTTGATCTTTGATAAAATATAAAGTAAAGCCTGTGACTTGGTTGAATTATGGCATATTTAAATATGATTGTATGACAGTACCGCTGCAACACATAACTGAATCAATTGTCAAAGTTTGATAATGATTAATTGGTTTTGAGTCATTTCTTTTCTTCTTCTTAAACGTGAATAGCTTCTGGTTTCTTTACTCCTCTATGACAGTAAACTGAACATCTTTGAGTTGTGGACAAAATAAGACATTTGGGGACGTCATCTTGGACTTTTGATTGATTTCTGATTTTCACCAGTTTTTGACATTTTATAGACCTACTCAATTAATCAGGACATTATTGATTGCAGCCCTATCAGCATACTGCACAGTGTTGATCTTTGATAAAATAACATAAAGAAAAGCTTGTGACTTGGCTGCATTATAGTATATTTACATATGATTGTATGAGTACAGCTGCAGCGCTTAACTGAATGGATTAGTTGTCAACTATTAAATGAATTGCCAGCTATATTGATAATCAATTAATCGGTTTGAGTATTTTTAAAGGATTTCTCTGATACCAGCTTCTCAGACGTGAATATTTTCTGGTTTGTTTACTTAACCATGACAGTAGACAGGATATTTTTGAGTTGTGGACAAAACAAGACATCTGAGGACGTCATCTTGGGCTTTGAAAAACACTGATCAACACTTTTCACCATTTTATGACACTTTATGGACAAAACATCTTAATGATTCATCAAGAAAATAATAGCCAGCTAATTCAACAATACAATAATCGTTAGTTGCAGCCCTATCAACATACAGTGTTAATTTTTTTTTTCACAAAACCTGTGACTGGGTGATTTGCTGCATTGTGTAATAAAGTGGTCACATGACCTACAACACTACAGTGCTACAAGTGCAAACAGACCACATTTACATGACTCATGGTTTGCAAAACTCATTTTGTGTATCTGCTTGTGAAGACAACAGTTGACAGCTGTTCTCACTCGATTTAATCTCATTATACAATCTTGAAAATTTTAGGAAAACAACATTAAATATTCTTGATTAGACCCGTATTTTAGTGACCTTTATAGGTCCTTGTGTTTTTTTATGTGTTGACATCACTTTGCTAATCCAAACTACTGAGTTGGCAGATTACGATCGTCATCTATTAGCCAACATGACAGAGAAAATGCAAAGACTATTTGATTTGTTGATTCAAAGACATCAGCTCTTTTTTAGAAAATAATATGACTCAGTAGGGCAGCAGTGACTGAAGGTCACACCTCACTTTCTGATCCCTAACCAGAAGCTCTTTTGACCTAATTAAACTGTCAGACAAATCATGGCCCAGATGACTTAAAAGAGACACAACCATAGACATCTACTGGGCATATGCATGGGTGGATTACTGAATGGGCCTACCGGGCACAGGCCCAGGGGTCCAAGGGGTCAGGGGTCCTGGCTCTCAAAATGTCCCTGAAAAATAAACACAAAATCACCACAAGGAGGTGCAAAATGACTAAAATAGATGCAAAACAACTACAAGGATACGTAAAATGACCAAATAGAGACCCGAAGTCACTACAAAGAGATGCAAAACAACTAGAAATAGAAGCAAAACAACTATAAGGATACATAAAATGACCAAATAGAGATGAAAAATCACTACAAAGAGATGCAAAACCATCACAAATAGATGCCAAAAAATACAAAGAGACATAAAAGGATTAAAAGTAGATGATTTGAACTGGGTGTTCATATGTAGACAAGGTGGGGGGGCCTGTTCCATATCTGTGCCCAGGGGTCCATTGTCTCACACAGTAAACTGTCTTATAATAATGACACATTTTTAAAAGGAGCAGACTAAACCAAATACTGGAGTTGATGATTATATCTCCCCCTGCTGATGAGATTTTTAAGAGCTTGTGCAGTTGGTCTGACTGTCTGGTCCTGCTGCTGACTGGACATCTCTTTCCATTTTCCCCTTTTTGGTTTGTGACTTGTTAAAATTAAGCAATATCTGCTTATGACTTTTTGTCATAAGACAGGCTATGGAAAGACAAAAATGTTTGCACCTGACAGTTTTGACTGCTTGCTTCTGCAGTCTTCTTCAGAGGTGTCACATGGTGTTGGTGTGACTTCATCGGTGGGTGGTTATATGTAGTTTTTTCCCCCCACCTGAAGTAGTGGGATAAGGGTGTCCCCTGGTGTTTTGGCTACTAGATCCTCAAAGTGTTGCACACCGTTCCCTTATGCTGGCACATGCACTATTTAAGTACCATATAACCTAAAATAATGAAAAACTAGATTTTCACACAGGACCCATCAGATCAAATCTGTAAGATGTCATTATTTACAATGACTGTCATTCTGGTCAAAACCATTTCAGATTTATGATTGAGTCTAGGCTTATTTTCCCTCCAAACTCATCTTTTCTTTCTACTCACGTCACCCCTCTGACCCTTCATTGTGTTCACCTCCCCCACCATCATGGTACTCACAGTACCAGCACCCTTGACAGCCTTTATAAACTCAGCATGCACGGCGGATGAGCAGGCCGGCTTACTTCAACTCTGAGATTAAATTGAATCTGACAGCTGGACTGACGAGCTGCTACTCCAGATGTTCCTTACGCATCTGACCAGCAAATTCCCTGCAGGTAACCATGCTTTCAAGGACTCCTCATCTCTAGTTTTGTTCCAATAAATCTCCTGTTGCCCTGACTTGACATTTAATAGTTCTCCTTTAGTTTTTACCAACGCAGCTTGCCCTTGAGGATTCTCAGCATGTTTACCTTTGTTCCCAACAGTCCTCAATTCGTTAGGTTCTCAACAGGCCGCTGCCAGTTCCTGGTGGGTGAGACCCCTCAGTTTTCGGCCACAGCACACTCTTGAGATCCCTCCGAGAGGTCTAGCACTATCCTCAGCAACAGAACTCTCCAAACCTTTTAAACATTAATAATTGACTGATGTTCTCTGCCTCTACTTCAACTAGAGTGTGTATACATTAAATGTTGATGTTCTTCAGCGTAGTACAACACAAAGACCAGTGTGGGGAAAAAACTACAGGTTTTGTCATACTGCTGTTTGTTTGTGTTTTAAGGAGAGAATTGCCTTTTTGTCATGAATTTCAGAAAACATACTCATGGCGACATCCAGTAACATTTATTCATCTCCACATGCTGATGAAGATGAAGGTCATGTGATATGGTTAAAAGCTCCAGAACAGCTGCTAAATAAACCTCAGGGTGTGTACAAACAAGATGTGAACACAACATTGACATATTACCACCTTTTAAAGGTGTAGCACTGACGGCATTAATGGTGACGTTGCAGAATGCAACATCTACCCTGTGCCAAGCATGTCGGAGAGCTATGGTGGCCGATGTGAAAATGTGAAAATGTGAAAATGTGAATGGCTCTGTCTAGAGCTGATGTAAGAGCAGAGTCAGTAGTTAGAGTCTGTGTGTGTGTGTGTGTGTGTGTACTTGTACAGCTATCATTGTGAGGACCGGTTTGAGTTTTAGACCGTCAGAGTGAGGACGTTTTTGCAAAGTGAGGACATTTTGGCCGGTCCTCACTTTCAGACCAACCTTCAAAGGCCTTTTTGAGGGTTCAAACTTGGTTTTAAGGTCCAGGTTAGAATTAGGTTTAGGTTAGGGTTAGGGTAAGGGTTGGGGTCAGGCATTTAGTTGTGATGGTTAGGGTTAGGATTAGGGGCTAGGGAATGCATTATGTCAATGAGAGTCCTCACAACGATAGCTGTACAAACATGTGTGTGTGTGTGTGTGTGTGTGTGTGTGTGTGTGTGTGTGTGTGTGTGTGTGTGTGTGTGTGTGTGTGTGTGTGTGTGTGTGTGTGTGTGTGTGTGTGTGTGTGTGTGTGTGTGTGTGTGTGTGTGTGTGTGTGTGTGTGTGTAGGTGTGTGTGTGTGTGTGTGTGTACGTGGGATCTGAGTGCCGAAGCAAGAGAGAGAGCGGCGGCAAATGTATGTGAGCGAAGTGAGCCAGTGGAGCAGAGGACAGTGTTTAGCTTTGAGAATATCAGTGAATGAATGTACAGCAGAAGTTTGTGCAGAAATAAACGCTGCATCAGACCAACAGAGGTTTCCTGTGTCTTGTTTCTTGGTGGTGTGAGTGGAGTGACAGGGGTTAACTACGAAGCGAGTAACATTATCCATCCAGCTCAAGAAGGAGAAGTTAACACAGTGGTTTGTCCATTCTGAGCCACTATAGAAACATAGTGGACTCTGTAGAGAGGACCTGCACCATATGTAGACATAAATGGGTCATTCTAAGGTAACAAAAACAAAACTCTTATTTTCAAGTGCTTATACACTAAATAAAAAATACATATTAATATTATATTGCATTCCTGCCAATAGAGCCTCCTAAATGTTACACACTGGTCCTTTAAGTTGATAAAGCCAACAGTTGCCTATTGACACACATGGCAAATATGGAACAACATCAACATTCATTTGGATTCATGTTTGCGTTCACTTTCCTTGTTACTCTGTTTTGGTCTCCACAAAACCTGAAGCAGAATATCTGTCTCTTCACCTGTCAAAGGCTCCAATAGGTTCACCAACTAGTCACTAACTTTGTCTGTTTACCATTTGGGGCTGGGCAGGTAGAGTACTGTCTTTTTTTGAGCAACTGAATACAACAAATAAAAAACAATAAAGAAAAAAAAGAAAAGCTTGGATTACAACACATACAGAGGGAGACATTACTCCTCTATACTCCTCTATATCTATACATAGACAATAGTTGTTTACTGCTATATTAATGCTCTGGATATCATATAGAGACTAGGTGATGTTCCTTTAAAGGGACAGTGTGTAGGATTTGGCAGCATCTAGTGGTGTGGTTGAAGATTGCAACCGAGAACCCCTCTGTTCGCTTCTCCCTTTCCAAGACTGTGGTAACGTGAGCCGCTGAGTGCAAAAATGTGGTAATGCTGTTCGCACAATAACCATAATAACATTACTTTTGGAGCAACGGGAGTCAGACGGTGGCTGGTGGTACCACGGTTTTGCACTCCGTGGCTCACATTACCGCCGTTTCACAAGTGTGTCGGAGAACTACGGCAGCCTTCGGTTAATGTGAAGTTGTAAAACTCTCTCTCTAGAGCCAGAGTTTGGTCTGTCCACTCTGGACTACTGTAGAAACATGGCGGACTCCGTGAAAAGGACCCGATCCCTAGATATGAAGGACTCATTCTTAGCTCAGAAAAGATCTTAGTTTTAGGCAATTATACGCTAATGAAAACATGGTTATGAATATTATATTCCATTTCTGTAGATCCCCAAAATTTTGCACATTGTTCCTTTAATAAAAGGTCATGTCATGTTTAGTCATATGATGACTTGAAAGCAACTTTATGACTTTAGGTATATTCACAAATAAACAATAATAATCTAATAATCTGTCAAATAAATGTTAAAAAATAAAGAAGCTATGGTATGATTTCCTTGTTGAATATGTTCAAACTGGAGAAATACTGTATATTTATACTTTACTAGAAATACTATAAAATAGATTTGAACTTTCCTTGACCCTACCCTAGAAATGAATTATTGATTGAAGTTATACTCATGGAGACCCGCCTGCTTTTATCGTCACACCTGAGTATCATCAGTCTACAGTATCAACAGTCTTTTTCATTTCATTAATTCTGTCCTTTAAGAAATTACAAACTATAAAAAATACAAGAACCGTAGTCAAAGGAAAACATGGCATTGTAAAACCCACGCAAAATAGAAGCAACAGAAACACACTGGAGCCAATGGTTTGTGCTTTCAGGTAATCCTGCGTGTGTCTTTTGCACACTGTCATGAAAGCGTCTTTGGAGAGTTGACACAGACGGCATATGTGAAGCACACAGCGACGAACCAGACAGTGCAGCACAGCTGAAACATCACAGAATAAAGGCATGATGATATATTTATGAGTTCCCTCCCTCCGTTCTCTTGTTTTATAAATCCGGCCTGCCACTCTATACAGTATATGTACAGAGCATGTTTATTTTATTCAGTGTATATTATTAAAGTGTGTCAGAGAGAGAGAGAGAGGGAGGGGAAGTGAAATGTGATTGATTTACTCTTTTTAGACTTTGTGTTTTGTCATCAGCTCTGGGTTCAATCGCATTTTAAAAACAGTTTAAAAAGGGTTTGTCAGAGTGAAAGTGATGCACTAACACACACACACAGAGGCTCAGGGCTTCTCTGGAGTTAGCCGAGGAGCTCTTTGAAATATTTAAATGCTTGGAGCGTTTTTAATGTGAGATTGATGGAATAAGGTCAGTGTCAGCATTGCAGCTACCACCGTATATAGCCATCTCACAGAGGGCTTCACACCCAGCACATACCGTAGAATGACATTTTCACCAGGAGCGTGTGTACATCCTGAGTAACTGGCATTTTAAGATATGCATGGTAACAGATGTTATTTCTTTTTATGTGAAATTGACTGGATATATGGATTGCAGTGGAGTGTAACTGCTTAAAGCGGAGATGGGTGGTAATTGGCTTTTAGGCGTAAGGAGAAGCCCGTTTTTGAAGAAATTACCAATCTGTGCAAATCCTTTTAAATATCACAGTCTCTCATGTTTTTCCCAAATGCAAAAATAGAAAATGAAATTCTGATATTTCCATGTTCCCTCTTGAATGAATCTCACAGTGAACTTGAGGTGGCATCCAAACAGGTGTTTCATCTGTTTTACATTTTCTCTTGACATCTTTTTTTGTAGTTTCTTATTCTGTCTTATTGTGCAGTAATTTCTTTACTTAAACAGTTTTTTTCTTTTCTTTACAGCAAAAAATGGAGATGCAGTAGATAAAATCAACTCTGTGTTTATAATGTCAGTCTACACTGGAATGACTTTTTTTAAACAAACATATATTGCATACAATCAGCCTTAACTAGGGTTTGAAGTGGGCTTAAATCTGTTCTAGACTAGCCCCAGGCCAACGGTGGTCACTATACAACACTATGTCATCTCTTTGGACAGCTCATTTCCAGGTGGAAGCCTCATGAAAACCAGCAGATTTATGCTCATCTCTTCCTCGCACAGTTTTCAGGGTAGAGAAGGGAGATGATGCCAGAAAAAGATTCATTAATAATGCAGCGAGAAGCTGGAGCCTCAATACTTTAACATGATGAGAAAAAAATCCCTATAGCTGTTGGACCAGCACAATCTTCTCATCAAGTGGGACGAATATGATTTATCCAATCAGTGCAGTGAGATGTGTTTAACTTATTGCACCTACAGGAGACACAGCTGGATTTAGAGAGGAGAAAGATCAACGGCAGTGAGAAAGTAAGAAGAGCTCATCGCTGCAGCTCCAGAGATTTTCATCTCAAGCAGCATACAGCTCAGTACTTCCCTCTGCTGGCCCCATTATCAAACAGCAGTTAAAGTCAGGTGTTTTGTTGTGTTATTTATTTATCGAATCATCTGAACATCAAGATGGCCTACATGCTTAGCCATTTTGTTAATATAACAGTATTTTCAGATGTAAACTATGGCAAAGGTTTCGATGACAATGATTGAAAATGCACAAGGCTGCATATATCAATTTCAGCAGCACAAAGTTCTCTCAGTACCCTGAAGAAGACTGTGCTGGTGAATCATTAAATCAGGGTTTGTATTGTATTCACACTGTAATGTGTGACTATTTTCCTCTGCACAAATTACCACATTATTATGTATGTAGGAGATTGATTGCAAGGGACAAGACAGGATTTATATTTGCTGTTTGTACTGTAATTTGTTGACACCCTGTCATCGTGATAACAGAAAAGAAAAAGACAAAACTGATTTACTGCACTGCATAGCATAAAGGAACAAAATTCAAAATGTAATCATCTGAGCTATACAGAGCCGGTTGATGTAAGGCATCACACGTTCCCTTTCATTAGCGAAAGTGACGATTCACCTGAAAGTAATTCATCAATTCAGGATAGAAATATATAGACAATATGCTTGAGAGATTATGACAACTGGTTAAACCATTTTGCTTGCCATGATGTATGCAATGCCTCGATGTTTTGGGGGGTAAGATTATTCAACAGGGAACCACTATAAGACATTTTTATCAACATGACAAGAAATTGATAAAGTAGGAAACAGCAGATAACTGTATATAAGTACTGCATGAATGTGCCAGGGCATTTGCAGTTTGTTTAAAAGAATGAGAAATTGTTTTGTGATGTGCCCCGATGACTAGAGATGACGTGGAGATTGAGGTTGAGAAATGTACCAAAGGGCCAAACAGTCGGTAAAATAGATTTTTCAGTTGTGAATCAGCGCAACCACGAGAGGTCATTGAGCGTACAGTCATAAATGATATATACTGTATCTGGCTGATGGGTCCACACATGCATGCGCACACACACACACACACACACACACACACACACACACACACACACACACACACACACACACACACACACACACACACACACACAAACCCATGACCGCACACATGATCCATCCAGGCTTACACCTAGCAGAGATACCAAATAAATAACGACTTTCTCTTATAGATTAAGCTCCTTGCACTTTATAAAGTAATTAATGCATCAATTAATAGAATATATAATACATAGACCAATAAAATGTTTTTATTATAAATATGTCATTCTGCATGATGAATAATTTTACGTTTGGTCCTTTAAGTATATTTTGATGCTACTACTTCTAATTTTACTGAAGTAAAATTTTGAATTGGGAACTTTTCCTTGTAACAGAGTACTTTTCTAAGTACTCCTACCATACCCTCCTGTCCAGTGCAACTAGTACTCCTTTGCTGAAATACTCAGTGTAGCATGTACGATATAAGCACAATATAGTATAAAATCATAGTTTTTCAGACTAGATTTTGACTCAGAGCCTCTCTACAGGCCATGGCCACAACATTTTACAATTCAAAACAAATCACCAAACTCAACTAAGATACTGAAAGAGCCAAAATTGACTATACATAATAGAGTTCAATATATCACAGCCTAGAAGAACATAGAGGTTCAGACAGATATGAGTTTTGACTTTATTCCTGTACGTTACAGGAATAACCTGTCAAAACAAAAGGATCATATCTTTGCCTTTTTGTAGTTGTGAGTTATTGACAATAGAACGAGAACATCATTGAATATTTGAGTATAAGTCAACATGCATCTCCACAGCTCCACTAGCCTCATTCATTAAAAAGACACTAGATGGGGATTTCAAACTACTGGTAACTTAAAGTAAGCAGAATATTTTTATCATCATTGGACAAAAATCCCATAATAACCTCTCAGCATATTGTAATTCAAATGTAACTGTCAATCACTCCTGAACACTGATCAACCGGTCAAACTAAGCAGCGCTGATCAAATATGAATCAATATTCTGTTGCTGTAATGACGATTTCTCAACTCAAATGTAATCTTGTTGTTACTGTTTAACTGTAAAATGAGAACGTTTTCTCCAGCTTGGTGGGCAGTACTTGGTATTTCCTCAACTGATCTCAACATGGCTGCTGGTGACAAAACTTTCTCATTTTACAATGAAACACTAACTACAAGATGTTTTTGAAAACCTTTTTAACAAGAAATAGACATTACAGAAACAGAATATTGATTCATATTTGATCAGCACTGCCTAGTTTGACCGTTTGATCAGAGTTTATGAGCGATTTTTTTTATCTTTAACCAAATTGGACAGAGAGGTTTTTAATGTCTTCATCTCTACATCAACCTATTTTACCCCAGGTTCATGTTCCTCTAGTTTGTACAAAATGAGTCACAAAATACTGAATGAATGAATACTGCCTTTACGCTCCAGCACTGGGAATCTATCATGTTCAGAATTGAATACTAAAAGCTGTTTCGCGTTTCACCTCATATGAACCAAAAAGCAGCCAGTGATCCTTTGGCGCTGACTTTTTCTGGCTGTTTTTCAGCACAGACTGAAAATATCCTCAGTCATTTTGCCATTAACATCACAAGCCTGCCTGAGGGAATTAGTCAATCAAAATCACTTCCATTTTTTAGATAACTTCTCGAGACACACTTCTAATGACTTTTCAAAGTCATTGTTATTCATGTTTTTAATCCTGTATCGGCTGCTACCCCTGCAGTTGTGTTATTTTCCAGATCCCAGTGGCACATTTACTCCTCTAAATCCAGTATTTTCCAGTAATTCATAAAGTATATTAAGATATTTAAGCCGCAGTCTTGTCAATGTCAAATTGACAGCAGCTTGAAATCAAACTCTATCTTTTTAGCCATATGGATAAATGACATTTCTAAGGTTTTTGAGCGCAGATGTCTTTTCACTCATAACCTGGTTTCCTGCATAAGAAAAATAAAAATGCTGATCACTGACATATCCCGGACCCTCCAGCATTTACTATGCAAAAAAAATACTATTTTTGTTTGTGGTTGTTTCCTCAGTCAAAACAGTGTCATTATGTAAAATAAACTGCCATACAAAGGGTTAAAATTCTGATGTTGGTTAAAATAATTTAACTAAATGAAAGTGGAAAATAATATTAAGACAGTATATTTACAGTAGTTAAAGGGGACTCTAGGGTAACAAGTGGGATTTTTTTTTGTGTTTATAAATCTGATGCTGCTCAAAAAGATAAAAATGCATCAAAATCAATGTTGATGCTAATAATTGACATATCCCAGACTGGAAAAACACTTATGATCACCACTGAAATTGGTTAAAAGATTTGACTTGTTGAAAGTGGAAAAGGATGTAAATTTTATGAAATTTAAATTTTTGACAAAGACAATTTTTGTCCTCAAAGGACATCAGAGCAACCTTTGTTGTGTGAGGCACAAGGGTTAATTTCACTCAGTAAAAATCAATCTGTACTACAGACTCGTCACCAAAAGAGGTCAGCAGAACCCTTTTTATTACAGTGGAAATGGCCCAATCATCAGCGCATCTTAAGAAAAGAAAATGTAATTTAAGTATTCACGATGATTAAAACACAGCACTTATTATGTCCAGGAAAACAGTTGCTATGCTGATACAGTTGATATTTGGTCTGCAGTTACTTTAAGCATAATTAATCTGCCCATTACTTTCTAGAGTAGGGCTGCACGGTGGTGTAGTGGTTAGCGCTGTCGCCTCACAGCAAGAGGGTCGCAGGTTCGATTCCAGCTTGCGGCTCTTCTGTGTGGAGTTTGCATGTTCTCCCCGTGTAAGCGTGGGTTTTCTCCGGGTACTCCGGCTTCCTCCCACCGTCCAAAACATGCTGTTTAGGTTAATTATTACTCTAAATTGCCCGTAGGTGTGGATGTGAGTGTGAATGGTTGTCTGTCTATATGTTGTCTGTCTCTATGTGCCCTGCGATGGACTGGCGACCTGTCCAGGGTGTACCCTGCCTTCGCCCAATCCAGCTGGATCGGCTCCAGCCCCCCACCCCTAACGGGAAACGGGCGATGGGGGGAGGACTTCTAGAGTAATTGATTATCATTTGGTCCTTAAAATGTCAGGAAAGAGTGAAAAATGTCCATCCCATTTTCCTAAAGTCCAAGCTGATGTCTTTAAAAATGTCTTGTTTTCTCAGACCCAAAGATATTCAGTTTGATATGATATGAAACAGAAAATCTCCATATTTGAGAGGCTGAAAACTGTAACGACTGAGTTCACACAGGTCTGGACTCATATGCACAACACAAGATTGAGGCAGGTGTAAAAGGCAATAATCTTTATCTTCAAAAAAGGTTCGGTACACAGGTTGTCAAATAAAGGCAGGCAAACAAATCCAAATCACAAAAGCAGAACAGGGTCAAAAATGAGGCAGGTTCAAAAATCGCAAGGAGGCTAACACAGGAGGAAAAGGCTGAGACTCTCGTACACAGCGGTAACCAAGACAAACTGGGTAGGAAGGGAAGACACACATTATATACTAGTGAAGGGGAGCGACTAACAAGAGACAGGTGGACACAATCAGGGGCGGGGTTTGACAATCAGATGCAGGTGAACACTGATGAAAGTAGGTCAGGGGATGTCAATCATGCAAGGAGCGGGAAACACCAGGGCAGGAAGTGAACTGCTCTGAAACGAGAGGGAGGGTTAGCACCAAAATAAAACAGGATGTGCACACATGAAATGAATATACAAGAAAAAACATGACCTCTTAGCAGGCGTGACAGAAAACAGCCTTTCCTGCCTGTTTTGGCCTTTAATGATTGATCAATTATCAAAATAGTTGACCATTATTTTTCTGTCGATCAGCCAATCGATTAGTCGACTAATCGTTACAGCTCTAGTCCTGTGAAATCCACATATCTCAGTTCATGTAAACAGGCCTGTTTTTAGGTTTAAGTATGAGGATTTTTTTCAGTCCATAAAGGTACACCTCATCCTTCGGTTTACGTCAATAATTCTAAATAACTTCATGTGGAGATACATAGTTTTCATTGCAGCGACGACGTGCTGCAGCAGATATTTCTATTTGTTTCATGTTTCTGATGGTTAGATAAAAATCTTTTGAGAGTAACGTCCTTCTGGTCTTACAACAACAAGTACACAACAAGCTACACATTCACCAGCTATTTACAAGTTATTAAAGTGATTGTGAACAAACTGTAGAGGTACAGTAAAATCTCAGACTCCTCCCTGGGTAATATATCTCCTGTCAGCCCTCCCCTCCGCTGGAAGAGTCGCTGGCTGCTCTCTGTTTTCTTGTCTAATATCAGTGGCGTTTCAACCCTGATGACAACAGCTGTCGACACTGTGTGGAGCTGGACTTGAGATCTGTGATTTTTAAATGTGTATGGTTATATTTGCTCCGGTAAGTTTCATTCCTCTAGTCTTGTCATTTCTATATTGTGGGTATAATGATTTCTGCTTCTATTCACTACATATTACATTGTCTAAATTACAAGTGTGACCTCGATGTTTTGATTTGATGTTTTGATTGTGAATGGTGAAATGTCTGTCAGGTTTGTTGATGCGACATGTGCCACATACTTAAAAGTAAAGATTAAAATCTCTCCTCATTCTGCATGAGAGCTACAAAGATAAAATTACTTCAAACTGAATCTGCACTGTACTGCTGTGGCCACCCTCCAGCTCACAGTGAGCAGCTCCGTTAGTTGCCTTCCGACCTTTAAATTATTCAGGTTTTGTTTTCAGACCAATTATAAATCTTAATAAAGAGTCCAGTAATGTATTGATGTGTATACATTATGCACTAAGCTGCACCCACAGACCTGATATTGGATCCATTAAATGTATGTGTTATCAACAGATTGTAATCCTTATATATATCCTTATATATCTTTTGTTTTTCTAGATTTTTGCCATCTGTGCTTTTGCAACATGTGGAGGATACTATGGTCACCTCCAGGTTAAAGTGGACTGTGCAGACAGAAGGCAGAGCAACCGCAGCATCAACGTTGACTTCGGCTATCCTTTCAGGTAAACTACTTGTTTGTGCGTTCTTTTGCTCGCATCCTTTAATCTCATTATGTAATTAATTTAATCAAATATTTTGATTGATATAATTTCAACATGTGAATTGATTGACAAAGAGTGAAGATTTTACAGGACACAGTGTTTTCAGACTAACCAGACATGATCATACAATCATCTCATCTCATCAGGAAAGTGGTCATCCTGACAAAACTAAAAAGATTTAAAAGCTGCACATCTGTACTCCATCATGTGGAGTCAGGCTCAGCAGAGAGGAGCTGCTCTCTCTTAACGTTCGGCCAATTTAAAAACAAGAAGCTGGACAGCTGAGCAGGAAGCTTGTCCAATTAAAGTCCATTAAACTGTTACCTGGACTACCATCAGTCGAGACTTCACCTAAGGTGGGCTCTTGTGACCTTACAGCAGTGGTGTCTTTCCTTGTCCCCGTTTCATGTTGAGTCCTGCAGACCTGCATGCACTCAGGACTGTCTGGGACTATGTGCTGTTAGAGGATGAGAGAAAAGAGTGACTCTCCTTGTTGCTATTTTGAGTGAAGAAAGAACTCATTTAGAGCTACAGAGCTAAAATAGATTAGCGTTTAATATCAGTGTGTACAGTAGAAATAAAATTCAATCACCCATGACTTAAATGAAATTGCTGTTGGATATTACTCA
This sequence comes from Pterois miles, assembly GCA_947000775.1. Taxonomy (NCBI): domain Eukaryota; kingdom Metazoa; phylum Chordata; class Actinopteri; order Perciformes; family Scorpaenidae; genus Pterois; species Pterois miles. The sequence continues at coordinate 936,611 of CAMQGK010000100.1, read as the reverse complement.
TCGACGTTTAAGTGAACGACTTCCACATATCTTAATATCTTGGAGAGCGACTGGCCGTGATGATGAATGGTGTGTACTGTGCATGGATGTGAGCTCGCTGCTCTTGTGGTGCAGCAGTGCAATGGTCAGTATAGCCAAGCTGAACTGGTAATCAGTCCAGTTACAGCAACATCTCGGCTGACTTGACACTGGTGTTGGTGTGCAGCAGTAAAACAAATTGCTTCCAACAGAATTTTAGTATCGTTCAGCTCATTTGAAATGTAAAGGGAGATTTCACGTTTTGAGTCCTTGGGAGGCAAGTATCTAAATTACTTTATTTTGGACTCAGCATCTGGGCAAGTTAGATGTGTCTGTGTTTTACACACTGATTGATAACAAAATGAGGCAATGACTAATGACTGAAATATTTTATAAATATTTTATTTTATTTATTTATTTTATTTTATTAAATTTTAAATAAATATTTATATTTTTGCGTAAATGTATGTCTGGTAATTTTCCTTAATTTTAAAATGATAAAAGCAGCATATTAATTTTTTTTTTTGCTTAACTTCCAGCAGAGGGATGGGTCAGTGTGCTGCACCAAGCTTTCATGAATTAGTTATAAAGCATGCACATTTAAAATAACAAAACAAGCTGCAGAACTACTTTTGTTCACTCGCAGCTTCATGTAGAATTCGTCCCTTCATATGCAACACCAAATAAAGGTTTCTCATCTTCATATTTATAGTCTTTAGAATGATGTACTAGGGCCATTGTAGGTCAGAAAAAAATCCTAATTTATGGAGCTGGGAGAGGGGGGTAATATTCAGACAAAAAAAACTCAGAAGGTCTGTGATAAGTCATAAATTTCTGAAAAAGAAACCTGGATATTCTCTAAGATTAAAGTGACACATTTACAAGAAAAAAATCGCACAAATGTGTGAGATTATAAAGTCATAAATTTACGAGAATTTGTCATTTTAATCTTGGAGAATATCCAAGTGTTTTTTTCTAAAAAATGAACGTTTTTCCTTTTTTTTCTGGAATATTACCCCCCTACCCCCTATTTTTTTAACCCACAATGGCCCTAATACGCCATCATTGTTTACTGAGCTTGAACCTTCCTTTTTAATCAAAAGTTAGCTACCAAAGTTCTCTCAGAGAGCCGGTGAACAATGGGCGGCTAAAGTGATGTGTTTCCGACAGACTGAAACTCCTCACATGCCAGATTTAAATAACAACCTGCTTTCTCCATTCACTTTAATCCTCCTCTTTCTGTCTTGCAGATTACAGGAAGTGCATTTTAAGGCTCCACTGTGTGAGGCGAAGAGGGAAGAGGTTGTTTTCCTGGATGGTGACTTCTCCCCAGCTGCTCAGTTTTTCCTGACCGTGGGTGTTTTTGCTTTCTTGTACTCTCTGCTGGCAACCATCGTCTATGTCTTCTACCAGAACAAGTACCTGAAGAACAACAGAGGCCCGCTTGTGGTCAGTGGGTTTATAACTTCAATAAACAGTCCTCTAATGTCCACTCCTGAATTAGACCCAATACAGTGTGATAGGAGAAGGTATTAAATTGACTATTTTGTTGCATGTTTCCCTTCCATTCTTTCTGTCCTGAGCAGGATTTTGTTGTTACAATCATCTTCTCCTTCATGTGGCTGGTCAGCAGTTGCTGTTGGGTCAAAACTCTTTCTGATATCAAGACGGCCACAAACCCAACACAGGTGCTTCTGCTCATCTCAGCCTGCAGAGCTCAGGAGAACAAATGTACGGCCACCCAGGAGCCTCTCTGGTCACGACTTAATACATCTGCGGTAGGTGTTCGGTCAGCACTGAAACATAAAGCTGGATAAAACAAGCCATTCACTTCCGTCCCTTCTTCTGTCTCCAGGTTTTTGGTTTTGTAAACATTGTCCTCTGGGTAGGAAACATTTGGTTTGTCTTCAAAGAGACAGGCTGGTACAAGACAGGTCAGAGATATCCGACCAGGAGTGCTTCTGGGAAACGTGCCAGTGAAATGCGACAGCGGCTCTACAGCGAGAGCAGCTTCGAGCAGCCGGAGGAGGGCTTTGGTCCACAGCCCTCCAGACAAGACAGTTTCATTCTGCAGGTCAACAGACCAGGTAGCTTCAACCAGTCACAAGTAAGCTTGAGCTTACCTCACGCATATCTCGGCAAACCGGTAGCCTCTCAAGGCCCGATGATATTTGTCAACGAGATGTGATTTTCCATTTAGTATTGTGCTGTACATGGTGAACGTGATGGGAACATGATAATTAAGATGAATTAAGATTAAGTAGCATCTCTTTGGCAAATATGGAATTCATAAAGCACTGTGTGCTGCGTTTGACCTATAAATCTCTAACGCAGGCATTTTCAGTGTGTAAACATGATATGTCAGCGTCTTCAGTGAAGTGTCATGCCGCTTACATTGAAACAGGTTATTTGATATGACTTTCAGTTTTTGAGTTGAGAGAGTATATTCAATGATGATGAAATGCCACAAATACTGTACAATTATTCACCTTGTGACCATATACAGGACTAATTTCTGTCACCAGAGTGTAAAACAAGTCATCAGTCCAAAGGGTCTTTCCCTGTCATCGCTATTCTTATGATATCACCTGCCTATGGACATCAGACTCGGTCTTACTCTGTCTCTGGCCCCTAAACCCTTCAAAACAAAAGCCCCATATAGTGACTGTGACTTAGTTTCAGGATGTGTATATATACATATATATATACACACACACATAAATAACGTGATTAATTTGCAATTAATCGCTATTAAATATGTCAATTGACAGCCCTAATTATTAGATTTTTGGGCACCTTGCTCCCCGTTGGAAGACCTTGTATCGTTGCTGTTAAGGACATGAATCATCACAAGGACAGAAATCATTACAAACCAGTTTTTAAATATAATAATTATGCTGGATCAATGAAAATAAATAAAGAGGTAGAGCTTAAATTTACTGTAAGTATGGCGTACCATACTTAATACCAAGTATTTACAAGTATCCATTAACTATGTAAAATGAAGGAATTACTCAAGGCAAAGTACTTTGGTAGAAACTTGGTCTGCAGACAAATTGACCCGTGGTGGTGTACCTTAGTTCTATTAATAACTACAAGAAGATAGAGTAGAGTTTTTGAGTTCAGACATATTTCCTTGTGCCTCTTCATGAATTTCTTATTTATCATGACCACATTTTAAATGTTTTTATCATTGTAATATTATTCTCCTTAACTCCGAGTCCCTAGAAAGCCATCAAAATAAAATTTAAATAAAAGGAATAAATGGTCAGTGATGTAGTTGTTTCAGCATGGTGCTAGGACTTACATGGTGTTTATACTGAACTAATTTCACTTGCTTCATTATAGTTTTTGATTTTTACCAATAAATGGAAAAATTGTCTTTGTTTGTTCAAAGATTTTTCGAAGAAGAGCCCTATACTATGTTTGACAGAAAACGTGCAGTATCAGTATCAGTTTGGAAATATATCTAACCTATGTGCAAGAGTTCCCTCTATAGATATTTAATGTTTGATTGTAAGATTTATTACCGTTGTCGTTACTGATAGATTTCCTGATATTATAATCAAGGTGGCACTCTCGTCTTTGTTTGTCCTCTCTTTCTTTAACGAATATTGATTTCAAATGGATGAGTACTGTTTCAGTGGAGCTTTTAATATTTTAAAATTATTTTGTGTGTAAATACAAGTATATTCACACTTTATTATACTCTTGTCAAGACTGAAGAAATTTCTTCAAAAAGACTATGTTGCGTACTAAACTAAGACGTGTATGTGGAACATGTTGAAGCGGTCCTGTTGGCACTCAGACAGTCCTCTGCACTATACTGATCATTAAAACTATAATTTCATACAGAAAAATTGTGTCTATATAATACAGTTCAAAACATACAGAGTAACTTGAATGTGTGCGTCCAGAGATATTAACCGTACAAATTCATGTCAGTTATTCAGTTTAATTTGTTGTTTTACTTGAAGTGTGTCTGAAGTGTTGCTCTGCTTGCTTTTCAGTGATACTCATGGTTTTCAGTAGCTGATATCAAAGTGTGCATATCCACTGTGGAGCTGTTGTTGCCATGGTTTTTCTTATATGGTGTCAGCCTCTTCATTTCCATGGGAAAGGGAACAGAGCAGGACAGACTGAAAGTGAGGAAATACTGAAAAATAAATGTGATAAACCAATATAGGGAATCAGTAATGAGTATTGACTTTTTAGTTAGACACCAGCGTAGACATTAAAGCATGTTTCACACTGTGTATCAGGATTATCTCAACTGCAAAGGCTGAAGGGATAATCCCTCAGGGTGTTTCATCCTGTCTAAGACAGTTAACATAATACCTGCTAATGCCCAAAAGCTCTTGCTACTCTGCACCTTGCAGACTGTTGATAACAAAGATGTGTGTCCGCATACAGTATGTGGATAAATTAATTTCATCAATAAAGTATAGAAGTGCTGCTATTAATTTCAAGAGTTCACAAAACGTGAATTTAAATTTTAAATGAATGACAGAGTGGTGGCCACAAATCATTGCTTTTATTTTAGGTCATGTATGTTAAATATCAGCAGGTTCCAACAAATATTTCTCAATGAATAAAAACTGTGTTCATGACCCTTAGTGATGATGACTGTGAATAAACTGTTTGTCACTGATTTAAAGGAGCACTCCACCAATTTTAAACATGGATTTCCATTTTTTTCATCATGACAAGTATTGTACAGCCTGTCAAAACAGCTGTCATGTCAAAGGTTGCAGATTATAAAGCCCTTCAAAGGAGGTAAATTTGTGATTTCGGCCTGTATAAGTAAAATTTAGTTGACTTGAAAAGTAACAGTAGATTCAGTGCCAAATGTGTTTTATTCTCTACATCACCTGCTGCTGCTGTTTATAAGCGTGACCTGAATTTCTGGAGGAAGCTGATATCAGACAGTGGTGTTATTCTCTTAATCTGTAATAATCCGACTGATTTTCTTCTCTGTATTTGTTAATTTTTCCAACAAAGCTGGAAATGTCATGTTTAAAATGATTATATTGTTATACATACTATTACTATTATTGCGGGTGTATTTATTTGACATTACAAAAAGACATCGAATGGCACACATTTAAGAAAGTGTGAAGGCTAATACAATAAATTTAAGCTTCCCAAGAGCCATAATTTGACACTCTTCATAAAATTATTGTAGTAATTGAGTCCCAAACAACCAAAATACAAATGCTGACATCTACAACACATATTAATATGAAAATATCATTAAGCTTGTTTATCATCTCATCATTAAAGCTTATTGTCTTTTGCTTGCCTCAGCCAGCAGAGCAAGTGTCTTCTTCACAGCAAACATTAGCCTAGAAATATATCCGGTGCATCCCCAAGTTTGTTATTAAGACATCTGTATGCAACTCCTCCCATCTGATCCGAGCAATTTGAACAAACGGCCCCCTGACAGAGACACTAAGCACATGCAGGTGTCCAGAGCAGGCTCTGAAGAAGATTACAGTGTACATGCTCACAGCATGACAATTAGGGTCAAGTTATCAGCAGGAAATACAGGGCTACATCATGAGATAGATGCACTATCGGGTATGGAAGAGAAGGGTATATTTATATGTAATTAATCCCCTCTGAGCTGCAACATGTTATGTACTGGTGTGTGGCATTTATCCTTGGTTTTGTCTGTATTTCCCACTAGCATTGCAGGATGCAGCAGTGGATTATATTTACTCGTGGAGCACAATGTGGAGCATACTGTATACTGGACCGGAGCAAAGACGTGTGTCACTTCTTTGCAGACACCTGCAGAGGGCGTCATCAGCCTGTCTTATCATCTGAAATCTCTCCAACAGGGGAGCCAGCTTGTTTAAAATAATGTGAAAAATCAATAAGTTCTTTACCTTTAACATGAGCAGAAAATGTGTGTAATTTCAACTTTCAAAATGTGAGCTCAGATGTTATTTGAAACCATGCTGCAGATATGACATCGGGATAAAATGTTATCCTTAAGAGGTGTTGCCTCACACCAGATAAGTTGAGCTTGGCTCCCAGAGCAGATGTAGCATGATACAGTTTATCGTGTCTTTCTATGTGGACTACAGGAGCTTTTCCATTAAACCGTCACCACATGAGTCTCCCCTCTTTACTTGTTCTCTTCAACTAAGAGATGAGAAAGAAAATTCATTGTTAAAGCATTTTAAACTACAATCTCAGTGCAAGTAGGAGCATTTATCTCACATTTTCATATTGCACTTAATACTGCATTGGACAGAACTGGAGCAAATATGATTTTAAAAAGTTATTCTTATAAAACAGTCATTATAACCTGACAGTAGTGCATGAAACAGGTAATCTGAAAAAAATCATGTGCCTCTGTGTCTTCTTGTGTCCTGGTGGATGGCACACTCCACCTTGACTCTGATTGGTTGTTTTCCTCCGGTCTGTGAAATTTGGCAGATGCCATTAGGAGTAGCGGAGGACGCCGAGGCACATGATTTTTTGTCATATTTGCTCCAATTCTTTCCATTGCTGCTTGAATCGAGAAAATACTCAGAAGATTATACAACAATTTAAATAATCATTATTTGCAGCCCTAGTCGACTAACACACAAATTTTGTTGATTAACCGATTAGTTGATTTACTCCACAGATCTGTAAAACAGAGTTTCCCCACCAAGAATCACACAAAGGCACCACTTTAAATTGTGTTTACCAGATATGTGCTCATGAGTTTCTTACAGTTAAGTCATTCAGCATGACAAAAGCATAAAGAAAGACTAACTGACTGAAGAAATCTTGGTCGACTCAGACCAAAACAAAGATTAGTCCACTAAGGGGGTCGTCCTACATTACCTACATCTAAAATTGCAGATAGGCTGTGTTCTTAAACAATGCTGTGTCATGTTGCCCAGTCCTCCAGGACAGCTGATATCTAACCAGTCTAAATGTGCCATCTTTTACTCAGAGGATCCTGTAAGCTACTCAGCTTTGAAGGAAATGTAAAGTCAGAGCTTTACCCAAACTCCGGCTGTAGACCTGTTGAAATTTCCCCTCAGTAAGACACTATTTGAGAAGATTTATTTCACTCACACAGATGATTCAACATCTTGTGACTTTTCTAAATTACTGTGAGATTAATTTGCAGCCACTTAAAACATGAAAGAAATGCATCACAATTTTGTCTGTGTTTCCAGAGCATTATAAGAGCTCAAAATGATTCAAGTTTGTATCTAATGTGCTAAACTTCTAAACTCTCGTGTGCTAAGTCAGCCGTCTGTCTGAAAACTCAAAGTGTCACTAACAGTAAGTGTAATGTGACTGATGGGCTGAGCAGCAGTTCCTGGAATGCCCTCAGTTCTTATGCCTGCTTTAGAGGGTTCTCAAAAGATTATATTGGCGGATTAGAGTTGGATGATGCCTTCTGAGTACATTATCGACCCTTCTCCGCCACGTGGAAAGGTCATGATGTAATGAGGAGGCAATGCTTAATGTGCAATATTTCACATTTCGAGATTTAATAGAAAACGCAATATGACCTCTGCAGAGGAAAAGGGATCTATTTTAAGCTCTTCCTTTTTTCCCTGTCAAAGGGGTTTTAGTTTTTACTTATCCAGCTCTAGGATATTGTATTTTGTACAGATTTTAAAGCCCTTTGAGGCAAGCTTTTTAGTTTTTTGGCAATAGAAATTAATCTAAGTTGACTTGACCAATAAATACTGTTTGTCAAATTAGTCTTATCTCTTGCTACCAAAAATACACAAAGGCTGGTGATATAGAAATATTCCGTATCTGAAATCTGTGACTTTATACTGTGGTTTAAACAGCAGGTAATCGAACCAGCTGAACGAACACAGGAGTACATTTCTTTTCATGCATGCATTTATTATCTAGTCCATCCTATATTTTTTTTCTTTTTCATATTATACATGAAAATGATGTCAAGTCCTGCACAGTGAGTCACACACACACACACTTGCTCACTCAAAGCACACACACACACACACACACACACACACAGAAATGCTGTGCAAGATAACTTCCGGCACAGATGCATTTCATTACAATTGTTAGTTTGTACATATTAACAGATAAGATTGAATTCCTCAGCGTGTTTGGTCCAGAGCCTGTTCATCAAATCCAGAAATCGATTTGGCAAAAGCTTAAGACTTTTTTTTTCCATTGGATCTTTTTAAAAATCTGGAAGCAATCAGTAAGAAAAATGTCCACAGGTTTGAAGATGTCATTGTGATTAAGACACAGAGGACACTTCTGTCTTGCTGGTAGAGACTGAGGTCTCATCCTCCACCATGCCGCCCATTCCAATAGTGCTCAGCATGCAGTTACGGAACTGAAAAAGAGCAAAGACAGCAAATTCAGAAATGAGCACACGGTTCAAGGGTTGAACAAAGAAGAAAAAGAAATACTACAAACTAGACATCTAGGTCTATTGAGCCCACCTGCTTGTTCATCAGCACGTAGATAACAGGATTATACAGAGCTGAGCTCTTTGCAAAGAAGGCTGGGATAGCTGCGGTCATGGCAGTGAATGATGCTCCTTTGTTCAGGAAGATCCAACCAGCGAAACTGGCGTACGGCACCCAGGCTACCAGGAAACCAAAGACCATCAGGATGCACATGCGTGTCACTTCCCTCTCGGCCTTCTGGGTAGACTCTGACTCCTGCTGCTGAGCTGCGGCCTAAAGTGTTTGATAAAATAAAAGGTCAGTTCATTCAATAAGTTCTACTATATACAGTAGTTAGTTTATGTCAATGATAGTTGAAAATGCCTGAATATTGTTTAACAAACTTCACTCACAGCTTTGACTGTCAGCACGAGGCTTCCGTAAGTGAAGAAAATGAGGAAGACGGGGACGAAGAAGTGGACGACAAACATGTAAATGACGTATGATTCGTTGTTGTAGCCTGGAGCCAGAGTGTAGTAGTCAGGTCCACAGGAGCACTGCATGCCCTCAGGAAGGTACCTGTGTGAGGTTTAAGAAGAAATCATCTGTTACAGGAGACATTTACCCTCTGCACCTTGAGTATCTAAGAGCATCTGAATGGTGTGCTTGAGCATAAATCTTTGTTTAAAATAGAAATTCAAATTAAATTAAAATGTAAGTTTCAAAAGAGTGTGTGAATTACCTAGACCAGCCAGCCAGTGGAGGGGCGGCACAAGCAAGAGCCATGATCCAGGTGAAAAGGACTCCAGCTCCTGCGTGAGTTCCAGTGAACTTGAAGCTTCCCATGGGTTTGCAGACGACAATGTATCTCTCAACAGCCAGGACGACCAGGGACCAGAGAGCAACTTCACCTGTAGAAGAAATGTAACATTAATTTATATGGAGCATTATTTGTATTTTTCAACACACTAAAGATGGAACTTCCTGATTCGCCTTTCTTACCTCCAAGTGTGGCCATGAATCCCTCAACCGCGCAGGCAGTGGCTCCAAGGATGAAGTAGCCGTTGATAGCAGATGTGATGGTGATGGTGAATCCGAAGCCGCACATGATCAGTCCGGCTACAGCCAGGTTGACCAGGATGTAGTTGAGAGGTTGCCGGAGCTTCTTGTTCTGAGCCGTTACCAACAATGTCAGAGCATTGATGGGAGTTCCAGTGCAGATCAGGAAAAACATGTAGAGAGCTAGAAGCTTGTACATGATGGGATCTGCCAAATAGTACTGTGGATATTCAAAAGGACTCCTAACAACCCCGGTCCTGTTGGACATGGGGATGTAGAAGTTCTTGCCCTCTGTGCCATTGGGCTCGAATCCTCCTTCCCAAGCCATCTTCAGTTGCCTTCTCCGCTGGAGCTTCGATCGAAGGACGGTGGCTAAAGGTGTAAAAGGTTACTCAGTCACCAGTGGTGTAAGCCAACTGCCACAGATTATGCTTTCCATGGTGCTGTTTTATACCTCCCCGGGGAGATCCTCAAATTGGCAAAATTAGATTACATGAGGATTGTTGGGTGGTCGAGAGATCAACCCCTTCTGATAATTGGTTAAGATAAAGCGGCTTGACAGTGACCAGTGACCTTCCTGTCAACATTTAAATATGATACATTAATAGAAACTTTTTCTCTGTTTATTTTAAATCATCACATTGATAGAAACAAAGTATTCTTTTAGCAGAAACAATTTTGATCTTAAAAAAATTTATGTATGCATGTATATATTCTTTTTTAGGAAATTAAATTTTTTAAGAAATGATATATATTTAAAAACCATCTCTCTCTCTCTCTCTCTCTCTCTCGCTCTCTCTCTCTCTCTCTCTATATATATATATATATATATATATATATACTGCATATATATATATATATACAACATATATATATATATAAATATAGATAGATAGATAGATAGATAGATAGATAAATATATAGATATAGATACTATACTATACTATACTATATATAGATATAGATACTATATACTATAAATACTGTGAGTGTATATATATATATATATGTATATATAAATATATACATATATACACACACATTCATATGCATATATGTTACTTTTTTTGCTTGTGACATAGATAAAAAATTAAATGATAAAAAATAAAAAAATTCAAAATAATAAACATAGATTAACATACTCAAAATATTAGCAAAATGTAAAAATGTGTTGCAGTTTTTTTCAAATAACAAATTACTAACTATTTCTTCAACTAATGCAGGAAAGAACGACTGAGGGATTCAGTTTTCTTAATGGAATGATGATAAATGATTATCTAAAAATGTATAGATCCACTCACGAGATATCAACGTGCATGAAGAGGGTGGGCCTAGTAGATGAATTAGTGATAATGCAGTTCAGCTCCCCTGAGAGCAAGATGCACGTACAGTATGAGTGAAAGCGTTTTCCCTTTGCGCTGTGCTCAGACGTGACATACGGTGTGTTCCCTGGATGAGTCCACTACAGTGCGCCTCCACCCACAGTGTGCCACAGTCCTCGACCCAGAAGGAACCTCTGCGACCGGCATCTCACATCCCTGTACGGAAGCTTTTTACTTTTTTAAATTTTTTAATAGCTTGTCATCATTTTTTTTTGCTGTCATTACTTATTAAAAACGATGGGAATTAATTAAAAAAAAAATATTCGATAAGTGCATTTCATTTCAACAACACTGTTGACCGGAATTCAAGGAATTATGTTTTTTTATTATTATTATTTAGATTTTGCAGAAAATGCAGCAGGCTGCTGCACCTGTTGCATTACAACCACAATATTTGGGATTTTCTTGCTCAAGCAATTTATCCTATGTATGCAATGCATTTCTAATTTTGCCAATAAAACCACAGCATTACACTTTATTGGCCTTCGCATTTTTGAGTAAAAGACGTTCATAATGCGTTAAAATTAGCATCAGCGAAACAGTATGACAGTGCACCGCATCGGGGATCCCTTTGGTCAGTGGAGTGGATCACGAGCACACAGGACAAGTTGATCCACAACTTTATTTTGAAGTGTAGCGGATGTCCTGAACAGCGCTTTTGCTCTGAAGTAGTCTGCCGTTATTTTGCTGCAGAGGCGCGACAGGTAAAGACAGTAAAGACAGGTAATCTACCGTGAGTTACTGTCATGCAGGTTACAGCGGTGCTGGAAATAAGTGGGCTAACATTAGTCAGATCCTTTTAAAGTTAAACGGTTACTTCCCCATGTTTTAGATAAGATAAGATAAGATGAACCTTTATTAATCCCCGGAGGGAAATTCGGGTGTCTTAGCAGCATCAACAACAACAGTACAGATAAATACAGTACAGTAAAAAGTAAAAGAGAAGGTGCAGTGAATGAAATAATGTGCAATGAAGATAATTGACAATAAAAATAAATAAGTAACAGTAAAAGTTAAGTGCAGCAGGTGGTGAGTATTGTAGATGCACAGCATATGTATATGTAATGATATAATTATATGTAATTATATACATTTGGAATAAATATGGAGCAGATGATCAGAGTCACATAGGGATCAGACCTCGGTTATGGAGCCTGATGGCCACCAAAAGAAAGGACTGACCCAGACGGTTTGTATTGTGCCGAGGGGGATCAGTCTCTGGCTGAATGTACTCCTCATCTGGACCAGTTGGTCATAGAGGGGGTGGGAGGGGTTCTTCAGAATAGACTCCAGCTTCCTCCTGGTCCTCCCCTCTGCCACCACCTCCAGACTGTCCAGCTCACATCCAACCACAGACCCAGCCCTCCTCACCAGTTTGTTAAGTTTGGTGGCATCTCTGGTGCTGATGCCACCCCCCCAACATACCACGGCGAAGAACAGAAAGCTGCTACTACAGACTGGTAAAACATCTGAAGTAGCCTGTTGCACACGTTGAAGGTCCTCAGCCTTCTAGAGTCTCAGTGACTAATGGGGATAGCTATTTTTGAACTTGCGCAATGTCTTTGTAACATTATGTTTACTATTTTGTGGCTTGTGTTTGCCACTGAAAGTCTTAGATATAACAAATGCCTGACAAGATTATAGGAAGGACCCTACATTTCAGCAACAGGTCCCAGTCTTCACATCAGCCTTCCTCTGAGGGCATACATGGGGTCACAGCACCCAAAGGAACACCACCAGTCTACCACTCCCCTCGCAGTAGCTGGTTCACTGTCAATGTGAAAAACTTTCATTAAGGAGCATAGTCTTAACAGCAAAATTCACTTAAAATGTCAAAATAGGGTATTACTCTGTGAAATACAGAATACAGGCTGGTATTACTGTATTACTGATGCATTTGTAAGTAGCAGTTTAATTAACAATTGTAATATTGTCGGATGTGCATTATATTTCATACACTGACTATGACTGGTATATGGATCAAACAGCAGAGTAAACAGTACTCTTTGCAACTGTGAATACTCGTACATATTGGATAAAAAAGGAGGTTGTATTAAAGTAAAGAATATTCTAATATTACAGACTGATTTTCCAGATTGAATCCTTCCACAACCCATCTACCTACTCACAGACCACTGGTTAATCTTGTCTTTTGTACTTAACGTGAGGGTTAAGGTCACTGAGGTCTGACAATCCCTGCAAACAGTCTGCCTGCAAGGGTCAGCTCAGGACTCAACCTCAGGCTATTAGTGTGTCACACATATGTTTAAAAAATATACAGCATGTTTTTACTTCACCAGGTACAAAATTACAACATGCAGCAACAGGAATAAATAAATCTAGTTAGGAGCTTCCAGATTCCCAGTTTACCAACATCCATTCATCTGTCATAACATTTTTACACATTTTTCTGAAGGTTAAAACAGTCTAAACCAGTCCACACATAATACAGATTCAGATAGAAAGAAAAATATCCAGAGCTGACGAACTGGAGACTTCTGTCCTACTGATTTCATCGTCCAACATTAATCTCAGCACTGAGCATACATTTACACTAACGGAAATAAAGTCTGAGCAGTATTGCTGTAAATCTATACAAATGATATATTTATTTAACATGAATATTTGCATTTTGTGTTTTGACACAATAGAAACAAATATAACTGAATATGTGCAATTCGAACATTACCAGCATCAGAAATTATACACACTCAGCAAGGATGCCAACGACCATCAAGACGCACACACACACACACACACATAGTTGTAGTTAAGTTGTTTTCTGTAATGTAATGTTGAGTGAAAAAACTCTCATAAGAGATTTTTTTTTTTTGAAAATAGAAACTAAAAAACAATCAAATATATTATTAATTTTATACAGGCAAATGTTAATTTTACATAAATAAAAGTGTGTTTGATCCTCAGTGAAGCAACAGTCATAATGGCACACACTGCATGGGAGAGTAGTGAAAAGCGAGGGCACTGTGGAGAGAGGACCTGCCTCTTGTTTTTGGATGTGTGTGCTGTAGAGTCAGCGAATCAAAAGGGCAGGAATGCCCACCGGCTGCTACAAGGCTGAAAAACATATTCATCAATGTCAAAAGTCCTTTGAAATGCAAAAAGATCTGAAGCAACATAAAACCTACTGAGTATTTGGGCAGAAATAAAAAACGTACGGGGCGGATACAAAGTTACGCAAGATTTGATTGGACAGTAGGACAGATAAGGAAAGGAAGAATGTATATCAGAAGTGCATTTTCTTTGTCTCCGCTTAGTTATGCTGCAATGGCTAACTCTGGTTTAATAAACTCTACTGCATTACACTTCAGTCAAGCTATCTGGCTATTTTATCCTCAACAGTACATGATAGGAGTTTTCAAGTAGTGTGAAAACCTGCTCTATACATAAATGATGATTAATTCATTGCCTATGGAGCAGCTCCACACTTTATACCCTATGATGTCACAAGTTTGAGACTTACATCTCTGGTTTCTGAATTTTACCAGGCCATGGATATAACATGCTAGAATTCATAATTTGGTTGGTGTTCCTCTTTTAACAAGCAAAAACCTACATTATGCAAGCATTAATTACATTAAACTGGATGTAACTGGTATAACAAGCAGCTTTTCCTTGCAGCAAATTCAAAATGGTGTATCATCTGTTATAGCTTTAGAGTGGACTGAGAGTATTGTATCTTCTACTAATGTGGCCAAATCTGCCTGTTGGTTCAAAATTATCTGTCTTCGGTGACTTCTCAGACTTTTAAGAAACTTTTAAGTCTCTTCAAATAAACATAAGGCATGGTTATTATTTGATTTGTTCACTGCTAGTGCTGATGCAAGATAACTAAGTCTTTCAGTGTAAACATGTTCTTTCCTATCTGTAAGCTTTTGCTACAGTAAATCACAGCCAGGTCACCACAGGTGAGTCAGTAAGGCTAATCCTATCAAGATAATGGCATCCGCAGTTCCTCCATATGGAGATGGACACTGAGGGTTAAAAATGTTGAAACACATAACCATTTAGCATAATGCGTTTAAGCACCAAATGAAAGTCAGGAAGTCAGGAAAAACTGTGGTTATCCCGCCCATATTATTGAAAATAGAGTCGAAAGAAAAATGTAGAGATGAGGATTTCCCCTTGGCTCAGTCACGCATAGGTCACAAGTATTCATGGGTCATCATCATATGTTATACTTATTATAAATGTATATGATTCCAGGTTTGATTAGAGTATGTTTATTGTAGATGGTGTAAGAGCTGTTGACTGAACCATTCTGATTCTTTAATCAGGATTAGGAGAATTCATCCGGACCTGTAAAGTGGAGCAAATTACATTGGGCCCTGGCCTTTATATCCGATGTTGAGTGAATTACTGGCCAGGTTTAATTTTGGGAATCTCACCGTCCTTTAATCCCCTTTTGGCAATTTGATGATTGGTTAACGGTGAGGTATAAAAATCACAGTGTGCAACTCAGACTGTCGAGTCCACCAACACTCTTGGGTCCTTTAGGTGAAGAAGATCAGCAGTACAGCAGATTAGGGAAGATGTCTTGGGAAGGAGGAATCGAGCCCAATGGCACAGAGGGCAAGAACTTCTACATCCCCATGTCCAACAGGACCGGGGTTGTTAGGAGTCCTTTTGAATATCCGCAGTACTATTTGGCAGATCCCATCATGTTCAAGCTTCTAGCTCTCTACATGTTTTTCCTGATCTGCACTGGAACTCCCATCAATGGTCTGACATTGTTGGTAACGGCTCAGAACAAGAAGCTCCGGCAACCTCTCAACTACATCCTGGTCAACCTGGCTGTAGCCGGACTGATCATGTGCGCCTTCGGATTCACCATCACCATCACATCTGCTGTCAATGGCTACTTCATCCTTGGAGCCACTTCCTGCACGGTCGAGGGATTCATGGCCACACTTGGAGGTGGGAACGACGAAGAGGTTCCATCTTTAGTGTGTTTTGGTAAAAAAAACATTCCACCATTAATGTTACATTTCTTCTACAGGTGAAGTTGCTCTCTGGTCCCTGGTCGTCCTGGCTGTTGAGAGATACATTGTCGTCTGCAAACCCATGGGAAGCTTCAAGTTCACTGGAACTCATGCTGGAGTTGGAGTCGCTTTCACCTGGATCATGGCTCTTGCTTGTGCCGCCCCTCCACTGGCTGGCTGGTCTAGGTAATTCACATTTGCATACGTCAGTTTACTTACAGTAAATATGACTTTAAATCTCAATATTTAATTACTATTCAAACAAACAATAATTCCGACAGTGTAGAAGCAAAGTCGTGAGGTTGGCAGATACTGCAGTATAGTAATAATTTCTCCTCTTAAACCTCACACAGGTACCTTCCTGAGGGCATGCAGTGCTCCTGTGGACCTGACTACTACACTCTGGCTCCAGGATACAACAACGAATCATTCGTCATTTACATGTTTGTCGTCCACTTCTTCACTCCCGTCTTCCTCATTTTCTTCACTTATGGAAGCCTCGTGCTGACAGTCAAAGCTGTGAGTGAAGTTTAAGAATTACAATTTTTCTATAGTTGCTCTGCAAAACTGTCTGTGCTCTGAATTCTGACAATGCTTTCTGGTCTCAAACACTTTAGGCTGCAGCTCAGCAGCAGGAGTCTGAATCTACCCAGAAGGCCGAGAGGGAAGTGACACGCATGTGCATCCTGATGGTCTTTGGTTTCCTGGTAGCCTGGGTGCCGTACGCCAGTTTCGCCGGTTGGATCTTCATGAACAAAGGAGCATCATTCTCTGCCATGACCGCAGCTATCCCAGCCTTCTTTGCAAAGAGCTCAGCCCTGTATAATCCTGTTATCTACGTGCTGATGAACAAGCAGGTTAATTTATTTGAAATTTTTCTTAATTTTTTATGTTTAAACCCACCACAATCCTCATTGCATGCTCATTATTTCAACATCCTCTGCTCTTTTTCAGTTCCGTAACTGCATGCTGACCACTGTTGGAATGGGCGGCATGGTGGAGGATGAGAGCTCAGTCTCTACCAGCAAGACAGAAGTGTCCTCTGTCTCTTAAATATACAGACATTTTCATATACCCGGACATTTTCCTTTCTACTGTCTCTTTGATGGGGAATAACGCTTGATGTGGACTGAGTCAAGTTCAGGGATGTCTGGATCCGACTACAGCAACAAACTCATGAACTGCATTTTCTCATCTTTTATTTGAAGGATGTTGGAAATTGTTGTCAATGTCATGTCATGTCATGTCATGTCAATGTGAACTCAAAATCATAGTAAATCATGGTAAGATCTGTGAACACATGTATGTGGATGCTCATTTTGATTCTCCCTCTGCTCTCAGAGGCATAGCTGGCACTGAAATGTTTCAGCTTCTTGGCACCAATATTTGTTCTCTCTTGAGCAAAATGAGCAGCTATATATGATGTAAAACCATATTGTTGTCACTTGCTGAGTTGGTCCTGAATTGTATGAATTGTAAACATTGTATATATTATATAAATGAACGTAGGTAAATAAATGCATGCATAAATATGTTGTCATATTGAGTTCATTTCAAACACAGGCCATAAAAGCTGTCTACAAATACTATCAAAAGGTGGTAGTTCATGAACGTCAAACTGTTATATTTATCAGGCCTTAAACAGAAAACCTTGTGTTTGTCCCGCTCATTTAGAGCTAAACTGCCTGACTTAATGGCCTCATCTAAGTCTCAGCCTGGTCTAATAGAGCCTCTGTATCCTGCCTGTGGAGGGTGTCAGCACCCACGAGACCCCTGAGGATCATGTCATCAGGATTACCAGATCATAACAGTGAAAGACAAAAAGGAGAGTGGTAAAGCTAGCTCAGGTTAATCCCATTAACATGGATGGGAGATAGAGCGGGGATGAGTTGTATTAGCCTTACTTACATTGATTTATGTTGAAGCAGAAGCTTCAATCTGAAACAGATAACTGACCAAATGAGTTTATATGGCCAGCAAAACTTTGTCTGTTCGTATAAATATAAAATAATGACGGGATGTGATAGGATAGGAGGAGATGACAAAGTAAAAAAAATAATAATGAACCCAGAAAAGTGTGAAAGCCATGGAGGTGACAGATGTTTTGTCTTTTGTGTTTCTTATTACTTACAGGAGGACTGTGGACAGAGAGAGAGGCTGTCAGTTTGCACCAAGACTCAAACTAAATTGTTGTCCCTCGGTGTCTTCACCACAGTACAGTACAATACAATTGTACAATAAGTACAATTGAGCACCGACAAGCGCCCCAAGCAGTTAGGGTTTGGTGCCTTGCTCAGGGGCACCTCGGCAGTGCCCAAGAGGTAAACTGGCACCTCTCCAGCAACCGGTTGGTCTTGGAACCGGGGACCCTCCGATTCCTAAACCAAGTCCCAAGGGACTGAGCTACTGCCGCCCCCTATATAGATATGTATATATATATATATATATATATATATATATATATATATATATATATATATAGCATGGTGCATGGCTGCACGGTGGTGCAGTGGTTAGCACTCTCGCCTCACAGCACTCACAGCAAGAGGGTCGCAGGTTCGATTCCTTGGGGCTCTTCTGTGTGGAGTTTGCATGTTCTCCCCGTGTAAGCGTGGGTTTTCTCCGGGTACTCCGGCTTCTTCCCACAGTCCAAAGACATGCTGTTTAGGTTAATTGATGACTGTGTGGATGTGCGTGTGAATGGTTGTCTGTCTCTATGTTGTCTGTCTCTATGTGCCCTGTGATGGACTGGCGACCTGTCCAGGGTGAACCCCGCCTTCGCCCAATGCCAGCTGGGATCGGCTCCAGCCCCCCCACGACCCCTAACGGGAAAAGCGTTGATATATATATATATATCGATATAGCCAGCTATAAGTGTTGGCTGGTATTTGACCAGCCCTTATTCTGTACAGTGAAATAGTAAACTACTGACTGAAGGTAATTTAGATATATAATTTTGCTATATTTTTTCTATGTATATCAACGTACACTTTTGATGCTCTCACACTGCTATAATACTGTTGAATGCACTAGATTACAGTACTCTTTAGTCATTGATATTAGACGTTGGATCAATCTTGATTCTGTGCAGGGAAACAGTAAACCACTGACTGATGGTAATTTAGATATATAATTTTGTTATATTATTTTTTCTATGTATATTTAGGCACACTTTTGATGCTTTCACGTTGCTGTAATACCAGATTATAGTACTCTTTAGCCATTGATATTAGACGTCTGATTAGTCTCTATTCTGTGTAGTGGAACAGTAAACTACTGAATGATGTTAATTTAGATTTATAATTTTGTATTTCCTATGTACATCTAGGTGCACTTCTGACGTTTTCATAATTGTTAAATTGCACTAGAAGACATAAGATAATGGTACTCTTTAGCCATTGATATCAGATGATTGTTCAATTATGTATGTTAATTTATTGAGTATCGTTTCCTTTAAATACCCCTGACTTCCTGGTGCTCAGAATGAGCCTGAAGAAGCCACCAGCGAAACGCGTTGCTCAGAATAAAGATCCTCATGATGACATGGTCCAGTGTGCAGTATGTATATATATATATATATATATATATATATATATATATATATATATATATATCTCTATATATATATATATATATATATATAGAGAGAGAGAGAGAGAGAGAGAGAGAGAGAGAGAGAGAGAGAGAGAGAGAGAGAGAGGCTGCACAGTGGTGCAGTGGTTAGCATTGCCGCCTCACAGCAAGAGGTTTGAATCCAGCTTGGGGCTCTTCTGTGTGGTGTTCGCACATTTTCCCTGTGTTAGCGTGGGCTTTCTCCGGGTCCAACAGTCCAAAGACATGCAGGTTACCCATTGCCAGCTGGGATCGGCTCCAGCCCCACTGCGACCCTAACGGGATAAGCAGTTGAAGATGATGGATGGATGGATATACATTTAGAGAAAGAGGTAAAAATTCAAAGAGCAATGAAATGTGTAAATTCAAAAGTTAGTATAAGCCATTTATGTAGACTACTTCTACTGTACTCTAGTCTCATGACCCCAGACAATCGGAGATCTCCACCACCTACCTTTCAGAGACTGACTTGTGTGTATAACTGCTTAAGAATAGAGTAAAAAGAGATAGTTCAGTACATTGTCAGGGTAGCCATCACTGACCCTATTAAGAGTCATAAAATACACTATAAAAAGTCACCAGGGCTAAACCAATCAAAATCATTCAGAACCAGTTACAAACACCCTTCTCTAATACAGATATTAAGGTCACATAAATGAAAAGTCCCAGCAGAGGGTGTTCCTCCAGGACTTATACAGTCAGGAAAAAGGTGGGGGGAAAAAAAGACCACTAACAACCTGGACATAAACTATTTCAAATTCTCCCCTCTGGTGGGTGCTACAGAGCACTGTACACCACAGCAACCCACACAGCAGCAGTTTTTCTGAACACAGAAACACTACAACTCTGAACAATTAACACTGCTGTATAAGTATAATAATAATACCTCTTTAACAATATTGCAACACTAAATATTTTAATGCACTATTATAGTGTAAAATATGCATTGTGCAATAGATAATACATAACATAATAGAGTAATAATATTCCTTGATAGAATAATTAAGAGTAAAAGAAAAAAAAAGAGCAAAGTAAAATATATGTCAGGAGTAAATAAAAAAGTCAAAAATATGTCAGGAGTTAATGATATGAAAATGTTAATGACAGATAATGATAGCCTATCATAGTTTTGATTCAGTGATTTTGTTTCTGGTGTATAGAGGGTGGTGCCACCCCACAATTTTCTGATTCCCATTCCCATGAATATTGCCTGTATATATGAAGGTGCAGTGCCAGCAGGGGGCAACAAAAACCATGTAGTTAGGTTTAGGAAAACCGTCATGGCCTTAAAATAAGTATGTAAACTACATACGCTATGTAGACCATGGAAACAGGAAACAAGGCAACATAATTACAAAAAACATGTCACAAACGTCACTTAAATACATGTCACAAACATAATTTACATTGCCAAAACAGGTCTAGAACATCGGTCTCCGGGTTGAAGGTTCTGTGTTTGTCAGACCCATCCACCTTCCCCTCCGCCCACCATTAACAGTCTTTCTCAAACTACATAGCATACTAATTAAATGCAAGAACAGCGTTCTTATTGCACACTTTTGCCTTGCGCATTATCATGTCATTTATACACAAATTCGTACAACTGGGCTCAAATGTTAAATTTCACAATTCTCAGTTTCCAGGTAAAACCACGTATTAATTGAAGTGTCTCAATGTAAAAAAAGAGAGAGAGATTAAAAAACAACAACAACCAAGAAGTCTTTTGGTGCATGCATTTAATAACGTTTTCTACACTTTTGAGTTTATAAAATACATACAGAATCAATGACAGAAGCCGACAGACGTGCTAACTTCTCCATGTCATAAACATACAAAGCTGATTCTCACCCACTCGCACATCCAAACATCACCATTCTTACAAGAAAACACTGCGTCTGGCTGTGTTTCAGAGATGTTTCTTGCTTGATCCTTTTTCAGTAAAGATGTAATGTTGGAGTCCAGTTGTTATCACAGAGAAAAAAACAAATCAAGAGTGTGCTGAGTAAAAAAAAAAATGCCGTGATAGGCATGTTTTCTGAGATTTACAGTATGTCCATTTGTTGAAGAAAAAAAAAAATCTGTTTCCATTTCAAGAAAGCCATTCAGAGTCAGGAAAACATCAGGAAGGGGGCAGTCTGAAGTTGTGAAGTTATTATTCTTAAGAGACAGAGGAGACTTCTGTCTTGCTGGCTGATACTGAGCTCTCATCTTCAACCATACCACCCATTCCAACTGTGGTGAGCATGCAGTTACGGAACTGAAAAGGAGGAAACACACAAGATTTCAGACCAAATTTCACTGTACAATTGATAAAACATTTGTTACTAAATTTCATATCCATGAATATATGGGTGTGCACTAATCTGAAAAGTTTTCAGGCAAAGCATCAATTTCTCATCATGCTGGTAACACTTTACTTTAAGTCCCCCCATTTAGTATTTATAAGCAGTTCAAAAACATGTAATAAGTGCTTTATAACACACTAAAATATCACTAAAAGCAGCAACTATAACTTCTCCTATGAAGACATTTTATACTAAAATTTTTTTACTATATTACAACACTTTAAAAGGAGTATATAAACCGGAACTAACAATTTTAGAAATAGTTAATAACTAATTTACTAATGCTTTATGCAACAGTTAGAATCCAATAATACAAACAAACATTAACATTAACATCTATAACTGCGGATGACTTACTAACTTTATTGGCCATTACAGTAATGTATTTGACATAACTGTGGACCTGGTGGTTTATTTTCCTATTTATAACTTGCATATTAATGAATCAAAAGTGAGGAAGGGCTTTAACAACTTGGCAACCCAAAAGTTGTTTTCATCACTGGCTTATAACTGTTCGAAAAAGCATTAGCAAAACCTTTATTAACCATTACTAAAGCCATTAGATTCAGCTTATAAACTCTCTCTAAAGAGTGACAGCCTTTAATCCATCTCTCTTGAGGAAAATTACAACAGATTCTGCGGTGAGAGGTCATACAATGTAGTAATGAACTGACCTGTTTGTTCATCAACACATAGATTATTGGATTGAACAATGATGAGCTCTTTGAGAAGAAGGCAGGGATAGCCATGGATGTTGCTGAGAACGCAGCTCCTTTGTTAATGAAGATCCATGCAGCAAAGCTAGCATATGGACACCAAGCCACCAGGAAGCCCAACACCATCAGGACGCACATGCGCGTCACTTCCCTCTCAGCTTTCTGGGTGGACTCCGACTCCTGCTGCTGGGCTGCAGCCTGAAATATGTAGAACAGAGGAGCAGGAAGGGGATTAACAAAACATAGACAAGCCATCTAAGATTAACATGGAGTCACTGCTCCAATTATAGAATCTTTTTGAACTAGATTAGATCTGAAACAAAAGGAGCATTGATCAATTAGTTGATAAACAGAAAAATTATTTGGGTTTTGGACTGTACCTTTTACTATTTTCTGAATCACTATTTCACAATTTTCTTTTTTTTTTTTGGCAAAAAATTATTAAATGTTGATGACGTTAGCAGGCAGGTGCAACTACTGTAAAAAGGCCTCATAGATGAGTATTATACTACAGCAAATAAAATTAGACTTACAGCTTTGACTGTCAGCACAAGGCTGCCATAAGTGAAGAAGATGGTGAAAACTGGGAAACAGAAGTGGCAGATGAACATGTACATGACGTATGATTCATTGTTGAAGCCTGGGGCCAGCGTGTAGTAGTCAGGTCCACAAGAGCACTGCAGACCCTCAGGGATGTATCTGTATGAGAACAGAGACAATCAATCCATATTGTACAATCAATGAGCTCTTGTTTCTTTAGTGTGTAAATTTACAGCACTACACATGTTCGATCTAGTTTTAAAATAAAAAATAAACACAATTTTTGAAGGGGGCTGCACGGTGGTCACAGCAAGAGGGTCACAGGTTCAAATCCGGCTTGGCGCTCTTCTGTGTGGAGTTTGTATGTTCTCCCCTTGTTTGCATGGGTTTTCTCTGGCTTCCTCCCACAGTCCAAAGACATGCAGTTTAGGTTAATTGATGACTCTAAATTGCCCGTAGGTGTGGATGTGAGCGTGAATGGTTGTCTGTCTATATGTTGTCTGTCTCTATGTGCCCTGCGATGGACTGGCGACCTGTCCAGGGTGAACCCCGCCTTCGCCCAATGCCAGCTGGGATCGGCTCCAGCCCCCCCGCGGCCCCTAACGGGATCAGCGGTTGAAGATGGATGGATGGACAATTCTGGAAGCAAGCAACTTTTCTCATTGTTTATTTTTGGATCAATTTTTTGTTTCATTTGCTTCATTTTCAGATAGGTGCTGTCATGACAGCCTGCCCATTTCACCAGCTATAGAATAGTTAATGAAGCAATAATAGGAGATCTGGATGAGGCCAAACATCCCTTTCGCTCTGTAGGAATATCACTCTTAGACAGCACCAGCCTCCCTTTGTGTCAAGCTGTACTGGGCTGCACTTGAAAGCATGTTTGACAGCTGAACATCAGAGAACTATGTTTGTTTTACCATCTGTTCAGGCTGCAGCTGAGCTGCAACTGTACTGTACTGTCCATCAAAATATTCTCTCTTAATGCAAACATCCAAGTGATGCAGTCTATGGAGGAACATAACTAACAGAACATTTACTGTATTCAAGTACTGTACTGTAATTTTGAGGTACAGCACTTGTATATAATTGAGTATTCCCATTTTATGCTACTTTGCTCTTCTGTCTGTCTGTATTTCCTTCGCATATCTCAAGAACCGCTCATCCAGTCGACTTCACACTTGGTGGGTGTATTGCTCAGGACCAAAGGATGATGGTTGCGCTTTAGTAATGAACGTTACGTTTTGGCCTTTCACTTTTGAACCACAACTCTCAGAAACTAAATTCTATACTAAGTAACTTTAAACCAACTACATTTTTCCTGGATTTTGTGGGTCCAGATGAATCTATCCATATAAGCCATGCCCATTTGCATCTGCCATGTTGAATTTCTCCCAAGTCAGATATTTTGCTACTCTTCTGACAAATTATGAACAACTGGCATAAAATGTGGTACAAAACATCTGTGAACCAAGCAGGAAATTGTTACTTTTTTGGATTTTTGATGCCCCATACAGCTATAGCTACCCTCAAAGTTAGCTCAAATACTGTGAGCAGGTCTTTCTTTTGTTATATCTCCTGAACGCTTTGTGCCATTTGGTGCCATTTGGTTTATATGTAGCACTGTGTATGTTTGATTGTTGCATATCTTGAGAACTGTTCATCCAAAAACCTTCACACTTGGTGAGTGCAAGCAGCCATAACAACGTTCTCGACAGTCCTGCAAGCAGCATTTCTGGTACGCGCTCCAAACAGGCCCTGCACTAGTATGATCAATTTATAAAATATAATGTAATGATAAACAACAACAACAAAACTGTATAAAAAGAAAGCTGCTCAAAAAAATTAAAGGACATTTAAATCACACATCAGATCTTGATGAATGAATTGTTCAAGTTGAAAATCTTTACTGATGTACATTATATAATTTGTTAAGAACAAAATGACGTTCAGTGGAAACCAAAATCATCATCCCACTGAGGGCTGGATTCAAAATCACACTGAAACTCAAAGTAAAAATTTGAAATCACAGGCTGATCCAGCTTGCGTGAATTTCATCACCCTTGTGTGCCTGTATGCACTCCTGACAATGTCTGGGCTCCTGATGAGTTGAAGGATGGTGTCGTGGGGGATCACCTCCCAGACCTTGATCAGGGCATCAGTGAGCTCATGTCCCACTAGATGAAGTTGGGCCCTCATGCCACCCTCAGAGTCTGTTTCTGACAGTTTGGTCAGAAACGTGCACATCAGTAACCTGCTGGAGGTCATTTTGTAGGGCTCTGGCAGCGCTTCTCCTATTCCTCCTTGCATAAAGGAGCAGATACCGGTCCTGCTGCTGCATTGAGGCCCTTCTACAACCCAGTCCAGTCCTCCTCAGGTAACAGCTGGTCTTCTGGTATCTCCTCCATACTCTTCAGACTGTACTGGGAGACACAGCAAACCTTCTTGCAACCACACATATGGATGTGCCATCCTGGAGGAGCTGGACTACCTATCCAACCTGATTGGGCTGCAGGTACTACGTTATGCTACAAATAGTGACAAGGACACCAGCCGAACACAAAACTAGAGAAGAATCAGTCAGGAGGGAGGAGGACAGAGCAACTGTCTGTGGTCATCACATGTAAAACCATTCC
Organism: Pterois miles; assembly: GCA_947000775.1. NCBI lineage: Eukaryota > Metazoa > Chordata > Actinopteri > Perciformes > Scorpaenidae > Pterois > Pterois miles. The sequence goes on along the minus strand of CAMQGK010000100.1, from coordinate 910,910 downwards.
CTTTTTGGGTGTTGTCTTGCTGTTGCTTCTCCATTGCACCTGTTGTCACTTTCACTTGTACCAAAGCAGGTGAAAGTGATTCACAATCACTTATGTTTCCTAAATGGACAGATTGATATCCCTGAAGTTTAACTGACTTGGTGTTATACTGTGATGATTAAGTTTTCCCTTAATATTTTTGAGCGGTGTATTTACCTGGACCAGCCAGCCAGTGGAGGGGCAGCACAAGCGAGAGCCATAATCCAGGAGAAAGCGACTCCAGCTCCTGCGTGAGTTCCAGTGAACTTGAAGCTTCCCATGGGTTTACAGACGACAATGTATCTTTCAACAGCCAGGACGACCAGGGACCAGAGAGCAATTTGACCTGTAAGACAAAAACTTGTGATTAAAATGATAGTTGCATTTACATTTTAAGTGTTACATTTATCAGAGAGCTTTGCAGTTGATATTTCAGGTAGTACTGTAAAATATGGAAAATGTTTTTCATGACAAAAGCAACAATATGTATTCATGCAATACTACAAAAATTCTTATAGCATACCTCCCAAAGTAGCCATGAATCCCTCAACGGCACAAGCCATTGGTCCAAAAATAAAGTAGCCATTAATAGCGGTTACAAAGGTGATGGTGAACCCAAAGCAGACCATGATCAGTCCAGCCACAGCCAGGTTGACCAGGATGAAGTTGAGAGGTTGACGGAGTTTCTTGTTCTGAGCCGTGACCACAAGAGTGAGAAAGTTGATGGGGAAGCCAGTGCAGATCAGGAAGAACATGTAGACAGCCAGTAGTTTGAATTGGATTGGATCTCCCAGGTAGTACTGTGGATATTCAAAAGGACTCCTAACAAGCCCCGTCCTGTTGTTCATTGGAATGTAGAAGTTCTTGCCCTCTGTGCCGTTCTCCATCTTCTTTGAGTGAGAGGACCGACGGGTGTCTGCCGGTGTGTTTGTTCTGTGCAGTGTTGAACCCCTCTGCAGCAGACTGTTTTTTTATACCATTCAAAAAGTGGATTACAAGAGGATTGAGTCCAAGTCTTTAAATCATTTAACTCAGTAATTTAATTAAACAAGGATACTTGTCTACTTAAACTGAACATTGAAGTGTGTAATTACTGTGAACTCAGTCTGGAGCAGAGATGGCGGCCTTTTGGAGAGCTGGGGGAACTCCTGAAGACATTATGTGACACTGTGGTGAGCCAGTTTTTACAGAGTGGCCTGTGGGGACAGCAGTGTCTCAGCCACAGACAGGAAGAGACTTGATAAAATGATAAGGAAGGCCAGCTCTGTTCTGCAATGCTCCTTTGACCCAGTGGAGGTGGTGGGAAAGAGGAGGATGATGGCTGAGCTGACATCCATGATAGGGAACGAATCCCTCCCCATACAGGACACTATCTCAGCACTGGAGAGCTCCTTCAGTGACAGGCTGCTCCACCTAAAGTGTGTGAGGGAGCGCTATCACAGGTCTCTTCTTCCTGTATATGTATATGTATATGTCAGACTCCACAACCAGCACTGCTCCCAGTAGACCACATCCACAACAAAAATAAAATAACTGCATTATATTGTACACTGACTGCAATATCAGTACTACTCAGGTGTAGCTTTAGTTCATGCTGTGCAATACTCTCAGGTGGAATAACATTCCAATCACTGCACAATAGCTATTTTTCCACTTGTGAAATTGTGTAGTCTGTTTATTGCCAATAATGTATAGTCCACATTTTGGCAAAAAATTGAATCGAAGGCAACTGGACTTAGATTTGTCTCTGAAGATGTTTCGCCCCTTATCCAAGTGGCTTCATCAGTTCGAACGCTACAGTCTGACAAGTCCCCACTAGTCTGACAAACAGTGGAGTATGACCCAGGTTTTTAACCTCTGTGGAAGTGTCCGCCCCGTACTCTCCTAAGACATTAGTTCGTTAGTGGAGTTCCACCTGTGTGAGTGAGTCCCACTAGTGAACGACAGTCGTTAAGGATTCAATGGGGCTAATGACAACAGTCGTTAGGCATGATGTGCGTTGCCAGTGGACGACAGTCGTTGTGTTCGTTATTTATTAATTGGTTATAAATACCCTGCAAGTTGGTGGAGTCTTAATATTTTGACACATTATTTCATCACATAATAACAAATCATTTTGACTCATAATCCTTTATATCATTCTGTTCTCTTTTCATCCCATCAGCTTCATTATTTCCCACAATAGCAGAACTGTAATTGAAGAGAAAACCTTTTCTGGGGTGGATGAGGGGCCCATTCGGAAAGTCTGTCCCACTGCCCATAATTTCTAATGGCTGACCTGCACCACCACAACTAAGTATGCAGATTAGAAACACCAGATATAGTTGTAAATGTTGTTTTTTTAATGCTCATGTTTTTAGTCATATGTAGTCTGACCTGGTGCTTCATACATTTTTATGGTCAGTGTTATTCCTCCATTCATTTTTTAATAGTCTTGCTTGACTAAGGAAACTTAACCATGACTACAAGTTTTACCTAACATTAACCAGGACTTTGAGTTGCGGTCATGTGGGTCTTTTCTGAAGGCACTAATGAACAACAAATTTTGTCGCTTAGGAAAACCCAGATTAACCTGTGTTGTACAGATGAACAAAATTTACAGTGAATATCATTTTATGTTTACTTCATATTTTTTTAACCGTTTATGATTTTACTTCCTCACTTTAAATGTTTTGACTATGTATTTACTTATGCCATTTTTTGCTATTTTTGGTCCGCCTGGTCTCCCTTTGTAAAAATTACTCTAGACTCTCAACACTATAATGCACAACCATGACATGTACATCTTTTTATCAGGACAAACTGAGCTCTCAGATTCTGTAGGCTGCAGTGATGTCACATTAATGTATAAATAATTTAAGTTACGATAAAGACAAGATAAATAAACAAAACAAAAATTGAACCCCACAGAAATTTATTCAAACCACACAGAGAACAATAAGATAGAAGGTTTTGGGCTTTTGAAAAAAAAAAAGTTGTCCAAAGTCTTAGGAAACAGGGGGACAAATTACCATTCTAACCAACACACATCAAAAGATATATTGATGTTATACTTTTTACAGACATCTCCGGGTGCTTTTCTGTCCCTTTAGTTCCTGTCAGCATTGACCCTGAGGGCCACACCACACTTCCAGGGGTTCATCTGATTGATCTGCCTCTTCTGCCTGCAGGTGGATGCTCTTCATCATCACTGTGAAACAAATAAAAATCATTACAAACACTGAAGGTCTGAAATATCAGATCATATATATCAGACCAGCAAGTGTTTTATGTTCCACATCTCACACAGTATACGAGGACACAGTATGGGATTGTTAATATATACAGTGCACGAAAACTATCCATGGATATATTCTCATTTTTATTTCAAATATACTGAAAATAAATATAACCCACTGACATCAGCTGGATCAATTCCCTCTTTACAAGCCAAATCGTATCTTCATCTGCTCCAGATTCCACACATATGGATTCCGGAAGAAGTGCAGAGCTTCTTGTGTGCTGTATCATCGCCTTGATGCCAGTCTGTGTGCTCTCCGTGCGTCCTCTGCGCAGCAGCGGCTTTTCGCTTCGTTTCCTTCTTTCTCTCTGTCAACTGTGCAAATTAAAATTTACACATCATCGATTAGACTCGCGGTGATAACTGCTAGTCACTTCGGTTGCTAAGAGAACAGCAGCAGAGACCTACCAGCTATGAGATGAAGTGAATCCCGTGTTATTCCATTACACACATTAAACCCTGTTGGCACACATCCAGCACCGCCTGCAATAGATCCGACCCACTTCACCATGGGTTAAATCGTCTCTTCTGTAAGCTGTAGCTATAACAGCTAACAACAACTTCTTCCAACACGCACGAATGGGTAAATACTCACAGAGGACTTTCATGCTTGGATTTATTACTTTTTTGAGGTCTCTGAAAAAATCACTGTTGTTCCATATAAAAAAAGGTGTGTTTAAACAGTGTGATCTCCCTCCCAATCATAATCATAGATTTTCTCTATGCCCCAATGCAAATATTTGCCAAAAATAACAGTTGCACACACTATATGTGCAGGGACAATAATTACCATGGGAGTTTCTTTTACAGTGTGTACAGCCATGAAAAGACTAGAGATGCTGCAAAAATGGCTGTTTCACAAATAAAATATCAGTTTGGCTACACTTTAAACTACTGCCATCATGATTTTGTCCTCAAAAATCAAAACAAACAGACACATTTGGATGCATGGATTTATTTACCTACATTTACAATAGCATTAGCATTTATAAAATATATATACAATTGACCAAGAAAATAAGCCATGGCCGCCCAAAAAACAAGTTTCAATATAGCAGAACAACATAGGTGCTTTCATAAAGATGATGTCAGAAATATAAAAAATTTCCCTGCACTCATGGGGCCAACTGGAGTGATTTCCCGCCAGATAAGAAAGCACATTTTGTTTGATGTTTGTGAAAAGTTATTGTTAGCCTCAGTATAATTGACTAAGTCATATACCTTAAAATATGACAGTCAATTATGCTATGAGGCTAACATTTGATTTTTCCTTCATTTTACCAGCAGAACTAACTGGTCCTGGTCCCTGTAAGAGACAAAACTGATGCTTTGCATATGGTGCAAGTTTCACATACCGTACCCGACTGTAGGTGACCTGCAGTATATCTTGGACATCCTACTGTATGTAACCAATTGATACCACTGTCTGCATATACTTGTTATTAGTCCGTGTGAAAAAATCCATTAGAGTTGTTGAGATTGGTCCGTGTTTAGGAAACAGAGGACACTTCTGTCTTGCTGGTTGATACTGAGGTCTCATCCTCCACCATGCCTCCCATTCCAACAGTGGTCAGCATGCAGTTACGGAACTGAAAACACAGCAAAAAGCATAATTAGAAAATGAGACTGAACAGTCACTAAACAAATTGTAAAGGTAACCCTTTTTTAGCATGACAAAGTTAAGAGTAAATATATGGTTTCTAACACACTATAATGTAGTTTTAAGCAGCTATAAGGACATGTATTAATGTATCTGTAAACAATTATAATTTCTCCTGTGAAGCAATCCTATTTGGTGTATAAATAGATAATGAATAATTGGAAATATAACATAAAACAACACAGACGTAATACGGTATACAGTATACTGTACTTCTCCATACTTTATATGAGTGTTTTCAGTGTGAATGTGTTTTTTTGTTAATGGCATATTTGTTTAGTTAGAACTGTGTGAAGCCAGTCTGTGAATGATCTCTAAATGTGTATAACCAGTTAATGCATTTTATAATGCACTCTACGGATTTGTTTATATTTGTCATCATACAAAATGTCATTAATTATGGTTATGCATATGTTACAATATATGGTATACTGCTATAGGAGGAGTTAAGTTATAATTATTAATAAACATTAATAAACACATACAAATGTCATTGTATCTACTTACATCAACTTAAAAGTGTGTTAATTTGTACCGTATTTTATTACTTCATAATATATATTGCTTTTCTTCTTTATTTTTGTTACAATTTTATGTGTGTGAATGCTTGTCAGGATTGCTACTTAATTTTGTTGCATGTTGTGCAATGACCATAAGGGAAACACTAAGTAGGGTTACTATTTTAAATTGAAGAGTTAACCAGATTGGTTATGCCTACCTGTTTGTTCATCAACACATAGATAATTGGATTGAACAATGCTGAGCTCTTTGAGAAGAAGGCAGGAACAGCCATGGCTACTGCTGAGAACGCAGCTCCCTTGTTGAAGAAGATCCATGCAGCAAAGCTAGCATATGGAGTCCAGGCCACCAGGAAGCCCAACACCATCAGGATGCACATGCGTGTCACTTCCTTCTCAGCCTTTTGGGTAGATACAGAGTCCTGCTGCTGGGCTGCGGCCTGAAAATTAGGTTAACATCAGTTATATTCTCTCACACTGATAAGCTTAAAAATCTACAATTTCATATAAAAGCGAATTCGTCAGATAAAGAAACTGTCTCTTACCGCCTTCACTGTGCACACTAAGTTTCCATATGTGAAGAAGATGGTGAAGACGGGAACGCAGAAGTGGCAGCAGAACATGTACAAGACGTATGATTCGTTGTTGTAGCCCGGGGCCAGGGTGTAGTAGTCGGGTCCACAGGAAACCTGAATACCCTCAGGAATGTACCTGTGAATACAAGACATGCACAATGTGGGATGCATCATCTAAAATGTAGATATTATAAGCTACAACCTCTTTGTATCTAACCTTAAGTAAGAAAGTGAAAATCGCACACAGCAGTTTTGAGAGAGACTGTAACTGTGTAACATGTCATGTTAATGGCCATTGTACATAGGACTTCATGAAGTATTGTTGTACAAGCATCAAATAATCCAAAGCATAATGGCAGTGGCACCGAAAGTAGAGTACCATGTGTTACCATGTAATGGTCACTTGGTAAGAATCATGACTATGAAATGAGAATGAGAAATGAGTGAAATCTCATAAAATATAAAGGGGGGATTGTCCCTTCAAAATACAACAATAATCAATAAGTTCTGATGATATGAACTGTTTAAAGCAAAAATAAGATATTCATAGATATTCAGTCCCCACAGTATCCACCAAGGCTACAAGATGCTAACCAGATGATTCAACAGATGTCAGTCTGTAGACTGTCATCAGTACTGATTACAAACCTAGAACAATGAACTACTTCCCTATTTGTTCTCATGACAATTCAGAAAAACAGTAGATTTTTTGATTTGTTTGGTAAATATAAAATTACAAAATCCAAGATCAGAGCCATTCATTCATATGAGATGTCATTAGTGGCTGAAGTAGATTTAAGAAAGACGTGCCTGTACTTTTGTACCTAGCCACACCCATTTTCAGACCCAAAAAGCATCAGGAGGACGCAAATTTTTATATTTTTCATTGACATAAATCATTGGTTTAATGAGACAGATACACAGTATTCAAACTTTGCCACTAAGTACATCTAAAAAAACTATTTTCTTCCAATACTTTGAAGCATTATATTCAAAGTAACATGTTTGCAGTTTGTTTACGTTTACATTTACATTTAAGATATTTTTTTTGGTATCTTTACAATCATAATATATATACATATGTTAGAGTGTGGTAAGAGCTTGTCCATTCACCATTCTGCCACCACTGTGATAATCACCTTGACCAGCCAACGAGAGGAGGGACAGCACAGGAAGCAGCCATGATCCAGGTGAATGCACAGCCTGCTCCAGCATGAGTGGCTGTAAATTTGAAACTACCCATGGGTTTGCAGACCACAATGTATCTCTCAAGAGCTAGAACCACAAGAGACCACAGAGACACCTGACCTGTGGGTATAAAAAGAACAGAAGTTGTGATGAGCACCTCAAATTTTGCCATCTGTTAGACCTCAGTCTTACAGCTCTGACTTCAAAAATCTGACAGAACCGCATATATTCAGTAACATCCATTTTCTTAAAATTTACCTCCAAGTGTAGCCATGAATCCTTCAATAGCACAGCTCATGGGTCCCAAGGCGAAATAGCCCACGAGGGAAGTATAAAAGGTGACTGTGAATCCAAAACAGACCATGATCAGTCCAGCCACAGCCAAGTTGACCAGGATGAAGTTGAGAGGTTGCCTAAGCTTCTTGTTCTGAGCCGTGACCACAAGAGTGAGAAAGTTGATGGGGAAGCCGGTGCACATCAGGAAGAACATGTAGACAGCCAGTAGTTTGAATTGCCATGGATCTGCCAAATAATACTGTGGATAATGAAAGGGACTCCTCACAAGCCCAGTCCGATTGTTCATGGGGATGTAGAAGTTCTTGCCCTCTGTGCCGTTCTCCATCTTTGCCGGTTATGATTTGGATTGCAGAGCAGAATGAGCTTGGAGCACTGTCAACGCAGCCACAAGTCTCATACTGCAGCTATGGTTATATAGCCCCCCGGGGCAGACTCAGTGGATCAAGAACATGGGCAAAGAGGATCTGCATCAAGAATTCAGCCCTTAATCTCTCAGCTTATAATCACTTGTTGCTTAACAGGGCAGCCTTCATCTGTTAGGATGTGTTTCTTCATTAAAATGATCTTAAAGTCACTTAAGATTTAATCTTGTCTCTTTCTTAAAGAGTGCAGTACAATTTCACACCTTTACACATTTTGACATGAAAAAAACACTCTCAAAAACCAGCAGGACGTTTTTTGTTATGACAACAAATTCCGTCTTTATTTGACCTTATCTTGACCTAAATATGTGTAAAGTGCACACATCAAAGTGTTTTTTTAAGCTACAAACAAAATAATATAACTGAACTGGGATGAAATTCATCACTGCTGGTGTTAATATTGACATTTCTTACTAAATTTATAAAAATCTGCATTTCACACTGAGCATGGCTCCACACACCAGAGTCGACCAGTTGGGACTAATCTACATCGTGAAATAAGTAAATATTAACACCCTCAAATCAGACCCCCCCCCCCTTGCTTCAATCGTTTTTACTTTGTAGGCAACCACTGTGTAGCATTACAAGCACAGTACATCACAAGCCTGTTCTGTGATTATTACTGATGATCTGGTGATAGAAATGTGCTTTACTACACTGTGACAAGAGTGTGTATTAAGCATTAAGTTGTTTACTCATGTAGCGACTGGCTAGTTTTCTAGGTAACGTTATATTGCTAATTTCACCATGCTTGACAATTAGAAATGGGGTTCTGATTGGGGTAATGGACTGGTGGGTCATTTTTCAGTTTTGAAATGCAGTAATAGGCAAACAGGACAATGGCATGGCACCTTCATGCTACACTGGTTACAGAAAATGGAGGATCAGTGGGCTGGTGGCCAGTGGCAGTTCTGTCTAATGGTCCCTCTTCCCAGCAGTTCCGATGACGGGATTGTAAAGTTTGCGGTGCGCTAGCAAGCTAACCTTTGTCTCATTTGTGGTCTGATAATCAGTAAATTGATCAAGTGCCTTAAATTATTTCCAAAGCTACTGTAGCTGTGTTGATGCTGCATCAAGGCTTTCATCATATAGAAGTGAGCAGGGTTTCATCTCTCAGCCCCTTGCCAACTTTTGGGTATTTGTCTAAATCATTCAGTGCACTTACACCTTAAAGCAAGACTCTGATTGAAACATGTAATTTGATTAACTCACTATCCAATTAAGTTGGGCTCATCTAACAGCTTTTTAATAGGATTTCAGAGTGCAGCACTATGCAGCCATGCTGCAGCTGCACCAGTAGTCTTCTGTAAAAAAAAAAAAAAAAAAAAAAAAAAAAAACATTTACTGAAACCTTGCTGTAATGTAAATGCAAAACAAGATCCAACAAGATCCAGCACATCATTGCAGCCAGGCTCTGATTGAATGATAAGCTAGTTCTCTATAGAGAGATAAAGTTGTGCATCATCTGCATAACGTTTTCTCTCAAATAACCATTTCATTAGTTAAAGACCATTTTGACCTGGTTTAGCTGAGGGAACACCTTGACGGTCCTTAGATTCATTTGAGCTTGCAGTATTCAGTGTGCAGACTACCTTCCTTTTCATCCTGAACCTCACTAGTAGGCACAATTTTGCTATTCTAGTATTTATAGTGAGTGTTACACATACAAGAACTGAATTTGATGTTTTTAAGTAACTGTTAAAGATAGCTAAAAGCATTATGTTCCCTGGTACAGATAGAAATGCACTGCAGATTCAGTCTTCTACAAGAAGAAAGTAACTATGCAATGGTCAGCTACATATCACTGACTTTTTTAAGATAAGACAAGATAAGATAAGATGAACCTTTAATTAATCCCCGGAGGGAAATTCGGGAACTTTAACTCTAAATTGTATAATCATAAAGACATACAGTAGTATTAGAGTGAAATAAAAATATGGTAACTATTGTGAATAGTTGAATATATTGACAAAGCAAAAGTTCACTGGTATTAGTGTGGAGACTGTATGGCAAACAAAAGAGGTCAGAAGGACAGAGCTGGGAGGGGCATGAAGTATTGAGATGGTCAGGTGTCTGATGGTGTCAGATGGTCTGGTATGGTCAAGTAAAACCGATCATCCTTCATGCTTTATGGCAGGGGCTAATACCTGAGACCTTTCTAGTACGGTCATCTACGCTACATGATAATAAGAACAATTATTGTAATATGCATGTTTGTAAATGTAAAATAATATGCATAATGTGGTATCACCTGTAGTGTAGTGTGTGTAACACAGTTTCAACTAAAGTAAACACAAGAACTACTCTTTACATCTGTTCGGAGTCGAAAGTCAAATGAGTGAGCTTTCTTAAAATTAGTCAGAATATGAATTTCAGGATCATCTATCCTTGTTTGTGTTTTTCTTGCTCATACCGAGAAATGAGTCACATAGAAATTCAAAAGTAGCTCCCATTCATCACCATCATGGCTGTAAGCAGACATAAAGAGGGAGAAACTCAATATCCTGAGATAATCCACTTAAAGAGGTGTAAAGGCCAGTGAAATAGCACGCTTTATCCCCACAGGTGTCAGACCCCTGAAGCCCTTAGGGTCAACATAATGAGAATGTACTGAAGACACCATTTAACTCAAACAGTAAGCATTGTTTAATATAAAAACTAGAAAAGCACTGGGAGAGCGCAGACCTCCGCCAAGCACCATAGTTTCCCCCCTGGCGGTTTCTTCTGGGTCTGTCTCCTCAAGTATTGAAGCTAGATCAAATTCGCTGACATACTTCAGATGCAGAATTGTCTCAGCTACACGATGCCGCTTGTTAGAAATCTCTACCTCTAATATTAAATGCACAGCAGGCCAAAATGTAAGAGTACCCCCATTTTTTATATAAATTGCTATAAAATCCACCATCTGGATCAGATCTGGATCAGCCTTTGGGATTTGATAGAAGTACACATTGTAAATCCCTGAGTCAAATTTCAAGAGCTTTGGGCAACAGTTACCAGAGATATTGAGAAACAATTTTTTGGGTCCCATTTACCCCAATGTTAATGAAAATTTCAAAGTGATCCAGAATCCAGGATTTCGTCTGGATCACCCACAAAATTAAAGCAGTTCTTCCTTTTCACATTTTCGACACACCCCGAAAATTTCATCAAAATCCGTCCGTAGGTTTTTGAGTTATCTTGAACACAGACAAACAAACAGACAGATAAACGCCGACAAAAACATAACCTCCTTGGCGGAGGTAAAAATACATACAATGAGCAGTAAAACACACTTTTTTTATAGTTGGTAAACCACATGAAAAAATAAACATTATAACTCCCAGCAATGTGTGATATAATAATGTTCCTTCCTTAATGTTTAAGTTGTTTGAGTGATAAACAACAACTTGAATTAGAAGTTGTTCCTGTACTGAGACTGTTCCTTTGGAAAAATGTTTGGTGGTTTATAGAGAAATTACTTCACACCCACTACTTATCATTAATAGAGTAATATCAGATGCTTGCTTTCTAGGCAGTTACCACTGCCTGAACATGTTTGCAGCCAGCATGATGCAGTAGGAGGTAGCTTTATGTTAGATTGGCTTAATACTTAAGAAAACGGTAAGTGTTTCAAGACCTGGAGCTTTGCCTTGCTCTGTATAGAGCCTGGATTGTTAGAAGCTCAAGAAAAATGTTATAACACATGCATGTACTTGTGTCATGTCATCACATTTTAACTGTCACACCAAATCAGTACATTTCAAAGTATTCTGGTGATACAGCTCCAATATCTCTGTTAAACATCTCAGACAACCCTGGGCTGCACCAGCATGGGGTAAACAAAGACAGTGTTTTACTTCTGTGATTATGAGTGTTCTACAGTATTGTAATACTACCATTAAATGCAAACTTTGAATTGTCAAGTCGTCATTGTACCTGTATTTAGTGTAGTGTGCTTCACGCAGCTTCACCTACAGTAAACACAGGAACTACTGTTTACACCTGTATGGAGTCTGACGTCAAATATGAGTGAGCTTTCTTAAAATTAGAGAGAATATGAATTTCAGGATCAGCTATCCTTGTTTGTGTTTTTCTTGCTCATACCGAGAAATGAGTCACATAGAAAGTCACCAATCGTTCCCATTTGTCACTAACATGGCTGTAAGCAGACTAAACTTCGACCCTATAAAGAGGGAGCAACTCAATATCCTGAGATAATCCACTTACTGAGGTGTAAAGACCAGTGAAATAGCACGCTTTATCCCCACAGGTGTCAAACCCCTGAAGCCCTTAGGGTCAACATAATGAAAATGTACTGAAGACACCATTAAACTCAAACAGCAAGCATTGTTTAATACAAAAAATACATACAATAAACAGTAAAACACACCTTTTTATAGTTGGTAATATTTGGTATATTATATTTATTAGCGGTTTCTATTGGAACAATTTTAATATTAAATGCAGGGAAAAAGAGGGGGAAATCACAAGTTAAATTTAACAAAATGCACACGATGATCCAAACATAATACATATGCATGCACGCACACACACACAGTTTTTATTTGTATGTAATAAGCATAAATTAACTTATGTTTACTAGTAAGCTGTTATAACACTGCAGGCTTGTCCACTTATTCAGACTCACAGCTTTGGTTATGTTAGCCCCGTTATCCGTGGTGATGCACACTTGAAGAGCTTCTTCTAAGTTCCATGACATGAGAACATCCTAAACCTTGTGCTCTTATCTTGCTCGTGTGATCATCTGGGAAGTAACTCATTTGAAGGAAATTATCTTCAACTTCCAGTTGTCGATGTAATGTACAGTGATACTCGTATGGCTCACACGTTCTGCTGGGTAGTTGTGGAGATGTGGGTCACCTTTGTTAGTAGGTTAGCCAACATTTCTTTCACTGAAATGTACATCTCCAGTAGAGATTTCTCTGCAAAAAAATTGCAACCAGGTAGTTCATATTTGGACAGGACAATGACTGCCACCCACTATACAACACACTTAACTTAACTTAACTTAGCATCTTCAGCAGTAAACTTTGGTCACTGAAATGCTCACAGACAGGTTCAGAAGGTCATTTGTTCCTTGATCCATACAGTCATTCAATTCCACACAGCAGGGGAGGAGGGAATTGGACTTTTGAGCGTGAGTCTCCTCTGACCACCATATCACCTGCCCTCTCTTAGAGACCCACCTGACTGACTGCCTTTACTGTTGCTCTATTTCCTCAAATATATTATATTATATCACGTTGGTGAGCCATTCCCTATGTTTACACTCTTGGGATGTCCATAATCATATCTAACAACAAGCACAGTTTTGCACTAATTATATACCTGAACCGTTTACGGGTTACTTTTTGTACTTTTGCACAAACACCATGACACACAATCATAGCACTGTATCATGGTCATAGTATCAAAAGGCCAGTCCTTAACAGGCCTCACATGCCTCACACACCTCACATGCCCTCACTCCTACATTTCTGTCTGTGATTTTTGATTTATGTGTGTGAGTGAGATTTGTATATGTGTGTATGTATAAACTACTGGATGCCTAAAATTTCCTTTGAGATGAATAAGGTATCTATCTCTCTGTCTATCTATCTATCTATCTATTTATCTATCTATCTTTTCAACTTTGCTAACTGGGGCCATGTCCATTGTGATGAAGTTGGTTACAGAGGCTGTGATTTCTTTCCATTTTGCACTTTTTTGTCATATGGGATTGCTTTGGAAAGTGAGGAAGCCAGAGTCATTTGCTTCTACGCTGGTTCTGGTTGCTTTGGTCATGATTTATTTGGTGAGGGTGGAGATGTGGACATACAGAGTTTCAGGCTAGTTGTGGTTTTGTAGCATGTTTTGCAAGACAGTCATCATTTGTTCAACATCTGTGTGATACCCAAAGCACTGCCAGATGACGGATCCACTGCTGTTTCTTTTTGGAACCAATTTGTCCGCCTCCATCTTCCAATACTGTTCTCACTACCGTACTCGCTTTGCCGCTTCAGTTCTTTCACTTTCTCTGGGTCCTTCTCTCTTCGCTTCTTCCCTCACCCAGGAGAGTGGTCTGGATGGACGCCGGCAGGGTGGCTTAAAAACATAAACATGACAATTTGTAGTCGATATTCGTGATATAGTCATTTTATACACCACGCGTGGGTCAAGCCGCGATACATTGACTATATTCGATGTATTGCTCCTACATGAGCCTAAGAACAATGGATTGGTTCTTAATAAGTCTGAAGTTGCTTAGGTTCAGTTTGACTGTGCGGATGACCCTGTTCACCTGCTTTTCAAAGGTTAGGTCCATCCATCGTCAACCAGCTGGCATTGGGCGAAGACTCTGGACAGGTCTCCAGTCCATTGCAGGGCACATAGAGACATTCATGCTTCACGGGCAATTTAGAGTCATCAATTAACCTAAATTGCATGTCTTTGGGCTGTGGAAGGAAGCCGGAGAACAGAAGAGCCTCAAGCCAGATTTGAACCTGCGACCCTCTTGCTGTGAGGCGAGAATGCTAACCACTGCACCACCGTGCAGCCCCTCAAAGGTTAGGTGTGAATTGATAATTATACCAAGGTTAAGGTCACCCCTAACAAAGACGTCAGGCTGATGAGCATCTTTCCTAATGACTGAAAAGTACATACATATAGTCTTGCTCACATTTAACCCTCATCCTACCATCTGGGGTCCCTGCACACCCCAGCGGTATACTTTTTGTCATATCTCACAGGTGCTTTATTCTATCATTCCACTTTTCATGACTTCGTCAATCAGTTTATTCCTAATTGTTTCGTAGCCTGTGGTCTGTTGCTGAGGAAATCATGAATCCAGTGGATGAGGACTGGAGGGATGCTGAAGGTTCTTGATCATCTTGTGCCATTGGGTTGTGCTGAAAATGGAACTGAAGTCAATGAACAGGATTTAAGTTGCCTGGTGATTCCAGATGTTGTAGAAGAGAGTGGAGGAGACAAGCCACATATAGCTGTGGTCTGACGACTGGCAGGATGGTGTTCGTGATCAGTTTCTCTCGGCAATTCATGGCTATTGAACTGAGTATAACTGGACAGTAGTGGTTGGGTTTTGAAATATGTAGTTCGGTCTAATGTAGAGGTGCATTTAATAATTATTTGCTTCCTCCTGTGTTAGAGCTCATACATATATATATATATATATATATATATATATATATATATATATATATATATATATATATATATATATATATATATATATATATAACACACACATATATATTTATATAGTAATGGCTTTGTTTTCCAAAATCAGGCTTCCATGAGGTTCCCAGACATCATCATCTATCCATCTTTTTCCATAAATGCTTAATCAGGGTTTACTGGAACCTATCCCAGGCTGTAAACACCCAATATCATCACAGACTGCAACTACAGATGTACAGCGCTATAACTTTCAGTAAGACATACATATCAGTATGTACTGGCAGTTCAGTCAATGATCACACAGTTCTCTTTGCCACACTGTTTGTCCTGTAGTTCATGTAGGTTGAGACAGGGTTAATCCATTTATTGTAAGTCAGAGATGGTGACTGCTCCAGCAGATAATGGGGATTGTGTTCTTATTTAATTAGACAAACCAGAACCTATTACTTCAGTATTATTGGCTTGCAAATGGCATTAGTTGATGGTAAACCAATCACTGAAAACATCAGTGAGATTCTCGGGTGAGGACAGTGTTGTTTTAATTAACTATTCAGACATTCCATGACAAAACACAATCAGAATGACCGGACTTATGAGCTTAAGGCAATGATACAGCTACAACAGTAATTACAAATCTGAAGCAGTAGACAAGCCCTATCCATTTCACTTACTGTAGCCTGTCAGTGTTAAAGAACTATAACTGATACTGTATGCACTCCTCTTAAATAACCAGAAGTACATCTATCTTAACTTCAGGGTTTCCAAAGATGCTTCATGAACACATATATACACATATATTACATACATATGTAAAGCGTATATATATATTATGCAAAATACATGCATTGTCTTAAATTCAATATATTTTATTGCTGATGTCACAATGTGGACTACAATTCCTACAACATCTGGCCACTCAACATGCCTTCATTATAACGATCTGTCAGTATGACAGGGACTGTTTAGTAAGATAATGAATGCAAAAGAACCAGTTTGGCTGCCTCAGTCCGCACCATAATACCAGCTTCAACCATCCTATTTGTCAATTACAGTAACAGTATTGCTATTTTCCAATTATATGAGGCCCCTGTTAGTCATTATACAATATGATGGTACCATTCTGGCGGTATTTTACTCTCATCTTGTTAGCAGGTCTGCCGGTCATCTCTAAGCTAATCCATTTACAAGAGGTCAAACGGTGCCTCCTTTGGCAGATAATGGGGGTAGACGTTATAATTAATAGAACCAATTATCTCATTATTACTGGCCTTAAAATTAGTTAGAACTCTTATTCTGAAGGGCTGTGGTTAGCGCTGTCGCCTCACAGCAAAAGGGTCACAGGTTTGAATCCAGCTTGGAGCCCTTCTGTGTGGCGTTTGCGTGGGTTTTCTCCAGATACTCAGACACAGTCTACAGACATGCAGGTTAAATAATGACTCTACATTGCCCACAGGTGTGAATGTGAGTGTGAATTGTTGTCTGTCTCTATGTGCTCTGCGATGGGCTGGCAGACTGTCCAGGGTGTACCCTGCCTTCACCCAATGCCAGCTGGGATTGGCTCCAGCCCCCCCGTGACTCCTAATGGGAAAAGTGGTTGCAGATGGATGGATGGATGGTTGGACTCTTATTTTGAAAAGTAACTCTGGCTGAGTCTGTAGCCAAAGCAAACAAGAACAGTTTGATTGGTCAGCATAACAGTTCATTCTGACTTGTGGAAACTGACTTGAGTCTTTTAATTGTTGTTGTTTAGCAATCAATTAAAATTATTTATCTTTCACTAAATGTTGTTTTATTGTTTAAGGCTTATTTCACAATTTCCCATATATCAGTTCCAATCAAATTACCCTTTATATATTATTGTGATGCTATGTACTTTCATCCCTCCCTATGAATGAGACCTGCCAGGAGGACAACGCCAGGAGTGCATGGCGGCTGCATGATTCACGTGTCGGTTATTCACACCAGGTGCATTTCAGCTGCATTTCTGCTGCTGCTGCTGCCAGCCATTTATATATAGACAGTATGTGGTCAGCTATAACATATGTATATGGTATATCGATCTCTCTCTCTCTCTCTCTCTCTACATCGACATCAGACACTTGCTATTGTTACGGTCATGGACAGATGAACTGGGGACTCAGTTGTCTGTTGCGTTCATACACTGCTACTGGCGCACGTTTAAATTTCTCTTTAAAATTAGCATCACTAATTTATATATATATACACACACACAGTACCTCAAAAAAGTGAGTACACCCCTGACTTTTCTGTAAATATTTAATTATATCTTTTCATGGGACAACACTGAAGAAATGACACTCTGATAAAATGTAGTCAGTGTAAAGCTGGTATAACAGTGTAAATACTGCCCTGCGGCCCAGTTTCCGAAGGGATGGGATCATGCTCTACTTCAGTATGTCACAGTACATGTTGGGATTCATGGTTCCCTCAATGAACTGTAGCTCCCCAGTGCTGGCAGCACTCATAGCCCCAGACCATGACACTCCCAACACCATGCTTGACTGTAGGCAAGACACACTTGGCTTTGTACTCTTCACCCGGTTGTTGCCACACACGCTTGACACCATCTGAACCAAATAAGTTTATCTTGGTTTCATCAGACCACAGGACATGGTTCCAGTAATTCCTGCCCTTAGTCCGCTTGTCTTTAGGAAGCTGTTTGCAGGCTTTCTTGGGTGTCATGCTTTCGAAGCAGCTTCCTTCTGGGACAAAAACCATGCAAACCAATTTGATGTAGTGTGTGGCACAGGCTGCCCCCCCCCCCCCAACCTCCCCCTGCAGCAGCAATGCTGGCAGCACTCAGAGGTCTATTTTCCAAAGACAACCTCTGGATATGAGCACGTGCATTCAACTTCTTTGGTCGACCATGGCGAGGCCTGTTCTAAGTGGAACCTGTCCTGTTATACCGCTGTATGGTCCGTGCTGCAGCTCAGTTTCAGGGTGTTGGCAATCTTCTTATAGCCTAGGCCATCATTATGTAGAACAATAATTCATTTTTCAGATCCTCAGAGAGCTCGTTGCCATGAGGTGCCATGTTGAACTTCCAGTGACCAGTAGAGACACCTGCTCCCCATTCACGCCTGAGACCTTGTAACTCAAACAGGTAACATGACACTGGGGAGGGCAAATGGCTAACTGGGCCCAATTCTGACATTTTCACTTAGGGGTGTACTCACTTTTGTTGCCAGCAGTTTAAACATTGTGCTGAGTTATTTTGAGGGAACAGTAAATTTACACTGTTATACCAGCTGTACACTGACTACTTTACATTGTATCAAAGTGTCATTTCCTCAGTGTTGCCCCATGAAAAGGTATAATTAAATATTTGCAGAAATGTGAGGGGTGTACTCACTTTTGTGAAAGAGAGAGAGAAAGACACATATGTAGGGTTCATTTTTTCATTTAACACAGACAGATTTGAAGCGTATGACCCATGTACTGGTGGTCTGGGTTCATGGTGAGTTTAAAGTAACTGGAATAAACAATTGTGTGTCTTTTAATTAAACATTCAAACTGCTGATGAGAAAGTGATCTGATGTATAATGATAATAGATTCATGTATGGTAATGCCCTTGATGTACAAACAGGAAACCATCTGTCACACAGCTTTCATAAGTATCCCAATTCCCACAAGTGGGATTTCCAGACCAAGGAGCTTGTGTTTATCTGCTTAGCATCCAAAAATTGTCACAAGCAAGCTGTTCAACCGGAGGGGTTTGGCCTTCTCTAATCTTCAATCCTCACAAATTGGATTCACACCTTGTACGCAATTCAGAGGCGTTGAGCAGGTTGTCTGGGAGTCAGGACGCACATTAGAGGTGACACCTGTCTCCTTCAATTCATGTCGTCTTCAAAAGTGATTACAGCAGCCACACATTGGCTCCAGAGGTCAAAAACCTCAAGGTTATCTCTGAAGGCAGAGAAGGTCAAATACATTTGATCAAGCTCTTCTGATGACGATGATGATGATCATGATGAGATTTTTCAGTTTAGGGGGCACTATAGAGGCCGACATTCCTCCCAGTAAATCACAACACAATAAAATGCAATGTTAGCTGCCCTGTCTTTGTGCTTTAAAACACGCTTGTCTGTTTATTTAGATGTAATGGTACATACTGAAAACTAGCTACTACTGTGTCCTTGTCAGTGGTAGAAGTACTCAGATTAGTACTAAAGTAAATGTAGCAATATCAGTGTAGAAACACTGTTACAAGTAAAATATATTTTAAGTACAAAAAGTAAAAGTAAAGAATGATGTATTATAACCATTACAAAATAAATATTTATTGAATTATAATTACTGATATATTAATGGGCACATTTAATGTTGCATCTACAGCTAAAAGTGGGGCTTATTTTTTACTATACTGTATATACTATAGATTGTGATAGATTGTGAATTCAGCTTTGGGGACCAATAAAGTCTTATCTGTGCCCATAATAATACATCACAATTTATTTTAGGAATAAATTTAGCAGTAATAATCTAAATCTGCAAAGTAACTACTGTAAAGATAAGATAAGATAAGATATTCCTTTATTAGTCCCACAGTGGGGAAATTCACAATAAAACAAATATCACAAATAAAGTAGCAAAAAAAGGAAATACTCTAGTAAAGTACCTCAAAATTGTGCTTTAGTAAATGTATTTCCACCACTAGTCCTGCGTGACATATTATAATTGTGTACAGAGGGACACATATAATATACACAAAGGATATTGTATATAATATGTGTATATTAAAATATATATATCTATATACATTCTGAATGTATATTCCTTTGACTTTCTTATATTAATAATGTTTTATTTTGTTCAGTATGTTTAATCTAAAAAAAAATCAAGTGCAATTTACTGAACATGTTTACTGAATCCAAAATGATTCAATCAAAATGACCTCAGTAACGTCAGTAAAGAGTATTTGCTGCTGCTGTGCATTCAACAGTCAAACCGAAGAATACACTTCTATGCAATAATAAAAAACCACAACTATAATTCCAGTATTCATACAACCAGGTATTAAAAAGCTGTTTTAGCATGATTGTAAGGGGGTCAGAGTGGTGATTTGCTTATGTGGGGCATCTGGTTCAACGAGAGCTGAGCTCTAAATGAGATTGATATAGAAGCTTGGCGATACTCTCCAGCCCGACGCAGGTGAGAAGTCTAAAGCTTAGATCAAAAGGGTGCCTCGTGGGTAAAGTCACACGCACACAATAGTTAATTGGGATTAGCCTTCTGCTTTACAGCTATGCAAGTGCTTAACACACTCCTATGGAGGTGAAACTGTAACAGGAAGTGCTATGCCTTTGACAAACAGGAACTGCTGCTAATCTGTCAGTAGGTCAGCAAGACACATTATATGACTAGAACATATTGTACCACATTAGTGTCAGTCAATGAGCGCACAATGTTACAGGGCACACTGCATGGTTTTATATGGCATGGAACGAACACTGCCACTGCTGATATCCACTATAATGCAGCATTAACTATAGAGCTTCTGAAGTAACAGCCCCCCAACTTTACCCAATTTACTTGTTTTTACTCTGCTGAAATTAATTTCTTTTCATAAAATAATCTCAATTTTGTCAGCTTATGCAGAGTTTTGTGTCTCAGTTTCTGGGGGAGAAGGCAATAAGTGATGTCATGAAGTGAGGTGCAGCATACAGATATCCAAACCTTGTCTATATATTGAATGCAACATCAATTCTAGGAGACAGGGCTGCAACCCTCTTCTTACTGTGTCTATACTGTCTATGCATGGTGGGTTAAAAGGAAGGTTAATATTGCTAAAACCAAATATAAGTGAATACTCCTGCAGCGTGGGCACCATGATAAACCACTGAGTTCTCTAAAACTATAATTTGAAAAAATTATAAATATTATATAAAATAATATTATATAAAATAAATAAAATAATTAAAATGCTTAAAATTGAAATATACAGTATGCAGTATTGTGTTAGTGTTAGCGACAAGTACATTTTCTAAAATCTGTCCTCAGTAAAGCTGAAACACTTAGTTGATCATCAGGATCACTGATAAGTAGCCTAACTGTTTTTATAGTTGTTCTAATGATTTTGTTAACCAGAATATTGGTTTGGTTTGTTGGATGTTGCTTGTTGTTGTTTCTCCTTCATTTGACAATAAATTAATTATCCTAAAGTATAAGAGGGGTAAGAGCCTGAAAGAGACTGAAATCTGAAAGTCTTCTCATATAAAGATCCTGACAAATGATTCATTCATTACAAGATGTGCTATAGACTTCTTGGGGAAAATGGTGTTTGAATATTAAAAACAATGAACGTCCTGTTTAAGTATCCTGCTAGGTCACTGTGTTGCAGCAGGATAAACATTAAATAAGTGCACACTTTCTCTCAGACTCCACAGACTCCAGATCTGTGCTCTGTTTAATCTCTGCTCTCCGGAGTGGCCCAGACACCAGAGGATTAAGATCTAATGCTCTCCTTTCCTCTCCCACTCACATATGCATCGATATTATGAGCCGCTGATACCAAATCCAACATAATATATGCATAAAAACCATTTCCATAACATCTTATTACACCCTCCATGTCCCAAAGTTCTGATGTTAAAAGGAAGTCTCCAACATTCATTGAACAATTCATAAGCATAATAATGGTTATATTTTTTTCCTGTATTTTAACAAAACTGTTTTGTTCTGACAGGTGTGTTAAGCCCCGGCCTTATGTTTTGACCATGACTAAATATTTATTCAAGGTCAAAAATTTGCATTATCATAAATAAAAATAAATAAATAGATTACACAATAAATAAAAATAAATATACCATTAAATGAACCTATTATATTAAAAATAAATGTAGGCATTCATTGATAAAATGTGATGAAAATTGATTTTTGTCTTAATTTGCTTCTTTATTTATCTTTGTATTACTTCCCCTATCTAGAAGCAGCAGTGCTGATTTCTTTATCTCTAGCTTTAGCACATTAGCATCCACATCAGCTCTAACATGTTTATTGCACATTGGATATACAGTGACCCCCTCTCCTTAAAGTTAAGACAATTCATAAGCATGACAATGGTTGTAACTTATGAGATGAATCACCTGAAGTGATGTGGTTTGTTCCTAACTCATGAGAATGTTCAAATTTGTTTTATTCATGCAAGATTATATTTATATATTATGTGTCACATTTTGTCCTCTATCTTTTCCCCTAAAAATAATATAGAAAGAAAATACAGAAAGAAAAAGGAAGATGAAAAAAAAGAAAGGGTACAGACAACACACAGAGGAGCACATGAAGGTGAGGATAAATTTTAGCTACAGTTACAGTTGGGATAAGAGCAATACTGTCAATAACAGGAATATCATTTATTTATGCTGGCTCCAGTTTTGTCTTTATTCCTGAATTATTAGCTAAAGGAGAAGAGTTCAAAACACACTGTTAAATAACTGTTAATGATGTAATGATTGCATGTTTTCTGTGATATTTGAATGTGGTTTTTGGGTTTCATTTGTTGTGTATTTCCTATTTTATTGGTCTGGTTTTTAGGTGATTCATTAGGATTTGCGTTTTATTAACTGACCACTTGTATTTCTATGTTGTAGTGGTATTACTGTATGTTGTCTGGATGATCAAAACCAGTCTTCTGTTTGGAGATTAATAAAAAATCTATGCCTGAGTATTTCTTAATTATCAGCCTACACCTTGGCAGAAGTCCCTGCTGGTGATATAAATTTTCATTTACAGCTTCAAGGTTTTCAGAACCTCACCAGAGTCTCTTTTGTTTAATTAATGATTCCAGCACATCACAGTTTCACCATTCAACATTCATAAATCAAAAATCCTGTATCTATGTATAATGTAATCATTCAGCAGATATGCCCGTCAGTATCAATAAGACTAAAGAGGCAGCACAGCTCTGTGACCTGACTGTAGCTTTACTCAAGGAGAGCTGGTGGGACTTGATTTCAGTATAAGTTTGCAGTTATGTAATGAAACACATAATGCACATATATAAAAAAAACCTATTCGGCTACAACATTCTCAGTACAGGTAGGGTGGAAACGTTCAAGTGGGACATTGTGTCAACGCATGGATATACTCCTGCAACTAAGGAGCAGAGGTTGGAGAGAGGTTGTTGCAGCAGGAAATATCGTTTTGAAGCAGGACGTCTTGAACTGAGGCCTGCAGCGCCGCCCAGAGGACAAACCATGGAATAGGTGATGAACTGGATGAGTAAAAGTTGCATAAAAAAGCTCATGAAGTCATAAACTTTTGAGTGAGAAAAATAGAAATTTGGGTAAGAAAAATAGAAAAAAAAGGCAAAATACACAGAGAAATGTTAAAATATTGAGTGCCTGGGGAATGGGGGAATAACAATAAGTCTGGGTAAAGGAGGTTATGAGGAAGAACTCATAGTTTTGGCAGACGTAAAGGTAATAACTGAACAGAAATGATGATGCTAAAACAACCCGGCAGCCAGTTTAAGGATATTAACAGTTCTTTGTCCAGTTTTCTTTCTGTTAAGAGTCTATTTTAGGTTTATCTGACAGCATATAATATGAAATATGGTATGTTGGACTTTCTCCATGCTAGCACCTGAACCTGGGGAAAATGAGAGGCAACGGTGTCAGAAAATGATCTTTAGACTACCAGGTTTCGTTTAAGTTTTCATTGCGTAAAGTGAGTGTAAGCAGTAAGATCTTTGTATTTGTAGCGTAATATAATGCAGGGAACCACAGCAAAAAGCAGTTACAATGCTTTACAATGTACTTATTACAAGTTTATTTTTGTCTGAATGTAACTGAATTTGTTGTGATGATAGCTTATACATAATACGTTTTGGGTTGCAGCCCACATGTTGTGTAATGTCACTGTAATTAAGTGTAAAATGGTTGAACACCAATGCTTTATATTACTCTGTAATTTAAATGAGAAAAGCTCTGGCCATGCAATGTGTTAAATTACAGCCTGCATACCACGTTTTCCCTCAGTTTCAGGTGTTGAAGAAACACAGGTGTGATCTGTAATACGACATTATAGGCATTGTAGAGGGCCACTGTACTCACCTCACAATTTTCTTTATCTCTGTACCTTTTTACCTATTTTATATAACTATTTTCCTGATGTATTTTAGTAAGTATATCACTCATTTTACATCATTTATTAGAATGACTCCCACAGTGTGCCTTGGACTATTTTTGAAGGAGACTTTCATTTTATACTTTTCGTGACAATATTTCACCCATGCAAGGAGCCTTTTTCAAGACTGCATGACTAGTAATGTGCCCGATAGTTATGTATTAAACATTGTATTTAAAACTGTGTATTAAATTTTTTAAGCATTTTATCATCTCAAAATTAATGATACAACTTATTTAGAATATTGCTGTTGTTGTTAATGTCATTAACCAGTTTTTCAGCACGTCATGCTTGTCACCCAATAAAGATATTATCATAAGCTACATCTACTTCATAGGATTTTGGTCATTTAGATAGATAGATAGATAGATAGATATTCCTTTATTAGTCCCACAGTGGGGAAATTCAGTTTTACACTCTGTTGTTCACACAGTACATATACATGCGTCAATGGAGAGATGTCAGAGTGAGGGGGCTGCTCCTGACAAGCGCCCAGAGCAGTTGGGGGTTCGGTGCCTTGCTCAGGGGCACCTCGGCAGTGCCCAAGAGGTAAACTGGCACCTCTCCAGCAACCAGTTGGTCTTGGTCCATGGGGGACTTGAACCGGCCTCCGCGTCCTAACCCGTCCTTACGGACTGAGCTACTGCCGCCCCATTTATATTTATACAATGCCTACTGGAAATACAGTTCATATACTGCTAACAAGAGATATTGCACAGTATATAACACACTTCATGGTTAAAGGAAAGATATTTCTTTCTGTCCTAAAAACAAACAAAACAATTTTGTAATTTAATTCCTTATTCCAGGCTTTATTCCCCTGTAACACCAATAATAATGCACCCCGTAGTTATTTAATAAGGACAGCAAAAATCATTCTGCTGAGATTTCAAACAGCATCTATAACATAAATCACAATATTGTATACAAATTACATGCATGTATAGTATATCTACATTCACAGCCTGAAAGATCAGATCACCTTATTGCCAAGATGCTAGAAATGCAGCAATATGTTGGCATGAGTAGTTGGCAGTTGGTTTTTTTTTTTTTTTTTTTTTTTTTTTGGCAGTTGTCTGACAAGTAAAACTGCTTAGGATCGGCACTCCTCAGGCTTAGTGTTTCATTTCAGTGCTTTTTTTCTTGCAGTTCAGATAATGGATGATGTCTGAGCTCTGTTGCCTTTGTCATCAGGACTTTCTGTCGAACACAGTGTGTGCAAGCCTGTGAAAGTCTGAAATGCTTCTTTATTTAATGGCTTCTTTAACGCTGCAGTAGGTAAGTCCTTTGCTGGAGTACACAGGACTTTCAGTCTCTGTGTAGAGAAAGAAATGAGTTTGTTATTAATGTCTACACTATGATGAACAGTTTCTCATAATAAAAACCAACTAGCAGTAACAACTACAGATTTGTTTTTCAAATAAATGCAGAGCACAACATGCCTGACTACTTCGTAAAAAGAGTCAAAGCCGGACGAGGAAATGGCAGCAAACACCACAAACTTTTAGACTTTTTCAGACATTTTCCAACCACAGACTTTTTTAATACATCTGCATGCTTGGGAATCGGCAACAACTACCACAGTTCACAATTGTTTGTTATCTTAGTGATAAGTCTGCCTTCCCATCTTTTCAACATCAATAAACCAAATTTGTGCTGCTGCCAGTACTGATCTTTTTAAGCAGATTGAGTGTTGGCCAGATGTGGCCATTAATATACACAATAATGGGTTAACATTAACATTTCAATTTTGTCAATGGTTAACAGTTACTTTCATTCACTGTTATCCTGTTACAGACTAAGGTATTCAGAAACTAATTTATACCTTGATGGTTTTTAGTTTCTATTCTAACTCTATGGTCTTATCTACTTTTGTTTGTAACAGTAACAACATGACCGAACCTGTCTTAATGTTCCTGGAGTTACACTCACAGCATACAGCATCCACAGAGGAACCATGAGAGTCGAAGAGAGAGTGAAAAATCCTCCAATTGTGTAGCCCCACCAGGGGTATTCATACGAGTTGTTGAATTTGAGTGGAGTATATTTGACCAAGGAGAAGACAAATGTGCACTAAATAGCACAAGCAGAGAGAAGAGAAGGCATAAAAACATGATTTGATTATTCATTCAAATAACATATAGACAGGAAAATTAAAAATTAGTGAGCATTTTAACAGTAAGAAAAAAAGAAGTAAGAGAAAAACACATACAATGGAAACTGTGAGTCCGGTGTTCAGGTGAAATGTTAAAGTCAGATTTGCATCAGCTGAAAGCCTTCATAGCCTGTATTGCTGAAGACCTAATGCTTCATTAACCACCAAATCCCCAGCTTTCTTTCTTTTTGAAACTGTTGGTTCCCCCCAGGTTAACACTGTTAGCTCTGTCAGCAGTGTTGCCTTTGTTTTCACTGTTAGCATTGTTAGCACTGTTAGCAACGATCCGCCGGCACAGCTGACGACATGTTGAGAGCCCTGCGGAGGCAATAGAAAAGCTCCCACCATTTTAAAGATGGTGATAGCCACAGATTATGGTTTATTTGTCAAAAGATCACATATCTAAGTTCTCTTTAGATACATATTATGATAATCCAACCATCCATCTGCATCCGCTTATCCTGTCAGGCTTCACGGGGGGGCTCGAGCCAATCCCACCTGACACTGGGTGCCTTCACACCTTCACAGGGCACATAGAGACAGACAACCATTCACACTCACATTTACACCTATGGGCAACTTAGAGTCATCGGTTAACCTGTATGTGTTTGGACTGTGGGAGGAAGCTGTAGAACATGCAAACTCCACACAGAGGAGCCCCAAGCCAAATTCGAACCAGCGACCCTCTTGCTGTGAGGCGACAGTACTCGAGAGAAAAAAAACAGTGATGACACAGATTCCCTAAACATTTGTTTCAGTATGACCTTAAGCCTTGAATTGCAATAAAGTACCCTATCAGTGGTACTGGTCTCCATCTGGTTGAGACATGGACTACCTTTAGGACAGAAGCCTCTGGCAGCTGTCAAATACACTTGCTTGTTAGTAAAGCACAACCAATGTTACAAGGCAGGCATGCCTACATCTCCAATACTTACAGTGCAGATAGCTGGTGTGAAGTACTGCCAACAATATTTCATAAAAGGCCATGGTCGATATCCAATCATGTCCTTTATATTGCCATAGTGACGATCCGCACCTGAAGAACATAAGCAGTGTTAGGTACACCGTTACGGCCATCGAATTGACTTATTCAGTGTTGAATCATTTGGTATACAGCTCCTCAAAATTCAGCCTTACATTGTTGGTATGATAGGACACTTTGGGATCTCTATTAACTATTAAAAATACTAGTTATACAAGTTTAAACATTGTTGCAAGGTTTGCAAACATTTAGGCGTGTGGTCTAGTAGGGATGTGACAGTGAGAAAATTTTCCCACCAGTTAATAAACTTGTTACAACACTGCTGCGCACCGCTTTGCGTGAAAATGAACTATATGGGTTTTTTAAAAAAAAAGTTTGCCTGTTCTATGCATATTATACAGTATATAATATATACTTAAACATATATATTTTTTACCAGGTTAAAAGTTGTCCTTACCATAGACCCATCCAACACAGACAGACTGAAGAACAGCAAAAAGCAGGAGTGTCATCCCACTGCAGGCGTAGTAGTCAAACAGCTGGAAGACATACAGGCCTCCCTGCAAAGACAAGAAACAGAGTCCTTCAGTGAAATTCAAAACAAGGTCGTCATTGCATCATTCACAATGCGTCCGTTACTGTAAAAATACTTACCATGTACAGCAGGAAATATACTCTACAAAAGTGTCTTGGTCATGTAAATATAACCCTTACAAAAATGCTATTTCCTCTGTTCTGCTCTATTTTATGTCTTCACCTTCAAGCTTACAATATATGCAATTTTTACATTGATTTATTACACAACTTTGTTGAATACTCAATTCTGATTGGTCAGTCACAGTGTTCGAGGGTCTGTTATTTCTTTATGGCAGACCATTGCTATGTACAACAGACGCTATGGATGCAGTTCTGACCTCAGACTCCGGCCAACCATTTTTGAGTCAAATCATTGATTTCTTGAGTAAATAGCTGTTTAATAAGCATAATAATGTACAGCTAGTGGGCTGTTATGAAATAAACACCACCACATCACCCTGTCTGATGGGGACTAGTCAGACTGTAGCGGTACGAACTAATGAAGCCACTTGGATAAGGGGCAAAACGTCTTCAGAGACAAGACCAGTTGCCTTCGATTCAATTGTTGCCAGAATGAATATGACCTGGATGAATAAGAACATTCACAGACTCACCCTGTCGGGCTTTATTTCACAACAATGACAGACTCCCTGCACATTATCCCTTACATATACGGTAAATGATTGATTCCAGAAATCAATGGCAGAAAGTTTTCACCACTCACCTCTGTGACCATCAGAAGGCCAACAAAGAAACTTCCAACAGAAATGGCAAGAAGGAGGAGTTTACGGCAACAACTGTTTCGGAAGAAGTCAGGATACATGTCCGAGATGGTTGTGACCAGCGCTTCTTGATATACAAACTACGGTAATGAAAGAGATGATTTTGTATTAATCCCAAAGAACTGTATTATGGTGTCTGAGTCTAATTATTACATATTATTATGATTCTAATTACTATATATTCCAAACAGATTTGTAGTCCTACCTCACTATCTAATCCCAAGAAGATGATCATCACAAAGAAGAAAACAGCCCAGAGCTGGGGAAGTGGCATTAGAGCAACAGCACGAGGATAAGCAATGAATGCCAACCCTGGACCTACAATGGTACAAATATAATCATATAAACATAAACAGGTCAAACTGTATGACTCAGGGGTTCTGTCAAGCATTATTAAGCTTTCATACCTGACTCAGCCACCATCGATATATCCACACCTTGCTCCTTTGCCATAAAACCAAGCACAGAAAAGATGGCGAAGCCAGCTACAAAGCTGGTTAAACTGTTTAACAGGCACAGGTAAATGCAGTCTCTGTAGTGACAGAGTAGAAACATAGTATAAGAAAATGAGAAAATCTGTGATCTAATCCAAACTACAGTAACAACTGAATTAAATTCTCAACTGACTACAGTCAGTGCACATGAAAGAAATACAAACCTGTAGCAGTTGTTGCTGTACTTGTTGTAACTTCCTAAAGATGTCAGAACACCAGTGCAAACGCCATATGAGTAGAAAATTTGGCTGCCAGCATCCATCCATACCTGAGAGAGTTGGATGAGTTTATGTTCAGTTTAGGTTTGTAAAGATGCATGTATTTGCCATGTCGCAACATGGTCATAATGAAAGTGTCTGCAAAATGTTCACCGACAAAGTATTTCATTTGTTTCCCTGCAATTCTGCCATACAATATCTGCTCGTAGCAACATGAGCATGACTGACATCTTTAGTAACTGTGCTGCTTTTAAAGTTAAGGGTGCTCGAAACGAAGTTCAGAGCATAGTGTCTCAGACACATATTGACGGAAGAGGACAAAGCCCTCTGACCTTTCCTCTAGTGCCACCATGAGGACATTTGTGGTTTTGAGTGAAATGTATTGACAACACATTCATGTTGAGCACAGGATGAATTGTAATAACTTTGCTGATCCCTTAACTTTTCTTCTTGTGCTATCATCAAATCCAATATGGGCTGGTGATGGCCACACCTTCTACCACGCACCTGATTAAAATGTCAGTAACCCTCCTACACAAACCTTAAATTTCTTTATAGTTTACCCTTAATGGCTCATCTTCTCATTGAGTTTCTTGACCTTTTGACCTCATGTACATAAATCAGCAAACAGATAAAGCACACACATTTATTTAACTTCTATACAGTCACATTTTACTTTGTCTTTAAACAAGTTTGCCTAAAGTTGTTCTAATTTATATTTCTTTACTTCTGAGTTACCAGTACTGTTGATGCCACTGCAGGTTGCTGCTGATGGAGGGTTATTTGTTCATGATGGAGCAAAACATGCGCCCCCCTAAAAGAGAGATCTTAAATACAGGAAATGGTCAGTCAGAATGTACCAAATGCCTGCCACATCATGGGGGGATTGAGATTGCTCGTCAAGAGATTTTGTTTAAGTCTTTAGACCATATTAGTTTCTTGGTGCTTTTGATTAATCACTAGAATATTTATACTGATAGAGTAATTATCCTGTTTTGTTTTATTTGTAGTTTAGGTAGTAGTGATAGTCTTTGTGTTACCCCTTTGTTTCAAATATGATCTGATCAACCATATGTTTCACTTTGTGTTCAGTTTAGTCTTTGGTCAGTGTAGTTTGCTCAGTTTAGCCTGAGCTAATTCCTGTTTAGTTGACCTTTTTGGTAGTGATGCTGAGATGAAGCATTGAAGCTCTCCAGCAAATTGTTTCGCAAAAGGGTTCATTTCTCGATGCTTCATGTGCACACAAAACCACCTGTTGGTCAAAGAGTGTAAAACAGGCAGATACTGTATATTACAGATGATCTTAACCAAGTGATCTGTGATATATGCTACTGTATTTTGTAACAGTCAAGTCTTGAGAATAATGACTGTCGACAATGAAAAACATGCTTTTCCATGTAGCCCATTTATGTCTATATAGTGTCTATTTTCTAGGGCTGTCAAAATCGTTTTAACAAATAATTTCTTTAAGACATTAACGAAGTAGGTTAAATAACACCCAAACTTGTGCTAATATCTGGTGAGGAAAAACTGTCATGGCCATTTTCAAAGGGGTCCCTTGACCTCTGACCTAAAGATATGTGAATGAAAATGGGTTCTCTGGGTACCCACCAGCCTCCTCTTTACAGACATGCCCACTTTATGATAATCACATGCAGTTTGGGGCAAGTCATAGTCAAGTCAGCACACTGACAGGCTTGAGTTTGTCATGTTATGATTTGAACATATTTTTATGCTAAATGCAGTACTTGAGGGCTTCTGGACAGTTTTGTGCTGTTAATTGATTTCCAATAATAAATATACATACATTTGCATAAAGCCGCATATTTGCCCACTCCCACATTGAGTATCAAATTCTTGACAGATCTCCCTTTAAGGTACATTTGAACACATAAAAAAATGTGTTATTAATTTGCAATTAATCATGATTAATCACGGACAATCATTTGATTGATCACGATTAAATATTTTGATCGACTGACAGCCCTACTAGTTTCTGCTAAGTATATTATGATTGTATAACATAACTGTATAACAAACTATAAATATATTGAGAGTAATTCATCAAACGTGTGTAAATAAATCCTTTGCTCAATAATTGTATCATAATATAATAATGGCAAGAGGGGCAATATTAGTGGTCTAAAAGTGGAACGTATCAGTGGTTTAACCAGGCAGAGGACAGTGAATGTGCTTTTATAATTAGGGAAATGATAGAGGGGATACTTTATTCGTTTTTATTCAGGAGCAATAATTTCTCAACTACGTACCAGCTTCGGGTGTCATCTATGATATTATTGGTATAAAACGATGCAACCCTCAGTATGCGCTTCACAGAAAACTTCCTTGATGACTCAACACGCGCTCCAAAGCTTCAGCAGAGCATGTAACATTACTACTGCCTATTTTGTAAACTGTATGTATGATTTTTAGGTAAATGATAACATGCTAAACTAAGTGCTTGCTAAACATCAGCATGTTAGGTTGACACTATGAGCATGTCAGCATTTTGATATTAGCATTTGGCCCAAAGCAGTGCTGCTCTTATGTACAGCCTCGCAGAGCTGCTCGCCTAGCTGCAGACTCTTGGTCTTTATGGTTATATTCAGGCAGTCAAAGGAGAGGTTGTACCTCTGGATCAGCGAGGCGGGATGGGTCTGGGTAGAGGTAGAACATGATTCCGTCTTTGGCACCTGGTAATGTAAGGCCACGAACAAGCAGCACTACCAGCATTACATATGGAAATGTAGCAGTGAAGTAGACCACCTAAGACAAAACCAGCTTTTGTGTTACTTTTTAGGATGAAATATCTTAAGAACAAGGTTTACGTGAACTCAGATATTAAAAGTTAAAATTAAGATTGTACTGTGCCTTTCCTGTGGACTTCACTCCATTCCAGACACAGAAGTAACACAATGTCCAGGCAAGAAGCAGACAAAGGGCCAGGTCCCAACGAATATTGCCAATTTTCTCAATTCCACTGGACAGGCCCAAGATTCTCCTCCTGTAACAAAGATTATTAAGAAAAATGCAACAAAAACATAGCAGCCCTTATATGATGCTTTAAATAATGCTACTTACTCCCAAAATTCAACAACCGAAGATGTGCTATTTCCATACAGGTGAAGAGGGGATGTTTTATTGTGACCATGCTCAAAACAGCCATCTTATATGAAAGAATAAGAATGGTTTTGAAAATGGATTAACAAAGTGAACACATTGCACAGTTTTATCTATCACAGCTGGAAAATAGAGTCTTGGTACCTGTGTTCCAGCTGTTGTGACAGCTCGCCCATGGAAGCTCAGACCTGAAGGATGAAAACAGGAAGAGAAACGTCCAAGCCAGGATGATGATATAATACATCCCAGTGTACAAAACAACCACTTGGCTTCCGTAACCCAACCCTGTAGAGAGAAAGAGAGATGACACATTGTAATATCAAGAAAAAACACTATTAATACTTAAGATAACCACAGTTCTGAAGGACTTTACCTGCGTATTTCCATGTTATGCTACTTTCTACTTCTACTCCACTACATCTCAGAGTACAATATTGCACTGTTTAATCCACTACATTTATCTTATTTATTTTAGTCATGAGTTACTTTTCATATTAAGATTTGACATAAAAAAAAAACATGATAAGCTAAAAAACAATGCATTGTGTAAGATTGATCCTGTGGTTCACAGCCTTTTCAGCTTGTGACCTCTAACAGAAAAATCTGTGTGTAGTTCAGGTCCCTTGTGATGTTTCAGACATCAGATGTTAGCAGTTCCTGCCCTAAACTGCTCTGGTGGTTTCATTTAAATAGCTGTTTGAGATCCAAACAAGTTAAAGTACCTAATATTTGTTTAAAAAAAAAGAGAGAGAGACAAGTCCAAATAAATGATTAGAAATTTGTGCAGCAGAACTTTTGTAGAAGCCTAACCACTAGGTCGGGAAACACAGGACTAGGTAGTATGAATGACCCCTTTCACATACACTACACATAGTCATTTGAGCCATTGTCTATATAAAATAAAAAGATAAAGAATCAATGCAGCTTTGAATACAAAAAAACAGCTAGATAAATTTAAAAACACTAGGATAGTACGTAGCATATTGTAACAGATGTAAAATATGCTTAAAGTAAATTTAACTCTTAAAGGCACAAAAACCAAATGTCCTACAAACTGCATTCATCTGCAACAACATTCATTAGCAGTTATAGCAGTTACACTGCAGTTAACTAATTAATAAATGTCTACAAACACTATAAAGATGTACCTTCAAAAAGAGGGCTGATTTTTCTCCAACATGTTATTCCACCCTGACTGGTGTACTGCCCCAAAGACGTCTCCAGGAAGAACAGTGGGATGCCACAGGTGAACAAAAACAAGACATAAGGTATGAAGAAAACACCTTTAAAATAAAAAAAATAAATTTCTTGTTAATATATTGATAAAATGGCATAAACTTCTGACCATAAATAAGGATTTCTAAAATTAATGTAACAATACTGACAGTTGTAGGGTTCTGTTCACCACATCTTTTGCAAAATGTTGCCCTACAAGCCAGGTATTAGCTGAACACAATCTTAATCAATGCCAATATAGGTTATACGACAGTATTTTGTAGGTGATGTACACCTAGCGACAACAACAAATATTTACCTCCTCCATTTTTGTAGCAAAGGTATGGAAACCTCCAGACGTTTCCCAGACCGACAATGTGTCCGGCTACTGCCAGGATGAACTCAACCTTACTGCCCCACTGGCCCCTCTCCTGAGCTTTGGGCTGGGTATGTCCTGGTCTGGTCCCAACGTTCATCAGATTCAGTTTCACCTTTGAGTTTTGTCTTTGGTCCATTTTAACCTAAAGTAAGAACTGAATTAGTGTATGTCAGTGTGTCATACAGTAGATGACATGAAGCTGTTGTTAGGCCATATTAAATAGTCTACTGTACACAGGAGTACATTCCATTCAGTATTCTCAGACACTATAAATTGAGTTAAAATACTCAGGTTTCTTTTCAGTATTATCAAGTTTCATTCAACGAGAAGTAGTTCCTGAATGGCATACCACATACTGTAAGCCACACTAGATTCTAGACTAACAGGGCCATAGATAAGCTGCCCCCCCTACTTGCCTCCTTCAAAGTCAGTTATTAAAAATTATAAAACAAGACTAAAAGGCGAAAACTATGTTAGCGGCTCCGCAAGGTTGTATAGCTTTGAGCTAAATGCAGTAGTATCTGAGTACATTTGGACTTAACCCCCAAACTAACACTGAGATGTGATGACATAAGTTTAGCTGTTTTAATCTCAAGTGTCGATTTGCTTAGTAGTTGTATCACTGCAGTTACATTTCTGCCCACTGGGGTGATTTGTCACGAAACACGTAATTGTGCCCACTTTTATTCAATTTTTTTTTTGTCAAAAGTAGCAATATCATTGTACTCAGTTGATGTGGAAACACAAATCAAAGACATGAATTTGAAGTAGATAAACCTATAGCGAATTCAAGCAATATAGGCTATGTTACGATCAAATACATTTCCTTTAGCTGTTAGTTGTTAGTTTAATATGCTGTTGCATAATTGTTATTAAACATTTCTATGTAGGTCTATGGGTGCAGTAAAGGAAAACCAGATTCAACTTCATAATTAAAGATTTACATAAATGCATTAAACAAAAACAAAACATAAGCTAAATTTTAATATAATATTCTATAAAACTAGTTGATGTGAAACCTAAAAGTGAAACCTGAAAGATGCACACTTTACCTTGGACAGCTGAAGTGTTTCCTCCTCTTACAGTTGTTCTGACACAATGAGCTCCTCTCCAAGAATAAGTCGAGTGAAATGGGTTTCTGTGAGGAGTGGCTAGACTAACTTAACCAGTCTTTTCTTCAGAAACCAATACAGCACACGCACGCACACACAGCCACACACACACACCCACTCACACTGTTTTCCAAGATAAACACTTGGGGGAGGTCCCCTTTATCTTGGGGTTGCAGGTTTACATGTAGCATGTTTGTTTGCCTTCTGCTGTATATTTAAGAGTCAGGTCCTATGAAAAAGTATCATCGTTGCTAGAGGTAGAGAACAAGGATAGATATTGGGGGGGGGGAGATCAGCACCTTATTTTGGCCATCAGCCATCCTGATTCTGTAAAAAAAAAAAAAATCTGCATCGGCCATAAAAAACCCACATCGGTCTAATCATTGCGGTAATTTTCATGAATCAACATGACTGTACTGTGTGAGAGAATTTGATGGATCAGCAGGTGTGGCAGCAGTCGCTTCAGGGTATGGGATCAGGACATTATTTTGTGTTAAGGTGAGAGTAAGAGCAAGGTAAGAGAGAGAAACAGAGATGCAGAGTACATGTATAGAGTTAAGGATGTTTACCTTGATGCAAGATCAAAACATACAAAATAATGGCATGTGCAATGAGCCTAATAAAAAGTGTTAAATGAAAGGTCCATCACAGTTTCTGCATCTCTGTATCTGTGTGAAAAGAAATATCCATTAAGTATCAATCGTAGCAGGTGAAGGCCAACCGTCCTCTCCTCATTTTCTCCCTCAGTGCTGTATTTAGAAGCCGAATCAGCACAGGCACACCGATGGTACATGCACAGCACATGATCAGGCACAGGTGATAGGGGGAGGAGGCATGTACAGAGGCATGGCCTTTTTTTACAGCAACATTTGGGAATCACTGGACCAATCAGCTACAACAGTAAAATACATTGATTGAGCACTAATCTAATGTTACTTTTGATACTGCATGCATTTCAGCATTGTAGTATTGGTAAACTAAGTAAAAGATGTGAGTACCCTCTTCCACCACTGATTTATGGCTTCATAAACTTGATATATTTGCAGACAGATTCCTATTTACACATCTAGCAGACATAAAACACTGCATAGAGCTGAGGGCAACAACAGTTGAGTGATAATTTTCTGTGAGTACAATAAATATTAGCATTGTAGTTAGCAATAACAGCAATGCTAATATTAATTTAAAATATGCTTAATTAAATTAAATAGATTTCTTAAGACTGGTTACAACAACCCATTCACCCAACAACTGTGTTCACATGCAATAATTTAAAAATATTTCTTATTTTTATAGCTGATAAAACAGACTGGCTATGAACACTATGAAGACTACAACTTCAAAGAGTGCATGTTTTTTTTTTTAAGATATATGGCCTGAAGGTGTGACATAATGACTGAAATAGCAGAATCAGAAATATTATTAACTAGTAGGCTAATTCCAAGATTAAGTAGCATCAGAGGGGCTACTGCCGGTGGTCTCCTTCTGCTGTCCTATCTGTCTCTCTCCATGTCTCACTTTCCCATTTTAACTAGTTTCAGTTGAAGTTTGACAGTTTATGGAACAATCTCATGTGAGCAATGTCAACTAGCACACAATGCACAGACGATCAATATACATTTTTCACAGCTGACATTTTGATTTGTTATAGTAGGAAAAGCAGCACAGGTGGAATTAGTTCAGTTCAGTTGCATTCACGTGTCCCAATAGTAACAGTAATATGGGTCTCCTTTTTGGGCTCAATTGTTACAAAGCTGCATTGTGCTGTCGCTTTATGTTATCAGTTATGCTTATTGGTCATCTCGATTAAAGTATTTTCACCAAGTTTTACACATTCAACTGAGTTTGAAGGCTAACTTAGACAGGTTTGCCCTCTATTCACGTGTCATATTGCATAAAAGGAACTCTTATGAGGGAGAAGGCAGCTAATCAGAGGATACAGTTTCTCTCCTTCTTCAGTCTCATTGTTCCCCCAGAACAACCCTGTCTCCGACAAATTTATGTTCCCATGCAACTAAACTGGATCCTCAGTTATGTTTTGAGGTAAAGGTATTTTCTCCTGGATTATGGTATTTTCAAACAGAAACTTTTGAAGGCACCAAAAGCTAGGATTTGATGTAAATAACTTGTTTAGAAGGATGTTTGGAACCTAATTATTCGATATGTAATAAATATTTCTTCTTTCCTTTTTCCTCTACCTTCATGCAACGAGATTTTTTTTAACATGGGTGATGGATGAATTTGACAATTGACAACATTTTTATAAAGATTATGATATTTAGAAGTATGGCTTTTGTATTACTGCTTTTACAGTTGTGTTCAAAATTA
This sequence comes from Pterois miles, assembly GCA_947000775.1. Taxonomy (NCBI): domain Eukaryota; kingdom Metazoa; phylum Chordata; class Actinopteri; order Perciformes; family Scorpaenidae; genus Pterois; species Pterois miles. The sequence goes on along the minus strand of CAMQGK010000100.1, from coordinate 873,261 downwards.
TTCAACCCCCACAGTAGATAAATGTTTTTGCAAGTTTGACATTTATTTTTCATCTTGTTTATAATCACATTAAATAATGACATGTCAAATAGACAAATACAACTGAAATTACAACAAAAATGTTTGTAATATACCAATTAATGGCCTTTCTGTGATTACTTCATTTGACAAAATTATTCAACCCCTCAGGTATGTACAACTTTAGTACTTAGTACAACATCCTTTTGCAACAATAACATCCTTTAGACGTGAAGCATAGTTTGACACAAGTTTCTTGCAGCGAACCACAGGTATCTTTGCCCATTCCTCATGGGCAAAGGCCTCCAGTTCATTAACATTTTTTGGCTTGCGTGCTGCAACTGCCTTCTTCAAGTCCCACCAGAGATTTTCAATGGGATTTAAGTCTGGTGATTGCGATGGCCACTCCAGAATCTTCCAGCCCTTCTTTTGCAACCAAGCTGTGGTAGATTTTGAGGTATGCTTAGGATCATTGTTCTGTTGGAAGGTCCAACGTCTCCCAAGCCTCAGCTTTGTCACTGACTGCATGACATTTGCATCCAAGATCTCCTGGTAGTGAACTGAATTCATAATACCTTGCACACGCTGAAGATTCTCTGTACCTGTACCTGAAGAAGCAAAGCAACCCCAGAGCATGACTGACCCCCCACCGTGCTTCACAGTAGTAGTGATGGGTCGGTCGCGAACGAAACGGCTCTTAGAGTCGGCTCTTTGAAGTGAACGACGGGAGCCGGCTCCTCAGTGGGAGCCGTGTTTTTTTTATTTCTCTCTCTCTCGCTCTCTCTCTCACTTTTTTTCCTCCTCGCGCCGCACGTAATTGGTCGATATGTGTTTGAGCCTTGTGTTTGCGCTGAGCAGAGAGGGGAGGGGCGGGAGTTACACTCGCAGCAGCAGTAGGGCACAAACACACACACACAGAGAGAGAGAGAGAGAGAGACGGGGACAACAAGAAGAGACAACATGGACACATTAGGAAGGTATAGTAAAGAAAATGAGTGACTCCAGGACCATTTCAATTTTACTGACAATAAAAGGAAGAGTGTAGAGTCTGCAGGAATATCATATAGAGCCACAAACAACCTGCACAGGTAAACAACCTGAGAACAGTCCACCAATCAGAGCAATGGGAAGATAAAACAGTCAGTTGAGTGTGATATTAATGAAGGTGCCAGTGTGTCTACTGCAACTGTTGCTGCTGCTGCTGCTGCTGCTGTAGTAGTAGTAGTAGTAGTAGTAGTATCTACAGCATCATGCTGTTCACCACCATAACCACCTAAACCAACCCAGAGCTCTATGAGACAGTTTGTGCAGAAGTCTATGACCCCAGCAAGACATAACTCAGTTGATGAAGAACTGGCAAAAATGATTGCACTTGATTTCCATCCATTTTTCAGCTGTGGATGATAAAGGATTCAGGAAGTTTATAATGCACTGAATCCTATGTATGCAATACCAAGCAGGAAAACAAAAATCATCCCAGGCCTATATAACAGAGAACTTGCATCCACTGCAAGAGAGGGTTAAAAAATCCACAGCAGCATCCTTGTTGTCAGTTAGGTGTCACTTTATTGAAAATTATAAAATGGTGGTCTGTCTTCTGGATGGTTTTCAGTTCAGCGACAAACACACTTCTGAGAACTGAGCAGAAGAGCTGTTCAAAGAGGCCAAAGAGTGGGATGCTGTATTACTGACAATGTAGCTAACATAACAATTACATTAGTAATTCATTTTGAGCATAATTTTATATTGTTGTTGATAATAAATTAATTAAATCTCCTCCATACGTACCGTTGATCCATTGGCCCAAAAAGTTCCGGTTTGGTCTCATCACTCCAGAGAACAGTATCCCAAAACCTTTGTGGTTTGTCCACATGGTTTTTGGCATACTGGAGTCGACTCTTCTTGTGCTTTGGAGTCAGTGAGCCAGTTTCTTGCATGGAAGCCATCATTTCGCAGTGTGCGTCTTATTGTCTGGGCAGAAACCTGAATACCTCCCTTTGACATGTCCTGTCGTAGTTCCTCAGCTGTCACCCGGGGATTTTTCTCCACCTTTCGCCTCAGGTATCGCACAGCAGTTGCAGACAGTAACCTCTTTCTACCACGCCCAGGTAGCGTTTCCACTGTGCCTTTAGCTTTAAACTTGCGGACTATGCTCCCATATCCTTGCTTATGAAGTGAAATGACCTCCTCTCTGAACTTTTTTGACCATTCCTTGGACTTCCCCATGTTGCACAGATGTCATTAACTGCCAAGAAGAGCCATGTGTCACAGTCCTTTTAAATCTGCTTAAATGCTGCTCATTAGGGTTCCGTTCACATCTACAGGTGTTTCCATCAGCTGTTTGACAACACCTGATGGAAACCTCTGTTCTTAAGAGTGGTGGACTAGGGGGGTTGAATAATTTTGTCAATGAGGTAATCACAGAAAGGCCATTAATTGGAATATTCCAAAAAATATTTTTGTTATTTCAGTTGTATTTGTCTATTTGACATGTCATTATTTAATGTGATTATAAACAAGATGAAAAATAAATGTCAAACTTGCAAAAACACTTATCTACTGTGGGGGTTGAATAATTTTGACATTTTAACAACTGTACGCACCAACACCATACTAACACGTACATCATAAATTGACAAAATCTTTAGCTTGACTACTAGCATAATATTAAGTGCTAGCATGCTAACATTAGATGTAGCTTTATATTGCCAACATTAGGTTGTCATGTTTGTGTAACATCGCCTTTAATAAGAAATTATCTAACATTACGGCTTTAATATTTGAACTGAAAGCGACTCCTTGTGACTAGGTATGGCTACTGTATTTATCTAAATCGTTAGCAACATGCTAATGCTACACTCACCAGGATGAAGACCAACGGCAGCCACAGTAGTATTCCGTCAACACTCCACTTCATCACCCGCCGCTTCTTCACATCACAGCCGCGGCTTTGAGCCCTTTGAGTCCCTAGTTGCCCCAAATAAATCTGTAAGAGGCAGCCTGCGGTTTCAAATATTTCCGACCGGACTCTGGGTGGGTAGGGCAACCACTGACAAAACTAATGTAGTGCCAAAGATGCTCTATTAAGGATATCCCTCTCGTCACGGTAAATCCTAGCTACATACCGCTGGGCCAAACTTGCTGTGCCCATTAGTAGTCAGCTCCCCCTGCTGGCCACAAGGTGCCTCTGCACCACAGCTGTTTCTATGGTTTCAAACCCTGCTCCCCACTGCAATAAAATCCATCCATCCATCCATCGTCAACCGCTTATCCCGTTAGGGGTCGCGGGGGGGCTGGAGCCGATCCCAGCTGGCATAGGGCGAAGGCAGGGTACACCCTGGACAGGTCGCCAGTCCATCGCAGGGCCCATAGAGACAGACAACATAGAGACAGACAACCATTCATGCTCACATCCACACCTACGGGCAATTTAGAGTAATCAGTTAACCTAAACAGCATGTCTGTGGATGGTGGGAGGAAGCCGGAGTACCCGGAGAAAACCCACGCTTACACGGGGAGAACATGCAAACTCCACACAGAAGAGCCGCAAGCTGGAATCGAACCTGCGACCCTCTTGCTGTGAGGCGACAGCGCTAACCACTACACCACCGTGCAGCCCCAATGCAATAAAAATAAAAATAAAAATAAAAATAAAAATAATAATTTTTATTACTACTGTTGTTGTTGTTATTATCGGTAATAATAATAATAATAACGTGGGTACCAATATAACCCATTTTAATTTGATATCTTGAGGCCAGATGTCAAGAAACCCCTTTGAAAATGGCCGTGCCAGTTTTTCCTCACTATGGAGTGATATTTTGCCTCCATCTCGACAAACTAGCATGACACAAAACTGCACCTGCTGCAGCCTCTGAAATACAGTCCAGTCAGCTGGAGCCTGTGCAGACAGGACAACCCTGGTGGCTTCACCAGCAAGTGCAGGATCCCAGACATAGAGAGGGCTGAGAGGGTTAAGAGGGCTGTGGAAATGGTTTAATAGTCTTCAGTAAACCACATATCATACAAAATGTAATGCGATCGAATAATGGAAGACAAAGAAGAAACTCACGTAAGGTCAAATTCATAACATAAAGGCTGCTGCTTCAAATGCTGCAAAATAATGTCTTCCATATGACAATGAATTGACAGAAAGAATCATTTTAACATTTAAGGAAGACAAGGAGATTAACAGTATTTCTATAGACCGCAAAAAACATATCCAGACATTTAATTAAATAAAAAGACTGTTATTTTGAAGACAGAAATTCACAGTGATCAGACCATCTGCAAAATACAGAAAATGCAGATGATACTCTTTAATTTTAGTCAAAAAGGACAAGGATCTCAGAAATCACTGAACGTTTACATTATTATGTTTTTTATTTCTGCACTGAAATAAAAACAAGCAGCATGTCATGATGTCCTGCTAAGAGCAAGCTATTAACACTGTAACAATGCTATTGACCAGAATAGTAGGAGGCGCCACACTGAGCCATCTTATTCTATTAAAGAAACACCATTTCATAATGATCCATAATTATCCATAATTATCCAATGTAACTGAAAAGATTCTACATGACAACACAGATAATTATTGTTCTAATAAAATGCTTATCTTAGATATATTTAATTACAACAAGGAAAGGGTGTTACATTTTTAGACGCCACTACAAGTTTATTTTTGACAGTGAATTTCATGTGAATTAAATGAAAAGGGTTCATGTTATTCTCTGTTAGGGGGGCAGCTGCTTTTCAGTATGACATTTCAGTCTTGCCCCTAATGTTTAGATTTAATGCATCATATTTTTTTCTAATACTAAACATTGATACTGTGAAGCATGATAAAATACATAAAAATGTGTATACTAGAATAGTGAAGAGTGGTAATTCCCTCCAGTCTTGAGTGGATATTTACACAAAGTCAGTGCTGCATGTGTGTAGGCACTAGAGGGAGCCAATGATCTGCTCTCTCTGAAACTGAGGCTCTTTTATTTTCAGCTGTCATTATTTATCAAAAACTGATTACATATACATCTAATGTCTTCTTTTGGCTTCAAAAGTATCTGTATCCTACTAGTACCTGCACACCACAGGTATGCTGTTAGTCGTCGGGTGATGTTTAATTGCCAAAATATTAAGTAGTGCATTCTGTCTTCATAGTGCATAGCTTTTTATCATGTTGAATTCACAGTTGGAGAAACAGACCTCAAATTCTCATCATGTCATCAATTTACAGTACAATATTTCTGTCAGTATGTATCTGAAGAGGTCAAGACTTATGTAACTTAAATGTAACTTAAACAGTATATATATTATATACTGGTATACGTATATATATTATATACTGTATACGTATATAGTATATATATTATATACTAGTTATAGTTTAACAGTTAACATGTAGGAAACATACTGCACTGTAAGTCCTACTGTATTTGGCTTTTTCCATATTAAAATGTTCTAGTTTTTAGCAGTAGTTGTAACAAAGCATTAAGCTTAACTTAATCAGTATTACTGGCCAAGTATGTGAACATATACAAGAAATTTTATGTTGTTGCTGTCAGTGTATAGACAGAAATACAACTGAAAAACAAGAGCAACAAAGCTGAACAAGAGTAAACATTAGTTAGAGTAAACATTTAGCTATATACTGTTCTGTAAATTTGTGCAGTGTGCAGATAAGTTAGGTTGCATAATGAATGACTAAAGTATCAACCTAGTACATGACAAGGATATGTACAGTTTATGTATTTATTGTTGTTACAACCCGGCCTAGGGGAAACCTGGTGCAACAAGAATAATGAGGCTCCCCTTTCCCAAAACTCCCCAAAAACCACCAGCAACAAGGGATTTACAGCCCTTCTAAAAGGTTTATTCAGAGAGCGAACATCAGGGTAGGCAAAGGCAAAAATAACAACCAAAAAAAAGCTAGAAACCCTAAACTGCTCTACTTGAACATAAGAAAACAAAGGACAAAACTCAGCCCTAACTCCTATAGCCAAAACAGGAGAAAACAGATTTAAATAAAAGGTGCCACCTACCCCTACTGGGTTGGACAGGTTTTACTATTACAAGCGGAAGTATCTCACAAAGTTAACAAATGCTGGTAGTCTTGGTGGTGTATTGAGGAAGGAGAGCGCCCTTGGACTGAAGGAACCCAGCTTTTTATATCTGTGGCTGGAGACTGGAAACCAATCAGCTCCATGGATCAGGCCCCGACGCCTACCTGCAATCAGCCACCCACACCAGCTCACCTGCAGCTCAACACACACACACCAGAGGACAACAAGAAAAGAAGAGATCTACCACAGAAGACTTTGTAGAACATACTCTAAACAGGATCAGATGCTAATACGACCTCAGGGTCGTAACAATTGTACACATGTCAGTATACATGCATATACATATACAGCATGGTTAATATATGACAGTGATATGTACATTTTACAGTGTGTATTTAAAGGATAAAATGTAGAATACATAGTGTAATTTAACTGATATTAACTGTACATCATAGTTATGGTCTGTTCTTGCTCATTTCCTGACTCTGGAGAAGTATAAAACTTAAATAAATGGCAGGTTTAGGTTTGCACCAGTGATTCTTTCTGCAGTCCTGACTGTCCATTGTAGTCCCTGATCCAAACCAAGCAGTGATGGATGCACAGAGAATAAAGAAGAAGAAGAAGAAGAAGATCAAACTTTATTAGTCCCACTTGGAGAAATTCAATTTTTACACTCTGTTGTAACTTATACACAGTACATGCAGGATCCATATACATGCATCAAATGGAGAGTGAGGGGGCTGCTCCTGACAAGCACCCGAGCAGTTGGGGGTTTGGTGCCTTGCTCAGGGGCACCTCGGCAGTGCCCAAGAGGTAATCTGGCACCTCTCCAGCTACCAGTTCACACTCAGTTCTTGGTCCATCCTTGGACTTGAACCGGTGACCCTCCGGTTCCCAAGCCAACTCCCTACAGACTGAGCTACTGCCGCCCCCCAAACTGGATGACTACAAGGTAGAACTGGATAAGAAGGGCAGGTTCCCTGAGTTAAGACAAAAATACCTTAAAATACATAGTATTTAACCAGGTTTTTAGGCTCACATCTTTGTATAATTGTGCCAAATTGAGGTAACTAGAAATATCCTGTTTGATAACAGTTAGTACAAAGTGTATAAAAAACTTTTCTATGCTATGTTATCATTATCATCATCAAAATTATAAACCATCCATCATTATAATGAATGGTAAAAGAGAAAGTGATGATTAGCTGTGAAACAAAACAAAAAAAGTGTGCAACATTATTACCATACTACACTAGCGGGTCCCTCACTGTGGACTTTGTGATTGAATAGTAAAAACTCAAAATGTTAGAATTATAAAAAGGTTAAAATAAAAAAAAAAACATCACATAAGTCTAAAGTTACCTATGAAGATTATGTGAAACTCTGTCTGATGAAGGCCGACTTGTGTTGTTGCCTCAGGTGGCAGCTGTGTTTCTTTGAACTCCATTACCCCTGAACAGCCTCACACAGACAGTGGACGTCAAAGATAAGTCATTAACAGCCAGTACAATGATTTGTCAAAATATCTGATACCAACTATGCTCTGAATTCTTGTTACAAGCTCCTCAGGCAGACAGATATTAAACCCAAGGCAAGGTTTTTAAAATGGAAAAACCTGAAAGGTCGGGATACCCTCAAGGAAATCATTCTGCTTCAGAAGATGACAAATGGTGAGTGAATAAGATCTAATTCCCATTTTCTATTCAAGAGCAACTGCAAAAAAAAGCTCTAAAAACCCATTGATGCGGGGGAGACTGAGGTCAGTTATAATAATTTTTGGTTTTGATGAGGGTGTCACTCAATTTAAATATTTAACCATGATTAATTGTAAATTAGTGACACATTTTTTTATCTGTTCAAAATGTATCTTAAAGGGAGATTTGTCAAGTATTTAATACTCTTATCAACATGGGAATGGACAAATATGATTGTTTACTGTGGATTTATGTATATATTTATTATTGGAAATCAATCAACAACACAAAACTAGGACAAATATCATCCAGAAACCCTCACAGGTACTGCATTTAGCATTAAAAATATGCTCAAATCATAACATGGGAAACTGAAGCCCAGCAGGCAACAACAGCTGTCAGTGTGTCAGTGTGCTGACTTGACTATGACTTGCCCCAAACTGCATGTGATTATCATAAAGTGGGCATGTCTGTAAAGGGGAGTCTCGTGGGTACCCACAGAATGGCTTTTTCATTTACCAACAGTGGTGGAAAATATATTGAATCACTCTTAGGCCTTCAGGTGCAATTTCTTTTAGTGCAGCCACAGCCAAAATACTAAACATATCCTAAAAAAGCCATTAAAAATGCAAAGTTGATTGGTTACATAAATATACATAAGAAATGTTAAGTATTGGGTCATTTTGGTACCAATGATCCATTAATAAAGGTTGTGCTTTTTATTAAATGACACATTTTTTGTTGTTGTGCTTTGCGTCTATATAAAGCCAGCACATTTGAAAGTTCTTCAGAGACAAAAATGGCTAAAACTGGGAACCAAACGCAGGTAACACGCCTGAAGATACAGCTACTATGCCAGGAAGGGTATAGCTCCCACCGGATAGCCAGGAAGTGCAGATGCAGTCCTTCAGCAGTTGGATACACTGCAGAAATACAGACAATCTGGGCATCCAAGGGCTTCTTCATCAAGAAATGATCGCATCCTGATCCGCATGTGCAAGGAAAACCAATGAATGACATCACAGGTGCTTCAGCAGCAGCGGTCAAACCCAACTGGTGTCCAGTGTTTCACCTGCACTGCACGTGGCCGACCTTTAGATCATTGCTTAAGGTCCTACAAGGCTGTAAAGAAGCCCCTGATTAATGAGAGGCAGAGCTTAGCCCAGCGTCATTGGGCCCAAGCACACAAGAAGTGGACAGCCAGGAAGTGGAAGAAGATTCTGTGGTCAGATGAGTCCAGTTTCCAGCTTTATCTTCCTCCTGCTAATGTGAGGGTTCACAGAAGGCAAGGCGAAGCATTATCTCCAGCATGTACAGTACCTACTGTCAAGCATGGTGGAGACAGTACAATGGTTTGCGGATGCATGAGTACTGCTGGTGTTGGTCATCTCACTGTCTGTGATGGCACATTGAACTCTGCCAAGAACCTCTGCAGATGCACTGTTCTGTCGAGGTCAAAACTGGATGTTTCAACAAAATAATGCCTCTTGCCACACATCCAGGGCCAGTAGAACTTGGCTGCAGGAGCACAGTATCCAGGTCTTAGAGTGGCCAGCTCAATCCCAGGACATGAGCCCCATTGGAAATCTGTGGTGGATTATCAAAAGTTCTGTTTCAAAGCATAAACCAAAGAATTTAAAAGAATTAAAAGTAGTACTTGAAGAAGAATGGGACAAGATTACCCCTCAACAGTGGGAAAGACTGGTGGGGGACATGCCAGCCAGGATTAGAGCTCTACCGCGTGCTAATGGCAGGACAACTAAATATTAATTTGATGATGTGATGGTTTATTTATTTTTTGTTCAGTTTTGAACACATTCTCTGTTATTTGTTGACTTTGATACCAAAAATTTTGAGACGTGACATATTGATAATGTCAAGAATGTAGTTTTGTTAGTTTTTCTTCTAAACAATAAACAAAACAAAAAAAAACATTTTGTATTTGTTTGTGTCTGTCAGATTTTTTTCCCCCAAATATTTCATGATAATATTGATATTGTGTAAAAATTTAAGGGTGTCCAAAAACTTTTTTCCACCACTGTATGTAGAGGTCAGAGGTCAAGGGACCCCTTTGAAAATGGCCATGCCAGTTTTTCCACACCAGAATTTAGCAGGAGTTTGAAGCTTCATTTGGCCTCCTTCGTATCTGCACTAAAACTGAGCCCACTGCAACCTTTATATGGATGATTGCATTAATGCATTAAAGGAATTAGTAGCATTAATTAAAATTTGTGTTGTGTAAATGTTATCCTGCAAAACCAAATTCTTAAACCACAATCTGCCCTTCCAGTCCTAACATATGTATTTATGGGGGAGAAGTGAGATATGGGCGGGGTATCCACAATATGCTGATGTGGTTTACACCAAATGTCAATAGTATTTTAAGGAAAGGGTTCTCTGTTGTTAGTTTCACGTTTTTTTTTGTTTTTTTTTGTTTTTTGGATGTGCAGAGTAAACAATAGATGCAGTTTAAATGGAGGGTTTGGTAGAGATGCCTGTTCAGTGTAACGACTGGAACACCAAAGAAGTCAAGACTCAAATGCATGACTCGAAAGGCAGATGGCATAAAAAGCAAAAGGTTTTTACTGAGCAAAAATGGTTTTGGTACACAGATTGGCAGTCAGACAGGCAAACAAACCCAGAGGGGCAAACAAGGCAGAGTCAAAGATCAAATTCCAAAAATCACCAAACCAGGAAGACATCAAACAAGACAGGATCGCTGGACCGTTTGTCACAGGGAAAAAAGACAAACTGTTACACAGGAAGACAGGACAGACATTAAATACTCTAGGGAGGGGAAGGATAACAAGACGCAGGTGACGACAATCAGATCAGGGCTGCCAATCACAAAAACGGAGGGAAAACACACAGGGGCAGGAAGTGAAGTTATCTGGAACGAGAACAGAGGTGAATGAGAAAATAAAACAGGAAACACACAACATGACCTAAGACACGGCAGGTGTGTCATTCAGTATTCACCCAGGCTGGAAGAGCCTCCATTGAGAAATAAAAACTGCAGAAATTAACTGAGTCAACCATCCTAAGTCTCAGTCTTGATTTTTTGTTATTCCAAATGAATTTGCCAAAAAAATTAATTACTATTACAGTTACACTACTTATTACAATTAATACTTTCATACCTCAAAAAAAAGTCTCAGCAGAAAAACTTTGCAAAATATGAGACATCAGTTTGTCCAGGCAATGAGCATACTGAGTTTCATGGATCTGCCTTGTTTCTGATTGTTGCAATTTAAGATGTTACAATTGCCCCCGGTCTCCCCTACACACCTAGCTGGCAAGCATAGTGGAGCATTTATCACCTAAAGAGCCAGATATTTCCCCCAGGAGTTGGTGGAGACCAAAAATGAGCTAAAAATGAGTGAATATTGGACTTGGAAAGAGGGTGCCGTGATAAAGTTCTCCAGAATTGTGTGGTGTGTAAATGAGCAACTGTTTGACAACTAGTTTGCATATCAACTTCCAACTTAAAGGTGATGATATGTCAATGTTTTATTCAAATCTTGTTTCTGCTGCTCAAGGGAGCCAAAAAAAAAATCTTACATCACAGGTTTAACTGCATGTTACAACTACAGGACACAGATACTTCCAATGAAATAAATACTGCCAATATATCAGCAAGATGAAGAAGAAACCACAGTATGTTTAACTAAATGCAGCCATCAAGTGCCAAACACTGTTGTGTTTGTGTGTGCTTCAAATACTGCATACAGTTGTGGTATGTCACACACAACACGTGTTGAAATGGTCTGTGTTGAAGGTGACATAACGTTGTGGTGGAGGGCTGACGACCTCAGGGTGCCTGTATGGGACAGACACTGACGCAGAGGGAGGGAAAGAAAGGATCATCTTGGGTCACCAGCTGCGTGTCTCTGTGTCAGTAAAATGACTTTGTAGTTGTGAGAAGTTATTTATTTAGTGTTAAGTGACTTTTTCAGGTTTATTATGTAATACTTATGTGTAGCTTTGACTGTTCATGTTCAAGTATTCACTATTTTCTTTCCGGTGGTGACGTTTTCTAATACTCCACATTTTGAGGCTGTTTTTGTCAGTCGCTTGATTTATTTGTTCATGTCTCATATTAGATCATTTAGTCTCAGATAAGTGTGTTATAGTCTTAAATCTGAAATCAGTTATTGCATTAAATAGGGTAACCAGATCCCAACAAGCCAAATATGGGACAAAGAGTATGTTTGTGTGGGGCAATGCTGGACATGTTACCAAGACTGACAGGTAGTCTACAATTTTGATATAATGTCTGTCTAACTTAAATGATAAACATTTCCATTCTGCCCCTTATCTTGTAACATGTCTATGCTTTACCCGAATGCATCCACATATCGGCACGTCTCTTTATGTGCAGCACGTTTCTTGTGAGACTCTGATGTCGCTTCATGTCGTATTTCCCCTATGTGAAATTGAAAAATAACTGTCAAATTTCACAAAAAAAAAAAAAAACCCTGAGAAGTGCTTTCTACCAACTTACGTTGTAGCTGCTCTTCCTTTTCTTTGTGGTAGTGTACATCATATGACACCTATATCTGAATAGCTTGTGACTTTGTAGTGACTATGCAGTTTTCTCTGTTGGGCATAGCGTAGCAAAGACAGTGAAATGTTAACCTGCCCTTGACTCACATGTGCATTTGGTTAAAAGACAGATTTTTTAAAAAAAAAAAGCATCTGATTCTTGAAAACTGGAGCCAATGAAAATGTGGGACATTGTCTCAACATGTGGGACATGGAACAAGGGCTAAAAATGCTGTACAGTCCCTCATTTAGTGGGACACCTCGTCATCCCAGGTTTTGTCCTCTGTTAGATATTCAGATGTTTCTATCTGGACCCAAGTGCTGAACATACTGTACTGCCGACCTACATTAACATCCAGCCATGCAGCCAGCTTGCTACTGTGTAAATCCCCTCCTCTTTACTGTGAGGCCATGTGGCCTTCATGAACAGTCTCCGCCTTAAGTTGCTCATTCAGAAACACATAACACCCCCACCCCTCCTCTGTCACTCCCCTCTTGCTCTTTCTCCCTCCCTCATTGTCATACAAACTCAGCTCTCTTAAACCTCTCCTCATGGGCTCACTCATGGTTAGGGCTGGAAAGACCACTGGAGAGACCAGGCGATCTAGACTTGTATTTTCCACAGAAGGAACCGGATAAACCCCTCCTAGGCTAAATGGAAGCATAATCTCAGACTACAGACAAGAAGCGACCTCTCTCAGGTACTCTTTACCAATCCATTTCCCCTGAGGACACAAGCAGCTTTTCTCTGTCTTTATTATTTGTTGTATAAATTGCAAATGTACACTACTGTGGTTTCATTTCATGAATAAGGAACAAAATGTATACTTGGCGTTCAGAGACAGCTGGGGTTTTGTATTTGCACTTGTGCTTTGCGCTTGTAGCTGTATTATGTAGGCCAAAGGTTACTGGCTATGCTGCAGAGAAAGCAACTATTTCCCTTGTTTAGTGTGACACCTCAGGCTACTCTGTGATCATTGCTGCAGAAAGTTTCTGTTGTTTCAAACAAATACATTCTTCTTGTGCAAATATTAGAACAAATAGCATACTAACAGACTCTTTCAAAAGCTACTTTGCCAAAATTACACTGATATCAAATATTCAATCTCTTGATATGATTTCAGAAAATACAAGCTGCATGCATAAATACAAGTGTTAAGTTATTGATGTTAATAAACAGCAGAACCACAGAATGGTGGTTTTCTTGGGGTTTTTTTTGCACACATGTCTGGGATAGTGAGATAATCGAAACAAAAACAGAAAATGATTTACCCCCGAGCCCACACCTCCCTGTTGATGGACAGGGATAAAATAGAAACATACTCAGCAGAAATAACCAACACCAGTTCCATACACTGCCAAGGTTTGGTCACATGCAGAGCAAAAACATTGACTGAGATATTTTTTAAAAACCACCTTAACTTGTTGACAGCAGTTGTTCTTGGCACCTGGGCTGATTTTGCCTCCTCCTCATGAAGCCACTTGACCCACTTGTCAGTATTGATTATGTCTGTTTAACTCTTAGCTTCCCACCAGACTCCTGAAAGTTTTGTGACGATCATTATTCGGTCAGGTCAAGTGGAAATTGACGTCTGGTGCAAGGAACACATTCCTCTGGTCAGCCTGTCTCCCAGGAATTACCTTCTGGTCCAACTAATTTCAGCCTCAGCCACACAAAATATTTTCCAGTGTTTGTTTTTTCAAGATGAAGGAGAATACTGGGGTGCTGTGGTTGGTGGCCATCAGACGTACACTATTTTTTAGCCATATTAGAGGTGTGGCTGTATGGATGGCAGTGTACCACTTTGTTCCAGACTCTCAACAACTGTTGGATTGCCATGAATGCTGTCATGACCTTCCTCCCAGTGGATAATGGGAGGGAGATGGTTAGGGTAGGAATATCAGGGTGAGCTAAAGGCAGAGTAGGGTGGGTCATGGGGTTTTGGAATAATGGGATGGTACCAGAGTTACACGGAAATCTGTGAACAGCAAAATCTGTGACCTTATGAGAGCCAGCGACACAAGTTCATTTCTGACAGCTGTGACTCCACTGTACCCACATAATAAATGAAGCAAATATATGACAGAAAACACAAAAAAACTAAATTGTTAAAAAATATATACTTTTAAAAATATTGTTACTTTAAAGATATGTTCACACAACTCTAAAAGACAAGAAAAAGATAGGTACAGCCAGTGAATGGGGTCACATTTTCTGACGACAGCTGTCAGAAATGGTGACCTTTTGTGTTGCTGGCTCTCTGCGGTCACAGATGTCAGTGCAACACTGACAGAGGTACTAATCTGAGGGAACATAGACAAGCTCCCAATCAATCCTGTTGAATTTTGTCCTGTGCCTCAAGCAGGTCAGCATTTTAGTTTGTCCAATACTTGTTATGTTTACGCAAACACACATACAAACACCTGCAGAACTAATACCTTCCTCTCAGCCTCACTGACTTTTGGTACCTTCAAATAAAACTTGTGAGCTCGCTTTTACAAGATGGGAAGTCTGGTCCACAATATGCGTGGCGTTCAAGTTGCTAGGTCATGACGAACACCACTAAACCGCTGAACTATGACAGTGAACATGTATACCTGCTAGTCATTAGCTTGTTGAGATTGTTATGCATGCATGCCGATGTTAGCATTTAGCTCAAAGTACCACTGTGCCAAATAACAGCCTCACAGAGCTGCAAATGGCTGCAGATTCTTGCCGTGTGTCCCATATCCCAAACTACACACAAATTCTAAGCAAATTTTTAGTTTATAGTGTTCATTGTTGCATAGTAGGGCAGTCCATGAGGGTGTTCCAACAGGTCCCCAGAAAAACAGGCTCTGTTCAAACATGGTATTAACATGTGTCCTCAGGGATCGGAGTACGTAAGTACTTCTGTTTACACCTGATCTCACTTCCCAGCTCTATATGCAAATAAACACGTAGTATACACATGGCTGATATAGCAGATGTTGTAGCATGACATTCAATGAATGTCTGTTTTAGTATCATACGTTTGTGAATTTGGGTACATTTTATTAACATTTTTATGACATCAAAATATAATGTTATTGTACTGGCGGTCCCTGGAGACCTAATCTGTGGCACCACTTGATGTAACTTGCGATTTTTAGGCTGTAACGGACTCAGTTTTAAAGCTAGAGTGAAGATACTGATATCATATGAAACTATAAAACCCAAAGAATGTAGAGCCATGTCAAATTAACTTGTCACGAAGGAGGATAAATAAGGCAAGCTTGTGCTAAGTTTTGGCGAGGAAAATCTGTCAAGGCCATTTTCAAAGGGGTCCCTTGACCTCTGACCTCTAGATATGTTAATGAAAATGTGTT
Source organism: Pterois miles (assembly GCA_947000775.1). Taxonomy (NCBI): domain Eukaryota; kingdom Metazoa; phylum Chordata; class Actinopteri; order Perciformes; family Scorpaenidae; genus Pterois; species Pterois miles. Next base: position 857,591 of record CAMQGK010000100.1, on the reverse strand, counting down.
CTCTGGGTACCCACAAGTCTCCCCTTTACAGACATGACCACTTTATGATAATCACATGCAGTTTGGGGCAAATCATAGTCAAGTCAGCACACTGACACACTGACAGCTGTTGACGCCTGTTGGGCTGCAGTTTGCCATGTTATGATTTGATGATTTGAGCATATTTTTTCATGCTAAATGCAGTACCTTTGATTGTTTCTGGACAATACTTGTCTTTGTTTTGTGTTGTTTTCCAGTGATAAATATAAACACACATTTGCATAAAGTAGCATATTTGTCCACTCCCATGTTGATAACAGTGCTGAATACTTGACAAAACTCTCATTAAGGTACAATTATAGGTATAGGATTAATTGCGCATTAAATGTTTTAATCAATTACCAGCCCTACTGTCAACACAATAGTAATTCAGGCCCTGTTGACCACACTAACAGAAGAGTTTTATAGACACACATCAGCTATAATTTCTGTTATAGCTGGGCTTATTTATAAGTACTGTTACAGTCAGTCAAATGAGCTCAGCTGCAATTAATTTTTAGTTAATTAAAGTGCTTTTTAGATTTGTCTGTGGTCAATGAAACACACACCTACACATCAGTGACGAACAACAAAAAGTCTTTACAGTTATACCAACAGACATGTCCGGTTTAATGAGGGCTGAAGGCTTAATAATAATATATGATATAATAATATAGATTTATTTGTAAGTTATTTATTGTTTATTTGTTAACCTGTATAGAATTTGCTATTTGTGCACAAAATAACATTTTTTCTGAACAAGAATTAGGCCCACAGTGGGTGAACTTGCTCTTCTTGTGTTTAGCAGTTGTGTGTCTATAGAGTTTTGTCTTCTAGGAAACAACGGCACCATTTATAGGACATGAACTGAATAGATGATAAATATGACAGTTATGCCCGTTGATTTTTACAGCAGCATTACCATCTTTTGTCTGGTTTCAACATTACCACAGATAGTTGATATGAGACGGCAACTAGGCTTCCCATATATTTGAATGTAGAGTGACCTGCTAACTGCCAAAGTTTATCTTCCTTCTGCGGCGGTGACTGTCACATCGAATTACAACATTAAATTGACATGGCAGACAGCTTTTACACACCACTTTACATTTGGATAGCAAATGTAAACTGGTGTGCAAAAGCTGTGAATTCAAAGTCAAGCAGTCTGACGTGAATGACCCATTCTGCCACCTAAGCTTTGGATTTCTTGATAATGTGTGGGTCAGAAACATAATATATGTATACATAATGTTGTCCACAAGACACTGCCTTTTACTGACCAGTAAATTCTGCGTTATAAACCAGTCATATCACCTCTGTAAAATTGTGTATTATATGTTGTAAACACATGCATTAACTGACACTCAACAGTAGCCATCAGCAGCATCTTTGAACACTTCATGCAGTTTGTCAACACAGACAACAAACACGTCAATTTTCCAATTTATCAGACACATGAACACACAAGAAAACACATGACAGCAAACAATGGGTGCACTCAAAGGTCCATCTGTCATTTTTTGTAAGATTAGATAAGATAAGGGATAATAGTTTAAAAAGACAAAGTCTTGATCAGCAGAAACCAAGTTTAGGGTTATGTTTTGAATAAATAAGAAAACCTTATTCTTAATCTGACCCCCCTGAAAACTGTTGAAATCATAGTAACCAGCTCAACTGAGGTTGAAAATAGCTTCTATTCTCTGTCAAGAGTCAAACTGCAATTTTACAGGTCTTTTTTTGTGTGTATCTTTCAAAAACGAACCATTGACGAAAACTATCACTAGGTTTATAAGAGGCTTAAAAAGATAATAACATTATAAAGAAAATCAAGTTGTTATTTTGAAATAGTTATCTTTAAATTAAACTGTATTAAATTTTCAGGGCATATTGTCATTTTCCTTTATCCTTTCAACTCTGTTTGAGCTTCTCCAAACCACATTATGGTGAGATCTATGTGCACTAATTGACTTGTATATCAAAAGTGGGGGCAAAGTAAGGTAATTGCAAATTATGCAATATTGTATCAATATTAGTATCTGCCTCACATAATCCAGTATATTTCTGGTTATGCTGTCCACTGATGTAACACCACCAGTCAAACTTGTTGTGCACAAGCTTTCAACACTATCTTCCTCTTGTATTGTTGTTGTTATTCTCAGAGGTCTTCTGGCTCTTGAGGTGTAATTGCAGACCTCTGGTGTTGGAAACACATCCTCTGCAGGTTTTCATAATGCTCCTCCCACTTAATGATCTATAAAACAATTTAGGAACGTTGTTTTGAGCATCACAGCATTTGAAGCTATGATATCATGTAGAAGCACACATACTGTGTTTTCCAGTCTACTGGCGCCACTCCCACATCAAAACACAAAAGCATCATTGATGGAAGAATTACCATCAAGCCAAGCAGCACTGACCCTGTGTTGACCTAATACAGCATACAGCTGCCATTGTGCAGTTTGTGAACATTAATATACAGCAATTAAATCATGTAAATATTTCTGCTGTTGTAAGGGATTAGAATAATTGCTTGGCATTGAAAGTGACATTTACACTGCAGATGTGCTATTTAGTCACCATTTGCAACTACATCTGCAAACAGCATGAAAATTAAAATGTAGTTTATACTGTCACCAAACACCAATGAAATTATTTGTGTTTTTTAACCCCTCTGTTGTTGCAGTATGATGGAAAAGACACACGGTCCAGAGGTCACGTTCAGGCTGGACACAGCCCATCCTGCACCCAGCATCCTGACCAGAGGACAGTGGTCTAACAAAATGGAGTTCCTCCTGGCTGTTGCAGGACAAATTGTAGGCCTTGGAAATGTGTGGAGGTTCCCTTACCTGTGCTACAAAAATGGAGGAGGTAAGTGCTACTTGTTAAAACAACGCAAACCTTGAAAGCACTTGAATGACAACATTAAAAATATTGAGTTAACAATGAAAGCTGCAAGAGCAAAATCTTTCATATTACTGTCTGTCAACATGTTATGAGCCAAAATCTCATTTCACAGCCACTACGTAAATATTCCCTTCCAAAAAATATAACACCACTCCTTTCTATAAAGAGGAACTCCACACAGACTATTGATCCTGCTTGTGCTGCCATCAAGCAATATCTGTCGATATTAACTCATGTGCATAATGCTGTCACCAAAGAAAGAAATGTCTTGCCTCATAATTATAATGTAAACCTCATCTCATAATGTAAAAAAGAAAATATTGTTCATTTCCTTTTTCCTGTGGTGACTGCAATGTGCTCCAAAACATTCGTAATGCACTATTGTGCCACGTTTGGGTGGGGTAAAATTAACAGCTCACACCTGACTAACACCTAATTGAGGTTGCTGTACAATCGCCAAGAGAGCTCAGCGCACTGCAAAGACCACAAGCAAATAGACAAAACACAAGAAAATGAAAGACAACATCTCCTCCATTTTGATAACACTGTGCATAAAAAAGTGGCTAAACACAAATTAAGAGGCTTTTATTTGACAGCACACGCGTGTCATCAAGAAACAGTGTTGGAGATCGGACGTGCCTTTTACTAACAATTTAAACTCAAAACACATCTCAATGTGACTCTTGTGGATTACCACAAGAGTTCAACCTTCAAACAACTTATGTGGTGTAACTTTTCATTTCTTCCAAGGGGTTTTCTTCATCCCTTATATCCTTTTCCTCTTCACCTGCGGCATTCCCCTGTTTCTCATGGAGACGTCTCTCGGCCAGTACACCAAACAGGGAAGTATTACCTGCTGGAAGAAAATCTGTCCTCTTTTTGGAGGTAAAATCAGAATATCCATGTGAAATCAAATAAATACATGTATTTATACATAAATATACTGTATGTGTTCTTTTATGGTCAAAAATGACTTGCTGGGCCTTCAAGTCATGAAGAAAACTATAAACATGAAGTGCAAACTATTGATTTTTTTTAATGCAACCTCTCAAATCTAATCCTTCAATAAATTACAAACTCACGCACTCACATTGCTGCAGTGAATGAAAGACAAAACATTCACACACATCAAGAAATGAGACATTACAGACAACATTTGTATATGTGCTAATGCATATATGAAGTATGTAATTCAGGGCGGGAACACTGGTTTATATGTTCTCAGTTTCTCATAAAAATATATTTCTTTTGCTTCATAAGAAGATCAGTAATTACTGTGGTGGGAACTTACAACCTATCACACAGTGTCTTTCTGCAAATTTAGTTTTGTGCGCTCAAACCTTTGCTACAAATCTTGCAGGGATATGTGATGAAAATGATTTCACCACCTGTAGAACAGAGAGAAACAGTCTTTTTGGTTAAGGTATGAGTCAGGACAAGTCTTGACGTTTATTGATGTCAACTTGTATTTCTGGTGCATTTCAGAAATTATTAAAATAAAACTTGTCTAGCCGGATTTACATCATGTTTCCTAAGAAACCCAACAAGACATGTCAGGTTTGATGAACCATAATTACTGTGACAGAGATTTAGTCTGGCATTGGTTAAATATTACCCCCCGTGAGCCTTTCTCCATCTTTCTCATGAGCACATACAGTCAAGTGCACATGTCTTTAGTAAATGCACAACAGCAGAAAACTTGTGCACAACACTGCATTTATTCTGGAATAGCAGCCTGTTCTTGGGCAATCATTTAAATTATACTGTAGTATGTGACATTTATGTCTTTAAATTACATTATTTATTTATTCTACACCTATCTGACAGTGATAATTAGATGTTGCTTACTTTCAAGTGTTGAAATTGTTTGTTTGTTTGTTTGTTTGTTTATTGTCAGGGATTGGTTATGGCAATCTGGTGGTTGTTTTATACTCCAGCATCTATTACATCATCATATTGGCCTGGGCTTTCCTGTATCTCTTCTGCTCCTTCAGCTCTGAACTTCCCTGGGCGAATTGTAGAAACAGCTGGAATACAGGTAGGTTACCAGTATATGACCTGACTGACCTAAAAACTAGATTATTATGAATCTTCAATAATGACTCATTGCATTTGCCCAGTGGTTAGGGGAATCACATTGCTGGCTTATTATTTCTGCTCAGCATTCAGTTTTATTGTATTATGTGTCATGTTATTGTTTACTTTAGAGATTTATATATTCATTTTTGGCTCATTTGAGGATCTGGAGTACAAAATTTATTTTAAGTCATGGGGTTCACTTCACATTACACAACACTTATTTACTCTCTTATTCACTTATTTATTATTTAAAGATCCCCTCCAGGCACATCTCATGCAAATATTGTGCATTTCAAATGTTTAATTGCTGGAGACAAGTTGTTTCCCCTGAAGTGTCCATTCTCAGCAAGTGTGCAGAGGTTTCATGTTTCTATATCACACTTGTGTAATTTGGGGGCTGCACGGTGGTGCAGTGGTTAGCGCTGTCGCCTCACAGCAAGAGGGTCGCAGGTTCGATTCTGGCTTGGGACTCTTCTGTGTGGAGTTTGTATGTTCTCCCCGTGTAAGCGTGAGTTTTCTCCGGGTACTCCGGCTTCCTCCCACAGTCCAAAAACATGCAATTTAGGTTAATTGATCACTCTAAATTGCCCGTAGGTGTGGATGTGAGTGTGAATGTCTGTCTATATGTTGTCTGTCTCTATGTGCCCTGCGATGGACTGGCGACCTGTCCAGGGTGTACCCTGCCTTCGCCCGATGCCAGCTGGGATCGGCTCCAGCCCCCCGCGACCCCTAACGGGATAAGCGGTTGACGATGAATGAATGAATGACTTGTGTAATTTGTACAGCAGAACCGTGAATGGCGTCTAAACTGGCTGACGTACCTTACACAGAGATTTTAGGTGACCACAGAGAAACTCTCCTCCTTCAGATACCACAACTTAGTGTTTAATCCATTTATTGACATTGTTGTCATAATAGACTGGAGCAGCAGCTGCAACAGTGATGCATACAGCTTATTAATTAAACACTGGTATCGGATCGGTACTCAGTATCAACAGATACCCAAAGCCCAGATATCGCTATTGGGACTGAAAAAGTCGGATTGGTGCATCCCTACTCTGGAGCAGATTACTGTGCCCCTGTCTGGTCCAGGTCACCTGCCCAGTTTTACAGAACCACTCAAAGCATAACCTGGACTATTCGCTCAACACCACTCCCCTGGCTCCCTGTCCTATCCAACAAAACCCCTCACCCTCACATATCAGACAACCCACACTTAACTCAAAGGATGCTCCAAAAGGTCAAAGTCCCCCCCACATCTACCGATCCACACAGACATCTTCAGCCCACTGCCCCCCCCCCCTCTTTTCCCCTTCCTTTTCTTTTTTTCCTTTTTTTTTTTTTTCTTCTTTTCCCCCCCCCCCCCCCCCCCCAAAAAAAAGATTTTTTTTCCCCCCCCCCCCCCCCAAGACCCCTCTTTCTTAAAACTTTTTCGAAATAATAAATAAACTAGGCTATATGGAAATGCTCCCTTCCTTTCTTTTTAAAATAAAACATCACAAATGATTTAACAAAGGCAGAATGTGACCGTGTGTGGATGTCCTTCTTTAATGAAACCATACGGTATGCCTTTGCAACAGAGACCTGTGTGGAGTTTGATCGAAGAGGTGATGATTTCAACTGGACTACAGCTGAAAATGCAACATCACCAGTGAGGGAGTTTTGGGAGTGAGTATGAAAACCAAAATATGACAAGAAGCTGTGAAAGTGACTTTACATTTCTGAATTCTACATGAAAATGTGATTTGCAGGAGAAGAGTTTTGAATGTCACAGGAAGTGTCCATGAGTTAGGCGGCGTACGATGGGAGCTGGCTCTGTGTCTCTTGTTGTCCTGGATCATCTGTTACTTTTGTGTCTGGAAAGGAGTAAAGTCCACTGGGAAGGTAGGGCAAGGACTTTATCATGTTGTATGCATAGGTGCAGTTTGAACTTTAAAGTTGAGGATTCACAAAAATCTAGAGGGAATGTGATGAATTCAACATATAGAGGTCTAATGTATTGGGATGCGTGTAGCCTGCATATTACACCATCCAAACAGAAACTGACACAAGCAAGCATCAGTGACAAAATCAGATTGATTGTAATTTTATCTTCAATGGTTATATTGGTTTGTTTGTTTGTCTGTTAGCGGGATGACTCCAAAAGTTTGCGATGGATTCGAATGAAACAGTGAACAACCCATTACATTTTGGTTGTGAGCTGGTTCATGATCAGGATTCAGGATTGTTTTTAAAGATTTCGATAAGCCATAACATTTCTCTTTCTATTTCTTCTATTTCTATTTCTATTTCTATTTCTATTCTTTCTATTTATTCTTTGTTCCAACAGATGACGATCGGATGATTGGTGAAGTTGAAATGAGTTATCTGATACAATAATTCCTCATTTCTCTACAAAAACCTTTACATAGGCTACTGTTGGCTGTATTGTATTTTCAGTAATTTGCACTAAATATCACAGTATAGAACCTGTGTTTTAAAGACAGCAAGTACTACTCTTATCTTTTAAGTGGTTATGTCTCTAGTCTGATCTGGAGAGACACAACAAGGTTGATATTATTTATCATTACAGTAAATCATCAGTTCTTTGTTATCATAAAAATATAGATGCATTTCTAAGGGGTTCAGTGAGTCCCACACACTGTACCTGTGGTTATATGTAAGCAACTCTTAAACTGTTAAAGGACAACAATCTCCTCTACTCTTCAAAACACAGCAATCATATCATTTTGTTAGACACGCTGCCTCTGTCACTACAGTCTAATTACAGATTAGAAAACTTGATGTATTTGTATGAAGTTCATGGTTAGTCATAAATGTTTCCCAGCACTCAAGTTTCAAAACCAGAGAAGAACCAGAGAGTGAGAAGGCCAGACCAAAGTAAATTATAGCAACAAGCAGGCTACTGTATGAATTCCTCTGACTTCTCTTCCAGCTCCACCATGAGGTTCACATGTGGTTTGAGTGAAATATCTCAACAACGATTTGAAATCTGGTGCACACTTTCATGTCCCCCTCAAGATGATTGTAATCACTTTGGTGATGCCTTAACTTTTCATCTAGCGCCATCATCAGGTCAAAATCTAACTCTGTGTAACACTGGTTTGTGACCAAATACCTGCAAAACTACCAACATTTCCATCAGCCTTAGCTGTACTTTTTGTGCTTAGTAGCAAATGTTAGCATGACAATAAGTTCTGAACACCTGCATGTCAGCATTGTCACTGTTAGCATGCTGCCGTTAGCATTTAGCTTTAAACACATCTGCACTGCAACAACAACTACAACTGCAGCCCCACGGAGCCACTAGCTATGTGTGTTTAATAATTAAAGGACCATATATATATATTTGCAAGAAAAAGTATGTGAACCCTTTGGGATTACTTGGATTTCTGCATAAATTGGTCAGAAAATGTGTTCTGATCTTCATCTAAGTCATAACAATAGACAAACACAGTCTGCTTAAACTACTACCGCAGAAAAAATGATATGTTTTCATATTTTTATTGAACACAGCATGTAAACATTCACAGTGCAGGGTGGAAAAAGTATGTGAACCCCTAGGCTAATGTGATGTCCAAGAGCTAATTGGAGCCAGGAGTCAGCCAACCTGGAGTCCAATCAATGTGATGAGGTTAGAGGTGTTGGTTAAAGCTGCCCTGCTCTATAAAAACACACACACCAGTTTTGAGTTAGCTGTTCTCAAGAAGCATTGCCTGATGTGAACCATGCCTCACACAAATGAGCTCTCAGAAGACCTACGATCAAGAATTGTTGACTTATATGAAGCTGGAAAGGGTTGCAGCAGGATCTCTAAAAGCCTTGATGTCCATGTGTCCATTGTAAGACAGATTGTCTACAAATGGAGAAAGTTCAGCTCTGTTGCTACTCTCTCTAGGCGTGGTTGTCCTGTAAAGATGACCACAAGAGCACAGCGCTGAATGCTCAGTGAGGTGAGGAAGAATCCTAGAGGGTCAGCTAAAGACTTACAGAAATCTCTGGCACATGCTAACATTTTTGTTGACAAATCTACAATAAGTAAAATGTTAAACATGAATGGAGTTCATGGGAGGACACCACAGAAGAAGCCACTGCTGTCCAAAAAAAGCATTGCTGCGTGTTTGAAGTTTGCCAAAGAGCACCTGGATGTTCCACAGCACTGCTGGCAACATCAAAACCTCATCCCACTGTGAAATATGGTGGAGGGGGCATGATGGTTTGGGGCTGCTTTGCTGCCTCAGGGCCTCAATGGATTGCTGTCATCGATGGAAAAATGAATTCCCAATTTTATCAAGACGTTTTGCAGGAAAATTTAAGACCATCTGTCCGCCGACCGAAGCTCAACAGAGGATGGGTGATGCAACAGGACAACGACCCAAAGCATAGAAGTAAATCAACAACAGAATGGCTTCAACAGAAGAAAATAGGCCTTCTGGAGTGACCCAGTCAGAGTCCTGACCTCAACCCGATTGAGATGCTGTGGCATGACCTCAAGAAAGCGATTCACAACAGAAACAACAACTGAAACTGTAAAGAGGAATGGTCCAAAATCCCTCCAGACCGTTGTGCACATCTGATCTGCAACTACAGGAAACATTTGGTTGAGGTTATTGCTGCCAAAGGAGGGTCAACCAGTTATTAAATCAGGAGGTTCACATACTTTTTCCACCCTGCACTGTGAATGTTTACATGTTGTGTTGAATAAAAACATGAAAATATATAATTTTTTGTCCGGTATAAGTTTAAGCAAACTGTGTTTATCTACTGTTGTGACTTGTTGTGACTTTTTCTTGCGTGCAACTATATATATATATATATATATATATATATATATATATATATATATATTTTTTTTTTTTTTTTTTTTAAATTATATTATTTTTTTTATTATTATTTTTTTTTTTTACTTATACTTAAATCTGGAACAAGCAAAGCTTAATATTATGAACACAAGAAATCAGATGAATAACAAAAAAACAGAATTCTTATGCCTTTCTCTATCTGTAATCAAGTTAATTTTCAATGGAAACCTTTTTCACAGGCCAAAGACAAAACAACCAAAATAATCTAATAATTTCCTTCAATGAAAATCCAACCATTTAATAATAGTCCGTGCCTTGGAGAAGTGGCTTCAATTTTCTTGTGGTGTCCGGTAATATGAAGTTGCTAATGAATGTCAACAGATGTGGGAGGGGATGCTTGCCTGCCATCACTAACGTGTCAACGCACTAGCAGAGCATTCTGGGATTTGTAGTATTACCGGCTCATGCACTATATTCCAGCAGGCCAGCTCTAATAGACATGATATCATCTTGCAGGCCAAATATAATTACACCGGCCTGAGTTTGACACCTATGGCTTGGAGTGAGCCCTTCAGTCTGCCATGTTGCTCCGCCATGTTTCTACAGTGGCCCAGAACAGACAAACTAAACATTGGTTCTAGAGAGACTTTCCCGTTTTTTATGTTACCTGAAGACCACAGTAGTTCTCTGACACACTTGGAAAGGGAGGAATAAGCAGAGGGCTATTCAGTTGTTTGCAAACTGCAACCACACCCCTAGATGCCACTAAATCCTACACAGTGGACCGTTAAGGAGGCTGCACCTCTAGGCTTTGGGGTGATGAACTGTCTTTCCTATACCTTATAAGACTTCTCTACAAAATCCAGTGTAAACGAGGATTATATGTGTTTGATACATGCTACAGTAGCTCAAATCAAGTGAAATAAAGCAATGTTTAATATCATTTCTGGAGCTCCGTAGGATGTGACCACACGACACAGCTATTCAAGTTCACAATTTTGCCACAAATTAATCCTCACTCTTCCACAGGTAGTTTACTTTACGGCCACATTTCCATACGTGATGCTGGCAGTGCTGCTAGTTCGTGGAGTTACGTTGCCAGGGGCTTTAAATGGAATCAAGTTCTATCTCTACCCAGATCCTTCCCGCCTCACTGATCCACAGGTTTGAGCACACTTCACTGCTTCTCTGTTTTAATATGAAGCTCACATGAACCAATCACCTTGACGACACATGTGTACCTGCAGGTGGTCCAATCATTTACAAACACATGTTGTTTGGACAATCATTGTTGTCATTACCTCTGCCAAGGAGGTTAGGTTTTTGCCGGCGTTTATCTGTCTGTTTGTCTTTGTTCAAGATAACTCAAAAACTTATGGACGGATTTTGATGAAATTTTCAGGGTGTGTAAGTGTTTTAATTTTGGTGGTGATCCGGAAGAAATCCTGGATTCTGGATCACTTTGAAATTTTCGTTAACATTGGGGTAAATAGGACCCAAAAAATTGTTCCTCAATATCTCTGGTAATTGTTGCCCAAAGCTCATGAAAGTTGACTCAGGGATTTACAATGTGTACTTCTATCAAATCCCAAAGGCTGATCCAGATCTGATCCAGATGGCGGATTTTATAGCAATTTATATAAAAAAATGGGGATACTCTTACATTTTGGCCTGCTGTGCATTTAATATTAGAGGTAGAGATTTCTAACAAGCGGCATCGTGTAGCTGAGACAATTCCACATCTGAAGTATGTCAACGAATTTGATCTAGCTTCAATACTTGAGGAGACAGATCCAGAAGAAACCGCCATTACCGAAAAAGAGATTTTCATTAATAACTTCTGAACTAATAATAATGATATAAACTTAAATCCACTTGGTAAGTGTATGTTTTCATGGTCAAGGAATCGAATAACGCAGACAAAATGAATGTAGGTTTGTTATTTCTTATTCAGAGCTAGATCCAGTAGAAAATCGCCATTACGGTATTGTGAGTTTTATGTTGTGTCTTGTATATATGTTCTATGTTTGCCACTGATATAAAATTCTTTTAAAAAAATGTAGGATTTTTATTTTGGAATGAATTACAATATGGGGGGAAACTATGGTGCTTGGCGGAGGTCTGCGCTCTCCGAGTGCTTTTCTAGTTTTGAAAGTTTCTGAAGCTGAATTAGAGTTGTAACACAGTCTTTCATATGTAATTTATTGTAGATGAACACATGTCTTTATTTGCTCTCCAGGTGTGGATGGATGCTGGCACGCAAATCTTTTATTCCTACGCTATTTGTGTTGGGTGTCTAACTGCACTTGGCAGTTATAACAAATACAACAACAACTGTTACAAGTAAGTTTGATATTATACGATATGACACACAAAAAGAAGACAGGGTAACAGAGAGTTGGCCGGGTAATTTGAAAGCCGTTTGCCAGAACATCTTCAATACCCATTTTAAAACATTTTGAATAGTTCATAGGAGTAAAAGTTTCTTCCAGAAATATTCTAGTGATTCAGGAGTCATGCCATAATGATATCAAGCCTTGTTAAGCTAGTTTAGGATGAGTCACAACTACAGAAAGAAAAATGCATGTATTTCAGATGTACGGTATATATTATATGCATGTGTTTCCATTTTAAACATCTAATACAAAACAAAGGAGTATAAAACGTATTTGTGTCTTTTTTTGTTTTTAGGGACTGCATGTACTTGTGCATTCTGAACAGTGGGACCAGTTTTGTGGCTGGCTTTGCCATCTTCTCTGCTCTTGGATTCATGGCATATGAGCAGAACACAGACATCTCAAAAGTAGCAGAGTCAGGTGAGAATATACACTGAACAAAAATATAAACGTAACGCTTGTTTTTGTTCCCATTTTTTATGTGCTGAAGTCAAAGATCTAAGACTTTTTCTACGTACACAAACGGCCTATTTCTCTCAAATGTTGTTCACAAATTTATCTAAATCTGTGTTGGTGAGCACTTCTCCTTTGCTGAAATAATCCATCCACCTCACAGGTTTGGCATATCAAGATGCTGATTAGACAGCATGTTTATTACACAGGTGTGCCTTAGACTGGTCACAATAAAAGTCCAAATGTGAGGAGAATACCTGAGAGAAATAGGCCTTTTGTGTACAGAGAAAAAGTCTTAGATCTTTGACCTCAGCACATAAAAAATGTGAGCGTTGCGTTCATATTTTTGTTCCTTATACAAAAAGGTTTTAATAAGAAAATAAATCAAGGAATCAATGAGCATTGAACTCTTCAGTCAGTATATAGCCCAAATTCCAGTTGAAAGTGACAGTGTGTAGGATTTTGCGGCATCTAGTGGCATGATTGCAGATTGCAATCTTTGCTCGCTCATCCCTTTCCAAGACTGCGGTAATGTGAGCAGATAACACAACAGAAGCAACAGGGCGGGGACCACGGTTTTGTACTCTGTGGCTTACGTTACCGCAGTTTCACAAGTATGGCAGAGAATTATGGTCTTCATTCTGTGTTTTTGATTTTTTTTTTTTTTTTTTTTTTTTTATTTTTTTTTTTTGTTTTGTTTATTAAATTTTTTTTTTTTTTTTTTATTTTTTTTTTTTTTTTTTTTAAAATTAAAATAAAAATTGAAGTTTTTTTAATAATTAAATAAATAAATTAATTAATATTATAAAAAATTCTCTTCTTTTCCTTCTTCCGGCTGATTTAATTTAATAAAAAAATAAAAAAAAAACAATTAATAATAAAAAAAAAAAAAATAATTATAAAAATTAATTTTTTTATTTTTTTTTTTTTTTTTTTTTTTTACTTCTTCTCCTTCCCTCCTCCCCACCCCTTCATACTACTTTTTTAATTTTATCTTTTCTTTTTTCCTTACTTTATTCTCCCCTCCTTGTTGTTTGTTTTTTTTTTTTTTTTTTTTTTTATTTTTTTTTTTTTTTTTTTTAATATTAAATTTATTTTTATTTTTATAATTATTAATAAAAAAAAAAAAAAAATTTTTTTTTTTTTTATTTTTTGGTTTTTTTTTGTTTTCCTTCCCTCCCCCCCTCCCCCCTCCCCTCTACAAAAAAAAAAAAATCTATCTTCTCTCTTAAAAAAAAAAACAAATATCTCACAAATTATAAAAATTAAAAAAAAAAAAAAAAAAAATTTTTTTTTTTTAATATTATATTTTACTTTTTTTTAAAAAAAAAAATATACTTTTATCCGACCCTTTTTTTTTTTTTTCCCAAACCCCCCAGAGCCCCAACATAAGGATGAGAGAGCCGCATGCGGCTCCTGAGCCACGGGTTGCCGACCCCTGATTATGGTGGTCAGGTAACATAAAAACGCTAAAGGCTCTCTCTAGAGCCAGGGTTTGGTTTGTCTGCTCTGGGCTATTGTAGAAACATAGTGGAGCAACATGGCGGACTCTGTAAGACGACCCGCTCCCTATGTAAATGTGACGGGCTCATTCTAAGCCAATGAATACGCAGTTCTTGGTTTCAGGTGATTATACACCAGTGAATATATAGTTCCAAAATATTTACACACTGGCCCTTTAATTCCATAAAAGTGAAGTATTTTGACTCAACAGCAGAAATAATTTCCATTATTTCTCTTGTCTCTTCTCGCTGCAGGTCCCGGCTTGGCGTTCATTGCCTATCCTCGAGCAGTCGCCATGATGCCTTTTCCTCAGGTCTGGGCGATATTCTTTTTCATAATGATCATCCTACTGGGACTGGACAGTGAGGTAAGCTGACTCTTCTTTAGCACTGAGGCAGTCAGAAACAGCAATTTCATTCCTCTCTTGAATAATCTATTCATTTGGGGATAGTAGATTATTAATGATCATGAAATAAAATTATGAAATGATCTCTTGTTGCTAATATGAGAAAAAAAAAATCTGGCTCATGTATTCCCATGATGTTTTTTCTCACTTTGCATATTTTGATGCAGATCCAGATCCGGATGCATAGTAAAATTTCACATCTAAATCTTTATGATAACAGTAACTAGATTAGAGGATTGTGCAGTCTCGGCAGAGGTATGCAGGCTCTGAGTACTTACTAAATTATTTTGATATTATCTCTGTAAAGTTTGTAAGTATGTTTGTCTGTGTGCAGAGTGTGTGGAGTTATTGTGTAACTGAGAGCTCTGTGTTTCAGTTTGTAGGTCTGGAAGCCATCATAACAGCGATTTCTGACACAAATCCTTCCTTCTTCCACGTTGGCCATCGACGTAAACTTCTTCTACTTGCTATCAGTGTTGTGAGCTTCTTCATCGGCCTTGTGATGGTTACAGAAGTAAGATCGTGTTAAAATGTCACCTCTTTTACAATAACATTTTTTATTATCTTAATATAAGACCATAACACAACAACTAAGTGACCTCTCACACACAGGGCGGGCTGTACATCTTCCAGCTGTTTGACTACTATGCCTGCAGTGGGATGACTCTTCTTCTCTTTGCCATACTGCAGTCTTGTTGTGTTGGATGGATATATGGTATGATATATGAGTACATAAACAAGAGGGATGCGCATGGTTTCTTCGCTGTGATAATGAATTCCCTCACCACAGGATTTTGATCTACTTGCAGGTGCAGACCTGTTTTATGACAACATAGAGGACATGATTGGATACAAGCCTTTAGCCATGATTAAGTATTGTTTGAAATATGTCACCCCAGTAATATGCATGGTGAGTCACTCAGTCAAACACTCAGTGTATAAGTCAGCTGACCCTATGCTAAGCCATTCGATCTCTCTATATATTTTGGGGCTCAAATACAATGGTTATGTTTCTTCTTCTCTACATTTATGTACGTATTTACAGATTTTTCTACACATTTACAGATTTATGTATGCATTTACAGATTTTTCTATACATTTACAAATCTCAATACACTTGAAAATCTGAATACAGATTTGGAGATATTTTTTTTACACATTTATAAATATAATTACACACACATGGATTGAGATACTCATTTGCAAGTAGGTTTGCTACAATAATCGCCCCATAGGTTTAGCTTGAAGTTATCACTTTCCAGGCAAAACCTGAATTAATCAACTTTTGTTAAAAGAGATTTCATTTAGCAAGTTAATCAATTACATGTCGATTTAGCCTTAATTCTTCAATTTAAAATTTTCAGTTTCACTCCATTGTAGCTTGGGATGATATGGGGTACATTTATAACATTTAGTAGATTATCTAACCAAGACTTAAGATACTTTCTTTGTGATTATTTTCAGGGAACTTTTGCTTTCTCTTTGGTCAAATACACTCCTCTGAAGTTCAACAACACAATGGTGTATCCGTGGTGGGGTTATGCTCTTGGCTGGTGGTTCACTCTCTCCTCTACACTCATGGTTCCCCTATTTATGTTGTACAATGTGAGCACCACTCCTGGCACACTACGACAGGTAAGCTGGTCGCATTTATAAATGGGTCAGCATGTCTCAAGAAAGTTGTTTGTGTGTTTCTATTTTTATTTTTTTATTAAGACCTATGTTCTTCTTTGTTAGAGGCTCTCCATCTTATGTACTCCAGCTGAAGACCTGCCTTTGAACAAATCAGAGAAGAAAGGACTTGAAATGCGCGACTTGACCTGTCCTAACAGCATGGTGTCCTAGTGACAAGAACCAAACTGCAGCAGCTTCGGATTTATTGAAAACTGTGAGACAAAATGAAGCTTGCTCTCAATCCAGATCTCCTTTCAAAGCAAATGTTCCCAATCTTTTTTTTAAATGTTTGACCTTGTAAAACATTGCAATGTCTACTTGTTCCCCCGTCACTGGTTGCATATACTGAATACTGGTTGCAAATAGTTCAACCAAAGACCAAGAAATTTTAGTTTGAATACTTTTTAAAAGGCTTGAAAATTCTCAAATAACTCACAAAAAAAGGAAAGTCTTAAAAAAAACAGGATTTTTTTCTTCTTTCCTCTTCTTAATAATAATCTATTGGAGATCTCAACCTCCTGTTGGGAATCACTGCACTAAAGAAACAGATTCAAATGTATTATGATTTCACTCCATTAAGCACTTCAAGCAGTGGCAGTAGTTAGAAACATTTTCAAGAATATGGTAAAGCGAAAAAGGTCCTCTTATTGTTCAGGTAATGTTTTGTTCGTTTCTGAGCTGTCAGCCACATTTCATGGTCTTCATTTCACATATGCAGACGTCATCACAACTCCCATCGCTGACAGCACTTACAGTTAGCTAGTAGGGTTGTAACTAATGATTACTTTCATTATCAATTGATGTATTGACTTCTACTTGATTCATTTAAATTTTTAAATGTCAGAAAATAGTGACAAAGGTACATCACAATTTCCCAGAGCCATGAGATGTCCTAAAAACAAGAAATTTACAGTAACATAAAACATATAAAAACCAGCACAATTCATCGCTAATCACAAGCAAGCAAGTGGACCTTAAAACATTTCAGTCGTGAATGAACAGCAAAGCTTGAATTCAAACTGATATTTTAAATTGTTACTTATGTTAAGAAATTTGTTGAGAGTATGTGTTTTTGTTTGTTTTTTTAACCATATTGTATAACTGTGTGGAGTAAAGTAACACAGATAAACACTTGCCAAATAAGCCATGCAGATTGAATGCTTTAGTCACTTTTAGGTCATGGTGAGTGCCGTAAAATTAATTTCACATTGTCAATATAACTAAATAAAATAGTAACATGAAAGACAAAAGGTTGTCCAGCAAAAAGGGTTGGATTCAAACCTTGGGCATTGCCTGCACCTAAGCCATCTCATCCACCCAGCTGTCCCAACACTAAAGTGTTTCGGACCTGTACAAATTACTGCTACCAGAAAATGTGCACACAGAGAGGAACCAATTCTAGCACTGACAACTTTGTTTGGTGTTTGATAAAATGAAACACCAGCGAGTTGGATTGTGGTGGTGGCTGCACTAAATGCAAGAGAGAAACACAGAGCAAACCTATTGAATCGGTAGAGTATATTTTTAATGGAGTTATATAGATTATATTTTTTTTTCTGTAGTCTCAGCTCTAAGCTTGTTATTTATAGTTTTTATACTGTAGGTGCAGATTGATATTCATGTCACTTTGTATCATTTTGTATCACATATCATTGAAATTTGTGGCATAAGTCCTTTGTGTAACACATAAATGCTGTAATATGACATTTTCACATTTAAGGATCAATTAATATTTTTTTAAGAAAATGATTTCATATATTATAGATATTATATATGTGGTACAAATTGAATTTTATGATTACATTGAAAATGTCACTTTTGATATTATCTGTTGCTAACAGTAAACATCATGAACAATCAGTTAGCTAATGTTTTATTAATGGAAAAAGTTTGTGTAATTGAATGAATCAAAAGACTGGTATATGTAATACATTAACGTCATGATTTGAATATTAAGTATCAGTGTGCCAATAATAAAAACAATATTATCCATGAATGAGGCCAGCTGGTATACATGTGATTAAGTATTGCTAATGTGATGGCGACTCATCATTGTAACAACCGGGTCAGTGAGGTACAGGACTCAAATGCACGACTCAGGCCCAGGAGGAGTAAAAGTTCACAATCAGTTTTAATAGGCAGTGCTCGGTACAGGGAAGGCAGTCAGACAGGCAACCGGATCCAAAATACAGCGAGCAAAAGGCAGGGTCAAATACACAGAGAGGCAAGCGCAAGGAAAAGAAGGCGAGAACTACCGTCACCATAGGGATCAGAATACGAACTGACAACATGAGGAAGGGAGCACACACATTATATAGCAAGAGGAGTGATTAACGATTCACAGGTGTACACAATCAGGGGCGGGGCTAACAATCAGAACACCTGTGCAGAGCAGGAAAGTAGGTCAGGGGGTGTGGAACCCACGAGGGCAGGAAGTGCAGTGATCTGAAATGAGAGGGAGGTTAGTAATGACAAAATAAAACAGGAAATGAAAATATTGAAATGAGACAGAGGGATAAAACATAACCTAGGATCTGGAAGGCTTCACAATCATTATTGATAAATTTCCTTTCATCTCATTTTTGGGTCAAACTAACTGACAACTTGAATAAGAAAAAGATTAAATAAGATTAAAGTAATTCATGTAAAACTATTAATCATTTACAAACATTCAGTAATGATCATTAAAATCAATGTAATTTACATGGTTAATAAAATTGTAATGATTCATATTAAGTGAATTAAATGTCAATAATTCATAAATTGGTTTATAAATGCAGTTCAGTGTTTACAGCCCATTCATGAAGTCATAATCCATAAACTGCTGTGTCCTTTGGGGCGGTTTGATCAAGTTTAAACCAAAGAAAAAAAGTTGAGTCAGTTTCAGTGCCCACAAAGGATATAGTATGTATATATAATAGACTACCCCTATTTTTCAACAGAAAAAAACTGTATAAGCAGTTGCAAATAGTAAAATTAAACACTTCAAATAAACTCAAGTACCAATTCAAGGTTCAAAGGTTGTATTAAAGCTGCAGTACATAGAACTGCAGCAAATATGATTGAAAAGGTATTTTTATAAAATGGTCTCTGTAGCCTGACAGTTGTTCATGAGACAGGTAATCTGAAAAACATCATGTGCTTCACATAAGGTGACACTAGGCTGGCCCAATCACATCTGTAAACACCTCCCCCTTTGGGCTCTGTGGATAGGGAGAGAGATGAGGGAGGGAGTGTAGAGCTTACAATAAGCAGAAGTTTTGGGCTAGCTGCCTGGCTCAACATATGTCATGAGAGATGGGCAGTGCTCGAAGCGAGCCGGTACGTAGCGGGATGGGATAGGGCCGGTCCGGGCCAAAATGCCTGGGCCAATTTTTTGTCCCAGTCCAGCCCTGCGTGTGATCCAGTGTCCTCCAGTGCTCCTATTGGCAACTGCAAGATTTCACAGACCGGAGGAAAACAACCAAACAGAGCCGAGCTGGAGCCTGCCATCTCTGATCACCTGTCAATCACTCACAAACTCTGATCAAACAGTCAAACTAGGCAGCGCTGATCAAATATGAATCAATATTCTGTTACTGTAATGACTATTTCTTTCCTCAGATATTCTCAGAATCATCTTGTAGTTACTGTTTAGCTGTAAAATGATAACGTTTTGTGACCAGCAGCCATGTTGAGATCTGTTGAGGAAATACCAAGCACCGCCCACCAGCCGGAGCACAGCCAATAGGAACGCTCTCTCTCTGAAATGACCTGTGATTGACCAAAGTCTCTGTCACAGGCTGGACTGAAAAGAGAGCCATGAGGAGGTGCAGAAGTGTATGCTGAAAGGTTATTATTGATTTTTTTGTCCAATAATGCCAAAAACATTCAGCCTACTACAGGTTTAAAGTAGCTATTACAATTATTATAATAAAATGAATTAAATGAACCTACAAAGAATCACCAGAGTCTGCAGTTCCTCTTGGTTCTTTGTGGTGAGTTTCAGCTCATTGTTCAGCTGTCCGGTCCACAACTTTACTGTTCTGGCTCACTTTCACTGCTCACATGGCATTGTTTTCTGACTCTTCTTGTTTTCTTTTTCTTTTCTGACGCTATTTTCAGTGAAAAGCTCAGATAAACGCTCTGTACATGACCCTCTCAGCACCAAACAGCAGACAGACACAGTGAGAGACTAGCTGGTGAACACAGTGGAGCATTTAGCAGCTAAAGAGTCAGATATTTCTCTCAGGAGTTGGTGGGGACAAAAAGCAGAGCCAAGCGAGACTGAATATTGGATTTACATTCACCAGATGGACAAAACAGGACTTAAAATTAATGCTATTGTTGCCCTGTAACCACTGGATACGTAGGCTAAATAAGCTACTGCTTGCTAACAAGTTTATTATACAGTATCAGCTTCCTGTATACAGGACTGCATGTCAATATTGTGTTCACAACTTGTTTCCACTGCTCCCAGATCATCAGTTACTGCAGGTTTATGAAACTGTAGTAAATCAGTAGCTGCCATGAGTTTAGTTCTGCTTGTATGCTTGGCGGGCTAAAGTGGAGTGTGAACATTAACCATCAGTATAAATGAATAGATATGATTCACATTTATGATCTGCAATGAAGGAATGGTCTTTCCGCTGCTCCCCTCAGGGGTCGCCACAGCGCATCATCATGTTTGGTTTTTGGCATGTGTTTTAAGTCGGATGCCTTTCCTTATACAATCGTCTGCATTTATCCGAGGACCAGCACAAGGGAGGCACTGGCTTGTACCCCCCTTGAGGCTGCAGTGGAGCAGCCCGGGGATCAACCAACCAACCTGCTCTACCCTCTGAGCCACAGGTGCTCCAAAATACCATGAATGAATGCAAAGCTTAAATTTACAAAGTCTGTTCAGGGTCAGAGAATTAAATGTGATGTTTCTTTAAATAGTTGCAGACTCGTTGAGGAGGAAATGTGTGTAAGATTAAGCTAAAAGCACTGAGAAAGTAAATTGAAATAATTCAGAGATGTAATGGTGCTGAAGGGCAGAGCTATCCTGATACTGTATTCAACCAGCAACTAAGTCAAATTGCAGTCTTGAAGTCTTGTTTATTGCTGATAATTTTCCCATTTGATGATTTTATGGCAATGCCACAAATGTCAAATGCAAACTTTAAAGATGTTATTACACTGTAAAAAAATATTCATCTATAACTTGAAGAATGACATGTTTCTTTAAATGCAACTCTTGAATTTATTTAATGCTTTTAAAGTGCAAAAAAAATAAAAAAAATATATAAAGAAGACATGAACAAAGGTACCTTACGTAGTTTTTTTGTCTGAAAATATTTCTTTTGCATAAATGCCGGTTTAATACATTGATCACATTTTGCTTTACAGGGTGAAAGTCTTTTGAAGATATGTAAACATTTTTAAATGACATGACAGTTTCTAATAAAAAAACAATCTCAAATCGGCAGTGCCGCAGTTTAAACAGCTGGATTTCATCCTGCTTGGTTATGTTAATATTTTCCAAATTATTCCTTTAATTTGTCAAATTTATCAGTTTATCAAAATGTAGCACTACGAGGCCTGGAAATCTGTTTGTAGTTGACAGAGGGATAAATATTCTGTATATTCTTAAATGCAATTTATAATTGCTAGAAAAAAGTACTTCATGCTCATTTCCACTGTACAAAATGTTTGAATGTTTAGAGCCAGCAGTACTTGAAAACATATATAGCAATAAGCTGTTTAAAAACCTTGCTAACATACAACAATATATATTAACACACACACATACACACTGTTGATTTTTTTTTTTTTTTTTTTTTTTTTTTACACAAAATATTTAAGACAGCTAAGGTTTTCATTCTGAACCAACCAATGTTTATAAAACATCTCGAGATTATTGTCAGGATTTTATCCAGACATTTCATGAAAAGATAACAGTGTTGGTTTGACAGTCACCAAAGTGCATCTCTGTCCACTATCTACTAACATTCACACATTTAAAAATAACAAAAAAATAATAAATGAAATAGATGCAGTGAAATAAAGAGACACCAGTTCAGGGTATGAGGCAAAAAGAACTACACAGATGTAAAATTATGTAGTTGATCACATTACCAGAGTTGAAATTTCATGAAACTTGTGAATGATTGAAAGAAAAACTGTGGTTCTGACGGTTTTAAAGCTCAAATGCAGTTAATGTGTCCTGCTCCCACTCTGACTCACAGGGGCGGCAGTAGCTCAGTCTGTAGGGAGTTGGCTTGGGAACCGGAGGGTCACCGGTTCAAGTCCCGACATGGACCAAAAACTGAGTGTGAACTGGTAGCTGGAGAGGTGCAATTTTTCCTCTTGGGCACTGCCGCGGTGCCCCTGAGCAAGGCACCAAACCCCCAACTGCTCAGGGCGCTTGTCAGGAGCAGCCCCCTCACTCTGACATCTCTCCATTGTTGCATGTATATGGGTCCTGTATGTGCATGTGTGTGTTAACAACAGAGTGTAAAATTGAATTTCCCCTAGTGGGACTAATAAAGGTTGATCTTCTTCTTCTTCTTCTTCTACTGGTGCATCCGCCCTGTCAAATACAAAGGCGAGAATGGGGGGGTGATGATCAAATGCCTCCTTTTGCAAGAAGTTTTCATCATAATTATGAGGATTTCTGACAGTTGTCTGCTGAATGAATATTGTATGTGTGTTTAAGATTGTGCCATGCTTGTTTATGCAATTAGCTGATAGATAAACATACAATGAGTGCAACAGAAGAAGAAAGTCAATCATTAAAATCCACCAAAGCTCAGGAGTGGAAACATTGAACTTTATATATACTGTATATTTTATAAGATTTTGCAGCTGCCACCATCTTAAAATGTAATCAGTCCATAAAAATGTTATCACCTGTTATCACTCCCATAGATCATTGTTGTTTTACTACAATACCAAACTGGCTTCTCATAAAATAAACTGTTTGTACTGTATGATGCGTTTAAAACACCAGGTTTCAACGAATTAAAATGACCTATCATGCATGTGTTCATGAATAAATTATTTTAGTGCATGACCCTGGTCGTATCCGTCGTAAAACAATGCCTCATCTTTGCCCAAAACAAGGGGCTGGATTTAAATTGTATTTCTGGAAATAATCTCTCTACACCACAGTTAAGGTTCTATTAAAGGCTTTAAAAACACATACTGATTTGGCTTTATAGGTAGCTTCATGTCACAAAATATTAATCCAGCAATTTCTAGCAATAACCAAATACAATGAATTTGCCAGAACGCCAGAATTACAGATTTATGTTTTGGTATAATTTAGCATCTGTAGTTTGTGTTTGTTTCTGACTCTGCTGATTGGAAACTTTTCTGTTAGTGATTTATGGAAATACTGCTGATTTATGCTTGGAGGAGATTTTTTTTTTTTTTTGTGAGCGAATCCTGGGCTGTGGTCGAATAGTCTAAAAAACTGCATCGTATGTCTTTTAATAACCTCTTTTCCTTGACCTTGATGGAAAACGTTATGATGTCAAGGAAAGATGTGAAGGAGGATTCATAAGTCCTTTGGAAAAACAACTACAGTGCTCAGAAAATCTGACAGCACTTACACAATGGCGGATGGGTGGCTTTGTTTTTTTTACCAACTTTGTTTATAACATAGAAAATTATCAGTTTACAGTAACAAACTCAAAGCCACATAATTCAAGCCAGGACTCCTGTCTTAACCAGAATCACACCTCCTGAGAAGAATGTTTTCAATTTATCCACAGTGAGGGCAGATGTTATGGTGCCTTCAAATGAAACTCGTGAGCTTGTGTTTACAACATGGGAAGTCGTGTACACGATATGTGAAATATGTTTCGTTGATGTGGTTAAGTCATAAAAACACCGCTACAAAGCAACAGCGATATTAACGTTACTGCAGGCCACAGAGGCTAACAATTTAGCAAGCTAGCAAGTGGGTAACACAAAGCTGGAAATGTAAAGACATAATGACAGAGGAGAAAGATGAGGTTGTTGAGAATATCAACATTTTCCTCAGATACAGTATATTATAAAGAAAAACAATAAATGTAAATATTCACTTATTATTCACTGAAAAATTAACTTCCATGGCCTTCATCATTTCTGACGTCAACAAATGTGTCGAGAAGTCTGAGCTTTTACAAACTTTCCACTTAAGAGGTCATGAATGCGACATGAGGGGGGCGTTCATATGGGCTCATCTCATGAACATGATAAATACGACCCCGTTTGAAGGCACCATTATTGACGGCCGAATGGTGCGTTGCTTTAAAAGTTGCTGCCGCAAGGAATTGTGGGATGTCATTAGCACCTTTCCTTTGGTTGGTAAAGGAGATAATAAAGGAAGCATTGAAACACCTTTCCTTAGTATTAAGAGACTTCAAACAGCTCTTATCACGGCTGCCACTTTAATACTTCTGGGTCATTTCACTCAGTTAGGAAGCCTCCGCAGCAAAAAGACTATTCGACCACAGCCCTGGATTTGTAGTACAGTATTTTAGTATTTCTGTATTTTGAGTTTTTACCCCAAAATTACTTCAAGTGAAACATTATGACTTGTACTTATTTTATATTAATCAGAGCTAGGTCATGGGCGTTTATCTTTTTTTATTTTTAATACCACTGAGCTAGCTTGTTACGCCTTTAATCTAAACTACATACTGTATTGCACATTTAAAAAGTCTGAATCCCAAATACCTCATGATGCATGCATGCAGCTGCCCAAGAAGAGGCTTAATACCAAATAGAAGCCAGAGGCGTGAAAACCAGCACATAGTTTGGGATTTGAAAGCACATTGTGGACTGGGGGAACATCTGAACTATACACAGTAGCCCAATGACAAATCAAATGGAATTCCTCTGTGTTTTTGAAGAATAAACTATATTTTTTCAAAATAATAGGTGGGGTCTAGACTGATTCTGCAGTCCTAATTCCACTGGGAGGTACGTCCTGGCAGTCGTACAGTCCATGCAACAGGGGAAATGCTGTTTGGCTTGCAAACGTCCCTGCTTACACTCTGCTTGATATGCAGGAATGGTCATGTTGGATTCTGGGATAAAGGGGTTTGGATTAGAGGCTTTTATACGACTTCGTTCCTGCCTCTGCTCCCTGGGTTGGGAAAGCAAGCAAAGGCATGTCTTTCTTTTTCTCCCTTTCAAACGTCACTCTTACGATGGACAGTCCTGACTCCTCCGCCGTCGTTTGATGCCCACTTCACCGTTCACGCCGCTCCTCAGGCTGTCATCCCGCCTCCTCTTCGTCTTCCCAGTCTGTTGGGGGGAGATGGACACATGACTACAGCAGTCTAAAATAAATCCTTGTTGATAAGGCAAGTCATTAAAATGATGAAGGCAATTCTGAAATTCCTACAGTCATAGATTCTGCATGTCTTATAAGCATTTCATGAGAATGGCTGCATCTGAAATTACATACTATACTCTGGTAGTAGTACATCTACTGGGTATGTACTCGTTCAACGTACGTTTGTGTGAATAAACAATAGTATGTATCTTTTTGGACGCAGTGAGCAGTAATTTATGTCATCACTTCCTGAGAGCCTCCTTGCCGGTTGGAGACGTGTAACCATGGTAACCTGTACCAATCTCATGTGATTAAATGACGGTTTGTGAGAATCAAAGTCGGAACAAACTCAGAGACTTACAGTGAAGCGTAACTGACATTAAACAGCTGTCTGTCAACATCTGCTATGAATATTACCACATTGCATTATGGAATATTTATGTCCAGCCTTTGTACACTGTAATATTCCGCCAAAAATATTCTGCAGTTCGCGTATTATTGATTTCATCATTTCGTCATTGTGCATCCTTATATAACAACTGAACAGTAAAATAAAAGTAAATCAAAACTGTAATAACTAAGTAAGTTGTTTTGGTATCATTTTGGGTTATTTCTGTTTTACTCTTGAGATAATTTCTCATTTTTCAACAGAGAAGAGTATGTGGATCAATAGATGAGAAAATCAACAAATCCATAAATGATCACTAGAGGGCAGCATAATACAGAAGAAAGCATAGTAACAAAGGATGATGACACAACAGGGCGTTTTACTATCAAAAATGTAATTAAAACCTTTGAATAAAAATATAAATCAGCTATATTATTGCAATATATATAAATGAGGGGTTCCTGTTATGAATATCAAACTATTTCCTAAAAATAACACCTCCACTCCACAACATATTGTGAATTCGAGTCATTCAGCTATTCATTGATTGAATTCTACTTATCTTAAGATAATGATGGCAATGGGCCTTAATCTCAATATCAGTGTGGTGTGTGTGTGTATGTGTGTGTGTGTGTGTGTGTGTGTGTGTGCGTGCGCGCATGCATGTTCTAATTTAAGATTTTTGTTAATATTCAATTTACTTAGTTAAAGAAAGCCAAACAAAATGAGCCAGGCTGACTGTTTGTCTACATTTAGCCAAGAACAGCAAGTTTACAGACCTTGGCATCCTGTTCTGCAAATATCTGGAACATGTTGGCATAGGTCCTCTTGTCCTGTTCATGATGTTCTTTAATCTTGCTCTGGCAGATGGAAATCTGAGCACGAGCCGCTCGATTTGCAGGGTTGACTTGCAGCACGTGCTGAAAGTCTTCCATGGCCAGGCTGAAGTCATTACGAAGGAGACGGGCTTCCCCACGGCGATACAAAGCCTTCTCATTGTTCTCATCAAGCTCAATCACCTTAAACACACACACACAAAGTAATTAGTTAAGATACAGAGAGACAATGTAGTGAAATTATTTGTGTTTAAATATCGATAAATAGCATCAGGGTGATGCAGCCCACCTTGTTGCAGTTCTCCACTACTTGTGAGAACTCTTTAATCCGCAGGAAACATAGCGCTAAGTTGAGGTGCGACGTCGACATGAAAGACTGTATCCTCTTCTGCTGCTCGATCCCAGTACCACACTCCATCTCCAGCCAGGAGACGATGCGCTGGTACTGGATGACTGCCTGGTTGTACCGGCCTGCCTAATACACAAAGATAATACCACTTTATGAACATTCACAATAATAAAAAATGATTTGTTAAGATGAAAGATCGGCATGGCAAGGTCATTACATCAACTAAAACTGAAGCTAAAACAAAAATAAGCAGTGAAAAATATTTTTAGTAAATTGAAACTAAATAAAAGAAATATCTTTTAAGAAAAAACTAAATCACTATAATAAATAAAACTTAATTGAAACTATATTGCCTCTGCAAAAAAAACTACTGAAAATAAAATAAAAATTAACGTTAAACCTAAACCTTTCTGGAAAACTGAAGCTAAACTAAAACTAGCAAACACACTCTGAAAAACAGCTGTCAGTGTGTCAGTGTGCTGACTTGACTATAACTTGCCCCAGACTGCATGTGATCATCATAAAGTGGGTATGTCTGTAAAGGGGAGACTTGTGGGTATCAATAGAACCCATGTTTATTCACATATCTTGAGGTCAGAGGTCAAGGGAGCCCTTTGAAAATGGCCTTGACAGATTTTCCTCGCCAGAATGTAGTTTGGAGCGTTACTTAACCTCCTTCTCGACAAGCTAGTATGACCTGGTTGGTATCAGTGGATTCCTAGTTTTCTAAAATCTTTGCTCTAGCATTAAAACAGCCCACTGAAATATCGATTGTGTTAATATGTTAAAGAAATTAGTGGCGTTAAAACAAATTTGTGTTAACACGTTAGTCTCCCGTTACCTTAGGCAGCCCAAATAAAAACAAATTATTATAACGTAGCAGCAATGGGACTGTACCTTAAAATACTGATTCCCTTTATGCTTCACTCTAGCAGCCAAATCCAGCTTTTCAGACAAGTCCATTTCCCAGGATTCTTTAGCCTTGTGGAAACAAATTGTGACAGAAAGTGAGCAAACTGGTTGTCATGTTGTAGGTAGTCAGCTGAAATCATCTACATAACTATGGAGGACTCATTGCTCAAAGTGTGCTTGAATTTATTTGACTTAAACTTAACAAAAAGCACTGATATAGTAACAAAATCGAGTCTAATGTCGAATTTATTTCTTTAGAAATATAAAGTAGAAAGCAGGGCTCACCCTTTGAAAGCCTTTGAGGGTAACTTCGTATATTATGTCTTTATCTGGTCCAATTTTGTACTCCGGTTTACCTTCGCTTCCAAAGCCATACCTGTAAAAAAAAGGATAAAACATGACAGAGAATGAGCCTGTTGATTATACAAAAAACAACTGTGAAACTACTTCTATGTATCAAACAGCCAAACTGAGCACAGAGGTTGGATCAACTGCCAACAGCTGACTAAAGCCATTTGACATTTAAACTATAATGTGGGAATTCACACCTGTGACTAAATTAAATAAATGCCACTGGTGAAAATTCCCCACATGTAACACATGTCAAACCCCATACTGTTCATCGTGCTATTCCAGACACTTGCTCAAAATGCAAGGGTGTAAAAGGACACACTCTTTCGTCGCTTATGTGAAGTTGATGTCAATACAGCTGCCTTTATAACATATTATTTATTATGAATCTGTACCCTGAGGATCATAAGACAAAAGACACAGTAGGTCAAGTAGATAGTAGTAGATCAAGTTGCATGTATGGTATTAAGGAATGTCATACATGCAAAATAAACAAGATGCATGTTGAGATAATGCAGCAAAGTTTCTTGAAAGGGAAGATGTACAATAGGACGTACATTAGATAGTTCTGACAGTTTACATGGATTTTTGTGATTTAATTTAGTGAAGTGAAATGCATAGATTATTTTGTGCTTGTACAACTTTATTTTCTACTTCCTTTGTTAGTTTAGTACTTGCTGGCACCGACTCTCAGTATAAATAGTGCTATGAATTCCTAGTATTTCAGACACCAGCCACTATTTAGTATTGCTCTTGCCTGAAGGGATAATGGGTGAGGTTGGTATGGGCGGTGTTAACGGATTCATATTATGTGGTTTAAGCAGTAAAATGCATTCTGTTTACTTGTGTAATTACTTCTTATTACTGTCTCATAGTCATTTTCTTCATCTTTTCGAAAACTGACTTCTCAAACTAACTTCTCATTCAGGTGTCACAGACCCAAATCACTCTTCAAGACTGATGGATTTTAAGCTCTTTAGGGTTGACTCTGACAATGAAAAGAGATTAAAAGTGCTGTACATGTAGGTTTTGGACCAATGCAGAATATCGCTATATCCACACTATACTGGGCAAATTTTAGCCTTTCATTAGTATTCAAATTACTGTCAGTGGGTGTTTTCTAGCTCTGAGAAGACAGATACAATACCGTTCAATAATGTATGATATATGGCTGTCCAAAATACCATTTTTTGGACTTCCAAGCTTTGGTAAGAAATATTTGAAGGTATTCGAAGCAGTGCAGAGCAACACAGAGCAACAGAGAGACTTTTCTGTCTGTCTGTTTCCATTTCCATCGTTTCAGTGGCCAGGACAGCACTGCTGCCGCACTACTGTACAGGCATGCACCTCTACACGCATCAAACAGAGATATCTGTCTGAGAATGACTGTAATTAATGTTGAATATGCGTAATTAATAATGTTGGGGGGGTAATAAGGGCCAAAAATGACAAATTTTGTATTTGAATACTGATTTGGAGGTCGAATACCATGACAAAGAGCATTCAAGTCAGCCCTAGTATAATATATATCAATTATACAGTATATTATATAATAATATAATTTAATATAGTATGTTGTAGAAATATTAGATTGCTGAAGACCACATGACTTCTGACTCCACACACAAATGTACAAAATATATACTATTAATAGTAGCAGTAACAGCATTGCTGAAAGACTGGATCTTTAGAAATGTAGGGATTTTTCTGGTTATGGTATCTGTCATCAAAACCCCACATCAGAGAATAAAAATGCATATTAAAAATAGCAAAATGAAAAAAATAATCGTCTGAGAGAAATCCTACATTAAGTACAATAAAATAAATGGTTCCTGGGGACCACAGCATGAAAATCTAACACAGGTGATTACCAAATTGGGGCGGCAGTAGCTCAGTCCGTAAGGACTTGGGTTAGGATGCGGAGGACCCGGGTTCAAATCCCCCATGGACCAAGACCAACTGGTTGCTGGAGAGGTGCCAGTTTACCTCTTGGGCACTGCCGAGGTGCCCCTGAGCAAGGCACCAAACCCCCAACTGCTCTGGGCGCTTGTCAGGAGCAGCCCCATCACTCTGACATCTCTCCATTGACATGTATATGTACTGTGTGAACTGTACTGTGTGAACAACAGAGTGTAAGACTGAATTTCCCCACTGTGGGACTAATAAAGGAATATCTTTCTTTCTTTCTTTCTTTCAAAGCAATCCCATGTCCAGCCTGTCTCACTGTGACTGCACTGAGGGACCGCACATGCAGACTCATTCGAGTATCTCGGCCACAGCTTGAGAACTACTTTTATAAAAGGTGCACCATTTCTTTCTCGCAAGCAAATCAGAGCAGACTGAGCTTTTGTCAGAAGGGGGGCTTAAAGAGACAGGTGCTAAAATGTTTCAGACAGAGGGTGAATACAGGTGTATTCAGTCAGCCATCCATCTGCAACCGCTTATCCAGTTAGGGGATAACAATTAATTTCACCTGCATGTCATTGGACTGTGGGGGGCAAGCCAGAGAACCAGGAAGAAACCCACACTAACACACGTAGAACATGCAAACTCTTGCTGTGAGGCGACAGTGCTAACCACTACACCACTGTGCAGCCATTCAGACAACCATTATGAAAAGTATAATGTGTTTTTGAACATTAAAGCACGTTATTGTAGAAACCCAAAATACAAATATGAACCTGAAAATAAGCATGATATGTCCCTTTAAGTTATTTTCAGTATCTTACTTTGGTTTTAAGTAAAGTATACAGCACTCTCCCTTCTGCATCTTGTCCATGGCTCGGTCCACTCCGAGAGGAACGCCTTTATCTTCAGCCTCACCAACAATGAAGCTGACGTCCCTACAGTCAAACAGCCGACCACCACACCTTCCCTCCAGGTGTACTGTGGGTCATACGACACAAATCAGGACACAATTTAACCTCTGATGTAACCGCTGAATGCACTGGTTATTTGGCACAATATCAGCAGCTATCCATGAAGACTGTCCTTACCTTCAACACTTGCTCCATCGTTGGGATTAGTGTAACCATCACCTTTGACCTTTATTCTTCTCACGATGCCGGAATCGTCCGTGAGAATCTCTCCTTCAAACTTGAGCAGCTCCATCTGTTGTAACATAAACGTTTATTCAATCATTGTTCAACACAAATAGCGATATGAAGCAAGTACAAAATTACAGCTCTGCAGAGCTTGGTGTATGGTGTTTGAGTAAGTGTGGGAGGAGAAAAGCAAATACATAACGAAAAACAAGTAGGAGTCATCGCATCAAGTCATGGAGATAAAAAAAGAATGATAAACAATGACTATTGGAGAAACAGCACAAGTTGGCAGACATACAGTATACTGTATGTATATATCATCTATTAGGACAAAACAAGGCAAGATAAATAACCCCTTAACATCCAGTTCCTCTTTAATTTCCCCTATGTAGCTTTAGGTTTGAAAAATCATCTTCTTCCACTCTGTCTGACAGTATGTAGTAAATACAGTGGAAAACGATTGTAGTGGTCAAAAAGCTTGGGAGAGAGTCAGTCCTACTCAATGCTGTTTAAAGAATTTACTTAAAGTAATCAAGCAGTCTGCTTATAGAGTTCATTTTGGGTCTTTTCTTACATGACCAACAAATGGAAAAAATTATAACTATGATATTTCTTTTTTTAACTTACTGTATACTGTATTTTATGAAAACCTTTGTTTTCAAACTGCTATAGTTCAGCATTGATTTCCTACCTGTTACAGTTTTCCTTAATCACTTTTCACTCATTCAAACATTCTTATAACGCACCCAAAACACCTCATTCGTGCTTCAAAACCTGATTACTCTGGCAGTAAAGTGGCCAACGCCACCAAAATGAAAAGTTGTTTTGTCATCATGTGAGTCGTACTGGAATTTTTTTCTACTATACAAGTTTGTTGAGCTGAATGCTGCTGTGAATCACGCTGAGCTGTTTAGATTCCCATTTCAGCAGTAGGTCAAATACTCTACAATACTGTAATAGCTACACAGAGAAAGGATATGCACATTTGTATGTATACAGTATATTTATTTGTGTGTAACAATGTGTTACATGTATTACACAGTTTTTCACTTTGGCTCAATTCTCAAATGAGAACATTTTTTCAAAACAACGACCTTAAATCTGCCCAATTAATTTGTTGTTCACAACAGATTTGAATTTTTCATTCATTCAAGCGAATTGCACGTGTGCTAAGGAGTCAGTCTAATAACTACTTACACATCTTGCTGATTAACACTGATGAGCTGATTCTCAGTGAAACTGTCATCTTCTTCACAGCATCTAATCATTCTTTCATCGTTTGAGCCATCACATGCAAAATGATCCATTCAGTTATCAAAATCTGCCAGACTACATGTATACTCCATAAATATCTATGACATGGTGTTACTTATAGTGAGGAGCTATAATTAGGCTAGTTGTTTTGTTTTTTTTTGTTTGTTTGTTTTTTCCAGAACTACACTTTTTTACTTTTTTACTGTACATTTTTTGTTCACTACATCACTTTACATGAAAGCTCAAAGGTGAACACATTTCTACTCAAATAAATGCCATCCATCCATCGTCAACCGCTGATCCCGTTAGGGGTCGCGGGGGGGCTGGAGCCGATCCCAGCTGGCATAGGGCAAAGGCGGGGTTCACCCTGGACAGGTCGCCAGTCCATCGCAGGGCACATAGAGACAGACAACATATAGACAGACAACCATTCACACTCACATTCACACCTACGGGCAATTTAGAGTCATCAGTTAACCTAAACAGCATGTCTTTGGATGGTGGGAGGAAGCCGGAGTACCCGGAGAAAACCCACGCTTACACAGGGAGAACATGCAAACTCCACACAGAAGAGTCCCAAGCCGGAATCGAATCTGCGACCCTCTTGCTGTGAGGCGACAGCGCTAACCACTACACCACCGTGCAGCCCTCAAATAAATGCACTATATATAAATGTGCATATCCTTTTTCTGTGTTTTAAAGAACTATACAGTATTGACTTTCCAGTAAGCTTTGAGGCGGCTGTGTGTAGAACAGGTCGTTCGATCCCCGGCTGCTCTGGTCACATGTCGATGTGTCCTTGAGCAAGACACTTAACCCCAAATTGCTCCCGAAGGCTTAGCCCGAATGAGTATTCAGATTAGATCCTGATGAGCAAAGTTGGCACCTTGCATAGCAGCCTCTGCCATCAGTATATGAATGTGTGTGAAAGTGGGTGAATGCTGCCATATAGTTTTAAGGGCTTTAATGGTCGGAAGACTAGAAATTTGCTATATAAATGCAAGTCCATGTACCGCCTACTTTAACCTACTGTTGAAATGAGAACTTAAAAACTCAGAATGATACACAACAGCATTCATCTGTACAAAACTGTCATTCTTATACTGTATATAACAGTAAGCAGTCAGTGTCAACAAAAAGTAGACTAAACAGTAAAGAAATAAAGTCATTGCACTTAATGTAAATGCAGTGATGAGCCAAACTGTAAACAGAAAGTTCACTTTTGATCTTTCATGTGAAGTCCTACACAGTGAACAGGAATTATGCCTCAAAATGATGTCTATGCCCAAAAACAACAACTCTGCAACCATGAACAAACCTGTGGTGGTTCAACTGAAAAACAACAAAGTGTACCTTCTTTTCATAGATATTTATGGAATATACATGCATGTCTGACATTTAAATGAATGGATCATTTTGCATGTGATGGTTCACACAATGAAATGATGAAATAATTTTGAGAGACTGAAGAGGACGACAGTTTCACTGAGAATGAACTCAACTAAGACTTGTGCCAAAACATGTGCAATTTGCTTGAATTAATGAAAAATTGCAACCTGTTTTGAACAGCAAAATAATTGTTCAGAAAGTTGAGCTAATTTTTTGATTAAAAAAATAACTGTCATTTGAGAATTGAGCCAAAGAGATGGAGAAAAACTGGTAAAATGGTGAAATGCACTGAAACCACCTACTAGCTATAGCTTAGTCTTAGCTACTAACATTACTGCATTTGTAAACAGCACAACACGGTTTTAGGTTGGAGCCTAATTATAATTTGAACTAAATAAGCTATATCTTATATAGTATTGTATTGCATTATAGTTATAGTTATAGTTGCGGTTATAGTACTTTAATTTGTACAATAAGTTGAAAATACTGTACTGTATTTCGTAACAGTAAATAAAATTGTGTTAATAAAGCTGCCTGTTTCAGTACTTCAAGTGCTCTAAGCGTTTAGTAAGTTACAGTATATGACAACAAGTATAACTCCTCCTATGAAGACATTCAATATTGTTACACTGTGTTTTATTATATTGTCATTCATTATCTGTTTATACAGCTGCCATCATTTATAGGTGCCAACAGGAGTTATAATACAGTAATAAACACGTATAGCTGTGTACAACTACAGTATGTTATAAAAAATTACTAAATGCTTATATATTGCTTATAAATAAACATAATAAACTAAACAGGGGGAGTTAAAAGTCATGCATATATATATATACTGTATATACATACATATACATACACATACGGGGGCGGCAGTAGCTCAGTCTGTAGGGAGTTGGCTTGGGAACCGGAGGGTCACCGGTTCAAGTCCCGACATGGACCAAAAACTGAGTGTGAACTGGTAGCTGGAGAGGTGCCAATTTACCTCTTGGGCACTGCCGAGGTGCCCCTGAGCAAGGCACCAAACCCCCAACTGCTCGGGGCGCTTGTCTGGAGCAGCCCCCTCACTCTGACATCTCTCCATTACTGCATGTGTGTGTGTGTTTGTGTGCATGTACCATGTATGAGTTTAACAGAGTGTAAATTGAATTTCCCCATTGTGGGACTAATAAAGGTAGATCTTCTTCTTCTTCTTCTTATACACTGTATATGAATGATCTGAATACTGAGCAATCACATATAAAGTTAACATCGAACACCTGATTATAAAACATCTGACACAGTTAGATTAGATTAGGAGCACTGACAAAAGAAAACTTATGGGGGGTCAAACATTATAATAACAAAGATGTGCCCATGGGGGGTAACATGTAAAGTAGAGCTGTTGGCCAAATCGCTTTAGATTTTTCCGAGAAGTGAATTATAATTGTCATTGATCATAGAAGACAGAGCAGGCTTGAACTGTATCCCCACTGAGCTCCAAACAGACTGAACTACTCTGACTGTTGGACTGAGACGGATTAAAATAGACAAACTAGTTAATTTTATGACCAGAGAACTCCATCTGCAGAGACTGACACATGCTCCTAAATTATCAGGGTCCCTCAGCGTGATGCAGAATGAGTACACAGCATAAATGGCAGCACTGGCGTGGCACACCTACCTCGAACACTACTGGAGCGTTGGGAGGAATTTTGTCAGGATTTCCAGCAGATCCATAAGCGTACTCTGGTTTACACAGCAACGTGCACACCTCACCCCTCTGCATGGACAACACACCGATATCCCAGGCCTTCAGGACTTGTCCTGTGAGTGAGTGAAGCAAATAATAAAACTATAAGAGTTAATGCTGGCTTATAAAGCGGGCTGAAAGATTATGTAGTGATTTAAATAAAAAATGTAAGAATGTAAAGGAATAGTTTTGACATTTTGGGGAATGTGCTTATTCATGCTATTGCCCAGAGTTCAATGAGAAGACTTATGATACTATGATACTACTGTCGTATGACCGTTTTCTTTAACGCATAAATACAATTGATCTTTCAGGGGTTGTGGTGGGCTCTGTTTTCAAGCTACAGTAAAGATCAAAAGAAACTAGAAAACCTAATCATACTAGCTTGTCATGACGGAGGATAAATAACGCTCCAAACATGCAGTAAATTTTGGTGAGTAAAAACTGTCATGGCCATTTTCAAAGGCGTCCCATGACCAGACATGCCCACTTTATGAAAATCACATGCAGTTTGGGACAAGTCATAGTCAAGTCAGCACACTGACACACTGACAGCTGCTGTTGCCTGTTGGGCTGCAGTATACCGTATATTTTATGCTAAATGCAGTACCTGTGATGGTTTCTGGACAATATCTGTCACTGTTTTGTGTTGTTAAATGAGTTCCAATAATAAATATATATACATTTGCATAAAGCAGCATATTTGCTCACTCCCATATAAGAGTATAAAATACTTGACAAATCTCCCTTTAAGGTACATTTTGAACAGATTAAAAATGTGTGATTAATTTGCCGTTGAATCACAATTACATATTTCAATTGATTAACAGCCCTAGTTGTTTTCACTCTTTGTTCTGTTCTGTTGTATTGTTAAAACATAAGGCATAGCTTGTTAATTGGTGAGCTTCAAAGGTGCTGATAAGTGGAGAGAGGTGTCAGTCTCATCTTTACAAAAGCATACTTTCCAAAACATCAAACTAAGGCAACACTAACGCACCTTCAGGTATGACAGTAATGCATGAAGTCGCCTACCTTTGCCAACATTGAAGCAAAAAGATTCTCTGCGATCTCGACTGCAGTCAAACTTCTTCCCAGTGAGCAGCCTCCCAGTGTAGTGGACGGTCACTCTGTCCCCAATCATTGGCCACTCTCCATCGAGCCCCGGACGCTTCACAACCTGCAGAGAGAAAGACCAACCTCCAGTTCAACTGAGAAACGTTAAACAGATAATATAGAGCAGAAACTCATGATCATGTGATGCAACAGTGAGTCCTACTTGTGCCTGAACACCTACAATAAAATGCTAAAATTCAAAGCAGTGACAATAAATACCTTGATAACTCCTTGGTCTTTACTAGGTGTTACATCAATGCCCTTTGCAGCAAACACGGCCGTGGCTGGATGGCCCTCCATCGTCAGATCCTGATCAGTGGTCATTTTAGCGTGTGGACATCACACGGTAACACTGTAAACATTGGGAGCACACATGCCTACGAGTTAGCTATCTGAGCACCATAAATAACATGTCTCATGTTTTCACTTTGGGACAAACTCGGAACAAGGAAAATGGCACATGAAATAAATCTAATTTGTGGAGCCAGACTGGAAAATCACAGTCGCTGAAAAAAAATAATAATGCAAGATCTCAATAATCCTCCTGGTGGATATTTTCTCCTCTACATTATATAACCCATAGTTATTTAGGGACACATGTTCTAAATCCACGTACTGTACTGAAGATGTATTTACAGTTTTACTGCTCAGTGACATTGATCCCAACTGTATGAGGAACATAAGTTTGCA